>JASDDO010000022.1:557547641-558161500 GCA_030015575.1 Agapanthus africanus | reverse complement strand
GTGGTTAAAATGATATATTAACATGAGCAATTTTTAATAAAAATAGCATGTGGAAGAGACAGTCTAATATTATCAAAAGTATCTTTCTCAATAATCATGAAGTCTCAAATACTGATACAATTCAATTACACTTCTTAGAGACGTACAACGAGCTGTTTTGCGGGAAGAGATCCTAAAAGATTTCACGTGCTGAAGGAATGTGGGAAAATAGTTGAAAACTAACAATTAAAGAATTAAATAGTTTAAAGAGGAAATTCAAAGAAAATGAAGGCAGCAGTGTTTGCACTGGGAGCGGAGAAGTCCGCTGGACTTGATGGCTTTCCTATGATTTTTTATCAGATTTTTTGGAATATAGTGAAGGATGTTATGGAAATGATTGAAGCTTGGTACGAATGGAAAGAAGAACTATATAAATTAAATTATGCACAGATGATTATAGTTCCAAAGAAAGAGAATGCAATAACAGTCGGTGACTTCCGATCGATCAATCTTGTTAACTGTACACTAAAGATCATTACTAAGATGTTGGCTAACAGACTAGGCTTAGTAATTAAAAGCTTGATTGGGGATTATTAGACAGGATTTTACACCGGAAAGATCGACTTTAGAGGGCGTTGCAGTGGCGCAAGAGACCATACAAGCATGTAGAAGAAAAGAATCAAAAAGGTTATCTTCTGAAGTTAGATTTTGAAAAAGCGTATGATAGTGTTAACTGGGACTGCATTTTGGAGATACTAAAACAACGAGGATTTGGCGAGGGATGGATTAATTGGTGTTGTGGTGGTTGAAGTCAGCAAAATCCACAATTATCCTTTACCATCATTGGTGTTTACATTGGTGGCGGATGGCTTAAATCCAAATGATTAAGAATGTTCATGGAACCGGAATGCTTCATAGCCTGAGTGATTGAATGAATGTCAATGATGTGATAAATTTGCAGTATGCACATGATACTATTCCTTTTGGGGGTTAACGACTTCAGGACAAGTAATCCTCACTAACTAGATCCTTTATTTGTTCGAAGGATGGTCAGGACTTAAAATTAACTATCATAAGAGTTCAATTGCAATAGGGGACACATCAGGAAACCAATGGGATTTCAAAAATATTTTTTGCTTTTAAAGAAGAGAATTTTTCAATGAAGTATTTAGGGTTACTAATTGGACCAGGAAAGTTGAAAAGGAGAGATTGATGCCAATGATCGAGAGGGTTTGAAAAGCGGTTGGATGGATGAAAAGGAAAGTTTATGTCGTTAGGAGAAGACAACATTATTGTTAAGAGAGGATAACATTATTGAATGTGGTTTCTTTCGGTGATACCTACATACTACTTACCTTTTTGTGAAATGCCTAATTGGGTAGAGCGTCAAATTGATGTTATAAGATGATGATTTTTTATGGAAAGGAACTGCTAATAATGCAAAGAGGTATCAATTAATTCGATAGTCTGAAGTTTGTAAGAAGAAAAGTGAAGGAGGAATGGGTGTCATAAATCTACGAAATATGAATTGACCGTTAAGAAAATGGCGGTGGAAATTGCACAGTGTCGAGCGGCCGACTTGGGGGAGGCTGATAGTCAAAGTATATTCTCGTACTATAGTTTTTGAGAGGACGATCTAAGAATTGTGCTACAACATCCAAAATTTTGGAAAGTGAGGAGCGTTTTTATGCAGGGACTAATTTTACGATCGGACAAGGTGGGCATATTAATTTTTTGGAAGGATAGATGGTGCGACGAGGAAACATTGCGATACAAATTTCCAGATCTATATCTTCTGACGAGGAATAAACATGTGTTTTGATCAGAGTCAATGGGACGGGATGAATGGAAGATCCTTTTCAAAAGAAGATTGTGAATATCGGAAAATGTGTGCCTACAAGAACTAATATGATATTTACAAGATTGGAATCCAAATGAAACACATTCAGACAACTGTACATGGAGGTGGGAAAGCTAAAGGGAATTTCACTGTAAGATCCTGATATTTTGAATAAAGGGGCTCCATCAAGAACGCTTTGTCACATTTATGGAAAGCTAAGGTTCTACATAAAGTTCAGGCATTTTTGTTGATTGACATATAGGAATTCGATACTGATGATGGATAATTTACAAAAAAAGGATGGCAAGGAGTGTCAATTTATGTTCTTTGTAGAGGAAAATGTCGAAATGGTGGATCACGTGCTGCCGCACTATCAAGTTTCCAAACGGGTTTGGGAGGAATTTATTTCTTGATTTTCATTGCCTTTTTCCAAAGTCGCTTGTAGATCTTTAGGGGTCTTAGAGAACTCGACTAGTTCATAAGGGCCTTAAGAAGGGGTGGGATTTGGTAATAATGGATATTTTTGTGGAATCTATGGTTGGAATGTAATGATCGTATTTTTAACAACAAATGTCATTCTTTTCGGTCTATCATTTTTATTTGCACAACTGTTTCTAATTGGGTGTATCTTATGTCAGATCGAACTCGAAAGAAAATCAGAAGGATTTTGCTTGAGACGGAGTAAGAGGTTCAGCATAATACACAGGGAGAGGATACTCAGATGCATTTGGCAGTATCAAGCACTCATGATGACAGCACTTAGTGAGAGAGGAGGGAATGATACGTTTATTGGTTTTACGTTTTCCGAAGTTGCTTTGTACTTTTTCTTTTTGGAGCTGATCATGTTTGAGGAGGTTTTAATAAGGGAATGTACTCATTAAATTCTTTTTACCGAAGTTTAAGCGGGGCTAATAATCCACCTTTTTGCTAAAAAAATAATACAAAGGCTTGGCAATGACATGGCAGGAATTTTCCATAGGGCACTGCCGCAACTTGCTGGAAGTTTTAGATCTGTAGTTTCTTAAACTACTAAACGTGGTAAATACCACACACAAAAAATCAAAACATTTTCTAATAAAAGTCTCGACAAAATCAATTTCATGGAGCAGGCATATCAGTACAATCTAACATAGACAAAATCAATATTTCTCCCAAAATTCTCAATATTTGCATATCTATTACCTACAGCAGCAAGCCTTGGCCCCAAACTTTTGGGGTTGACTACATTAAGCCTTTTCTTTCAATCAGCTTATTTAAGTGTCATATCCTCGATTAATTGTTATAGTTCTTGCCTAATCAATACCAGCATTTATCAAGGAAAATATTGTGTTTATCTTAATCTTGCAACGCAAAGTTGAAAATCATACAACTACAACAAGAAAGTTTATGTTCAATAAAAAAGAGGATGAGAACAAGATCGTGGGCCCACCTCAGGGTGGTATCTTATTCCTCCCTTCATTGGGCCTCTAGCATTGTCATGCTGTACCCTAAATCCAACAAACGATGCCAAAGTTCCATCATCTTTGGGGATCGTACACTCGACCTGCGTTTGGAAATTGATATGTTGTTACAGGAGTAATATAATTTCTACAAATATAACTGATGCAATTCTACTGAAACTATCAGTCAAGGATCAATAAATTATAATCCAGAATTAGCTTTTCTTTATAAAAATAATAATAATAATAATCCATCAACTATCTGTAATTTCATTATAAGATCTTATTGCACAATGGAATGCTAAGTAAATAGCTAATCTACTAATAAATCAAGATTTGAAAAGACATCTACCAAAATTATGATTCACAACAAAAACATAATAAAAAAATTTAATGAAGTATCATCTGATGCACATTTAAAAACTAGTTAACTGGCATCCATTGTGCTTGTATCAAAAAACTGTGGTGTACTATCTAAGAGAACACTTATATGACTACCTAAGAGATTATACCGGGTTGATCAAACCTTAATTAAAAGACAAATACAAAACAATCAGAACCATGCACCTCTAACTTCAAACAAATAAAAAGGAAGGGGTAAAAAAAAAGGGATTGATCCCCTTCTCACCTTGATCTCTCTGAAAGGGATCAGTAAGCTCTTCTCCAACTTAGAATCCAATCCCAAGAGCTTAGCTGCCTGCTTGAAATTCCTACTGGTTGCAGCTAGTGCATTCATGGTGTTTTCCCTCAGAAACTGTTCTATAAAACAGAAAAGGAGAGTTAAACATCAAAAGAAAGAAAAAGATTCACACCCCAAGAATTAGTTCATTTAATCTTTTTGATCGCATGGGTTCCTTACCACAAGATTTGGAAGGGGTACTGCAGTGATCTCCAACTCACAATGGTGCCTCCTCAATGAAAAAATCAAAAGCCTTTGAATGGGAAGAGGGAAATGGTTACAATGCTTTCACTTGAAATAAATAGAATAGAGGTCAAGAAAGGGACAGGTAGCTGAACAGAAATTAAGCAGTAAGTGAACTCCAATGTACCCACATGCTAAATCTTTTAGAAAGTAATACAAAACAGAAGATTGGGAGACTTATCCTAGAATTAAATACTTCCAAATTCAAATTAGTCTGTTAAAAGGCTTAATTGCACAAAGGTACCCATGAACTTACATATTTTTTACGATTGATACCATGAACTTTCATAATTAGAGATGGGCACCATGAACTTTCATAAGTGGTTCGATTTTTTTGCATATAGATACCATGACGTGGCATTGAATGGTATTAATTTGCAACCGGAAGTGATAGTTCATGATACCTATCTCTAATTATGAAAGTTCATAGTATCAATTGCAAAAAACATGAAAGATCACGGTTACCTTTGTGCAATTAAGCCGGTAAAATATGACAAAAAATGAAACCAGAGTGTGGTCACCTCCAGTGAGGTTGAGATACCTCTCACCAAATGATGGCTTCCCATATAAACATTGATATAATTGATAATGCATAGAAAGCTCCACCATTTGGTTTAGGGAAAATTTGTTATGCTATCCTAACTTAGCTATGATGTTGTTGAAGAAACCCCAAATTAAGAGTGTTAACTTAAATCAAATATATGAGGGGCGCCTAATCTTAACAAAAATTGATGGGTTTGTTGATGTTTAAATTGGAAGTCATTCAAACAAAAGAATTAATTTTTTTTCGATTCAATGGAAAATGAATAAGAGAAAGAAAAATTTATCAGCACATATGGCGAGATTTGGTTTTATTTAACTGCCAATGTTACCAAACATGTCTATAACACAAACAAGAAGCCTTGCCCACCAATTTCAGTACATGAAACTCCCTTAAAAACAAGTCACATGATTCAAGAATTGAGAATACAATAAGTATAATAGAAACAAAGGGTTTATCCAAATTCTTGATCCCTACCGTGTACATTATTTTGTCCTTCCACTGTTGTTAAGGGTCACCTAATTGCAGAAGTAAAAAATAATGAAGTTCATTTAAGGTTTCAAAGGAGCAGTTAGAATTTCGATTCAAAAGCTCCATTTCTTGTTAGTCTTTTTCTTATAACTTTCAAGATAAATGTCGACCTCGACCATGCCGTCAAGGTCGATATTCTATCCAATCCTATATCAATAATGCGAAATTTCCGAAAATAGAAATCCAAAAATCAAACTTTTCACATCAAAAGGATACTAAATTAGTTTTCATTGCATTCGTCTCCTCTTTCCTCTCCATCGGTTTTATTATGCTCACCTAAATTAGTATCAATTGTTAACTTTTAACTTGCAGTCTCTCTTTCCTTTCCTGCACGCAGGCACCACATCACGTGGGGCCCACTTCTGAGACGATGTGGGCCCACCGTTGTTTCAAAACACTCCTTGTGTGTGTAGGACATTAGTGTGCATAACATGAGAATCGTGACACGTCAAACTAGGATTTTTTTAAAATAAAAATTCTAAAGATCCAAGAACCCTAGAATCAAAATAAGCTAAGTAAACAAATGAAAAACTTACCAAATCGATTGGGGACTTGAGATTTCTAAAATTTGGAGACGAAATGGGGGGAGATTTATAGAAGGGGAAAAAGGGAGCACAAATTCGATGAGAATTTGTGCTTGCTGCTGCTTGCAGTTGATCTAGGGTTTTGGGTTGGGGTCTGGTGGGGCGCACGAGGGGGGACGAACAAAGTCACGTGGATGATGACGGGATGGAATCTGTTCCGTAACTCAAGGGAATCTTAGGAATCCCGGTGGAATCCAGCTCGGAATCCTCACGTTTAAGGAAAACGCAATTGAACAGGCACCAAAGGTGTTTGTGGTTTTGCGTGAAAGAACGGTGGCTATGAATATAAACAAACCAAAAATTAGGAACAAGGAAATATCACGTGAGAAAGGTTTATATCAATTTAGGGAAAAGGTAAAATTTAATCTATATTTATTGAACATTTTTTTGAAATAACTATTTTAAAATAATATTATTAAAAATAAACCACTTTCAAAAGATATTACAAAAGCATGTTATTTTTTGCCACTGAGCGCCACGTAGGCGTCAGCGCCAGCTCAACGCGGACGTGTTAAAATAAAAATTTAAGGGGTGCAGTATGAAACCGCGCCGATTACATGGCGCATTTTCAAATTGCATCCCTAAAAAACATAGCAAAAATTATGAATCGTTAATAGACGCGTTTTTAAAGTGCGTCCATTAATTTTATCGATGGGGGCACTTTCAAAATGCACCCATTGATTTTCATTAGGGAAGTGATTTTCATTAAGGAAGAGGGGAAGAGAGAGATTACGTGGGAGGGAGGGAGAGCATGAGGTCGAGAGAGAGAGAGTACGTGGGAGGGAGGGAGAGAGAGGAAGAGAGAATACCTCAGAGAGAAGATGAGATAGAGGAATGAGAAAATAGAAAGAGGGGCCGAGCCTTTATGTCTCGGGTTGGAGAATGGGGCATAGTCACAAATTCGTGATTCGGGATCAGTGCCGTCATTCCCCAACCCGAGACATATTCTAAAACAAGAATGGCAGCGATCCTGTGATAAAACCTCTCTTCAATTATGAGGTGACCTCATTGTATCAAATTCAAAAATTTAAAAGAAATAAATCTTAAACTAGTAGAACTTGACTCCAATTTTCAAACCGTTATTTCATTCATTTATAACGTGCTATTACATCCACACGTAAATGTGTCAACAGAATGGAACTTCCTCTTAATAAGGCTACTACAATAATGTCTTGATCCATAATTGAGGATGAAACCTATCTCACTAACTTTTGCAAACAAGTTGTTGTGGGGGTGGTTGGAATTGTATTCTATGCAAGCAACGGCGCCTCCAAAGGCTTTGGAAGGGGTGATGCTTTCTTCTTCTGCTGCTTCTTTTTCCCCTTCACACCAATTGCATAGGCACCATGAGACACAAGAGGATAGAAAGCAGGATTCCACCACCTACTACTCTACAATCAGTACTCTCTATTCTTTCCAAGGAAAAAGCATCACACTGCACTCAGGCATATAAAGAAACAAGGTTCTTATCTCATCACCTATTGTTCCATTAGTGACCACCAGGGTCTTTTATTATCACACTTCGGTCTCTTTAGAGGTCCGTTTTTATTAAAATGCTTTCAACTTGCCTATGAACGCACTGATTGAACAAGGACAGATAAGGAATCAGATATAATGAGGATTACTTGTTGCGCAACGAAACACCAAGACATTGTCTATGACATGAAATTATGCAAAATAGATAAGAACAGTTGTCAATGATACAACAAAGATGAGGGTAACCAATCAGCCAACTTAATAAAGAGCAGATTCAAACAACAAAAAATTGCACAAACACGAAGAAAGCGGTAAACAAGAACAAAAATCAACATCCATTGCATAAACTTTATGGCAACGACAGAACATGTGATATGATGCCTCTAAACATAAGAAACCAAACAATGAAAGCTGTTTCCACCACCTGAATAA
The DNA here is from genome assembly GCA_030015575.1 of Agapanthus africanus. Lineage (NCBI taxonomy): Eukaryota > Viridiplantae > Streptophyta > Magnoliopsida > Asparagales > Amaryllidaceae > Agapanthus > Agapanthus africanus. Next base: position 558,153,756 of record JASDDO010000022.1, on the reverse strand, counting down.
CAATAGTGATTCTGAAAACCAAAGTTCATTGCACACTTCCCGATCTACAGGAACTATTTTCACAGCAGGTAAATAAAATGCAAACATTAAAGCAGGGAAAATAAAAACTAATAAGCATGACATATCATGGTACATGCAAAACAGAAAAAATTGAGGAAACCAACATAAAGAGTAAACAGTTCAACTAATGGACTAAATTGCAAAAACAAAACAAGCCACACAAAGTTGCTCTGCAAAAGTTGAGCTAAGCATAATATTTAATGGAAGTTCAACAGCAAAAACGAGATGAAACGAAAACTCAGGGCTTCAACGCTTCTTGGAGACACCAACGGTCTTTCCTCTCCTGCCTGTGGTCTTAGTGTGCTGCCCCCTGACGCGAAGACCCCAGTAGTGCCTCAGCCCTCGGTGGTTCCTGCAGAGAAAAGATTTTAATCACTTAAATTAGAAAATAATTAGTGAACGGAAAAATACATTCTATAGTGATGGCTTTTAATCTTTTTCGAGTACCAACTAAACATTTTTTTTCCAGATGAGGTAGCAAGGAAAGAAGCAATGCACCGCTTGTCAATTATTTTATAAGATAAATGGGACTGATTGAACACAAACCACAAGGATGCAGCAGTCACACGACACAGGCCAGGCAGCGTAGAACCCGCCACAACTTAAAGCTAGCATGTGACTTCCATACTATTTTATGGTTGATTAGCAATGAAAATGCTCTACTATAAGTAAACCGTCAAATTTACAACCAACAATGTATTCGAACTACACAATTTTTGGTGTGTTTCTTAGAATATGTTGATCAGGATCAGTGCCGCCAATCATTAAAAAAAATGTAGTGTATTGGATTTTGACCGATTTCTACCCTAGAAGACGCCCCCAACATTCCTCAAACTTAGTATTGACCCCAATTCACATGCATAAATTTTAAACCTCAACCTAAAAACATATAAAGGAATGGACTCAGCCCAACCTAGAAACCCAAACAGTTTCCAGAGTTAAGAGGTAAGAATAGGGATAAACTTGGAACGAATCAAATTCAGATCAACCCTGATGTTATGACTATTAAATAGGCCGTGTTCAGGCTTTAGGTGTTGCAATGAAATTACATAATAGACCATGTAATATGATCAACAGATTTCTTTTTTCCCTAACGCTACTAACAATAAGTGGCTATCTTGGTTAGAGTGCTAAAAAGCTTTGTTGCTGTTCCAATTGGCATAAATTCAAACCTTAACCCACCCTAATCCCCTTCAAAACAACTTTAATGTTTTTGTTATTATAACAATAGTAACTATAACATCAGGCATGAATTAAGAAGCCTGCCTATTTCCTTACAAGATTACATAAATTGAATTACCATATATTACGCATAAGTAAAATAATCGGATCAAATTAATGTCATGCATAATTCCCATTGCTACAAAAAGTAAATTCAAACCTTACGCATTTTCAATAACTGTTGAGACCATATATATTGAAAATACCAACACAAAAGAGCTCTCTTATTCTACCGAGCATTCTCTCATACTAAGTTTTACTGGTACAATTTTATGGCAATTATTTATTTCAATCCTTAATTAAATTAGAAATACCCTAAATACAGTTCTGCAATATATACTGAATCATAAATAAGTAGAGATTGTTAATTCTCACCGGTCTCCATGTTTAAAAGAAAACAGATACCGTAATTGTTGCGGCATGAAAATGGTGCAAATAATATACAAAGCAAAAGAGGGTCACATAAATAATGCCAAAAAAAATGGAGGGTTTCTTGTACATTAGGAAGCAGGTATCTGTGGGAATAGCCAAAACTAAAGGGTTGTTTAGTTGCATGTAGTTGGATCTCCAGATAGTTCCAACTACATCAAATCCTGAATAAGAGCATTTTGTTACTAGTTGCTGCTCCAACATGCAATTCTAACAACAATTTCAATTAACAAATCTGTATTTGAAAATGCGCTCAAACCGAGCATTTTACTAACTACAGCAACCAGAATGAAGAAAATACAGATGATTAATTACGATGTTGCACTTGCACTAACCAAATATTTTGTAAAACGCGTTAGACCTCCATTTCAACCAAACAAAAGAAGGCAGTTTCATAAGCGGAATCTGAATTTGAATATTCGATCTCTTTATTTTCAATGGCAGAAATTGAATTTGAATCTGCATGTAGTTGCAAATGCAAGTACAAGCAACCAAACACACCCTATGATTTGAACACATGGGGCATTTGAACTGGAGAATGTGCTGCCCCAATCAAATGGACCAATGAAAGAACCAAAAAAAGTGTAACCAAGATATCTATATTTGGTAAATTTGGTTTGAATGAGTCAAATAAAGGAAAACCAAACTCAAAAATATCTATATTTGGCAAATATGGTTTTAAAGAGTCAAATTAAAGGAAAACCAAGCTCAAAAAGGGCTAAAACCACTTAAAACTCATCTTAATTATAGACCTATATGAGATCAGACAACAGGGAGTATTCAAATTTATCGTTCAAATAGCATACAGTAACAAGCAACTATGTCCAAGCAACAAGTATGATTTATTAACTTATCTCTTTTCACAAAAATTGAAGTTCTCATATGTTATGATAACTTAAGCTATGGATGCATTTTTGGTTGGATAAACATGCAAAACAACTAGTAAATAATAAAATTCATGCACCAACAATATGTCATATCAACTTGCACTAGTCAATGCTATAGGTTTTATGCGTACAGATGTACAATAACCTATGTCATAATATTTGTATAAGATACGGAGTTGCGTATGAGCTTTTTGCCCGAACAAAAGAAATGAATAGATGCCGGGTTCTAAGAATATATTTAGTAAGAATATATTTAGTATTTGGTCAGAAGGAAAATGATATTTTCAACTAGTTGGATGCAGCATGTCAACAGCACAACAAGCATTAGAAAAAAGATTTAATGCATCCATGTATCTGTAACAAGGTCAAGTTAGCATCCATCACATGTCAGGAAAAGAATATTCAAACAAAATGGCATATAAAGAAACAAAAAGGAGGGGGAGAGGAGTTAAGAGGATACCGTGTATGAAGGATAAAAGATAAATTTCACAGGTCACAATTGTAGCAATGACAATGTGCTTAACCAATCAATTTGCAGTTAGAGAACTGCTACACTGCCTAAAATCGAGTGGGATTCAAAAGAAAAGCATATATTAGAATTAGTATTTGTGACTGTAGTGATGTCCATGGAGTAACTAAATCATAGCAACCTAGAACAAACATGACACGTTATATCTTACAGACCAAAACTACCCAAATAAAAAATTTAAACGTACAGTACTGAGATGTATAAGGGCCAAAATAATAATAATAATAATAATATTGAAACAATAACAAACCTGATCTTCTTCAAACGTTCCAAGTCATCCCTCAGCTTCATATCCAACGCATTAGAAACTACCTGAGAATACCTCCCATCTTTATAGTCCTTTTTCCTATTAAGGAACCAATCAGGGATCTTAAACTGACGAGGATTAGCCACAATCGTCATGAGATTTTCAATTTCTGCTGCAGAGAGTTCACCAGCCCTGCAAATAATTAAAACAAAAATTAGAATGAAAAAGGTCACATAAGCTGTCATTGCTGAAATGTTTTGATACCTAGAATAGGCAACATAGGAAACTAGAGATTAGAATATATACTGGTAGGTCAATGATTGAGAAATGATATTAAAAGCGGCGATGCAGGGAGAAAAATGCTCAGAACAAGTCGGAATGAAATGGACTAAACCCAGGTCAGAAATTACTATGAGGATTATTATATAAAAAGAAAAGATACAATAAGACCTTAAAAAGAAAAACTAATTCATGCTACATCAAAAACTAAGGACAGCAACTGAAGTATAATCTAGGCCTTGTAGGAGCTAAACTAGTGTTATAGTATTTTTCCCCTGATCGGAGGAAGAAAATCTCAAAGTAGAGGCAGAGATGGAACCATGCATGTCGAGAGTGGGGTATTATAATATTTTTGCAATATAATTTCTCATGAAATTGATCGCATAATATTCCTATTGTTTAAAATTTGTTTACTTCAAATCGAATTTCCTAATTTTGTAACATGCTATCATTTTAGATCTAATTAATCTAATGACGGGAAAAAGAGAGAAAAATAACTGTATTTCGAGGACAAAGGCAAGACAAAAACAAATGAATACAAAAGAAGACAAGGAGAGACCTGATTCAAGAAAATTCGAGGGATGTTTTTATTCAAAATGTTATCAATAATTAATCAACAATTATCGAGTTAGACTAGAAATTATCAGTAGGATTTAGAAACAAATACTATCTACACTGGCCATTAAATTCCACTTTGGAATGTGTGCAAACATTTATGAGAAAGTCTTCACTCTCCCCATCCATGACATTACCATTTGCGCATAACCCAAGGTGGATTCAAAGACTACAAAGTGCGTAGGATACCTTGTATCCTATTGGATACAATTTCAAGCGGATTCTAGTCTAACTAATCAATTGTCTATAACTTGACACTCCAAGGATAACCCTTTTTTTATTAAATCCGATAGCCCGAATAGATTTTATAGGTCTAAACCCAAACAGTATAAATAGAATGATAAAAAAAATTGGTAAATTATGGTTATGTAACCCACTTTTTATATTCCATCACCAATGCAAGATCTCTGTTTTAACTTTAAAACTGCTTTTCCACAAAAAAAAATTGATGAAACCACAAGAACACCGTGAAACTCTTAGTCTTGCAGCCACCAAAGTTGTTCAAAAAGAAACATAATTTAGATGAAAGGACAGCAATTTCACCAGATAAAATTCGGCACATCACACATTTCCTTAAAATTTCAGATGTAAACCATAGTTTCACAAGAAGATACCTTCTGTTCATATCGACATCGGCCTTTTTGCAGACGATGTTGGCAAATCGCCGCCCGATACCCTTAATGGAGGTGAGGGCGAACATGATCTTCTGCTTGCCATCGACGTTCGTGTTCAAAACACGAAGAATGTGCTGGAAATCCTCGTTGGCGACGAGCGACTGCGTACAATGGAAGAAAACGATGAGCTTATTTAGATCTGATGTTAATAAAAACAGGTTGTCAATAGATGAGATTCATGAGAGAGGCTTACCATGCCGGCTAGGGTTTGATGATGCTATGAGAGAGGCGAGGGCTCAAAACGAAACAGCTCGCAAAACCCTAACGAAATAGGATTTATATATAGTGGGCAGCTAATGCATCGGATCTCTTCTTAGGAACCTGGGCTTTGGCCCAAACAGACTTTTTGTTTTTGTTGAGGCTATTTTTGCCCCATTCATACTGATTGTTTTATCAGTGTCATTAAAGTCAAATTTTCTTGTAATTTCTAATAAGTGCTCCTAAATTTTATTATTTTTCTGTCTTTTGTTAATAATTCTTTATAATTAATATATTAATAGAGGGTATTTAAAAGAAAAAATAATCATAATGTAAAATGTATTGATTTAAAAGAAAAATTCCATTTTATGTTGCTAAAGATGTTTTTTGCGCTAACCGGACGAAATTGAGAAAGATCGGGTTTTTGACAATTAGTTCCAATACGATCTAAGTCCAAAAAACATAAAAATTTGTTTATTTACGTAGGTTCATTTTCTCCAAATCTATTGGGGCTTCGGCATACCTTTTGAATTCAGAAAATTGACCTTAATAAAAGTTTGCTTTAGAGAGACAAAGTGCGGATTTGAAACCCAAAGGATAGTACTCCATCTATCTAAGCTACAGTGTGTTTGTTCAATTTGCTAGTTAACTCTTTCGAGCCTACCTCTTGATGTTTCCTTTTCGTTCTTTAAAATCGTTTGGCTAGTAGAAAAAGAAAGATTTAACTTACTTTAAAAAATGGTTGATGCTGGATAATCATAATTATAAATTGACCGACAAACACTACTCGCTGAGCTGTCCTAAACATGCAGTAAGCCGTTGAAAATTAAAACCATACCGATAAACCAGGAAAATTTTCAAGTCAGCTTAAGGCAAAATACCATCCTATAATTACATGCAACCAATACTGCATTTTTTGGCTATATACCAAACATCGCTACAAGACGGATTGTATGGTATGGTTAGTGGCAAAAGGATTACTTACAGAATTGCAAGATATGAAACTTTTGTTGTAAAAATAAGCGGCACCTAAACACGCAACGGATGATCGATACGGTAAATCAAAACTACTGAAAAAAAATCACAACGCAGCAACCACACAAAAGATAATAAAATAAGAACGAAAACGAAACGCAAAGTAGAAGACACAAGATATACTCAGGTTCGGTGCGCGCTTGCACCTAATTCTGCAAACCGACGACGAATCGCTTTCACTATTCAACGAAAAATTACAAGAGAATTTTGCTGCCCTCACAAACTTATCCAAATACAAAAAAAATCTCTCAATACAAATTTCTCTCGAAATTTTTGCACACAGCCAAATTAAAATCCTCTCTCCCTTTTAAAGCCGCAGCAGCCCCCAGTCTTTTGAGGCTCTCTGGGGATTTTCTTTTTGATTGACGCAGACCTCTCTTCTTCTTCTTCTTCTTTTTGATATTCCTTGATCGATTGATTGATTAATATATATAGCATATAAGTGGAGAGATAGCAGAGATAATCTTGAATTTTAAATTACTATAAAATTCAAGCCCAACAACTGCAGATCCCCGAAACCAAATCTCATACTGCTGCTTGCGGTCTTAACTCCTTAGGCCGGGTTCTTGGCCCTCGGAATTTAATCTTGAACTTGGGATTTTTATCTTGATTTTTTAAATCAAAATCAACAATTTTCATCTTGATTAAAAAAATTCATAAAATCTCAACACTTTCATGAAAAAACTTGAAATTCTGCAATTCGTCATCTTTATGCCTTTTATCAAGCAACTAGGCAAATCAAGTCTAAGCAAAACTTGAACTTTGAAACCGGGACCACCTTCGTAAATGTGTCCGCCGAATTTTCATGGGTACCAATCTTTGTAAGCGAAATAATCTTCTTCTCGTTCTCCAAAAAAAAATCTTTCATCTCAATTTGCTTAGTTCTCAAACTATAAGCCTGATACTCCGCCAAGTGAATCGCGTTCTGACTGTCGCAAAACACCTTCGTGAAATCCTGTGTAACACCCATACCACCCATCAATCCACGCAAGCCTCCGTAACAGCTATCAACTCTGCCTATGTCGTCGATAATGCGACAATGGACTGTAACGTCGATCTCCATGACACTGCGCCGATGTCCAACGTGAATACGTAACCCGTCGTCGATCTTCGTCTGTCCCTCTCACCAGCAAAATTCGAGTCATAATACCCTATCACAATACAACCATCCGTACTGCCTCTGCAATATAATAAGTCGAACCCCGCAGTACCTTAGAATCCACTTTACAGCCTGCCAATGCTCCTTGCCCGGATTAGCTATGTATCGGCTGACCAACCCTACTACATGTGCAATGTCTGAACGTGTGCAAACTATCGTATACATCAAACTACTTACTACACTCGCATATGGCACTCTAGACATGTTCTCTCTGTCCGTATCCGACCCTGATGATAATTTCGCCGAAAGCATGAAGTGCGCATTTAAAGGAGTAGACGCTGGATTTGCTTTCACCATCCCATATCGAGCGAGAACTTTCTCGATATACTGTTTCCGCCGTAGACGCAACTCACCACGCTTCCTCTCCTTGACAATCTCCATGCCAAGTATTTTCTTCGCAGCCCCCAATCTTTCATCGTGAACTCCTGACTCAACTGTTGTTTTAACCTGTTGACCTCTTACATACTGCGTGATGCCACCAACATATCGTTCATGTACAATAGAAGATAAATCCAGAACCCATAGTATAGTAGCTCCATATAAACGCACTGGTCCTTAATATTCCTTGTGTACCCAATCGCCAGTATAAAATGATCAAATCACTTATACCACTGTCTCGAAGACTGCTTCAAATCATAAAGCGACTTCTTCAATTTGCAAATATGGCCATCATTGCTATCGACTACGAACCCTTCTGGCTGATGCATATAAATATCCTCCTCTAGATCACCGTGTGAGAAAGCAGTCTTGACATCAAGCTGCTATAGCTCCATATCATAAACCGCAAATATGGCTAACAAAACACGAATCGAAGTATGTCGAACTACCGGAGAAAAGATCTCGTTATAGTCTTCACCCTTTCTCTGCACAAAACCCTTAGCCACCAATCTCGCTGTCACGCCCCGCTTCCTAAAATACGCAGACTACGGCATGTGACAGAGCCAACCATGCTACCTGTGGTTAGGAAACATTCTTCCATAGTCACATTACGGCTGTCTATACGATATCAATAACAGTAAAATATAAAATCTATCTAGTACATGTCCATTTGCCACGATAAATAGAGTCAAGAAAATGCATAAGCGGAAACGAATCAAATCCAATAAACAACATCTGAAAACATGTCCCAATATGGGCTCACATTAAGAAATAAAACTGCGGAAATAAACTAAACTAAATATCTCTAACTACATGATTAATTCCTCACTGCTCGGCTTGATTGTTAAAGTATTCTTGATCTGCCTGCGATAAAGGTAAAGGAACTGAGCCATGCAAAACCTAGACGTCAGTGCGTCATAATATCAAAATAACAGTGATAATCAGTATATAAAGATATAATTAAACATGAATATAAATGAATAACACATATATGAAACAGTGAGATATGTGTATGTATGGGTGTGTGATGTGTATTCTAAAACTGTGTTTCTAGGTTATCTATTCTAAAAATCATTGAAATCAATTTATGTAATCCTCATCGTAACCCAACAGTATATATCCCGTTCATTCCCCACAAAACCACGGTAACAAGTAATTATTCTGTTACGTCCGGAAAACGGCAAACAAGTAATTATTCTGTTACGTCTGGAAAACGGCAAACAAGTAATTATTCCGTAACGCCCGGAAAAACGGCAAACAAGTAATGATTATTCCATAACGCCCGGAAAACGACAAACAAGTAATTATTCCGTAACGCCCGGAAAAACGGCAAACAAGTAATGATTATTCTGTAACGCCTGGAAAAACGGCAAACAAGTAATTATTCTGTAACGCCCGAAAAAACGGCAAACAAGTAATTATTCCGTAACGCCCGGAAAAACGGCAAATATGTAATAATATCCTCTTGAGTTACGTTTCGGTTATATTCTTGATTCCCCATTTTCCCCCAGGTTTGTGTTCAAATCAGGTATTGCCAATACAGATCTAATGCCAACACAGGATCAAGTATGTACAGTTCTTGTCTATGCAGACAACAAGTCACGTCTGTCAGGACAACACGTCAATATTGTTGGCATTAGTAACAAGATCCAAGTAACAAGTCAAGTAGTGTGTCGTGAACATGTCATGTGATGCATATCAACCAAATAGGTGCCAAATATGAAACTGTAATCAATATCGGAACACGGTAAACAGTACTGATGTCAAGATGCATATGTATCTATCAGTAATAACTGTTATACGTCCATGATTATGTATGATGCAAACTAGATAACACGTTGTACTAATATAGTAGTATAATGATATCATGATATTCCGGCATGCAATTAGATATGCGATTATCAGTACGGATACAGACGGATATTATAAAAATGTAAATCGGTAATATTTGTTGAATATTAAAACACATGCACTATTATTTATTAAATATATATTGATATAATAATATTAATAGGGATAACATATTCAATCCGATTAATAACTATAAAAGTGGTATTGATTAACCATGCACAAGAAAGTTCAGTTCAGAAATTCAGCGTCACCCTGATTTGTAAAATAGCTTAAAAATAACAAAAGTTATTCAAAAGCGACGTGTCATATACCAAAACAAGGCTAATTCATTCATTTTTATAAGTTAAAGTATTTTAGGTTGTTCCTGCAAAAAGTTATGAACGTTCGAAATTGAAAGTTTGCTGCTGGAATTTTCCTGGACAGCAGTTCAGAGGTACTTTCTTTTACAGTTTACGTTATTTAAACAATTTATTTTGCAAGTAAATATTTCACAGGATTATAGTATTATGAGTTAGCTTCGTAACGAACTAAAGAATGTATGCTAATGATTTTTCTATGATTTATAATGAATTTTATAAAGTAAGGTGTACAGTAAATTTCAGATTTGTCGTATCCGCTTTGCGACGACGCTTCATGTGTAAACTATAATATTTTCAAACTATATTTTGTATAACGTTATAAAATGCAGATTATAAACTAATTAATGATAATAATAATAAATATTACGACGATATATATATTTATAGATATAATTATAGTATGTCACAAGTTGTAAACTTGCATACATTGTATATTATAAAACTGATTAACGTTAAATAATTACGGTGTATAAATTATATAGACATAGCTGCATGATGATGATGATGATGATGATGATAGTACGGCAACATATAAGTAAATTACATAAAGCATAGCATGTAGCAAGTTGTAAACTTGCGTCGAAACAAACGCCATGAACGGAAGCAACATAACGCTATACAAATCAACACCAAATTTTGATGGCTCGGTTAAGGTTCTAGAATGCGGTTAGAGTTGCGTCGGCGAGAATGGATGTCACGACCCGAAGATACGGAACGTGACTAGCACTTAAACTATGAAACGTCTCAAGGCGCAACGTAATCTAAGTAAGCCAAAGCCCAGAAAACTAAACCGTTTAACAATTAGAGTAAAGGAAAACTTGTTTTAAAGCAAATGGTTTTAACAAAATAAGTGGCATTAAATATTTAAAAGCAACATTATGTTTTCCCAAAAATTTCGGCAGAGTCTTCTTTGTAAATACTGGCCCCCAAACGGGTACAACACATGAAAATACATATAAATGATGAATAAGGCATCCCCAAGCGGGAGCTAGCTCTTCGCCGATGGCGGAAACACAACCACATGCACATGTGTATCAAAAGTGCATAATAAGCATCATAAAGCAAGAAATAAGAAAATACCACGTCGGCTCAAGTGAGCATCGATACCAAACACCACAAATACAAATCTCACGAGTCTCACCGTCTAGTCAAATATATAAGGGTGGATGGAGTATACTAGATACAAATAATATATATGATGGGATAACATATCCTCGCAACCCACCTACGAGCAATGCCACAAGTCCAAGCAAAATAAACAAAATGAGGAAGTGCGCCCGCCGCTACTGTGCTGACGGATCGGACCTGCAAGATACTGTGGCACAACGGGGGTGAGTTGCCAACTTGCGAGTAGTAAGTAACATCTAATAAGGCTATCGTAAGCATGCACGCAAATGCGTCTCAACCTACGCATATCGATATACTACGATGTACTAACATGCATGCAACATAAATGCATAATCAAACACGAAACCTGAACAAGTCTGGTATGAGAAAATTTTTGTTCTTCTTTTAGAAAAACCTCTGTGCAATAAACTGAAGTATCATCAATGAAATCAACAGAAAATATGTGTCAAGCATCGGCACAAAATATATATCCCAATATCTCAATATCTCAATATCTCAATATCTCAATGTCTCAATATCTTGGGCTCCGGCAGTCCGGACTGGCCCATATCATCAAATCTCATGACTACGTCGATATCCTCCGGATATCCGCCGCGTCACAAATAACCGGTCGGTAGTGCTCCCCTGCCGGGCTCAACGCCATCATCTGCGACCATCTTGCTCCGGGGTACCGCACCGGGTCCACCATACACCCGCAGACGGTTCATCCTCCTTCTCGAATCGGGTGTATGATACCGCTCAAGAACCGAGAAAACCCATGGTGGACATCAAGCACATCATATCACGAGAAAACTGTAACTTACATTTTTAAATGATAATACGTTCTTAAAATCCTTGCGGTTTCTCCAAAATCCATAAATCTCATAAATACTGAAATCCTCGAGAAGAATCACAATATGTAAATATGTCGGTGATGATGGATGTATATGATACGATAGTATATACCATGCGAAGTTCGGCCAGAGGCTATGCATGAATCATGATGCAATGAGGTATGTATATACGACTAACAATCCTACGTATCCATCCTGATGAAATGACTATACAGGTACAGGTTTACAGATCATATACGATGCAATGCACAGATACCGATTTTAAGCAAGTTCTATAGTGCTCGTGACATAACAATTACCAAAGGCGTGTGTGTTCGCATGAATAGTGCACGTGGCATGAACCATAGGTAATGGTGCAAGTGTCCTACGAGATAATATCATATATATTTATGATGATGCAATGCAACGAGGTGAATGACTAGGAGACTACGCATATAAATATAAGCACTACTAGAAATCCTGACTATCGGGCGTTTCGCGCCATCCAGACGATTCCTCCGTAGATGTGTACATCTACTCACCGGGACGCCTCGGCTAATCTGATCCGATTCCAGCTCTGCCATTTCCGCGCCACATCCGACGCCTCTGCACCTGATCCTAGAAACGTACACAAGGAAATAAGAGAATAAATATATAAATAGTCGCGGACACAACAATACAAGTCAACCACGCGCACTAACCAAACGCGCACGCACTTGGTGCACAAAACGCGTTCGCGACAACGCCACAGAACACAACTAGGGTCGCTATACGTGGCAACTACCAAACCTAAAATCCAATCGCGCATTCACAATACGTCAAATATTATAGGATATAGTATGTAAATCATCGCAACGTCAAATTGAACCAAAATCTAATTATTCCAAAAAACCTAGTAAGCACAATTTACCATTTTAGTTTAAAACTAGGTATTTTAACAAAACCAGTGGCAACAATAATCATTTTATATCATAATTAGGTCACACCAATATTTACTAAAATTTAATCTCACCTCTTCACATTAATCCAAAAAATCTAGTTTGCAAAAATTATATAATTCGGACAATTTTAAAGTAACAATTAGCAAACTAGCAACTAACTTAGATTTTGCATGTCTTAAGATGTGAGACTACACATCACAACCATAATCAAATAATCAAAACCCTAACTTGAATTCAAAACCCTCTCTTTTAATTTCAAGTTAGCAATTAGAACCATAATTAAACAACAAAATTAATTAAATTGAAGTAATTAAACATCAAGTAACCATTGGGTTAAGATTATACCTCAAAATCATGAGATCAAACATGCACACTTGACCTCCAAAATGCTAACTTTTCTCCAAGATCCAAGCTAGTTTGGCCAAAGAAAATCATGGGTGAAGGTTTAATTAGGATTTAGTAGGAATTTGTTTGGATTTTGAGGCATTTCATGATGATTTTGGAGGTGAAATGAGGTGGGGAAATTTGGGGGGCTGCTGCCATGGTAGGTTCAGCTGCAACTTGGGAGGGGGAGAAAGAGAGTGAGGTATGTAGAAAATTCCAAGAACCCCCCCTCCATTTCACAAGTCAACATGCCCCATGCCTTCTTTTCTTTCTTTGTTCTTTTTAATTCCATTTCTATTTAACTTTGAAGTGGGGAAATGGGTAATAGGGGCAGCTTGTGGTTTCGGCCAGCTGAGGGAATGGGGGCAGCTTGTGGTTTTGGCCAGCTGAGGGAATGGGTGTGTGTGTGTGTGTGTATAATTTCCCAAGTCAAGAAAACACCCTCAAGCCTCATTAATACACCTCACATCAATTTCTATTTTTATTTTATTTTATTTTCTAATAAAGCTTTGACTAGAAAAGTCTAGAACCCGTAAGAACAATTTTAAAAAGAAACATGTTACACAACTAGGATTTAAGTTGTCATGGTTCACTAAACTTGTATTAACCAATTCTAATTTGTAATTTAACATCAATCAAATGTATAAGTGAAGGCTTAAAAAATAATATTTAAAAATAATTAATTAAAGAAAATATTTAAGTAAACTAACAATTTATAAGCGACTAATTAAATATCACTACCAGCCATTACATAGCTAAAATAGGTATATTTAAGTCTATGTCGAAAAATAATTATATCTTGGTTTTTACGGAAAACACTAGTTATTTTACCGATTATCGGAAGTTTCACCTAAACGATTTTTCAGAACGTTACAATGGATGTGGGCTTGAAGAACGAAGAAAGAGAATTTATAAATTGACGAGGGGGAGATATGTTATGTGGAAAGAGAGAGAGATATTTTGTGTTTAATATAAATATATATATAGTATAGTTTAAATTAGGTTATAAATATATATTAGTTTTAATGTATATAAATAATATCAAACTACAACCAATCTCCACCAAAATCTCATCAAAAATATATTTTAGAAAATAATTCACATATGTAAACTTCTCAACTATAATGTAAGAATATATTTTAAATGACGCATACCCCTAATTTAAGAATTAAAAGGATTCTAAAAATATATCTAGATTTAGTAAATATTTGATATTAGATATCTTGTGATTTAAACTTAAAAGATAAAAGCAAAATAAGATATAGGATGGCAACCATATGATGACAGTTAACAAAATATAACTTATTCTTAACTTGTGGCTATTAAAACATATATGATGATCTAGATATATGATATATAAAGATCTAAAAATATAATGTAGGTATTATACTAGATTCATATAGATACACTTTACTGGTAAATCTCAGATATAATCTTGCACCCTATTGGGTTCTAAACTTGCGGGTCAGATCGGATAACGACTACTACTATTCGAATCATTCGCGACCCAATAGATAGAATAGAAGAAATATAAAGCAAGTGTTAAGATACCAATCAATGTCGTATAACCGTACTAGGGTGTTACATATACCCAACTACAAAAGAATTTCGTCCTCGAAATTCACGAAACAAGAAAAGATAAGAAAATACGGATCTAAAGAAAGAGATGAGGAAACTTTTGTCGAATCTCGTCTTCACGTTCCCAAGTAGATTCTCCATGCGAACGATTTCCCCACGAAACAAGCACTAGAAGGACCATCCAATTCTTGAGAACCTTTTCTCGTTGATCCACAATCGTTATCGGTTGCTCTTTATAAGTCAAATCTTCTTTCACTGTCAATTCCGAGTGATCTAAGATGTGCGTCTCATCTCAAACATACTTGCGGGGTTGAGATACATGAAACACGTCATGAACACTCGCCAAGCATGGTGGTAAAGCCAATCGATAAGCTACTTCCCCAACACGCTCAATAATACCGAAAGGCCCCACGAATCGAGGACTAAGCTTGCCTCGACTACCAAAACGGATCACTCCTCTGGTCGGTGATATCTTCAAGAATACAAGATCACTAACTGTGAACTCCAGAGGTCTTCATCCTGTATCAACCAAACTTTTTTGTCGATTTTGTGCCGCCTTCATATGATTTCGGATCATATTAACTTTCTCCACCGTTTGCACAATAAGATCCGGTCCCAACAATCTTCTTTCTCCAATATTGTCCCAACAGACGGGCGAGCGACACTTACGACCGTACAATGCTTCGAATGGAGCCATCTGTAAAGTCGCCTGAAAACTGTTATTATAAGAAAACTCCACCAAGTGCAAATGATCCTCCCATAAACCCTTTGTTAGTGATATATGCCCTAGATGCCATTATTGTATCATATTGGATTGTATATTACATATTGGAAGCTTGAGATATTCACAGTTATAATAACAGTCTTACTCAAAATGGTAGTATGCAACTTGGTTTGATTCTACCTCAATATGTGCATATATTTTTTTTAGCATATCGCTTATACATATTGGTAGAGCCCTTAGGATCTTTGCTTGACTACCAGCGTTGTGATGGCAGTCACACTAGTGGGGGCTGGGTAGTCTATAAGCACATCCCTATACAGGTACCTAGTCATAGGATTATCGTAATGGGGCATCGATACTCCAGAGTAGACTAGTGTATACGCTTCTCATCCCAGCAGGAGAGATGGTCTGTCCCAAAGCCATTAGTACGTCGTACTGGAGATAGTATACATGTACTCATTGGGTTATGAGTTACACTGGACAGGACTCTTTGGGAATTGCTGGTTGGTATTATACCTATCGTCAGGTAGCAGTTCCCGGGTGGCATGAGTACAGGTTAGTCCGTTGACTTGATATCGATATTCGTCTCGAGTGTGTTCCCACTGCACTTAGATTCCTACCACGGCTCAAAGGAGTCGTGCAAACAGGTAGTAGTTGGGTGCAGTCCCGAAGCACTTGGAAGCAGTAGCGGTTAAATAGGATTCGTCTCTCCCGGTATTGGGGGTTGATATCGCGCTGTGTTCGGAAAGCCATTACACAAAGTCCCTAGCCAGGGCAAGCCAGAATTACTGGTAGGTACTCCAGTAGTTTCTCAGGGTGTATTGGGCTCTACTCCGGCATGACTTATCGCGCTATTAGGGGTCTGACGTTTACCATCTCCCTAGGCCCAATATGCGAGTATCTTAGACGAACAGACTGAACTGTACGGAGATTGTCACAGATAGGCTCAGTAGGAGTTCGGATGAGTTTGCTCATCGGCCTTCTTATCGACAGATACCTGGGTAGTCGTTACATGCAGCTAATACCGCTGACGGACTTGTGGTTAAACCCACTGCCAGCGTACTGTCGAGTCTTTAGAGTCCCATACAGAGGGTTTCCCTGCTTCGGGCGAAACGATGTAGAGGCTGTGTGGTTTTACGGCAGGGTTCCGATCACATACGTGTACTGGCTACACGGATGATGTTCGGGCGGATAATACTAGTGGGTTTTGGTTTAAGCCGGATCCTAGTATTATATTATTGGATTGTTATTATCTCATTGTATTCGTATTTTTTGGAATACGAATACGGGTATGTATATACGGTGAGGGCATTCTTGTAATTTCACAAGAGATGCTTCTAGAAAGGGACACCTCATTATTTGGATTATCTACTTTAAGAAATAGATTAATGAGATGGAAATTTGGAGACATACATGGCATGGGTGAAGCATGGCTCTTTTTATTTCTTTTTTTGTTTGGACTCACTATTCAAGCATGGTTGTAATTTCTTATTGTGAAATAATCCATGCTTGAATGAGTGAGATGAGAGTGAGCCATTCTTCACTTGCTAACCCTAGCTCATCTGTTCATTCTCATTCTTTCTCCACATTTTCCCTCTCCTTCTTCCTCAAGACTCTAACCCTCACATGAGTTGTGAAATATAGAGTCTCATGAGATAAAACACTCCATTAGATACTCTACATCTTCTAAGCTATTTAGCTTAGCGAACTAAGTACCCTAGTTATCTCGGTTTAAAGGTTGGAGCTTGAGGTATAGACTCTCGGGTGGATCATCTTCGACACGAAGAGGCCGACGTTGCAAGCTCGATCCGGATCTTCGAGGAGCTAAAGAAGAGGAGGAGGAGAAGAAGACCCTAAGGACATGGTTCAAGGAGGTATAAATCTTAACCGAGTAGTTAGAACCTCCTAGTAGAATAGCTAGTTAAGGTTTCTGTTAAGATCCTGGAGTTTAGTTGGTGTTGCGAGCTTTGTAAAAATCGTTTTTTGTAAATTCCGCCTCCCCGCGAACCCGCGGGGTGCGCGACATCGACTTATAGTGGTATCAGAGCCTACTAAACCTTAACTAGAAGTTTAGACGATATTTAGAATTACGAAACCGAAATAACTCCGAAACAACGAAACCGAAATCTAAGTTTCTGTCAATTTTTACAGAGGCTCTAAAAATTATTTAAACAGTTGCAGAGTTCTCTTCTTGCTACAACTAGAACACCATAGAAATTCGAGGCTCAAATCCCAAAAAATGGCTGGCCACATTGTTAAAATTCCCGACCTGGTCGGTTTTTGAAGCTAGTTGGGTGTTGGGTTTTGGATGGTGTTCTGGAATCTTGGATTTATGTTTTCAGGTGTTGTTTGATTTTGCCCAGATTGCATATTCTGTTATCTTTGTGTTGGGACAATACGGAGTATTTCGAAGTCGCGGTTTTAATATCGTTTACATGTTTCAGTTTGTATATGTGTTGTTAAACGTCCACTAATTGCTATACGTCGATTAGTGAGGGTTGCACATATTTGTATCATGATGCTGGTTTGTGTATATGAAGTATTGGATCGTCGCGGATGAATAGTCGGGGGATGTAAGAAGAGTGTTTTCTTTTCTTTCATTCATGTAAATTTGTAAATATGATGTAATATTTTTTTGCGGGGCACATCCGGGTTGAGGTTGTAGCCACCATTGTATTATTTCATTTACCGTTTCTTGTACCTAGGATAGACCCAAGGTGGGGTGCACAAACTACCGGGTTCTTGAAGTGCAGAGTGGCCTACTCATTTTATTGAGGGAGGTTGCTTCACTTCGGGAATTTAGAGGGTAGTTTTCCGCACCCGTAGGGGTCTAGGGTGGGGTTTGGCTATTCATCACGACCGTGGAATCCGTCTTTCGTTCTAAGCTAAAACGAAACACGGAATTCCTAGTATATCCAATATATTCATCTGTGCCGTGATCTGTGATCTGGAATGCCTATTATTGCGTGAGACGAATGGCTATATATATATTATATATAATAAACGCTGCTTATGTTTTGCACCCGCGCTAGCCCATCCCCCGCTTTGCCGTTAGTTAAGTAACCTAACGGTGCATGACAGGGCCCCATGGCGAATGCGGATGGCATAAGCGTACGTTCTATTTTCGTTTCTTTTCTGCAATGATAGGGTTAAATGATGGGACCGCATTAATATTGATTAATGCAAGGAAAACAAACCAAAGTTTAAATCGTTGGAACAATTTCAAAACCACTCGGTTTTCTTGAAAAACAACTTTTAAATGCAGAGCCTAAACCACTCCTTTTAAAAGCTATCATGGTTCCTTCGACTATATCAAGTACATTACGTTCACGGTTTTGCCAAAACCATCCATAGCCCTCCGTCATTTTCAGATGGGTATTCAGTTTTATTCAAGCTATGTATTTTGACCTTCGCCAAGGCATATTGATTGGTAACTGCTGGGTATTCATCTGTAGCATAGATAGATGCGTTGATTTAGGACAGTTGTACTACTATTTTGGCCTTCATCAAGGGTATGTACGGGTGGGTTCAAATTAACCTGAACAATGATGGGTAGAACTTGACTTGTGACTTATGATATGTTGGCCTTCGTCAAGGTCATAAGAGCTTGGGGCAAAAATCCACATCGGGAGTTTCTAAAGAAATTGAAACTTGCTAGTGGTGCATACCATTTGGAGTGTGATGATTTTGGTAGGATTCCTTTAAGGTTGTCACACGATGATATTTGGATCTCAATCCTACTGTGAGTATCTGCTACTCTTCGGGAGATTTTTCACTAAACAATCAATGCTATAAACCAAGTAGGTGCTTAGAACGGTGTTAGCGGGGTTACGCCTCCAGGGAAAAGAGGTTATGTAATTAAGAAATTTCGCGAAAGCGTTGGAAAATCTCTCTTAAAGTACCAACACTAGCCTGGCTGAAAAGTTAAGCAAGAATTGTAAGAGTGAGATTAATCCTGACTAGTTCTTCTTTTATGGTTTGAAGGAGGATTCGAGGAACAATGGGAGCCATCCTGTTTAGATAAACCAATAACCAATCTAAACTTGCAAGAGTATCATGCTGAGTGTTTCTTCTCTCTCCCCTAATGACAGCAACCAAAATGACCGGGCTTAAATTACTGCTAGATAATAATAAATTGACTGGGCCAAACTATAAAGATTGGTTAAGGAATGCCAGATGGCCATTACCTATGACAAGCTGGGCTACCTCCTTACTACCAAAGCCCCCGCCGTCCTAGGTCCAGATTCTACCGTCGCGGATGTTGATATCCGTAAGACATATGAAAAAGACAATGCGAGAGCCAAGTGCCTCGTGTTAGCCTCAATGGATTATGAACACCAGAGGCAGCACGAGAAGATGGACTTAGTTTCCATCTTCCTCCATACCAAGGATTTATATGGAGAGTAATCTCGTATCGCAAGATATGAGACTTCAAAGAAATTGCTTTAGGCGAGATTGGCTGTCGGGTCATTTGTAGGGGACCACGTCCTTACGATGATTAGCTATATTAAAGAGCTCGCGGACCTTGGGACCACGTTGGAGAATGAGTTATATACTGACTTGATTCTACAGTCCCTCCCCTCCACCTACACCCAGTTTATCTTGAATTTCAACATTCAGGGGAAGGAAGTTTCACTTCCAGCACTCCTCAATATGTTGAGGAGCACTGAAGGCACCCTGCAGAAATCCAGGGAGACAGCCGCTCTGCTTATTGGGGAATCTTCCTCTTCTAGATCCAAGGCAAAAGCCAAAGGAGAGAAGAAGAAGGCCTCCACCAAGCTGATAGGCGGTGTCAGTAAGGTAGAGGAAAAGAGCAGGGCAAAAGTTTCGGGGCTAACAGTATGGAAGGAGGAATGTTTCTATTGTCGCGGAAAGGGCATTGGCAGAAGGACTGTAGGGCTTTGAAAGCAAGATACCAGGATTCGAAGCACGCTGTGGTTTCGGCTTCAGGTGTGTTTATGATTGAAAATTGTCTGTCAATTAACTCTACTTCCAGGGTACTAGATACCAGATCAGGATCTCATATCTGTAATTCATTACAGGCTCTGAGAAACCGTTGAATTATCAAGGCAGGTGATGCGACTCTCAGGGTTGCTAACGGAATGAGCGTAGACGCTGTATTCGTAGGGGAATATCATCTAGGATTGATAATTTGGCATGTTTTAATTTTGCGTAACTGTTTGTGTGTACTTAGTCTAGTTTGTAATATCATTTCTGTATCTTTACTTTCTAAAGAAGGTTATGATTTTACATTTATAACCGATGTGGTCCACATCCACCTAAATCAAAATTTGATTTGGTCAGGTACACTAGATAACGATATATACGTATTAAATCAAGCTCAAGTTTTCAACGTCCAGAACACACTTAAAAGAAAGTCTCCAGAATTAAATCAGGCTTTCTTATAGCATTGTAGACTGGGTCACATCAATGAAACACGGTTGACGAAGTTACATAAAGAGGGATATTTGGATCCGTTCGAATATCAGTCCTATGCAACTTATCAATCATGTCTCAAAGGAAAGATGACAAAGACTCCGTTCACTGGACACGGAGAAAGAGCTACTGAGCTCTTGGGACTCATACACAGCGACATGTGTGGTCCAATGTCTACACATGCAAGAAGTGGTTATTCCTATTTCATTACTTTTACGGATGATTTCTCAAGGTATGAACATGTATTCTTGATGAAACATAAATCCGAGGCCTTTGAGAAATTCCGGGAATACAAGAACAAAGTGGAAAAACAAGCCGGTAAAAGTATCAAGACACTTAGATCTGATCGAGATGGTGAATACTTAAGTGCCGAGTTCTTAGATTACTTAAAAGAGAATGGAATTCTCTCTCAGCTTACTCCTCCATACACACCTCAACACAACGGTGTATCGGAAAGACGGAACAGAACCTTATTGGATATAGTACGTTCCATGATGAGCAATGCTGAGTTGCCGCGATCCTTCTGGGGTTATGCATTAGAATCAGCTGCATATCTTTTGAACAAGGTTCCTACTAAGTCAGTGCCTACCACACCATATCAGATGTACAGTGGGAAGAAACCCTATCTTAAGTATCTTAAGACATGTGGATGTCCAGCTTTTGTAAAAAAAAGCATGCGGACAAACTCGAGGCACGCTCAGTACTGTGTAAGTTTGTGGGATACCCAAAGAACTCCAGGGGGTATCTTTTCTATTACGTGGAGGAACAAAAGGTCTTTGTTTCTTGGCATGCCCATTTTTTGGAAACTCAATTTCTTGAAAAAGAAATAAGTGGGAGCGCAATAGAACTGGAAGAAATTCCAGAACCATAAGCTATTACTGAAAGCATGGTGGAACCAGAAGTTTCAAAAGAACCGGACATCCCCGCGCCACTCCGCAGGACTAGTAGGTAGTCTCATCCGCCCGAGAGATACTACGGTTTTCTCATAGACGGGGATAGAGAGGATTGCATCATCGACGATGATGAGCCAACTAGCTTCCAGCAAGCCATTCAGAGCAGAGACTCGGTAAAATGGATGGATGCAATGCGGACCGAAATGGAGTCTATGTACACCAACAAAGTATGGACTTTGGACATTGCTTCAGAAGGGGTAAAACCCATAGGCTGCAAATGGATCTTCGGAAAGAAGATTGGTGTAGATGGACAGATTGAAACCTATAAGGCTAGACTTGTTGCAAAAGGTTATCGTCAAAGACCTGGTTTGGACTATGATGAAACATTTTCTCCAGTGGCTATGCTCAAATCCATTCGGATCCTTCTTGCCATTGCTGCCTTCCACGATTATGAAATTTGGCAAATGGACGTAAAGACCGCTTTTCTGAATGGAAATTTGGAAGAGTGTGTCTATATGGATCCGCCGGAGGGTTTCATAGAGAGTGGAAGCAGCGAAAGAGTGTGCAAGTTGCTTAAATCCATTTATGGATTAAAGAAGGCATCGCGGAGTTGGAACATCTATATTGATGAGACGGTCACAATTCGACTTTATCAAAAATCCAGATGAACCATGCATTTATAGTAAAATTAAAGCGAGAACTGTGGTATTTCTCGTCTTGTACGTGGATGCCATTCTCTTGATAGAAAATGACATTCCTATGCTACAATCAGTCAAAGGATTCTTATCACAAAGGTTCTCCATGAAGGACCAGGGTGATGCCTCCTATATTTTGGGGATCCAGATCTATCGTGATAGATCTAAACGGATGTTGAGATTTTCATAGTCAAGGTACATCGACACCAGAAAAGATTCAGTATGGAAGATTCAAAGCGCGGTAATATACCGGCTTGTCACGGAATCACCATCTCCAAAGAGATGTCTCCTAAGACCGATTTGGAAAGGGATCGCATGACAATTATACCCTACGCTTCTGTGGTAGGCTCTATAATATATGCTATATTGTGTACCAGACCAGATGTAGCTTACGCACTGAGCGTTGTAAGCAGGTATCGGTCAAACCCAGGGAAGAAGCACTGGACAACAGTGAAGAACATTCTCAAGTACCTGAGAAGGACTAAGGAGATGTTCTTGGTGTACGGCAGTGAAGACCTCCAGATCGAGGCCTTCACCGACTCCACCTTCCAGAGCGACAAGGATGGCTCCAGGTCCATGTCGGGTTATATCTTTACCCTCAATGGAGGGGCGGTCTATTGGAAGAGCTTCAAGCAGGACACCGCTGCTGACTCGACGATGGAAGCGGAGTATATCGCTGCATGTGACGCCGTGAAAGAAGCAGTCTGGATCAAGAAGTTTGTAACAGAACTTCAGGTGGTTCTGTCCATTGTTGATCCAATACCCCTGTATTGTGACAACAACGGCGCTATAGCTTTAGCGAAGGAACCAAGTTCCCATCAGAAGTCCAGACACATCTTGAGGCGGTTCCACCTGACCAGGGAGATCATTCATTGCCGGAAGATCGAGGTGCGGAGAGTAGAGACAGAGAATAACACTGCAGATCCACTCACAAAGGCCATCTCTCAGACACAATTCGAGAGGCTAATCGAGATGATAGGTCTGCGATATGCCAATACATGGCCTTAGTGCAAGTGGGAGATTGTTAATGATATATGCCCTAGAGGCCATTATTGTATCATACTGGATTTTATATTACATATTGGAAGCTTGGGATATTCACAGTTATAATAACAGTCTTGCTCAAAATGGTAGTATGCTACTTGGTTTGATTCTACCTCAATATGTGCATATGTTTCTTTTAGCATATCGCTTATACATATTGGTAGAGCCTTTAGGATCTTTGCTTGACTACCAGCGTTATGATGACAGTCACACTAGTAGGGGCTGGATAGTCTATAAGCACATCCTTATACAGGTCCCTAGTCATAGGATTATTGAGACGGGGTATCGATACTCCAGAGTAGACTAGTGTATACGCTTCTCATCCCAGCAGGGGAGATGATCTGTCCCACAGCTATTAGTACGTTGTACTGGAGATAGTATACATGTGCTTATTGGGTTATGAGTGAAAATATTTGTTAGCACTACCACTGGGTTTTACTAGCATCAAGCATGCCATTTTAAAAAATTTCGGGATGCTAATCAACTTTAACCTAGAATCTAACTAGATGATTAGGGTTTATGGTTTGATATCAACTAAACTAAAGCAAGTGAAAGAAATTACAACCTAGTAGATCGAGTCCTTCACTTCACAAGCTCCGTGTAGTAGTCCACGCGACTCCGCTAGGCTCCACTTGATATTGGATCAAGCTTCCTTTGCGATCTTCGTGCCGAAGATGATCCACCCGAAGCTCCGCTAATCCAAACCACATCTTCACTAAACTCTTTAGTGAAAGAAACACACTACACCAAAGTGCTAATATAGTATAGGATGGTGAAGTAGGGGTGTTGTTTTCTCACTAGGGTTCTCACAAGCTCAAGGGTTCACAATTCATGTGAGGGATTAAGCTTGGAGGTGGAGGTGAAGAAGATGAAGAGAGCTAGAGAGCAAATGAGCTCAAGTCAAGAAAATGAACAAGTGTAGAAAATGCAAGTGTAGAATGGCTTTTACAAACTCACACTTATTGAAGCATCAATTTTCCTCAATAATAAAATGAAGCCATGCTTCAATAGTGAAGGAAGATAAATAAAATATTCATCTAACCATACTTCACCCCATTCCTTTCAAAAGTCTCCCATTTTCCACTTCATTTTCTATTTTCTCAAAATAGAAAATCAACCATACTTCATATAATATATATATATATATATATATATATAGAGAGAGAGAGAGAGAGAGAGAGAGAGAAAGAGAATAATGGAGGAAAGATGCCATAGAAGGGAATTCCCTCCTATGGCGTCGAAAAAGTACGCCATCCATCGTATTTTCCGACGATCGGTACCCATCATCTTCATCGTTATCATTTAAGATATGGGTACACCAAATTTCATGTGATTCTACAACTTTTTCACCGTTGAATTAGTGGGTTCAAAATTAACGGTTTACCGACAATAGAACTTTTTACATTGCTAAATCAACGGTGAAAAAATTATAGAATCACACAAAATTTGGCGTACCCACATCTTAGATGATAACGATGAAGATGATGGATTCCGATCGTCGGAAGATACGACGGAGGGCGTACTTTTTCGACGCCATAGGAGGAAATTCCTTCCTATGGCCTCTTTCCTCCATTATTCTCATATATATATATATATATATATCACACACACACACATATAAAGATAAGCAAATAATTAGTGAGCAATAATATTAGTTAATATATAATTATATCAAATATAAATATATATCATATTATTAAATCAACACTTGATTCAATAATCCGGTTATATCACATATAACATACTAAGATCATTTATTTGTATATCACATTATCAAATCAACACTTGATTCAATAATCTGGTCATATCACATATAACCTAATCGATATCAGATTATTGCCAGATTAGAATACGGCATCACATACTCGTATTTAATCAGGCCCCCTGCACATATCAGCATATGTGCCCTACTTCGTTTCGCTTGAACTGGGAAACTTTTGTGTGGGACTCTAAAGACTCGTCAATACGCCAGCAGTAGGTAATGATCACATCAGTTACCCACAAGCCGTCAGCGGTACTAACTGGACGTAACGGCTACCCAGGTATTGAGCGAATAGAAGATCAACAAGCAAGCTTGTCCAAACTCCCATGAAGCCTATAAGTAACACTTACCATACAGTCCGGTCTCTTCGTCTGAAATGTCGCATACCGAGTCTGGGGGTGGAATCGTCAGATCCCAATAACTTGATAAGTCATGCCAATGTATGGCATATAACGGTACGAGAAACTACTGATAACTCTTACCAGCAAATCTCATTAACAGCCCTAGCCAGGGACTTCCTGTTATAGCCAATCAAGCATAGCGCAACATCAACTCCCTATACCGGAAGAGACGAAACCCCTCCTATCGCTCATTGCCTCCATGTGACTCGGGACTGTACCTAAAATCCACATGTTTACATGACTCCTTTGAGCCATGGTAGGGAGGAAATCAAAGCACAGTGGGAACCATACAAGACTCTATAACGATCTCGGGTCTACAGACTAACATGTATCAGTGTCACCAGAGAACTGCTATCTAACGATAGGTATAATACCATCTAGGAGTTCTCGGCGAGTCATGTTCGGTGTACTCATTCTCTAATGAGCACCTGTATACAATCTTTGATGTCAAACACCAATGGATATAGGATCAACCATCGCCCCTTACAGGGTCAAGAAACGCACACACTATTCTACTCTGGAATATCGATGCCCTGTCTCGATACTCTCTCGACTAGAAACTGTTAAAGGATGTGCTTGTAGACTACACAAGTCCCAGTAGTATGTCCTGCATCATAGTCCTGGTAGTCAAGCAAACATTCTAAGGGCTTTATCAACATGTATCAGAGAGACAATATAATAATACTAAGTGTACATGTTAAGATAAAGAGTAACCAGATAGCATACTATCATGTCGAGCAAGAAAGTCCTCTATATATATGTCCAAGCATCCACTATATCATACAATAATGGCCTCTAGGGCATACATATTCCTAACAATCTCCCACTTGCACAACGGACAGTTGTTGTAGTATCTCATACCCAACATCCTAAAAAGTCTCTCGAATTGCATCTGGGGGAAGACCTTTGTGAGTGGATCCGCTGTGTTATCTTTCGTGTCAACTCTCCTGACCTCGATTTCCCGGAGATCTACTATCTCCCTGATCAGGTGATACCGCCTGAGAATATGTCTGGATCTCTGATGGGACCGGGGTTCCTTGGCCAAAGCCACAGCTCCATTGTTATCATAATACACAGGTATTGGATACTCAATGGATGGAACCACACCAAGTTCAGCTATGAACTTGTTCATCCAGACGGCCTCTTTGGCAGGATCGTTGGCAGCGATGTATTCAGCCTCCATTATCGAGTCTGCTACGGTATCTTGCTTGGAACTCTTCCAACATATCGCCCTTCCATCGAGGGTAAAGACAAAACCCGAGATCGACTTACTGTCGTCCTTATCACTCTGGAAGCTCGAATCGGTAAAGGACTCCACCTAGAGTTCTCCATTACCATACACCAAGAACATTTCTTTAGTCCTTCTCAAGTACTTAAGAATGTTCTTCACAGCTGTCCAGTGGTTTTTCCTAGGATCTTATTGATACCTACTCACTACACCTAGTGAGTAAGCTACATCCGATCTGGTACATAACATCGTATACATGATAGACCCGACTGCCGAAGCATAGGGTATCTCTTGCATGCGAGCCCTCTCCAAATCAGTCTTGGGAGACATCTCTTTGGAGAGAGTGATTCCTGAATAAGGAGGTAAATTACCACGCTTAGAATCTTCCATACTAAACCTCTTTAGTATGGTGTCTATGTACCTGAATTGGGACAATCCCAATATCCGTCTAGATCTATCTCTATAGATCTTTATTCCCAAGATGTAGAAGGCATCACCTAGATCTTTTATGGAGAATTTGTGTGATAAGAAGAGCTTGACCGAGTGTAGTATAGGAACATCGTTTCCTATCAAGAGTATGTCATCCACGTACAATACGAGAAAGACAACCTTACTCTCTACAACCATCTTATATATACATGGTTCATCTACATTTTTTATGAATTCAAACTTTGATAGCTTCATCAAAACAGATATTCCAGCTCCGCGATGTCTGCTTTAATCCGTAGATTGATTTAAGCAGCTTGCACACGCTTCCGCTGCTCCCACTATCTACGAAGCCCTCTGGCTGTGTCATGTACACGCTCTCTTCTAAATCACCATTTAGAAAAGCGGTCTTGACGTCCATCTGCCAGATTTCGTAGTCATGGTATGCAGCAATGGCAAGTAGGATCCTGATGGACTTAAGCATAGGGACAGGAGAAAATGTTTCATCATAGTTGACTCCTGGCCGTTGACGAAAACCTTTTGCTACAAGTCTAGCTTTGAAAGTCTCAACCTTTCCATCTACACCAAGTTTCTTCTGAAAGATCCACTTGCTCCCGATGGGTTTTACCCCTTCAGGAGCAACTTCCAAAGTCCATACTTTGTTGGTGTACACGGATTCCATATCAGATCGCATAGCATCCAGCCATTTCACAGAGTCTCCACTTATGATGGCCTGCTCGAAACTAGTTGGGTCATCATCTTCTATGATGCAATCCTCGCTCTCACCGTCTACGAGAAAACCGTAGTATCTCTCAGGTGGATGAGGAACCCTACTAGATCTGCGGAGTGGCTGGGGTTCGTTGGGGACTATTGAATCCTGGGGTTCGTTGGGGACTATTGAATCCTCCGGTTCTACCAAATCGTTAGTTACAGTTTGTGTAGCTGGAACTTCTTCCAGCTCTACCTTATTACCACTAATTTATTTCCCAAGAAATTCCTTTTCTAAAAAGGTGGCATGTTGAGAAACAAACATTTTTTGTTCCTCAATATGGTAGAAGATATATCCATATGAATCCTTTGGATATCCCACAAACTTGCACAAAACAGACCTTACCTCGAGCTTGTCCGGATTTTGCTTTTTAACATAGGCCGGACAACCCAATTTTAACTCGTTTAAGAGATGGTCTCTTCCCATTCTATATCTCATATAGAGTGGTAGGCACGGATTTGGTCGGAACCCTATTCAATAGATATGCAGCTGTCTCAAGTGCATAACCCCAAAAGGAAATAGGTAACTCGGTATTATTCATTATAGAGCGCACCATATCTAATATGGTGCGATTCTTCCGCTCCGAAACTCCATTGTGCTGTGGTGTATACGGAGGAGTAAGCTGAGAGAGAATCCCATTCTCTTTTAAATAGTCTCAGAACTCCATGCTTAAGTATTCTCCTCCCCGATCAGATCGAAGGATTTTAATACTTTTACCCATCTGGTTCTTTACTTTGCACTTATATTCCTTGAATTTCTCAAAAGATCCAGACTTGTGTTTCAACAGGAACACATGTCCGAATCTTGAGAGATCATCGGTGAATGTAATAAAGTATGAGGAACCAATCCTGACATGTGTAGACATAGGACTGCATACATCAGTATGTATGAGTCCCAAGAGTTCAGTAGCTCTTTCTCCGTATTCAGTAAACAGAGTTTTGGTCATCTTGCATTTGAGACATGACTAGAAAGTTTCATAAGATGTAAATTCGAACGGATTCAAATACCCATCCTTATGCAACTTAGCCAGTCTTGTCGCATTGATATGACCTAGTCTTACAATGCCACAAGAAGCCTTCGTTCATTTCTGAACTGTTTCTCTTGTGTGTGTTTTGTATAGTTAGAACTGTGTTGTGATTTAGAGCGTATATACCGTTATACAACGTACTATACCCAATCAACACTTGATTTAGGAAAACATTCACAATATTTTTGGTACGAAATAACAGTCGCTCAGAATCATTGTATTACCACTTGGTAATATAAGGTGATATCCGCCAACTGTTTTGGTTGCAACAATTGCACCATTCCCTTCTCTGAGAGACATATCACCCTTTCCCAGTTCTCTACCTTGCTTAAGCCCATGTAACAAATTACATACGTCGGATTCTGATCCGATATCTTATATCCAAGACGTAGAGCAAACTGAGAAACAGTTCTCGGTAACGAACACACCCGAAGAAGATGCATCAGCATGCTCATTCTTCGTACGGGTTGTGCGGAAATCCTGGTATTCTACTATTCCTTGCTCAGACTTATGACAGTCATAAGTTAGAGCGGAATCTAGTCCAGTATAATAAGTGGGTTCGGTCAATACATCCATATTATTATCTTGATTAAGACGTGTCATTGGTCGCTACCAGGAGAGAGAGAAGGATAATCACTTTTGCGTGCGCTCTTTGCAAGATTAGATTGGTTATTATCTTATCTAATCAGGATGTCTCCCGCTGTTTTTATCAAATCTTTCTTCAAACCCTAAAAGGTAAGATTATCCGGGATTAATTACACCCTAATAGTTCGCCAATTGTTCGGCCAGGCAGGTATTGGTACTCCGAGGGAGTCTCCCCATGCTTTCGTATGGAACTAATTAAATAATCTCGTTTCTGCAGGGGCATAACCCCGTTAACACCTTTCTTAGACACCTACTTGATCGGCTAATTGTAAAGTGGAAAACTCTCCCAGGAGTAACTCTTACTCGCACTGGGTATCAGGATCCAACTATCATATAGAAGGTTTGCAATGTCATTGCAAATTTCAACACTTGAAATTCTCGATAATTGTTTTTACCCCTAGCAACTTATGAGCTTAACAAGGTCAACAAATCATAAGCGCTAACCAAGTTCAACCCGTCATTTCGTGATTGAATTAAACCCACCCGTACGACCCTTAACAAGGTCAACAAAGCTTCACGACTACCCTAATCCAATCGCATCACATGCTGCAGATAAGCACTAGTCAGCTACCGCACACTACGTCTTGACAAGGTCAACAAACGCAACACGAATACTAAATAGAACCTATCTGAAATGACGGAGGGCCACTGCTGGTTTTTAAGAAAACCTTTAACGTAATGAACTTGATATCGTTGTAGAATATAGTGATTTGAAAACGAGTGTTTTTTTGTAGCTTTTGCTAGTTTCTCTAAAGAGGTCACTCCCGGTGACAGGATCTTGGCTCTTTCCTCATCGAATGAGGTGCTGGATATTTATCAAGGAATACCACTATGCAAAGCAAGAACTAGAGAAGCTATAAAAACAAAACCGAGTGGCTTGTAGCATTTGCTAGTTTTGCTAAAGAGGTCACTCCCGGTGAAGGGATCTCGGCTCTTTACTCATTGAATGAGGTGCTGGATATTCATCAAGGAATACCACTATGCAAAGCAAAAATTAGAGCTACCTTTTTAAAATTTTGATTCTACAACATTTTTAGGTTTCTTTTCTTTTCATTAATTTTATTAATGAAGTCCCATCATTTATGTTTCCCTAAACATCATAGAAAAGAACCGAAAATAGAACGTACGCTTATGCCATCCGCATTCGCTACGGGGCCCCGTCATGCACTGTTAGATTACTTAATTAACGGCAGAGCGGGGGCTGAACTAGCGCGGGTGCAAAATATAAGCAACGTTTATTATATATATATATATATAGCATTCGTCTCACGTAGTTATATGATCACATCACAGAACACAGCAGCAGAAGTCAACATATGAAATATTGGATATACTAGGAGGTCCGTGTTTTAAATTCAGCCAGTAATAAAAAACACGGATTCCACGGTCGTGATGAATAGCCAAACCCACATACCTAGACCCCTACGAGAGCGGCAAGCAACACTGCAAATTCTAGAGTTAGGAGACCCGGTCTCGACTCCTCGAGATGGTCTCCCACTGGACTCCAGAACCCGGTTACTTGTGCTCCCCGCCTTGGGTCTATCATAATGCAGAAAAGTAAATAATATAATCAATGGTGATATCATCCTCAACCCGGAAGTGTCCCAATAAAAGAATATTACATACAAATTTTACATGAATGAAAATTGAAAAACTCTCATCTCACGCAAAAAACCCCGGCTATTCATTCACGACGATCCAATATAACATATCACAGCAACACATAACATCACATATCATCAACGTAAGTAAATATGCGTATCCCAAATTCTGTTGACATATAACAACGAGATCGAGGATACACCACATATTACACTTACGGTCGCATAAAAGAAACGAAAAACTACAATAATTAGAATCCGCATTTCCTTAGACATCATAAACCCGAAATATCTCATATTCCAAATTTCATGCTTTACCCTATAAACCTTGCATTTTAGTCTCATATCGAAAACACTTTTCAATAACTTAGTCAGGTAATTCAACAAGATTCCCGACTACCTGATCGAATACTTGTCGGGAACTTTAGTAGATGGCCGCACCCCTGATGCCGTCGACCAAGTGCACTTAGGCGGAACACCGTGGCCGCGAGCACCCGAGTGGATGCTTTTGGCAACGGGGTTCTCCTAAAGTCACTTGGTCGGGGCTATGGGGCGTGGCTATCTAGTAAAATTATCTGGCGAGTATTCACGTACGATACGCGATTGCGACAGAGTTTTGATCCGAATCGAAACTTCATGGCAATCGATCAATAGAGACTAACATGCTTGATTTACAAACAAACTAGTTTTCACAAAACTAATTTAATGTGGATTTCAACTACTGTATCATGTTCCCGCCAAAAATTTCTGCGCAAAAGAGACCGAGATATCAAATGGCAGTGATACGTTTAAAAAAATGCAAACCAGTATTTTCCGAGCTGTATTTTGACAAACTCCCAAATGAGAAACAGCTAAATTCTAATGGTATTGAAAGCGTCTCGAAAAACCCTTCGATTTGATATATTATGGGTCTCATAATTCATCCGGGATCAAAAGTTATGAGACATCACGTGCCCACGCGTGACCGGGCATCACGTG
This sequence comes from Agapanthus africanus, assembly GCA_030015575.1. Lineage (NCBI taxonomy): Eukaryota > Viridiplantae > Streptophyta > Magnoliopsida > Asparagales > Amaryllidaceae > Agapanthus > Agapanthus africanus. Next base: position 558,121,363 of record JASDDO010000022.1, on the reverse strand, counting down.
CCCACACGTGACCGGGCCTCACGTGCAGACACGTGACCGGGCATCACGTGCCCACACGTGACCGGGCCTCACGTGCAGACACGTGACCATTTACAGGCAAAGTCTGTAGGCACTGAATAAAATAAATAATTAAATGGGGACACGTGCCAACACGTGATGAACCTTTAAACCCGCTGAAAGGGATTAAAAGATATAATAAAACAGCAAGGAACACCTCAATGGGGCATCACGTGACCACACGTGATCAGAGGTCACGTGCAGACACGTGATGGGTTCCTAAGCTCTTTGAATTAATAGAATTAAATTCTAATTAAATAATCAAACAGTGGGGCCATGTGCCAACACGTGATAGGCTTTTAAACCTTCTGAACTAATAGAATTAAATTCTTACTGAAGGAAATCAAGAACCCTAATATTTCCCTAGATCTTTCCAAACAAAAAGATTGCGCTCTGTAAAGTGGAGCACCGTTGGATTAAAATTCCAATGGTGATTAAAAATCACCAATTTATAGAAAGATTCTACACAAGGAAATATTTTCCTAAAATCTGCCGGGAACAACAAATAAAATATCTTTTGGATTAAAAATCCAATGGTGAATAAAATTCACTGAGTGATCTAAAAGATCATGTTGGTTATAAAATCAACAAAAATCTTTCAATGAAAGATTGACAAAACAAACTGATTCTTTTCTTTTTCTTATAAATAGGAGCCAAGAAAAGAAGAGAAGGAGGATTCTTTTTTGGAGATATACAAGAACAGAGAAAAAAGAGAGAGGAGAATTTAATTCTCAAGAGAGAGAAAAGAAGATCTTTTCAGGAAAAAACTCTAGGTGAGAAAAAAGAAGAAGTTCATTCTACAAGCTCTCACAAAATAAAAGAGAATTTAATTCTCAATCTAAGAGTTTAACTCTTCTGAATAAGAACTTACTTCTTCCTCTGGTTGAAGATCTGCAGAAGCAGATCTCCCCATAAGTTGAGAATTTAATTCTCATCGGAGAGATTCTGCCATGCAGATCCAAAACTTAGAGGGAGGATTGAGTTTGAAGAATTTAATTCTTCCAAAGTCATAGGAATTTAATTCCTCCCAATGAAACTAGGGTTTAACCCTATATAAGAATTTAATTCTTCCAAATTCATAGGAATTTAATTCCTCTAAACAGAAATTAGGGTTTAACCTACAGAGAATTTAATTCTTAAAACAAGAGACTTAAACCTCTCCATGCACGTAAAGATCAAGTATCTAACCTGGTCACGTGGTAACACGTGACCCTCATCCTCAATGAGTAGAAAAGAACGATCAAGACTAGGTCACATGCCCCCACGTGACCCTTAAACAGACTCCTCAAAATGAGAAAGAAAAAGTCTGGAGGCAATGCCTCACGTGCTCACACGTGACTCTCAAAACAAAAGGGAACAAATCCAAAGGCAGAATCAATTTTGGGCGCCCTCACGTGTCCCCACGTGACCCCTAATAAACACTTTAATAATCAATGCATGGATATCCATCACGTGCCCACACGTGATGGCTGTTAAGATTAAGGGTTTAATGCTTCTGTGAATATTCTGAGAACAAATAACAGAGGCAAGGTCCAATCATCAGGCACCTCACGTGACCCCACGTGAGCGTTTCAGTCTTACTGTTTAACACTACTTTAAGTGTTTTGTCCCTAGTGTTTAACACTATTTTAAGCACTTATTCCTTCAGTGTTTAACACTGTTTTAAGCACATCACGTGGGAACACGTGACCGCCAGATCTGTGCTAGTGTTTAATACTATTTTCAAACCAATCTTAGCCCAAATTGGCTAAGTTTTCCAGAGGCAAATCTCCCCTTCAAATGAACCTTAAAAATCCAGAGCCATAATGAAGGGTTGAATGCTCAGCCAAAGACAAAATGTTGTCAGAGCCCCCAAATCCCTGTCTAGCATTGCTAAATAAAGAAGAATTGAACCCAAACAAATGTTCAACTTTCTTAAACCTAATTGGACTTAGCCCAAGATGGCCATAAGTCCTCAATTCAGATTTAACTGGGCCCATGTGCTCATAATCTAATTAATCGATCTTAATTCCAAATTGGACTACATATTTCCCAATCAACATTGGTTCAAGGGTACATCTCTTCACTCCTTTGATATTTGTCGCTGTAATCCTTCAACGTCTTCAAAGAGGTGACAGGTCCCGATAACCAATCATTCCATGGACTGTGGGGTCCTTAAACTCATGGACTATGATGTCCTTAAACTTTATAGACTATGACGTATTTAAACTACGGACTGTGGGGTCCTTAAGCCCATGAACTATGATGTCCTTAACCTCGGACTGTGGGGTCCTTAAGCCCATGGACTATGATGTCCTTAACCTTTACAGACTATGATGTCTTTAAACTGGACCACCATATCCTTAAATTGGTAATGGACCGCAATGTCCCTAAACTAAACAATAGAGTCCAAATGCTCTTTTGTTAGGATCTAAATGATCCCGTTAAGTTGATCTTAGTCTAAAATTAGACTAACGTATCCTTAACAAACTGTCAAGTTGATCTTAGTCTAAAATTAGGCTAACGTATCCTTAACAGACGTTTAAGTTGATCTTAGTCTCAAATGAGATTAACGATCCTTAAACCCAACCCCAAACCCAAATCTAAGAAGATACGGATTTGGACTAATCCACGCCTTACGGGTGACAACATAAATTAGTCTCTGTATACAATCCACGGGCAACCAAAAACAAAACAAACACACACGACACGAAGTGACCATCTGGAGAAAGAGAAAGTGGTTACCGCGATGCGGTAGCGTAATTAACTGCAGGGGCTTGCGCCTACAGAGAAGAGCGTCCCCACAATCAAAAACCCCTCAATGAGGGGGAATCTGACGAAGTCTGCTACATTGGCCGCATCCGTTTAAACCTTCGATATATGGTGCCATAAATCAACTTGGCATCTTCGGAGAGGTGGACGGATAGCACCAATTAGCGTCTGCCCCCGGAATTCAGGCCCGGACGTCCCAACATCCTGGTCGCGTCTTTCGGCGGAGAACATATCACATATCAAACTTAAACCCGACTACGAAACACTCCAAATAGCCCCAATAGAAATGTTAACATCACATGCAAACTGGGTTAATCAACCATAACCATGAAACCCTAAACTCAACACCACAGAACACCAAACAAAAACGAATTCATTCCATCACTAAAGAACCGGCGACGCCGGCCTATTTGGCATTCTCGCCGGCCAAAAATCCAAGTTATGTGTTCGTTTTTCTCTGGCGTTCTAATTACATCACATGTAACGTTCTGCACTTGTTTAAAAAAATTTCAGAGACCATTTTGAAATCGACAGAAACTTGGTGTTTGGGTTTCCGGTTTCGGAGTTGTTTCGATTTCGTAATTCAACAATATCGTATAATCTTCTAGCTTTGGCTCTGTTACCATGAAAGTGTTTATTTCCACCGCCACTGGATTTTACTTAGCATCAAGCATGCCATTTAAAAAATTTTGGGGTGCTAATCAACACCAACTTAGAATCTAACTAGATGATTAGGGTTTATGGTTTGATATCAACTAAACAAAAGCAAGTGAAAGAAATTACAACCTAGTAGATCGAGTCCTTCACTTCACAAGCTCCGTGTAGTAGTCCACGTGACTCCATTAGGCTCCACTTGAAGTTGGATCGAGCTTCCTTTGCGATCTTCGTGCCGAAGATGATCCACCCGAAGCTCCGCTGATCCAAGCTACATATTCACTAAACTCTATAGTGAAGGAAACACACTACACCAAAGTGCTATTCTAGTATAGGATGGTGAAGTAGGGGTGTTGTTTGCTCACTAGGGTTCTCAGAAGCTCAAGGGTTCACAACTCATGTGAGGGATTGAGCTTGGAGGTGGAGGTGAAGAAGATGGAGAGAGCTAGATAGCAAATGAGCTCAAGTCAAGAAAATGAACAAGTGTAGAAAATTCAAGTGTAGAATGGCTTTTACAAACTCACACTTATTGAAGCATCAATTTTCCTCAATAATAAAATGAAGCCATGCTTCAATAGTGAAGTAAGATGAATAAAATATTCATCTAGCCATGCTTCACCCCATTCCTTTCAAAAGTCTCCCATTTTCCACCTCATTTTCTATTTTCTCAAAATAGAAAATCAACCATGCTTCATAATATATATATATATATATATATATATATTACATATATATTAATATATATATAAAGATAAGAAAATAATTATTAAGCAATAATATTAGTTAATATATAATTATATCAAATATAAATATATATCATATTATTAAATCAACACTTGATTCAATAATCCGGTTATATCACATATAACCTACTAATATCATTTATCTGTATATCACATTATCAAATCAACACTTGATTCAATAATCTGGTCATATCACATATAACCTAATCGATATCAGATTATTGCCAGATTAGAATACGGTATCACATACTCGTATTTAATCAGGCCCCCTGCACATATCAGCATATGTTTCCTACTTCGTTTCGCTTGAACTAGGAAACTTCTGTATGGGACTCTAAAGACTCGTCAATACGCCAGTAGTAGATAATGATCACATCAGTTACCCATAAGCCGTCAATGGTACTAGCTGGACGTAACAGCTACCCAGGTATTGAGCAAATAGAAGATCAACAAGCAAGCTTGTCCAAACTCCCAAAGCCTATAAGTAATACTTACCATACAGTCCGGTCTCTTCGTTTGATATATCTCATATCGAGTCTGGGGGTGGAATCGTCAGACCCCAATAACTTGATAAGTCATGCCGATGTGTGGCCTATAACGGTATGAGAAACTACTGATAACTCTTACCAATAAATCTCGTCAACAGCCCTGGCCAGAGACTTCCTGTTATAGCCAATCGAGCATAGCGCAACATCAACTCCCTATACCAGGAGAGACGAAACCCCTCCTATCGCTCATTGCCTCCATATGACCGGGACTGTACCCAAAATCCACCTGTTTGCACGACTCCTTTGAGCCGTGGTAGGGAGGAAATCAAAGCACAGTAGGAACCACACAAGACTCTATGAAGATCTCGGGTCTACAGACTAACCTGTATCAGTGTCACCAGAGAACTGCTATCCGATGATAGGTATAGTATCATCTAGGAGTTCTCGGCGAGTCCTGTTCGGTGTACTCATTCTCTAATGAGCACCTGTGTACAATCTTTGATGTCAAATACCAATGGATATGGGATCAACCATCGCCCCTTACAGGGTCAAGAAACATACACACTAGTCTACTATGGAATATCGATGCCCTGTTTCGCTACTCCCTCGACTAGGAACTGTTAAAGGATGTGCTTGTAGACTACACAAGTCCCAGCAGTATGATCTGCATCATAGTCCTGGTAGTCAAGCAAACATCTTAAGGGCTTTATCAACATGTATCAGAGAGACGGTATAATAATACTAAGTGTACATGTTAAGATAAAGAGTAACCAGATAGCATACTATCATGTCGAGCAAGAAAGTCCTCTATATATATGTCCAAGCATCCACTATATCATACAATAATGGCCTCTAGGGCATACATATTTCTAACAATGAGTTACACTGGACATGACTCATTGGGAACTACTGGTTGGTATTATACCTATCGTCAGGTAGCAGTTCCCCGGTGGCATGAATACAGGTTAGTCCGTTGACTTGACATCGCTATTCAACTCGAGTGTGTTCCCGCTGCACTTAGATTACTATCCTACCATGGCTCAAAGGAGTCGTGCAAACAGGTAGTAGTTGGGTGCAGTCCTAAAGCACTTGGAGGCAGTAGCGGTTAGATAGGATTCATCTCTCCCGGTATTGGGGGTTGATATCGCGCTGTGATCGGAAAGCCATTACACAAAGTCCCTGGCCAGGGCAAGCGAGAATTACTGGTAGGTACTTTAGTAGTTTCTCAGGATGTATTGGGCTCTACTCCAGCACGAATTATTGCGCTATTAGGGGTCTGACGTTTACAATCCCCCTAGGCCCAATATGCGAGTATCTTAGACGAACAGACTGAACTGTACGGAGATTGTCACAGATAGGCTTAGTAGGAGTTCGGATGAGTTTTCTCATTGACCTTCTTATCGACAGATACCTGGATAGCCGTTACATGCAGCTAGTACCGCTGATGGACTTGTGGTTAAACCCACTGCCAGCATACTGTCGAGTCTTTAGAGTCCCACACAGAGGGTTTCTCTACTTCGGGCGAAACGATGTAGAGGCCGTATGGTTTTACGGCAGGGTTCCGATCACATACGTGTACTGGCTACACGGATGATGTTCGGACGGATAATACTAGTGGGCTTTGGTTTAAGCCGGATCCTAGTATTATATTATTGGATTGTTATTATCTCATTGTATTCGTATTTTCCGGAATACGAATACGGGTATATATATATAAGGTGAGGGCATTCTTGTAATTTCACAAGAGATGCTTCTAGAAAGGGACACCTCATTATTTGGATTATTTATTTTGAGAAATAGATTAATGAGGTGGAAATTTGGAGACATACATGGCATGGGTGAAGCATGGCTCTTTATATTTCTTTATTTGTTTGGACTCACTATTCAAGCATGGTTGTAATTTCTTATTGTGAAATAATCCATGCTTGAATGAGTGAGATGAGAGTGAGCCATTCTTCACTTGCTAACCCTAGCTCATTTGTTCATTCTCATTCTCTCTCCACATTTTCCCTCTCCTTCTTCCTCAAGACTTTAACCCTCACATGAGTTGTGAAACATAGAGTCTCATGAGATAAAACACTCCATTAGATACTCTACATCTTCTAGGCTACTTAGCTTAGCGAACTAAGTACCCTAGTTACCTCGGTTTAGAGGTTGGAGCTTGAGGTATAGACTCTCGGGTGGATCATCTTCGACACGAGGAGGTCGACGTTGCAAGCTCGATCCGGATATTCGAGGAGCTAAAGAAGAAGATGAGGAGAAGAAGACCCGAAAGACATGGTTCAAGGAGGTATAAATCCTAACCGAGTAGCTAGAACCTCCTAGTAGAATAGCTAGTTAAGGTTTCTGTTAAGATCCTGGAGTTTAGTCGGTGTTGCGAGCTTTGTAAAAATCGTTTTTTGTAAATTCCACCTCCCCGCAAACCCGCGGGGTGCGCGACATCGACTTACACCCTTGAAGTCTAACATGCAAGCTCTCAACATATTTTCAAGAGTCTGGATCGTTCTTTCTGACCGGCCATCTGTCTGAGGATGATAGGCGGTGCTAAACTTCAAGCGAGTCCCCAAACTTTCCTGTAGACTCCTCCAAAGTGCGATAAAAATCAGGTATCACGATCGGAAACGATCATCACAGGTACTCTATGCAATCTTACAATCTCCTGCATGTACCGCTCTGCTAAAGCCTCCGTCGACTGACCAACTCAAAACGGTATGAAATGAGATGCCTTGGTCAATCGATCAACAATCATCCAAACTGCATTGTTGCCCTTTGGACTCCGTGGTAACGCTGTCACGAAATCCATGGTTATATGTTCCCACTTCCACTGAGAAATCGGAAGTGGTTGCAACAAACCAGCCACCCTTTGATGTTCAGCCTTGACTTGCTGACACACCAAGCACTTCGATACGTAGCGAGTAATCTCTCTTTTCATGCCTTCCCACTAGAAATGTTGTCGTAGATCTCGGTACATCTTTATGCTTCCCGGATGTACGGAATATGCGGAACTATGAGCCTCCTTCATGACTTCTTCACGAACGTTTCCTTTAGGCACACATAGACGACTACCATATCGTAACGAACCATCTTCATGAATTAACAAATCTGTTCGAAGTCCCCTTCTACTTGTTCTCGAAACTTCTACAACCTTGGATCATGCGACTACGCTGCTTTAATGTTATCGATCAAGGACGGCTGTACTTGCGATTGCATCAACTGTCTCGAAGAATGCGGTAGTACGATCTCCAACTCTAACCTCTGAAAATCATCTATAATCTTCTTTTGTGCCGTCAACATCCGTATTGCTGGCAACCGACTTAGACCATCCGTCGTTACATTAACTTTTCCCGGATAGTATTTGAGATCAAGATCATAGTCAACCATCAGTTCTAACCATCTACGCTGCCTCATTTTGAGCTCTTTCTGTGTGAACACATACTTTAGGCTCTTATGATCGGTAAATACTTCTACCCTTTTGCCCAATAAGTAGTGTCTCCAAATCTTCAAAGCAAAATCACTGCTGCTAACTCCAAATCATGAGTTGGGTAGTTCTTCTCGTGAGTCTTCAATTGTCTCGACGCGTAGGCTATAATCTTCCCATACTGTATTAGAACACATCCCAAGCCTTTCCCAGATACGTCGCTGTGAATAACCAACCCTCTGGAACTGTCTGGCACTGTCAAGATAGGAGCGGTGGTCAATTTTTGCTTCAACGCTACAAAAGCTAACGCATATTTATCCGTCCATACGAACGGTAGCTCCTTTCGCGTTAGCTTAGTCAATGGTTCTGCTATTCAAGCGAAGTTCTCCACAAACCTTCTATAATATATGGCAAGCCCAAGAAAACTTCTGATCTCCCCTGCATTCTTTGGAATTGGCCAATCATGAACAACTGCAATCTTTTTAGGGTCAACGGAAATTCCATCTCCGGATACAATATAACCCAAGAACTTCACTTCTTCGAGCTAAAACCCGCACTTGCTCATCTTAGCATATAACCTTTCTTGTCTCAACGTTTGCAGTGTGATCCTCAAGTGTTCTGCATGCTCTTCTTTGCTCCTTGAATAGACCAGAATATCATCAATAAACACCACTACGAACTGGTCCAGGTACGGTGAAAAGATTCGGTTCATCAAGTCCATAAATATTGCCGGTGCGTTAGTAACTCCAAATGGCATCACTAAGTACTCGTAATGCTCACATCGAGTTCGAAACGCTGTCTTGCAAACATCTTCTGATTTCACCCGAACTTGATGATACCCGGATCGCAAATCCAACTTCGAGAATACCCTCACGCCACTGAATTGATCGAATAATTCGCCGATGCGAGGGATTGGGTACTTGTTCTTAATAGTCACCCGATTTAATTCTCGATAGTCAATGCACATCCTCCATGTGCCATCCTTCTTCCTGACTAGAAGAACTGGAGCTCCCCATGGTGAACCGCTGCTACGAATCAAACCCTTCTCCAGTAATTCGGCAACTTGTTTCTTTACCTCTTCCAGTTACACCAGCGCCATTGGATAATAAGCCTTTGAAATCGGCGCTGCTCCAGGAATAAGATCAATCGCGATACAACAACGCTAAACTTTCTGTACAATTTTTTTGTAAAGTACAGAAAAGAGTACCTTAGCCTGAGCACAACTTAAAAGTATTTCTTGTTTAAGAACAGCAAGAAAACACTTGTAGCTCATTGGTAAAGCCTTGCACTGCTGTGACATAGCCCCTGTGTTCAAATCCCCCAGCCACATATTATTTTTAATGATTTTTTTGTTAAAATTTTTGGAAGCCCAAAAGTTTACACGTGCAATACACGTAAAATGAAAAGTCAGATTAAACCAAACAGGTGGAAAATGTTATATCAACAGACTCCGACACGTGGCATCAATCTAGACCCCACCCTCACCCAATCGACCAGCGAAGGAGCCTCTGGGGCCGGTGCCACCGGGCTTACCCATAGGTAATGCCCCCATCTTTTGAATCTTAACTCTTGGCCTTCCCCCCACTACCCCTCTTCTGTTTGAATTTCTTGCAAATTAATAGAGGATTAAAATCACTATTAAACCAATGTTTTAATGCATTTTAATTTTAATTTTTAATTCCCTAAACCCTAATTCCATCCTATAAACACCACCCCATACCCAGCCCTCTCTATTCTGAAATCCATTGTCAAAACTCTCAAATTTTTCCAAGTCAAATAAGTTGTACAAGTGAAGTTAGCCCAAGGTCAAGTTCCGGCGACAATTCGGGATAATTTCCGGCGATCCCATGATTCCACAAAGCTCTCAAAACCTTCCTCCACCTCTTCTCCCTACACTAATCCAGTAAGTCCCATCTTTTCTCCTCTCTTCTCTGTTAAACAAGTTCTCTTTTTAAATGACGTCGGTTAGTGGAGTTAACCGACTTTTAAATTCTATTCTCTTTAAAATAACAATTTTTCTTAGGAAACAATTATCCAAATTATTATACCTTGTTTATTAAATATTAACTAATAATTTAGAAACCAATTTCACTATAAAAGTCCATGTAAAACCATGTTTATTGCACTTTTACAGTTTAATACCACAAACTTCACATATGACATCTTTTAACATATTTGCTTGTATTACCTTTAGAAAAATCTCACGAGATAATGACCTACCCTCACAACACACATCATGACATAACACGATTGCTTGAAAACCATATTTTTGTGGCTAATGCAATTTTACATTAAAATACCCTAACCTATTAAAAACCGTATTCTTTAAATTGTTTTAATCAAATTCCTTACGATTATGTTTCTACAACCCACTTTTGGGGAATCCGATTTGGTTGGTGCGGGTTATCGCACATCCATCGGACTAGTAGGGCGAGATGCTGACCTCCTCACGGAGCATACGGTCTCGATGGAATTTTTATTACAATTTTTACGAAAACGTGATTTCTATTTAATAAATAAATTTATTTTCTAATAATTATATATAATATTATCAAACCATCTATTTTAAATATATATAATAAATTCCATATTTTCTAAACACAAGAATCACAAGTTTCATGAAAATACCATTAATAATCCATACAAGTCAATTTACACTAAAATACCATATACTATTCAATCTAGGTTTATATTCATTAGAATACCTCATCATATAAAAATTACATTCATGAAAACCCTAAATACGATAAATAAATGCTTGAAGTTTATTTTGAAAGTTTATCAAAACTATTTTTCATAAAAAACCCTCAAGTTATATTAATTTACATTAAGGACCCAAGTAAATATAGGTTTAAGCATGACCAATTCTCTTGAGTCTCAGGGAGCCGGAGAAAGTGGGTGCTTGCCTATTTAAGGTAGAAAACTGGTTATCAATGGTAATTGGCTTGGAAAAAGTCATAAATCCTGCCGTCCATGTGCAGCAGTTACCGATAACTCCAAAACCTAATTCAGGAATCCAATTCTATTTAAGTGTCTGACTCAGACAGAGTCTCAGTCTAATCTGAATGCAATTCCAATTTACATACAATTCAAATATAACTTCAATACAACATGAATTCATATATACTGGAACTTGAACATGAATATCAGAATACTATCTATATCAACATGACTCGACCGGACCGGACCATGGATATATATTAACTTGATTACATGACTATCCGTTTACATCCTTATCCGTTTACATGAACAATTGATATCATAGTTTCGGCAAGTCTTACATTTATAAAACAACACAATATACATTACGGGGTTTAAGGGGTAGACTGGTACGGAATGTGTTAAAAGTGGCACAAGATGGTCATTAAAAGACGTAACTAAACATCCATTGCAGTTGTTCCATGGGGTTTGACGAAGCCTTGTACTACGGGTTACCTTAGTCCACGGGATAGTTGGACTCCTCTCATAAACACTAATATCTTCTGTACCAAGCTACAAACAACTACGTTAGTATAACGAACATAATCTTATATACTTCACATATTCTATTCTCTGTCTATTCTTTTCTCTCTCTCTTTGGTACTTACCGAGCGATTGTTCGTTGACGACATTTACTTTTCTATTCTTTCTTTGGAATGTTGTCAGGAGAACCCGACTCTCTGGAGATCGAGCCCAGCTCAGAAGACTTAGAGCAGTTCATCGAAGACCCGGAGCTCTAGTCACTTGTATATACTTTTACTTTCAGTTCATGCCATTGTTTACGCATTGCTTTCCAGTATTGTATTTACTTTCCAGTGTATTGTAAAGAATGTTTAATCAATAAAAAGTTGTTGTTTATTTATACCTCTTGTCATTTCTTGTATACATTTATTATATTGCTTATTTACGCTTAACGTGTTTACTTCTGAGTAAATACATCGCGGGCCTCGTCACGTCTCCTTACCCGTGCTCTGGAAAGCGGGGCCTGACACTCCACATCTCGTTTAGACAGTAAACTCGAGATGTCCTTGAATAGTTCCATGAAATCCTGAACTGCTATCAGCGTTACATCTGCAACTTGTTTACGAACTTCACCCTTCAGTAAATGGTTCCTTTCATCATGAATTTTCAAGTTTGTTCTAAAACTTGTGGGTTATCAGCCCACCACTCTTCCGCTGCGCTACTCTGATAATTTGAGGCGAGTCTGTCAAACTTCTTTAATCAAACATCTTATATCCGATCGTCCTTGAAGCGGTCTGTACCAGCTCCCACTGGAGTTAATCTCGAATTACTTCAATCATAAAAAACTTCTCCCGTGTTTCTCCTTGTTCTTCGAAACGCAAATGGATTGGTTCTTACTGGACTAGAGGAAAGATATAACGTGGTTGCTGGATTCAAGCTTGCGATAAAACATAAACTCGTGAGTAATGACGCCGAGAGGAAATAAGGTAATACAACGACCATAAGTCAAGAAAATGAATCAAAATAGAACTCCAGGTTACCTAAATAGAGTACCACATTGTAATCATGCCACGGTACATAGTTACAATCATATAACTCCATTCAAGTCGCCCAAATCCTACTATCAGAATTGAAGGAATAAGAAGGGAGAAACGATAATGAATCAGGAGGATTCCAAGTTGAGATGCAAAATCATTTCCATATCATCAACATAAAGAGTCAAGGAAAAGATAAGATTCAAGAATCTGAATGACACGACAATAATGTGGCAGGACATGTTCCTAATTTCGGGTTTTCTGATCAGTGTATCGGGTTTAATACCGAACTACAAAAGAACCAAACTCGACTAACCCTAAATCTTAGGGCTCTGATACTAAACAAACCCTGTCACGCCCCGCTTCCCAAAATGCGCAGACTACGACACGTGACAGAGCCAACCATACTACCTGTGTCTAGGAAACATCTCTCCACAGTCACGTTACGGCTGTCTATAGGATATCAAGAACAATAAAATATAAAATCAATCTAGTACATGTCCATTTTCCACAGTAAATACAGTCAAGAAAATGCATAAGCGGAAACGAATTAAATCTAATAAACAACATCTGAAAACATGTCCCAATATGGGCTCACATTAAGAAATAAAACTGCGGAAATAAACTATACTAAACATCTCTAACTACATGATCAATTCCTCACTGCTCGGCTTGATTGTTAAAGTATTCTTGATCTGCCTGCGATAACGGTAAAGGAACTGGGCCATGCAAAACTCAGACGTCAGTGCGTCATAATATCAAAATAACAGTGATAACCAGGATATAATAAACATGAATATAAATGAATAACACAGATATGAAACAGTGAGGTATGTGTATGTATGGGTGTGTGATGTGTATTCTAAAACTGTGCTTCTAGGTTATCTATTCTAAAAGTCTTTGAAATCATTTTATGTAATTTCCATCGTAACCCAACGGTATATATTTCGTTCATTCCCCATGGGACCATGGTAACAAGTAATTATTCCGTAACGCTCGGAAAAACGGCAAACAACTAATTATTCCGTAACGCTCGGAAAAACGGCAAATAAGTAATGATTCCGTAACGCCTGGAAAAACGGCAAACAAGTAATTATTCCGTAACGCCCGGAAAAACGGTAAATATGTAATACTATTCTCTTGAGTTACGTTTCGGTTACATTCTTGATTTCCCCTTTTCCCCCAGGTTTGTGTTCAAGTCAGGTATTGCCAATATAGATCTAATGCCAACACAGGATCAAGTATGTGCAGTTCTTGTCTATGCAGACAACAAGTCACGTCCATCATGACAACATGTCGATATTGTTGGCATTAGTAACAAGATCGAAGTAACAAGTCAAGTAGTGTGTCGTGAACATGTCATGTGATGCATATCAACCAAATAGGTGCCAAATGTGAAACTGTAATCGATATCGGAACACGGTAAACAGTATTGATTTCAGGATGCATATGTGTCTATCTGTAATAACCATTTATACGTCCATGACTATGTATGATGCAAAATAGATAACACGTTGTACTAATATAGTAGTATAATGATATCATGATGTTCCGACATACAATTAGATAGGCGATTATCAGTACGGATACAGACAGATATTATAAAACTGTAAATCGGTAATATTTGCTGAATATTAAAACACATGTACTATTATTTATTAAATAGATATTGATATAATAACATTAACAGGGATAACATATTCAATCCGATTAATAACTATAAAAGTGGTATTGATTAACCATGCACAAGAAAGTTCCATTCAGAAATTCAGCGTCATCCTGATTTGTAAAATAACTTAAAAATAACAAACGTTCTCCAAAAGAGATGTGTCATATACCAAAATAAAGATATTTCAATAAGGTTTTTATTTTTATAAGTTAAAGTATCTCAGGTTGTTCCTACAAAAAGTTATGAACGTTCGAAATTGAAAGTTTGCTGCTGGAATTTTCCTGGACAGCAGTTCAGAGGTACGTTCATTTACAGTTTATGTTATTTAAGCAATTTATTTTGCAAGTAAATATTTCACAGGGTTATAGTATTCTGAGTTAGCTTCATAACGAACTAAAGAACGTATGCTAATGATTTTTCTATGATTTATAATGAATTTTATAAGATAAGGTGTACAGAAAATTTTAGATTTGTCGTATCCGATTTGCGACGACGTTTCATGTGTAAATTATAATATTTTCAAATTATATTTTGTATAACATTATAAAATACAGATTATAAACTAATTAATGATAATAATAAGAAAGTTGTATAAACTATATTTTGTTTAACATTATAAAATACAGATTATAAACTAATTACGACGATATATATATTTATAGATATAATTATAGCATGTCGTAAGTTGTAAACTTACATACATTGTATATTATAAAATTGATTAACGTTAAATAATTACGGTGTATAAATTATATAGATATAGCTGTATGATGATAATAATAATAATAAAAATAGTACGACAACATGTAATACCCAGTTCTGAGTATACCGTAACCGCATTTTAATAAATAATTTCCCAATGTTTTCCCCAAATTTTCATACAAAATTTTCTATATCTTTATAAATAAAATTTCTATATTTATCCTAACCTAAACCTTAACCAATCTATTTTTCTAAAACCCTCAGCCCAAAACAAAACTCTTATTTTCCTTTCTTTTTCCAGCCCAGCCAACGAGCCCGTTCTCCCCGAGCTCGGCCCATGACTCATCTAAACACAACTCTATTTCTACCCGAACTCCCGGATCCGACCCGACTTCCTCATCTTCCTCTTCTTCTTCCCCTCCTCTTTTCCCGCTTCTCCTTCGTGCACGCCTACGACCCCGCCCTCGTCCCAACAACCCCCGCACGACCCGCTCCCAACGAGCCCCCACGACCTCGCCTTACCCCCAACGTCCCCCTCGTTCTCGCACCAAACTCCTCCACCTCCTCAACGTCCTCCTTCCCCCTCATGCTCCTCGAGACCCGCGCCCGCTCGCGATCTCTTCCTTCCTCGCCAACGGCTCCACGCGACCCACTCCCCTTCACTGCCTCTCCACTCTTCCACTGCGCCTCACTCACTGCCTCACCCATCCCTCATCCCCGTCGCGACCACAGCACACACTGCCACCGCCATCGTCTCCATCTTCTTCGAGCCCCAGTCGTCACGGCAACCACCTAGCCACCTCATAATTTCACTGGGCCACACCACCTCCGACGAACAAGCCCCGCGCTTCAACCTCCAACACCCCGAGCTCCTCATCACCCTCCCGAACCCAACAACTCCAATGTTGCCGCCTCCTGCAACCGCCGACAACCACCTCACCTCCACCACCGGGCTCAACGACCCACCAGCACCCCGATGAGCTTAGTGCTACCACTGGCATCTGCTCTACCTTTTGCCACCTCGACCTTGTCTCCACGACCGAGCTCCAGCCCACTGCCAAGCCTCCGTCGTACTGCCTCCACTGAGCTCCCCTCAATCCCTAACCTGAGCCCTTGCCGCCATCACTGCCAGCCTCAAACCCCATCGCCATCCTCGCTGGTGCCTCACTGCCTCATCGCCTTTCGCTCCACCATCGCACACCCGAGCTACTAGCTGAGCCCAAGCCCCGAAGCCGCACCGAGCGAGCTCGAGCCGAGGCTAAACTTTTCGTGTTGTCGTGTCGTGCCTAGTCCGTGCATGCAACGTGTCGTACCAATCATCACCGTTTGCTGCTGTCGTGTCGCCGATCGTCGTCGTCAGGCAAGTTTTGGAACTTGCTTATCATGCTAAAAAAATTTAATATATATAACGTATCATATTTGATCGTACTGAACCGAAGCCAAATTCGTGTCTAATATCCCGTAGCAATGTTGTATAAAATTTATAGGATTTTAATCTTGTTTAATCAGTGATTAAAATAGGCATTTCGATTGTTACCTAGATAAATAACCTAGGTGTTCGACACGAAACCCTAAATGAAAACCCTATTTAAAATGGCATAATTTGTGACCAATAAATCCCTTTATTGATAAAGAATGTCGTGTAGGGATTTGAGTTAAAATAGCTAGGTTATACCTATGAAATGTTGCCATAAAAGGCGACGTTAAATCTGGAAATCGCTGTGCATATCACGTTGTAAAAGTAATAGTAAATTAGATATAACTCGTATCGTGACATACTTGGGCTCATTACGAAGCAGACTGGATAATCTATAAACCTCTGATAATCTTCACTGATTATTGTTTTGTTATGATGCTGAAAACTGAGGGGGGAATACGACACTGGACGGCAGTCCAGAGCAGTATTTTCCGACGACACCTGATTTTAGATGTATATACGTCCCTGTAAAAATCTGAGAGAAATGCGGAGTCCTATATCATAGAGTAGATAATCAAGTTATCTAAGTAATGGTGTTAGTTTCATTTAATTTAATTAATTTTTCCTATTTTAAAAGTATTTTAGATCGTCGACATATCTTGCAGTTTTCTGCAGTGATAGTTTGTACACATTGATATTAAACTAAACATATCTCCCAGCACGCAGTGGATATTATCGATCCATCTGATACGTTGGAAACCTAACTGTTAAACCTAAATATTATCCAACTATAGTGTCGCCTAATTATGCTCCCAACTGGAAGTAAAACGTGTTACGAAACGGACTTCCAGTTCAGAAATTGGATTTCCAGCAGTGAACACTTAAAATGAAATGGCCATAACTAGCAAACCTGAAATCCGATTGACGCGAAACCAATTTTGATGGATAGATAATTAAACATACTGCTTACCCCTTTTACCTTATTTAGCTAAATTCTGCACATATGTTTTATAGTAAATTTTGCAAGTGGTATGACACTGGCTGCTATGTTTTATTCGTATTATAATTAATTGCATTATCATCATATCATGTAGCGGTTATATCCTCATTGAATAGTGGTCATGAAGAACTAATAACCTAGTGATCGTGTACATTACCAGTGATAGATATTAGTGATTGGATTGCGGCAAGTACGTTAGTGTTAAAGCGTGATTGAATAGTGAAAGTGACACGTACTTGTACACAATCAGCGGAACCAGTTAAATTATTGCATTGTCGACGCCTATGGGACATATGTAAGTGTAACTATAACTGGCGTGGGACGGTTATGGAGCACTTATATTAGTGTCATAGGTAAGGCGTCAAACACTGTCCATTTATCTTGGGTACCAGTCGAGACATGCTTGATGGAGATCCGGTCTACAGTCCTCGCGTAGACTTGTCATGGACCGACTAATATTTGGGTTTATGGTCGGTATTTGATGCAGACCATGGGTGTGGGGTAGTTTGAGTGTGAGTTCAACGGAATCTCGGGAGTCCCACTGCCGGCATATACAGTGATTTTGGGAGATGTATGGATGGTGTTACTGATTATTATCGTGCGTGATTCGGGCCCGTGTTCCCTTGCCCCTAGGGTCCTACCCTTGGGTTGGGGATACTCCTGCGTGGTTGACTCTCACACTTGGACTGACGATAGGTTTAGCGACCTGGACAGTGAGACATAGAGACTGATAGGTTTTGTGACATGGACATGCATTGATTACCGATTCGATATATCTGCTTTACTGTTTACCTATACCGGTTACTTCATGCTCATGTCATCGCTCCATGCTTACTGTTTCATGTTCATCATCATTGCACGTGTTTACGTATGTTTATATATATATTGCTATTGTGTCGCTCTGACGACCTGAGTATGCATGCTCAGAGTGAGAAGTGGACTTAGCTTGGATCAGGACCTGTCGTACCTTGAGGATATTGTGGACATCTTGATCAGCGAAGTCAGCGCTATATTTCCTTTGACTCTATCTGGTTAGTTTTATATCTGTTTTGATTTAGTGACTGCATTTCTCATTACCTGTGCATTGATTATTGATTACCACGTAAAGCTAGAAGCCGAAGTGTGACTACGGCGGGATATTTCCTTGACCGTAGGAGCATGGCTGGCCTTGTCAACCCCTCGTATTCCGTATTTTGGGAAGTGGGGCGTGACATGATTTTGTTGGTATCAAAGCCAGGTTATAGATTGAGATTACAGTTCCTAACTAGGGCTTGACAATTTAAGCCGCCCTTTCGGTTTAGATTGTAAACTTGTTATCCTTGACCTTGATTCATATAGTGTGTTCTGCTACACATTTTGACTCCATTCGCTAGAGTTTTGGGTATCTTGGTAGAGTTATGTGGTTGTAATTATGAACTGCAGCATAGTTACAATACTGTGCTCTGTTTGAGGAACTTGGGATTCTGCCTTCAATTCCTTTCTCGATTGAATGTTACTGTATCGCATAATCTTGTTTTGATCGTCAAATCTCTATCTCTGTTTATACCTTATATCGTTCTCGAGTTTTCAGATCTATTTTACATTTTCATCCTTATACTTTTCCTATTGATCCTACACCTGCTTACGTTTCTTATCGGACTCGTTGCATTCTCACTTTTGCGTTTCTTCAAGTTATTGTATCGCGTTGCATATTTTAAGTTCTTATCTGAGTGGCGCAATGGAAGCTAAAACCGGGCTTCCAACGACTCTTCTTCCGCCTCCACTCTCCGGAGTCAAGACGTCGAATTTTCGGTGTATTGCAAGGATTAATGGAAGCCCAGGAGCGAACAAATGATCTCATAGCTGAAGGACTAAGAAGGCAAATGGCTCAAGCACCAACGAAAGCCCCCAATCATAGGAGAATTCCTGTTAAACAATGAGGTGGTGTGCAGATGAAACGCTCATTTGTTACCCAGCAACAGAAGCGGAGGGGGCCCCAGCGTTGTGGTTATTGCAAGAGACCAGGACATTTTCAGAGGGACTGTCGCCAAGCCAAAAGGGCAGTGCTTGATTTGTGGATCCGACGAGCATTTTGTCGATGGCTGCCCTAGAAGGAAGGAGCTGCAAGGTGGGGATTCGTCAACGCCCTCCAAATCTGCTTGATGCAACTTAGTTGTTTTCGTACTTTAATTTCGAGGACGACATGGACCCGGCACAAGATTCAGACTTGCCTTACGAGAATGCAGAGACTAAATATCGACGCGGAGTTATCACCTTTCCTGCTTTCATTAAGGATATTGTTACTCTATTTAGTAGCCGTTTCCTTTCGTTCAAATCTTGTATTTGTTGAACTTCTTAGTCTGAATGCAATGAAGTTGTGGATTGTGACTAAATACTTTTGCTGGATTCACTATATTTAGACCCTAAGCTTAGTCGACATCATGGTTCATCACCGCACCCCTGATTCTCTTTCGATTACGTTGTATCTTGCCGCATACCTCTGTTTGAAATTGTCAAACCCTATACTCTTGTTTACTTATATCTCTCCCTAATTTTGAATCCGATTTTTATCCTATATCTTTATATCATTTTGGACAACTCAATTCTTCCTCACATTTCTCCCATTCGGGTGCTTGCTCACGGCGTCGATCTTCAATATATACCGCAATCCATTCTCCGGCTCGTCTACTGTTCCTTACCAGTATTATTTTTCTGTTGATATAATTATAATTAGTACGTTTACTATTTTAAAATTTTAGAGTTTTGCTTATTTATAATAAGTTGGATTTCCATTATGTGTTAATAAGTATTTTAGTTTTACTTCCTGTCTTGAATTGCACTACTATTTCTATTTTTTTCAATAGTTCAAACTTACACCGCATATTCTATTTCTAGTAAATTGTTTCTATTTATGCTTTTCATACTATTGTTCTTTTATTATGAAGTTCCATTCTTCGTGCCTTTTGTCTAATTTTTTTTATTTACCCTAATTAGAGGATGCCATTTCGAGTTATTTTCTACTCTATATCTCTTAAATGTTTTATTATTTATTATATTGTTAGCATTCCTATTCATTTCGGTTGTTGGCGTTATTTTGGTTAACTTTCAAAGTTTACATTATTAGTGGTTGAAGTTTTCTTTAAAATGAGTTTCGTATTGATTTTCTATATAGCATTCCCTTCTTTTGTTCGTATTAATATCAACTATCTTTTGTTTTCGTATTTCGTTTACTTACGTATGCTTGTACTCCAATCGATTTAAATTTCCTATGTACTATAATATAAATTATGGTTATCTTGTGTACTAATACAATTTTTATTTACTTGTACATGTATCATTGTCTCGGTATTATCTTAGTTTCTTTTGTATTGTGTTATCTCCGCACTTTTGCAAATATAGATTAGTTATGGTCTTTACGTTTATTGTTGATATCTAGTTGGTTATTAGCCACCCATGTTTTCATTTTATTTTCCCCTATATTTTACCTTATAAGTATTCTCAACTTATTATATGATTGCTTGATTCGTAGTAGTTTTGGTTCTTAAGGCCTATCAGCCAACCCTTCATTATTGATTATTCTTGTCATTCTATTTTAATTGTATTTGTATACGTGTAGTTTATCGCTATTAATAGTTGTGTCCTTATGTATGACTGTCCCTTTTGACTGCTCTATTCCTTATATATAAATATTTGATTTTCATCTAGTTGCTCTTACGTAAATCTCTACATAATAGTATTTGATTTTATTGTGTTTCGCATTACATTTTATTAGCTTGTCGTTCATTTTAATTTCGAGGAAAATTTTTTATGTAAGTGGGTTATGATGTAATACCCAGTTCCGAGTATACCGTAACCGCATTTTAATAAATAATTTCCCAATGTTTTTCCCAAATTTTCATACAAAATTTTCTATATTTATCCTAACCTAAACTCTAACCAATCTATTTTTCTAAAACCCTCGGTCCAAAAAAAAACTCTTATTTTCCTTTCTTTTTCCAGCCCAGCCCACGAGCCCGTTCTCCCCGAGCCTGGCCCATGACTCATCTAAACACAACTCTGTTTCTACCCGAACTCCCGGACCCGACCTGAACTCCCAGACCCGACCCGACTTCCTCATCTTCCTCTTCTTCTTCCCCTCATCTTTTCCCGCTTCTCCTTCGCGCACCCCCACGACCCCGCCCTCATCCCAACAACCCCCGCATGACCCGCTCCCAACGAGCCCCCACGACCTCGCCTTACCCCCAACGTCCCCCTCGTTCTCGCACCAAACTCCTCCACCTCCTCAACGTCCTCCTTCCCCCCTCGTGCTCCTCGAGACCCGCGCCCGCTCGCGATCTCTTCCTTCCTCGCCAACGGCTCCACGCGACCCACTCCCCTTCACTGTCTCTTCACTCTTCCACTGCGCCTCACTCACTGCCTCACCCCTCTCTCGTCCCCGTCGCGACCACAGCACCCACTGCCACCGCCATCGTCTCCATCTTCTTCCTCCTTCCTCCAAGTCCATCGCCGAGCCTCCCACCTCGTCGGAACCGTCACAGCACCTGAGCCGCCGCTACCACCGCCGAGCCCGAGACCCCTTGCTACCGCCTCCACCCACCGACACTGTTGCCTCCCACTGCACCTTTACCTTCCTCCTCCGTGAGCCCCTCGTTGGCTCCTGGCCGGCGAGCCCCAGTCGTCACGGCAACCACCTAGCCACCTCATAACTTCACCGGGCCACACCACCTCCGACGAACAAACCCCGTGCCTCAACCTCCAACACCTCGAGCTCCTCATCACCCTCCTGAACCCAACAACTCCACTGTTGCCGCCGCCTGCAACCGCCGACGACCACCTCACCTCCACCACCGGGCTCAACGACCCACCAGCACCCCGACGAGCTTAGTGCCACCACCAGCATCTGCTCCACCTCTTGCCACCTCGACCTTGTCTCCACAACCGAGCTCCAGCCCACCGCCGAGCCTCCGCCGTACTGCCTCCACCGTACTGCCTCCACCGAGCTCCCCTCAATCCTTAACCTGAGCCCTTGCCGCCATCACCGCCATCACCGCCATCCTCAAACTCCATTGCCAACATCCTCACCGGTGCCTCACTGCCTCGTCGCCTTTCGCTCCACCATCGCACACCCGAGCTACTAGCTGAGCCCAAGCCCCGAAGCCGCACCGAGCGAGCTCGAACCGAGGCTAAACTTTTCGTGTTGCCGTGTCATGCCAGTCCGTGCATGCAACGTGCCGTACCAATCATCACCGTTCGCTGCTGTCGTGTCGCCGATCGACGTCGTCAGGCAAGTTTTGGAACTTGCTTATCATGCTAAAAAAATTTAATATATATAACGTATCATATTTGATCGTACTGAACCGAAGCCAAATTCGTGTCTAATATCCCGTAGCAATGTTGTATAAAATTTATAGGATTTTAATCTTGTTTAATCAGTGATTAAAATATGCATTTCGATTGTTACCTAGATAAATAACCTAGGTGTTCGACACGAAACCCTAAACGAAAACCCTATTTAAAATGGTATAATTTGTGATCAATAAATCCCTTTACTGATAATGAATGTCGTGTAGGGATTTGAGTTAAAATAGCTAGGTTATACCTATGAAATGTTGCCATAAAAGGCGACGTTAAATCTGGAAATCGCCGTGCATATCACGTTGTAAAAGTAATAGTAAATTAGATATAACTCGTATCGTGACATGCTTGAGCTCGTTACGAAGCAGACTGGATAATCTATAAACCTCTGATAATATTTACTGAATATTGTTTTGTTATGATGATGAAAACTGAGGGGGGAATACGACACTGGACGGCAGTCCAAAGCAGTATTTTCCGACGACACCTGATTTTAAATGTATATGCGTCCCTGTAAAAATCTGAGAGAAACGCGGAGTTCTATATCATAGCTTAGATAATCAAGTTATCTAAGTAATGGTGTTAGTTTCATTTAATTTAATTAATTTTTCCTATTTTAAAAGTATTTTAGATCGTCGACATATCCTGCAGTTTTCTGCAGTGACAGTTTGTACACATTGATATTAAACTGAACATATCTCCCAGCACGCAGTGGATATTATCGATCCGTCTGATACGTTGGAAACCTAACTGTTAAACCTAAATATTATCCAACTGTAGCATCGCCTAATTATGCTCCAACTGGGAGTAAAACGTATTACGAAACGGATTTCCAGTTCAGAAATTGGATTTCCAGCAGTGAACGCTTAAAATGAAATGGCCATAAATAGAGAACCTGAAACCCGATTGACGCGATACCAATTTTTATGGATAGATAATTAAACATACTGCTTATCCCTTTTACCTTGTTTCACTAAATTCTGCACGTATGTTTTATAGTAAATTTTGCAAGTGGTATGACACTGGCTGCTATGTTTTATTCGTATTATAATTAATTGCATTATCATCATATCATGTAGCGGTTATATCCTCATTGAATAGTGGTCATGAAGCATTAATAACCTAGTGATCGTGTACATTACCAGTGATAGATATTAGTGATTGGATTGTGGCAAGTACGTTAGTGTTAAAGCGTGATTGAATAGTGAAAGTGACACGTACTTGTACACAATCAGCGGAACCAGTTAAATTATTGCATTGTCGACGCCTATGGGGCATATGTAAGTGTAACTATAACTGGCGTGGGACGGTTATGGAGCACTTATATTAGTGTCATAGGTAAGGCGTCAAACACTGTCCATTTATCTTGGGTACCAGTCGAGACATGCTTGATGGAGATCCGGTCTCCAGTTCTCGTGTAGACTTGTCATGGACCGACTAGTATTTGGGTTTATGCTCGGTATTTGATGCAGACCCTGGGTGTGGGGTAGTTTGAGTGTGAGTTCAACGGAATCCCGGGAGTCCTACTGCCGGCATATACAGTGATTTTGGGAGATGTATGGATGGTGTTACTGATTATTATCGTGCGTGATTCGGGCCCGTGTTCCCTTGTCCCTGGGGCCCTACCCTTGGGTTGGGGATATTCCTGCATGGTTGACTCTCACACTTAGACTGACGATAGGTTTAGCGACCTGGACAGTGAGACTTAGAAACTGATAGGTTTCGTGACATGGACATGCATTGATTACTGATTCGATATATCTGCTTTACTGTTTACCTGTACCGGTTACTTCATGCTCATGTCATCGCTCCATACTTACTGTTTCATGTTCATCATCATTGCACGTGTTTGCGTATGTTTATATATATATATATTGCTATTGTGTCGCTCTGACGACCTGAGTATGTATGCTCAGAGTGAGAAGTGGACTTAGCTTGGATCAGGACCTGTCGTACCTTGAGGATATTGCGGACATCTAGATCAGCGACGTCAGCGCTATCTTTCCTTTGACTCTATCTGGTTAGTTTTATATCTGTTTTGATTTAGTGACTGCATTTCTCATTACCTGTGCATTGATTACTGATTACCACGTAAAGCTAGAAGTCGAAGTGTGACTACGGCGGGATATTTCCTTGACCGTAGGAGCATGGCTAGCCTTGTCAACCCCTCGTATTTCGTATTTTGGAAAGCGGGGCGTGACACAACATATAAGTAAATTGCATAAAATATAGTATGTAGCAAGTTGTAGACTTGTCTCGAAACAAACGCGATGAACGGAAGCAACATGACGCTACACAAATCAATACCAAATTTTGATAGCTCGGTTAAGGTTCTAGGATACGGCTGGAGTTGCGTCAGCGAGAATGGATGTGGGCTTGAAAAGCGAAGAAGAAGAATATATAAATTGATGAGGGGGATATATGTTATGTGGAGAGAGATAGAGAGGTTATGTGTTTAACAAAAATATATATATAGTATAGTTTAAATTAGGTTATAAATATATATTAGTTTAATGTATATAGATAATATTAAACTTCAACCAATCTCCACCAAAACTCATCAAAAATATATTTTGGAAAATAATTCACATATGTAAACTTCTTAATCATAATGTAAGAATATATTTTAAATAACTCATACCCTTAATTTAAGATTTAAAAGAATTCTAAAATTATATCTAGATTTAGTAAATATTTGATATTAGATATCATGAGATTTAAACGTAAAAGATTAAAGCAAAATAAGATATGAGATGGCAACCATATGATGACAGTTAACAAAATATAATTTATTCTTAACTTGTGGCTATTAAAAGATATATGATGATCTAGATATATGAAATATAAATATGTAAAAATAGAATGTACGTATTATACTATATTCACATAGATACACTTTACTAGTAAATCTCAGATACAATCTTGCATCATATTGGGTTCTAAACTTGCGGGTCGGGTCGGATAACGACTACTACTATTCGAATCATTCACGACCCACTAGATAAAATAGAAGAAATATAAAGTAAGTGTTAAAATACCAATTAATGTCGTATAACTGTACTAGGGTGTTACACTCGCCTTATATCTAATATCATGTGTCTCTGACGAACCTCCTTAACTTTAAAGACCTATTTGTAACCGATAGCGTGCTTGCCCTCTGGTAGAGCAATTAAATCCCACGTATCGTTATGACGAAGAGACTCCATCTTCTCCTTCATCGCAACTCTCCAACTAGGAAAATCGGTAGACTGCATAGCCACTTTGTAACTGGACGGTTCCTCATACTTAATAGTTAACACATATGATGCCACATCGTCGAAACCAACCGCGGTCATGTCCTCAAAACCAAGTCTGACCGGCGGACACCTAACTCACGTATATCTCCGCCCCTCAGTCTGTACTGGACCTTCTGGCTCTGTCGGACTCTCCACCTGAATCTATGTATCAATCACCTCATCTCTCTTACTATCCTGAACCGGAACGTTGATCTTCACCTCGCTTGGTGGCGGAACCGTTCTCTCTTCACCATCTGATTGAGTCTGTTTTCTACGAACTATCGCAGACTCATCGAATGTAACATGTCGACTGATTACTATCTTCTGAGTCTCAGGACACCACAGCCTGTACCCTTTGACTTCACTTCTGTAGCCGAGTAGTACACACTTCCTAACTCTCGGATCTAGTTTATCGCTCCTCTGCTAAACATAAGCTGGGCACCCAATTATACGAAGCCGCCTATAATCTCCAGCCTTCCCAGTCTATACTTCCTCAGGAATTTTCTTATCCATCACCGCCGATGGTGATCTGTAGATGAGGTACATAGCGGTAGATAGGGCTTCAGCCCAAAACTCCTTAGGAAGCCCTGCTGTAAACCTCAAACATCTGGTCTTCTCCAATAATGTCTAATTCATCCGTTCTGCAACGCCATTTGACCGAGGGTCTTCCGGAGTGATGTAATGGTGTACAATCCCTTCTGACTTATAGAACTCTACAAATACATGTGAAGCAAACTCTCCGCCATTATCGGACCAAAGAACTTTTACGTGCTTACTCGTCTGCTTCTCCACCCTGACCTTCCACGTCTTAAATTTATCGAAAGTCTCGGCCTTAGACTTGAGAACATATACCCGGACTTTTCTCGAAAAGCCATCAATGAAGGAAACGAAATATCTTGCTCCACTTCGCGAAAGAACTGGTGTTGGACCCTAAATATCAGTGTAGACATAATCAAGAATACCTTTCGTATTATGAACCGCTGTCCTGAACTTCACCTTTAATTGCTTTCTTAGGACACACTCCTCACAAAAATCTAGACTGTCAAAATCTCCATCTCCAAGTAACCACCTCTTGCGAAGCACCTCCAAACCCGACTCCCCAATATGGCCCAACCGTAAGTGCCACAATCTAGCCAAATCCGAATCAACTGAACGAGTAGATACCACAACACTATCATCTGCAACTGACTGTCCATCTAGAAAGTAAAAGTTCCTCATCTTCTTTCCTTTCATGACAATAAGAGATCCCTTAGAAGTTTTTATGGAACATCTCTCAGCTACGCACTTGCAGCCGATCCACGTCAAAGCTCCTACAGAAATTAAACTTTTTTTCTCCAGATTTGGCACATATCCGACATCCGTTAAAGTATGCACTACCCCATCAAACATGCGTATCCGAAAAGAACCAATCCCCTCGATCTTGCACACCGCATTGTTCCCCATCAAGACAGAACCTCAATCAAGAGAATGGAATGTCGCAAACCAACTCCGATATGGAGTCATATGGAAAGAGCTCCCTGAATCTAGCATCCATAGATCATGCATGTCACCGATTGCACAAGCTGATAATACGGAACAATCGTTGCCATTGTCTGAATCATTTATGACAGCTGCGGTACTAGAAGTAGAATCCTTCTTTGTATCCTCCTTGAATTTCTGACAGTCCCTCTTTCAATGGCCCTTCACCTTGCAATAATTGCACTTGTCATTAGTGTGTTTCCTCGATTTGGATCTCGCTTTATTCTTAGAACCACCATGTGATCGCTTCTCAGAACGGCCTCTAGAAACCAACGCATCACCTTGACACCCTCATCACCCGATACCTTCTCTCTCAACACCTCGCTGTGTAGGCCCGCTTTAACATTTTCTAAAGAAATTTTATGTCTGCCGTACATCATCGATTTCACGAACTGGCTATATTCAGAAGTTAAAGAGCAAAGTAGAATCATTGTTTGGTCCCCGTCTTTAAACTTCACCTCTACGTTGAGCAAGTCCATGATGATCTGGTTGAGTTCGTCCAGGAGATCGTTGACTGATGTGCCCTCCTTTATCTTCAATGTGTACAGATGCTGCTTGAGATAGAAACGATTCGTTAAACATTTCTTCATGTATAAGGATTCTAACCTGCTCCATAAACTTGCAGCCGTTGTCTCTTGCGCAACCTCGCATAGAACCTTGTCGGCCAAGTTTAACTGTATCGAACTGAAGGTCTTATCCTCCATATCTTCTTCTTGAATATCTGTGATTGTTGAAAGAATCTTATCTTTATAAAAAACTATCTTATGAACTTCTTGCTGCTTTAGACTCGCTGTCATCTTCATTCGCCATAGACCAAAATTGTTTTTTCGTCAAATTTATCGATCTTATACTGTGTAGAAGCCATCTCCTAATAATCTGCATCACCGTAATAAGGCGTTGATACCACTTGTTGTAAAAATAAGCGGCACCAAAATACGCAGCGGATGATCGATACGGTAAATCAAAACTACCGAAAAAGATCACAACGCAGCAACCATACAAAAGATAATAAAATAAGAACGAAAACGAAACACAAAACAGTGGACACAAGATATACCCAGGTTCGGTGCGCGCTTGCACCCAATCCTGCAAACCGACGGCGAATCACTTTCACTATTCAAAGAAGAATTACAAGAGAATTTCTGCCCTCATAAACTCACCCAAATACAAAAGAAAAAATCCCTCAATACAAATCTCTCTTTTTGGATTTTTGGCCAAAGCCAAATTAAAATCCTCTCTGCCTTTGTAAAGCCGCAGCCGTCCCTAATCTTTTGAGGCTCTCTGTGGATTTTCTTTTTGATTGCCGCAGACCTTTTTTTTGTGGGCATTCCTTGGTTGATTGATTTATATATATATATATATATATATATATATATATATATATAGGTTGAAAGATAGTATGGATAACCTTGAATTTTAAAGTAATTAAAATTCAAGTCCAACAACTGCAGATCCCCGAAACCAAGTCTTATGCCGCAGCTGTCTCCTCCTCCTCCTCGGGCCGGGTTTTTGGACCTTGGAATTTAATCTTGAACTTGGGATTTTTATCTTGATTGTTTAAATCAAAATCAACAACTTTAGCTCACAAAAACAGTGGTGGTACACTAATAATCCAATTTTTATTGTGTCAAAGATAGTTGCAACTTGCAAATCCAACCAAAAGGTGATTACAGCTGCAGATATTATGTAAACCATATATAAGCAGTAGCAACTCATTATCATGCAAATAACATCATTGCGGCCAAACAAGCTCATATTCTTTGAAATGTATCATATTATTAGATATAGATTGAAACCATCAATCTTTACACACCGGAAACTCATGTGAAATGCACTACGGAAACTGATAAAACTTAGGGAATTCAATTTTCAGTACATCAACAAACAAGCAACAGAACTAACAGGATTGCAAGCATCAGCGCCCAGCTGAGAGTATATAAGCTCAACTTCATGGTTCGATGGTCATGCTCTCAGCTTCTTTCTTTATCGACTGGAATAGGACCGAGGACAAATAGCGCTCTCCAAAGCTTGGGAAAACCACCTGGATCCAGTGAGAAGTGAGCATCGAAGCCTAGAGTATGATATATATACTGGGCGCTAATAATAGCCAAAAAATGGATAATGAATATTATAGCTGCAAATTGAAGCGAGGACTAACCAGGGACGGAGCCAAGATTTATGATCGATGGGTGTGGGATTAAAAGGGAATATCTTCAAAATAATGAATTACTCTTAACTTCTATAGTCAAATGCTATTAAAATAAGATTTATGTCAAACAAGTACCAACCAAATAGCAAAACAATTGGGCATGAATTAATTAAGCCTAGTTATTGAACTAGTCTTTTTTGTCTTAAGAAAATTAGTTAACGATTTAGTTTATTTTAAACTTCAAATCCAACTATCGACATATAATTAATAACCTATACGAGCAAAAACCATTGATTCCTCTTGGGTGAGAGATATTTCTAATTTGATCTTTAAATGGAATTTGCTTTCAAAATATAAACACACAATATAGTTTTTTTCCCTAAAAGTTGAATAAATTGGAATACATAATTATATGCGTTAACTTTCCTATTCAAAATAGTAGAATATTAAATACAATACTATAAAAGTATTTATGAATATATAATTGTTGTTTTTATTGCTCAACAAGATTAGACTTCTTTCTAATTTTATTATATAATTATTGTTTTTCTTAATTCTTGACATAATTAGGCTTCTTTCTAATTTTATTTGACTTAACCGTGTGTTGTGACATGAGAAAATGGTGGCATATATTTAGGACAGTTACTAATTCAGTGCTATAATTAAGTTGAGTTATTACCTAACTTTTATTGCCGGAAGATTAAATTAATAATTTCATGAACGAAAAATTAGGAGTGGTCCCTTGATTTTCTACAAGCTGGGGGGCACGGTCGCCCCTGCACGTGCCCCTAGCTCCGTCCCTGAAACTAACCATTACTCGTGTTCCTCCTGTTTAGAATAGCAAACAATAAGCATATTTGCTTGTGAGGTTGTGAAAAGCACTGGATGGCGTTGGTCAGTGGGGTACCTCCTAACGCTCAAGTGCCTAAGCGCTTACTAGACAGTTTTATCATTTTTAAGTAGATATATGCATATATGCAAAATATAGCATGGAGAAGCACAAGTAATTTACTAATATTTCAATAAAATATTTTTAAAAATATTATTATAAATATAGTCAGTGTCCATGTAGAAACGCAAGAAACGATTTAATATGTATAGCATTACTTGGATAACGATTAAAGACCATCAAAGTGACAGATAGCAATGTATATAACATAAAATCAGCTGTACTTTCACCTAAACGAAGCCGCTCCACTTAAAATTTGGGCTAGTAACTTTAACCACTTAATTCCACCACTAGCCCCAAAGCGGAGCAGTCTAAGTCCACCTCCACCACTAGCCCCAAAGCGGAGCAGTGTAAGTCCACCTCAGCCTAGGAGACCACCTAGACCACTTTGTAGAACTATACTCTTGGTATTTAGAATACTGCTAGTATTTTAGTATATAGAAAACTGGTACTTAGGATTATATTCGAGGCTGAATTCAAGTAAACTACCCTCAACTATAAGCGTTCTTCCCTAAGCTACTTCAAAGTTTTTTATTACAATAAGATCCCTTAAAGGGCTGAAAATAGCTATAGTCGATGATAGTTTAGTGTAATTTAGCCTATGTAAATCTTTCGGCTTTCTTATAAGTTAGGTGCCATGTGGCATCCAAGAACATAGTTCAGTGCCATGTGGCATCCAAGAACATGGCCACATGGCATTTAAACATATCCTTGTTAGACAACTATCATCTAAGCCTTCCCATCAGGATAAAGTTGGCTACATGTCAACGCTATATTAAAGTTCGAAAAGAATTTTGCGACTGCCTCTCAATCTTATTTCCACCCTCTTAATTAGTGCAGAATTTCTAGCTAAGGAAAAATATGCACAAGAAAAGAGCTTTCCATAACACTAAATGATCGGCTGGAAAAGATGATTAATATACTTCAGTAAATTATGCTCAACTTTAATGCACATAAAAGCCAAGAGTAAGACGGAAGGCATTGCCAAGTTAATACAAAATTCTACCAAGCAGTCATGCAGAATTGCATTATAATAGTGGAGATTTGTCCTTGTTTAACATCGAATGAACCGAAAGCCAGAATGTGCAATTCTTTATGTGAGTCAGGAAAGAATTATGCATGGCAGGAAATTTCATTAAAAAAAAAAACTTACAACAATTAGCTTCCCCTCATTTTCTGCCCTCTTCGCAATCTTAATTGCAGCAGCAGCTGCTGCTCCTGATGATATTCCAACCTGCAAAGGTTTCACAAATGGAAAAAACTCATATTATCGAAATTCTCTTTGGTTCCTTGGTCACATAAGAGAGCTCCATGTAATAAAAATAGCAACTAGTAAGTCCAAGAGATGGACAACTCACCAACAACCCTTCTTTCAAGGCAAGAAGTCTTGCTGTTTCAATAGCTTCGTCGCTTGATACCTGGTCAACCATACAATGGACAATTATATAACAATAAAATGGTTAATAAAGAAAAGAATATGAAAAATTGACATTGCAAGTGAAATCTCTAGAGCCGTGCTTCATGGAAAAGAAGGTGACGGGAAGGGGAACTTTAGAATCAACAAACAACTTCATCTGTTTGGTTCTGAAATTAACTGAAAGAAAAAACAGCGAAAAGAAGAAAAACTCTCTATATTTATGTACCTCTCTGTAAGCCTTCTTGCTTATTCTCTGGTTCTATTCCAAACCACAAATGTACAAGGATACTTTCAGAATGGAAAAGGAAAAAAAAAAAGGGCTACAGCTGTAGCTGTCCAAACTACCTGAAAGTTTTTCTATTACAGCACACGCTCTTAAACCGTGGTTGGAAGGGAGTTGTTTTAACTAAAATACCCTTAAATGAAGCATTTAAAGGGAGGGAGCTTGCTGTAATAAAACAGCTTTAAGGTACTTTTGTGATAAAATGCTTATAATTTAAGGGGCGTTTACTGTAGTTTGCAAAGGGAAAAAATACATCTGCGCGTTTGGGGTATCCTGATGTGTTAATCAAGTGCGCCACGTAATCAGCACAGAATCCTTCAGCGTTATTCAAGTCAATACTACATGAAATTTCTACGGCAGTTCATTTTATTACTCTTTATTTTTCAACCCATGCCAAAATCAAGAGTATGTTTATCACTAAAACAATGCAATCTAGAAGCATGATATATTTATGCTAAAATCTAAAAGCAGGAAGGGTTGGTCTCATTTCATTGGTGCTCAGACTCCTATCCAATTAGACAGGTAAATCGGAGTAGAGTTTGTTTCAGTAGGAAAAAAAGATAAATATTCTCTCTCAATAACAAAATACCGATTGTAAGCTTTCGCTGGTAAAAACTCTTGAACAAGCATTAGAGGTTACCAGCATCAAATTTCTCATAACAGCTAGACCTGGAGTTTTAGGTATCTAATTAATTCCCAAGCGAAGAAAATAGAGGTCCCGGTTTCTAATGCATGCACAAGCATTGGGTCACCTTTATCATGTGTCAACGTGATTATCATGTCTGCTTCAGCCAACTAACAAAATAACTTCATGAATAAAAGCCAACTCAAAGTTCTGTAACCTGAATTGTCTCATCGAGGAGATCGACATCTAGAACACCCGGAATGAAACCAGCTCCAATCCCCTGAATCTTATGTGGGCCTGGGAGAATTAAGCAGCAGATAGAATTGTCAAATAATGGACCCTAGTGAACAGACTATGACATGTTTACTAAAAAAATAGCTATGCTTTATGGACAACGAACATAATTTAGCTTTCCAGTCAAAAGTTCTAACTCTGAAACAGAAGTAACAAGTGGAGAAAATGATGAATAGAGGGCAATCATTTAAGTAGATTTTGTGTACACATGAAAGTGTGCAAACGAAGAGTGCATTATTAAGTATCCACTGTACTAAGTTTCCCGTGATTGCTTTTAAGAAACAATTCAGACAAACATGTTTTAAATATGGCATGTTGAAGGGAATTAATAGGATTAATACATGTTAAGATTGTTATTGACTAGCTCAAGAACAAGGTTCATATGGACAATAACAAGCCACTTGTCGGCTTGTGAGAGCACTATCATAATTTATTAAATATCGAGTCTCTTCCTATGGTGTAGATCGTATTAACTGCAATGTAAAGAGAATGAGCTTAGCTTTTAATAGAATCCATTCCTAACTTTGGATAGTGTATATAATTGCAGTTCACATTTGATAAATCAACCTATATGAGTGTTGAAGTGTGGGCGCTTCTATGGGAATCTAGACAAGTTCTCTAGAGCACTCATGAACACCCAGGCAGGACGTAGGGCCTATAGGCGTCAAGCCACTTGAACTACTTCTGAAATTTTGAAACATATTGTGGGTTGTAAGTCAATGTACCGGAATACGAAAGTATGGTTCATAAAAACTATATGTTTCACCAGCTTTCTTTGATTCATACCTATATTCTTCGAGTTGTGGTTCATAGTCCTAAGAACACCACGACTAAAAACATGTTTTTCTATGGTGTTATCTTTTTATTTGACACTTTGATTATATGTTATTATCTTATCATAAAAGTTTTGAAATAGAGGCCAAATTGTTGGAAATAACGTATCTCAAAACATTGTTATTTATTTTACAACCCAATTCTATTCATGGCCCTATGTTGATAATTGTTTATCATAAATTATTTTAAGCTTATGATTATTTTCAAATCCCGGGCCCATATGCTGGGTATAGGATTTATTCTCTCGTCTTTCATTACTTCTCATTAATCAAGCATGCAGGGTTATTCTTTTCATGGTCAAAGAATTTCAAAGGCTTACTTAAATTATTTACATTCACTACCAATATTTGATTTTTTGCGGCGGCTATTCACACAAATTCCTATCAATTATTTGTTATTATCGTTAATCGCACACGCTCTATGTGATTGCTTTAAACCGTTGATTCTTTTCCATAATTATGCATTTAATTCTTTTTAATCACAAACAAATAAATATATATATCTATACAAACCAGAGAGTAGTATCTCTAATTTTTTTCATTATTTTTCCCACAACAAATATTACGCTTTGTTCTCCTCTCTTCTCTTCATAAAATTACAAAGTCTATTTCTCAGTTCTCATCGCAAATTCACAATACCAGAGCTGTTCAAAGCTGCTCATAAGCCAAAGTATCGAGTGCGCGGATACTCATGGCGACCGTTGAACCTGAAGTAACGTGTTAGGACCTTTTGCATCCGGTTGATTTCACTTAGAGAGGCGCATAACTACTCTTAAGGACGGTGCAATCCGTACGTCTTGGTCTTCACTTTCAAATCCAATCTCGATAAGTTCTTTTTAATCTTATATGAAATTATTTGTCCTAGTGAATTTAATTTAGGTGATTAAAATACTATTATTTTAACGTCATTCTAGTAATTTCGCACCCCTTTCGATGAAATCAACCGGTTGCACAAGATCCCAACGTGCTACTCTTCAGGATTCAACAGTCGGTCTTCATCGTACACTTGATACGACGATCTTAGAATAGTTTTGAAGAAAGCTTTGATATTTGCGATGAGAATAAAGAGACGGATTTTTGTATTTTATGAGAAGAGAATAAAGAAAAAAGAATTATTTTCCTCTGTATGGTAGGTATGAGACTGGATTCGAGAAAGGATCAGAAATGATGTGGATATTTGCTCTCGGTTGATGAAGGATATATTTTTAGAGTTGTAGAATAGGCTTCAAGTAAATGGCAATCAATTAGAAATTAATTATCGAGTAATTTGTGCATCCATTTTAAGAATGATATGATGCTTGCGAAGGAATGAAATCAGAGAGAATTAAGTACAGGTGAGCATACTATTCAGTCTCCAGCATGAATGGAAATTCTCATTTACTTAATGGCATTAAAATGGCTAGCATGGAATTATTTTATAGAATTAATGGGCCATCTTGCACGTGTAAACAATAAAAAAAATATCCCACCACATGCTCAAATAAATGGAGTAATCAACATGCACAAAGAAATGGAAGCAAAGATCGGTCAAACAATTTCAAAAGAATTTAAATATGCCAAGTCAACAAAATCTTATACACGATGTTTTGTCACATGAGCCACATAACTCAGGATGGGCTGGACAAAAAATATAAGCTAAGAAAAAAAATAGTGATACCCAATTACTAACTAAGGACCATGTAGAGAATATGGTTGCAAAGTAAAATATAATAGATAAATAAATAAAGTTTTGAACTACACGTTACACCTAATATGACTATATACACATTTTAGACTATGATGGTATATCATATTTCTATGTAATATAATACTTGTCTATATTTATAAAGAACATAGTTGTGGTATATTATTTCAAATCATTGGTGAGTTGGTGTACTTGTTGATTTGCACTGCTTAATAATTTATGTTACACTAATGAAAAGTAGCATTCATATGAAAGGCTAAATAATGGTCATAGCAACGTTGTATGTGTGCTACATAACATTTAGTATGGTTAATATTATGAATATTTCTCTTATGAAGTATTCTCCAAATTCCGACCCTTTATGAGGTATTCTCCAGATCATAAATACCGAATTTTTCGTTGTTGGATGTCATATGTTGATATGGATGTTGATTTGATTATCGTTGGTTGTTGGTCGTTATTTATTATTGGTTGTTGATCATTGTTCGTCGTTGGTCATTATTGGTTGTAGTTGATCTTTACTGCTGGAATCATGTCAATGACATCGAACAATAGATGAAGTTTATATACCTCGGCTGATTTTATTCTGATGGTATCGACAAAATTTAATGGTGATAATTATGCCTAATTGTATGTTACAGTTGAGACCTTCTTGATGGATAAACAGAAATTGCTTTACTTGCTGGAAAGTCCCCCTGCTAAGGATAACGATGAGAAGAAATATGATGATTGGCTTGCTGAAGATGCGCAGATTCGAACTTGGTTGTGGAATAGCATGGAACCTAAGGTGAATAACAACGTTGTGTTTTTGCCTGCGTTGAAGGAGGTGTGGGAGCAACTTAAAAATATATACTCGGGTTCTAGCAATATTGCACCTATTTATCAGCTGTATCAGGATTATTTCCAGGTGGAGAAAGGAACGAACTCTCTTGAAGACCATTACTCGTCTTTTAATAGATTATACCAGGAATTGGATTTGTATCAACCTATTTCTTCCAATGTTGTGAAGATGAAGCAATGTGTGATGCTGAACGTTATGCGTTTTTTATCGAGTCTTTCCCCCGGAATATGAGTTCGTTGATCTGCTATTTTAGAAAGTTCAGAGATTCCAATCCTTTATGAAGTATTCTCCCGATTACGCCGTTCTTCCGTGTCAGATTCTTCGTCTAATGTGTGTGGTGATAATAGCGTGGATAAGTCTGCATTGGTGACCACATCTGGCAGTACACGTGGTCGTGGTCGTGGTCGTGACTATTTTCGTGGTGGTCGTGATGGAGGACGTGGTCGTGGTGGTGGTCGACGTGGAAAGTTGTGCACACTGTGGAAAATCAGGTCATTCTATTGACTTTTGTAGGGATCTACATGGCAGACCTTCTGCTAATCATGCATCCTCTCAGGGTGATACATTGAAGTACTCTCATCCCACTGCTCCATCTGATGCGACATCTTCGACCTCAAAGATGATATCTATTTCTGAGGATGAGTATCACAAGCTCCTTTCGACTCAGCAGAGCTTCTGTTGCCACGGTAACCCATCTTTCAGGTACTCCTATAGTTTGTAGTGCCACTAGCCTGGATCATTCATTCAGGTGCTACAGATCATATGACGGATAATCGTGATTTTTTTATTTCCTTCACACCATCTACACAAAAATCTCATGTCATCTTGGCCGATAGACCTTCCTTCTCCATTACCGGAGGTGGGTCGGTACATCTATCCAAGGATCTTTCGTATTCATCTGTTTACCATGTTCCACGATTCCCTATTAGCTTATTGTTTGTTAGCATACTTACGAGATCGTTGAACTGTTCCATGACATTTTATCCTTCATATTTTGTCTTTCAGGATCTGCAGACCAGGAAGTTAATTGGTGGTGGACATGAATCTCGAGGCCTTTATTATTTGAATATGGATGATGCTATTTTTTCAAGTTCCGCAGTTTTGTCCTCATCAGTTTCTTCTCTTTGACTCCACTATCAGATGGGCCATCCCAATTTGAAGGTTCTTCAGAGTTTATTCCCGTATGTTAGGTCAATAAAATCACTGGATTGTGAGTCGTGTCAGTTTGATAAATATCATCGTGCATCTTTTCCTATTCCTGAGAATCGTATGTTGAAATATTTTCATTTAGTGCATTCAAATATTTGGGCCCTTTCAATGGACCGGTTTTAAATATTTTGGCATATTTGTGGATGATTTTTCTTGTATCACTTATTTATACTTGATGAAAAATCGCTTTGAATTAAGTAATATATTGTCTTTCATCTGAAAGTTCAAAACCAATTTGATGTGTCGTTGAAAATCCTACGTACAGATAATGCAAAAGAATACGTTTATGATTATTTCAATAAATATTTTGCTGATACTGTGATTGTACATCAGATGTCTTGCTCATATACCCTTCAACAAAATGAGGTTGCTAAAAGGAAAATGCGTCATTTATTAGAAATTGCTCGTTCTTTGTTGTTTCATATGCATGTTCTCAAAAAGTACCAGAGTGATACTATTTTAACGGCATGTTATCTTATTAATCGTCTACACTCCTATTTTGGAAGGAAAGTCTCCTCATCATGTTTTGTTCCTAGAGATTTCATATTTTCCAGTACCTGCTAATATGTTCGGCAGTGTATGTTTTATTCATAGGCTTGCTCCTAGAGGAGATAAATTGGATGCTCGTGCCATTAAGTGTGTTTTCTTAGGGTACTCTCGACTTCAGAAAGGATACAAATGCTTTGACTCTATATTAAATAAACATTATGTTTCAGCAGATGTCATTTTTTTTTACAATGTACCATATTTTTCTCCGTCAAGTGAATCATCTTACCGAACCATCCCTGTTGTCTTCTAATTGTTTACCTTTTATGGATGTTGATTTGAGTCCCGAAGAACCGCAGGTTATTCCTACAAAACCACCAGTTCATCGTTTTTATTCACGAAGGCCACGATTACGGCCAGCTACTCAATCAGCTCCACGGCCTGTAGATTCCGCATAAGCTCCACAATCTGACCTTGATCTTCCTATTGCGTTACGAAAAGGTACAAGCTCTTGCACTCCTCATTCCATATCGAATTTTGTTTGCTACGCACAATTGTCATCCAAGTATCCGTCCTTTGTATCCTTCTTGTCATCTACTTCCTTACCTTACCTGGTTCTTTATATGAAACTTTGGATCACCCTGACTGGAAAAAGGCTATGGATGAAGAGATTGATACTATATATCAGAATGGTACGTGGGATTTGGTTCCTTTACCGTCCGGTAAATTATCAGTTGGATGTCGTTGGGTGTACATTATTAAATATCATCCCGACGGGACTATTGAGCGGCTGAAAGCTCGTCTTGTTGCTAAGTCTATACACTGACATATGGAATTGATTATACGGAGACGTTTTCTCCAGGATCGAAGCTTCTATCTTTGCGCATTCTGATTTCTTTAACAACAAATTTGAATTGGCCCTATATCAGTTGGATATCAAGAATATATTTCTCCACGGCGACCTTGAAGAAGAAATATATATATATATATATACCAATCATCTGGTTTCGTGGTTGAAGGGGTGACAAGCAAAGTATGTAAACTACGAAAAGCTATATATAGACTCAAGCAGTCTCCTCGGGCTTGGTTTGATAGATTCAGTGCCGCTATGCAGGAGTTTTGGTTATATCGGCGCAAGAATGATTATACTGTTTTTACACGAGTCCTTAAAAGAAAGAGAATTATATTAGTGGTGTATGTTGATGATATTGTTATCAGTGGAGATGATGCTGACGGGATTGCTATTCTTAAAAAATTTCTCCAACATCACTTCCATACAAAACTTGGGGTTATTACGATATTTCTTAAGGATTGAGGTTGCACGCTTCCCAGAAAGTATTTGCTTGTCTCAGAGAAAGTATGTCTTAAATATTCTAAAAGAAATTGGACTTTTGGATACCAAGCCCATAGATACACCAATGGATTCTAATATGAAACTCTATGATGATCGAAGAGAATTATTAGAAGATCCAGGAAGGTACCGTCGATTGGTTGGGAAACTTAATTATCTTACGATAATAAGATCAGACATCTCTTTTGCCGTTAGCGTAGTGAGCCAGTTTATGGATTCTCCAAAGAAGCCTCATTGGAGGGCAGTTATTCGTATTGTTCGCTATTTAAAGAATTCAACTGGTCAAAGGTTAATTTACCGCAATCATGGAGATGTTCAACAGTTGAAGGGATTTTGTGATGCTGATTAGGCGGGATCTTCTACTAATAGGAGGTCTACTACTGAATATTGTACCTTCCTCGGTGGCAATCTTGTATCGTGGAGAAGCAGGAAACAATCGGTTGCGGTTAAATCAAGTGCGGAGGCTGAATACCGTGCTACGGCTCAAACTACGTGCGCGTTAATTTCGATAACTAACCTATTAAGTGAATTTGGATTTCAAATTCATCGTCTTATTCCTCTCTCTTGTGACAATCAAGCAGCAATCCATATTTCGTCTAAATCCCGTTTTTCATGAGAGAACCAAGCATATTGAAATTGATTGCTATTTTGTTCGGGAAAAGAAAGAGAATGGATTTCTTAACCCTCGATACATTGTAAGCAAGAATCAACCAGCAGATATTTTCATAAAGGTATTGGGAAAAGCAAGAATTGAATTTTTATGTAACAAGCTGGGTCTACATGATATGTATGCACCAGCTTGAGAGGGGGTGTTAAAGATAATGTGTGATAAAATAGTTGGGCTTTTGATATTAGATCCAACCCGTATCCGTAAACTCTAGTATAAATTTATATGTATTCTTCCATAAATTAGCTAATAAAAAGAATTCTGTTTT
Organism: Agapanthus africanus; assembly: GCA_030015575.1. NCBI lineage: Eukaryota > Viridiplantae > Streptophyta > Magnoliopsida > Asparagales > Amaryllidaceae > Agapanthus > Agapanthus africanus. The sequence goes on along the minus strand of JASDDO010000022.1, from coordinate 558,080,806 downwards.
TTCAAATTTCTTGTCAGATATGATATTTAAATGGAAGTCTTTTACTTTCCTTAAAAGAAAGTGAAAACAATCCCTTAATGTATATGATAATGTGAGGAATTTTAAAGAGGATAACTCCATTTGCGGGCATATTAAGATATTCATTTGTGATATCCTTAAAAAAATATCCTCATCAAGTATCTTAAAAGATACCCGCTTAACACTCTAAGACATGCCCACAGCGGGTATATAAAGAATACCCTAATAAGTATCATAAAACACCCGATCGGTATCTAAAAAGATGCCCGCATGATCTAATGAAAGGTATCCCTATGTTGTGGATATCTCAAAAATGAATATTTCGATTATGAGAGACCAGTTTTCTCCATGTCTATACATTGTGGTAAGCCAAGCTATTTTTGCTAGAGCTAAAATAATATTTAAAATATGAAAACTAGGTGTATTCTCCTAAGATCTTCATATAGAGCAATTGCTAAATAATTATATGACATCACTTAATTTTTATGTTAGAGTTAATTATGACTAATTCTCTAACTAAATCACTAGAGTAGAAACCAGTAAATAAAATACATCGGGCAGTGTTCTAAATTTCGGACGACATCGCCGAAATGTCGGTGACCTATCGATTTTGAGAAGAAAACGACACAGATTTGATAAATATCGGCATTTCGTGATATCGGTCGGCATTTCGTGATATCGCCGTTTTACCCGACATTTTTCGATATGTGGAGAATTTTTTTGGTACTTTTCTTTTGGGTTTCGGGGTTTAGGCTTTGTACATTAAGTAATTAATAAACGACCGTTTTACCACTAAGCTATTGAGGAAAATATAAATTTAATAAAACTAAAAATCTGCATAAGTTAATATTTTTTCAAAAAAATGAGCTATATAAATGATGTTTATATTACAAAAATGTAGAATCCGAAATTTGATAAAACCACATGGTATTTCACAATATCTGATATCCGACATTGAAATCTTTGGACCGAAACGACACCGACATCTGAAATTTAGAACATTGCATCGAGGGGAAAGAGACTAATAATGCATGTAGCAAAGGGCCAAGAGTGGTGGTAACCCAACAAGCCACTTGTCAGCTCGTGAAATATATTAAGAGTCTCTTTCTATAGAGTAGATAGTGCTAACTGCAATGTAAAGAGGTTGAGCTTATCTTTTAATGGAATATATATTCTAAACTTAGAATGGTGTATATAATTGCAGTTCACACTTGATAGATCCACCTATATGAGTGCCAAAATGTGACCGTTTCTATAGGAACCAAGATAAGTTTTCTAGAACACTCATTAAAACCCAAACAAGACGTAGGGCTTATAAATGCCAAACCACTTGAACATTTGAATTTTTGAAATGTGTTGTGAGTTGTAAGTCAATGTATCGCAATAAGAAGGTATAGTTCATAAAAGCTATTAGCTTCACCAGCTCTGTGCGGTTCATACTTATGTTCTCCAAGTTAGGGTTCATAGTCCAAAAGACACCATGGTTTAAAACATATTTTGCTTTGGTCTTATTTTTCATCGTTTGACATCTTGATTATCCGTTGTCATCTTATCACATAAGTACAAAAATAAAGGCCAAACTGTTGGGTGTAATGTGTATTTCAAAACTTTATTTATTTATCTATTATCTTTTATTTTGCAACCTTATACTCTACATGGTCATTAATTAGTAAATAGTAATTGCTTATCACAATTTGTTTTCTCAGCTCATATTTTGTGTCTAGCCCATCCTAAGTTATATGGCTCATGTGCCAGTACATTGGGTATAGGATTTTGTTGACTTGGCATATTTGAATTATTTTGAAATTATTTGACTGATCTTCACTTTCTATTCTTTCAGCATGTTGATTACTCCACCATGCATTTGAGCGTATGGTAGAATATATTCTTTATTGTTTATACATGCAAGATAGCCCATTAATCCTATAAATTAATTCCATGTTATCCATTTTAATTCCATTAATTAAATGAGAATTTACATTCATGCTGGAGAATGAATAATTGAATAGCATTCGCACGTGTACTTAATTCTCTCTGATTTCATTCCTTCGCAAGCATTAGACCGTTCTTGAAACGGATGCCCAAATTACTCGGTAATTAATTTCTAATTGAGTGTCAAGGATATTCTCAAAGTCTATGAATATATACTTCATCAATCGAGAGCAAGTATGCGCATCCTCTGTCTAATCCTTTCTTGAACCCAGCCTCATACATATTGATCTCACTCCATAGTGTTTTGATTATTGCAGATAGTTGTTTTGTATTACATGATTATTTTACAGATTTATTTATACGGAACATCGAATGGAGGATGGATGACCAAACTTTAAATGTCATATTCAAAAGGAAGGAGGCAAATGTTGCAACTTCAGAAACTAAAGCACATTTTCAACATCAGATTTTAAGTCAACAAGTTATAAGAGTCAGTGATTGACTCATCAGGCATTATTTTTTATTCATTTCTTTTTAAGGATCTTAATGTAAAAAGGTTATGATATATTGAGCTTGAGAACACTCATATTTAATTTTCATATTGCATCATATGTTGACATAATAATTAAACATATTTTCTATATTTAAATAAGGAGCTAAATATTATATACTATCACATTCATAGTATTATTTCGTGCAAATCCTTTTACCATTTTAGTCCATATAGCTTTACAATGGGCTGCATATGTCAGCAAGATCTTTTAGTGGGTGGTTATTTTGTGTATGGTCAACAAAATCATTTTACTACCATTAGAACATTTATTATTCATTGCATATTTATAGGGTCAAATCATTTAGCCGCATGCTAAATTCTTAGCTCATGTTTTTTGCTAACAACAAAGGGCCAAGACTTGACCGTTAAAAAATATTCCTAGCACCTACAAGATTTTGGCAAGTTGTCTAATAATATAGCCGTTATTTCTAATAAGGAATTTGGCTAATGTTTTGAACAAAATTGTTTTCAAATATTTTTCTCATCATCTATAAATAAAATATTATTTCCTACCAAGAATGAGAAACCTCACTTGCTCAAATCATTTTAAAATATCCTCTCAAGCTCATAGCTTTCAAAACCCTATAGAAGAATTGTATGTGCTTTATTATCATTCACATGTTTTAGAGAGAACCAAACCATTGTAGGGGTGTTCCACTACCCGTGAAAAAAAGGTGTAAGGGTGTTCCACTATTCGTGAAACGAGGTGTTTGCAAGGGTTTCTCCACCCGGTTAAAGGAGGGTTATAGTGACTGGGAAAAGTCCTAAAGGTAGGGATCTTTAGGTAGTGGATAAGGTGAAGGGCGTCGAACCACTCTAAAATCGCTGTGTTTGAGTTTGCATTTCTCGTCTTCTTATTTTATATCTACCACAATTATATATGTGCTAAATTCATTATCATTGTTATTATTTTAACAGTGCTTAATTTTCTTGAATATATTTCTACACATTTTAAAATTAGAGACATTTAGTAGAGAAACCATATTCACCCCCTTCTAGGGTTTAGCTAGTGCACTTTCAATATCTACCATACAAAGGAAAAGAATACTTTTTTCTTCTCTATTCCCGTCTCATAAAATATAAAAATCCATCTCTTTATTCTCATTGCAAATACCAAAGAATTTCTTCAAAGTTGTTCAAAGATCGTCATATCAAATTACGATGACTACGATCGACCCGTTGAATCCTGAGGAGTAGTGCGTTGAGACCTTGTGCAACCGGTTAATTTCACTGAAAAGGGCGCGGATCTACTCTTAAGGACTGTGCGATCCGCATGCCTCAGTCTTCATTTTCAAATCCAATCTTGATAAGTTCTTTTTAATCTTATTTGAAATTATTTGGTCTGGTGATTTTAATTTGGGTAGTTAAAATAATATTTTAGTAGCATTCTTATAATTTATATTTCCAACATATCGAAGGAGGGTTCCAAGAAAAGGAGAGTTAAAATGCAATAGCTAATATGAAAAGGAAACCTAAGTGATTCCAGAAAATAATATAGTGACAAGAAATATTGATAATGAGAAAATATGAGATAAAAATTTCCAGATATTCGAAAATTGGGAGAAGGATAAAACAACTGACCTGGCTTTCCTCCGGATATGACTGCACTTTCAACTGGTTCCACGCCATACAACTTGACAGCGGGAAAACATAAGAATCAGTAATCGGTACTTCTAAGTATTTGTGGCAGCAAAAAAGGCACAGATTTTAAGTTGGATTTTTCCGTAGATGCGAAATTGAACTAGTATTATTGCAGGTGTGAAGCATATACATATTTCAGACCTGTCGAAAAGATTTGGAAAGTTTTACTAGATATTTCAGTAAAATAGTAAAGATCGTGGAAGAATTTTTATATTTGAAGGTTGGAACTTACTAAATCTAAGGTAACTTTTATCACCAAAAAGATGAGTAACTTTTTGCCATGTGGCATGCGGAGAATCAAATTAGAATTTCAATCTGAGCCATGCTACCCTTTTTAGGTAAAAAATGAAAAAAGTAAACACTGATCACACTAATAGTTAAAAACTGACCTTTATATCAGGATTTTGCTCTTTGAGGTATCTCCCTGATCCAGTAATGGTACCGCCTGTTCCGATACCAGACACAAGGGCATCAATTTTTCCACCAGTTCCCTTCCATATCTCAGGTCCAGTAGTTTCATAATGAATCTACAAAGACAAGCCAACAGTGGCATGATTTTGTAGTTGAATAAGTACTAGTTAAGTGTGTGCGACATGCACGTGGAGACTGAATAGTAGATTGATAAAAATTATAAACTTTAAATTCTTTGTAATAAGAATGCAGGCTGTAATATTGTATCTTAAATGACACTATTAACTTATGAAAAAGCATTTTCTGCATATTCATCTTCTGTTTGTCATTTTTCATTCAAAGAAGCCTAAATATTGCCTTCTCACTTACCCTTCCATATAACCTTAAAAATTATTGAATATTTAATTGTCAATCTAGCATCAAAGATAATGCCACGCCTAGTTTTGTACTCCCTCTGTTTCAATTTATTTGTCAACTTTTGAACTTTCACAATTATTAAGAAAATTTAGGATTCACACAAGTTAATGAAAGCATGGATGCAAAAACTCCATTTTAACCCTATTAAATGTTCATGCATGAGGGATAGCATGAGTATAATTGAGGGTTAGTTTAGGAATGAATCGGTTAAAAGTAGATAATGCCAAATCTTTTCTTGATAATTTAAATGGACAAATATATTTTGAAACAAAAAAGGTTCAAAAGTGGACAAATAAATTGAAACGGAGGGAGTAATATAATTTCATACTAAATATTCTGAAATGCAAGAGAAAAAGTGTGAATGTGCGCATGCATATTATAAACAGTGAGAATATAATTAGCATCTACCATTGGATTGGAAGGATTTTCAAACTGTTGAAGGATATATGAATTCGGTGTCTTGGCTGCCAACTCCTCTGCCTTCTGAATAGAGCCTTTCACGCCCAACAAAGGGTCGGTAAGGATCAATTCAGCACCGAAAGCTTTAAGAATGATCCTTCTTTCAAGGCTCATTGACGCAGGCATTGTAAGTATAAGCTTATAACCCTTTGCAGCTGCCATGAAGGCCAGCCCGATGCCGGTGTTGCCACTTGTAGGCTCAATTAGGACACTCTGCAGAGAAAAATGCACAAGGCACAGAAACATGTCACGCCAAGTATGAAAAAAATAATAAAATGCGAAATGAGCCTTCATTACGAAATCATATAATAAGCATGTCATAACCTTCCCTACATGCTAACAAATAAAGCGTGCTTGTTTGCAACACATCATGATTGCTGACTGCAAGAACGAAAGAGCATTCGACAAATGATATTGCGATCTCCAAGTTCAAAGAGAGGAACTCAACTGTGTTTAAAGGAGGAGGAAATCCTGTGGAGATAGAGGTTTAAAGTGGAGAGAAACTAAAACTGATCATGCAATTTAGGCTCTTTATCCACAAGTATGCTTTAATTAGTTTTTTATTATTATTCGAAAAATGGGAATTGTTAAGTCCCTATTTGGCATCAGACTTTGATGATTCACATGACACAAAGGTTGAGATATTTGCTATACAATATCCTTTCATTGAGGGGGTGTCAAACAGAGGGAGGCGGGAGTTACAAAGAGACTGAAGCAAAAGGTTCCCCATTGCTCTTTTATCAACAAGAACGGGAAGATATCAAACAAGTCTAATACATTTATCTAAGGAGGTGCACAATGAGGGAGCCTGAATCATGCATATTAATAGTGCCAACAGAGGTGCTAATCCTTAAAAAATGTTTGAAATATCGGCCAATCGCAATCCAAGATGACTGGTTCGAATCCAAAAAATGATAGTCCGAGTTCCGAAACCGATACCATTTAATACAAGTAATATTGGGTTTAACATACAAGTAATACTTTCTATACAATTGTCGAATCCAAGATGGCAGGATGGCCGGTTCTAAGGATAGAGATGCGTTCAAGATCAAGGAGCACAGAAAAATGGGAAGGTATGTTAAGTTGAATCGTCAAATCTGTAAAAAGATGTGAACAGTGCAAGAGAGGCAGAGGTTAACTGTAATTCAATATGCAAACAATCTACTCCTTTTTGGGGAAGAGATTAAATGGGCAATGCCAATAGATGGATATTATATTACTTTTAGGCATGGTTTGAATTTGTGTTCAGATTTCATAAGAGATTATTTAGTTGAACGTGGAAAGCTTCGGGATGATATGTATCATATTGCAAGTAGGGATAACTGTTGGAAAATGCATCAAAGGAGTATCTTCATTGTCAGTTCTCATGGTCTTCCTCTCAAACCAACTAAGCTTTTCCATAAAGATTGAGCATTATTGATTATGCCATATATATATATATATATATATATATATATATAGGATCATATCCGATTGATCTGAAACACATTCAGATCAATCCTCCACAGGGTTAACCTACAAGCACGTCAGCGGTATTGTCGAGTCCTTAGAGTCCCACACAGAGGTTTACCCGGCTTAGATGAAACGATGTAGATGTCGTATGTTGATACGTGCAGGAGTTCAATTATATAAGTGTATTGGATACACGAACTATAATCGGACGTTTGTTAATACTTGCCAGTCTTTTACAAAGACGGATATTAAATCAAATATTGATTTAATATATATGTATATAGATACACACACATATCTAGTATTATCATCTCTTATATTTTTACTCTCTATTTCTGCATTTGGATGCAAATAGAAAATAATATGTCTAAGAGTGTTGCATACCAAGTTTGGAAGGTGGAAACAAAAATCGGGAAAACTTCTTGATACCACTGTAGGGATCGGCGCAAGGATCGCGACGTTCATGGACTCGGCGGAAGCGACGAACAAAATTTTTTGAGAAACATAGCTACCGATCCCAACACAAGATCTATCATTTACTACAAATTGCAGCACATGGAATACTCAAGAGAGGTTCAGAAAGGGCTACAACCTTTGTGGTATGTACGATCGTTTATCGGAAGACCCTAACTACACCCGTGAGCTCCCGGACGAACGTGGATGCCTACCGCCTCGCCGTAGATGATTCGCGGTGAAAGAATCCCGCCCAAATCTCCATCTTCATCAACAAGTGGAGAATCCTTCTCATTGAACTTGCTAAGCTAACGAGGAAGATGATGTGATAATTTAAAAACTCACATTTTCATTTTCCCCCACTTTTCATTATCTTGCCATTCTTGGATGAGAGCAAGATGAAGAGGAAGACGATGGCTTGAAAAAGAAATATAATGGAGAAAAGAGGCCCTAAGAGGTCTTTTGCGTTAGGTGGCGGTAAAAAGTATGCCCTCCATCATTTTATTCGACGATCGACACCTTCCAACTTGATATTCATTCTCTAATTTGTCGATATACCAAATTTCATATGATTACAACACTATTTCACCGTTGATTTAGTGGGTGCAATATTAACGGTTTACCAATAATAGAACTTTTTACATTGCTAAATCAACGGTGAAATGATGTTGTAATCATATGAAATTTGGTGTATCGATAAATTAGAGGATGTATATCAATTTGGAAAATGCTGATCGTCGAATAAAATGGTGGAGGACGTACTTTTTGCCGCCACCTAACGCAAAAAGCAGCCTCCCGGGGCCTCTTTCCTCCATTACTCTCTCTCTCTCTATATATATATTTCACGTCTCTTTATCAGCTTCTCAAGTGGAGATTGACCATATTACTCATTTAGAGAGAAAAAATCCCCTTTTCATGGTTTTAGTAGGTGTAGATAAAGTGGGCAACAATTTTCATATTGAGGTAATTCTAGAGGATGGAGAAGAATTAGATTTTGAAAGGCTATTTAATGTTGATCATGACCTTAAACCAATGTCGACAAAAAATGTAAGCAATTTCTAATGCATACAAAGTTTTCAAATCTTAATTGCGGTAATCAGATCAATGGTACATGATGGAGGTCTCAATCTCTCTCAGATATTGTCCTCCGTCGATCTTGTGACCAGCGGTGCTAAACGGTTGAGATTTAAGTTGAGAATTGAGCGTGTGTATCTCAATGGGTTGTTGACGCCGAGCTACATGTAAAAGAAGTCCCGGGATGGAAAACTCCCGTAGAACCCTCCGACGATCAAGTACCGAGGAATAGATGGACAGAGCAACGGCGTATTAGATTGAGTTCGACTTACCTGAGTCATCTGGAAAAGGGGTTTATATAGCTATCGCATAGAGCGTGCAGATACGAGATTCTCACCGTCCGTTACGCCCCTGCGTCACGTTCGCATTGATGGCGGGATACGCCCATTAATGGCGAGATACGCTAGCGTGGGATGCGAGACGTGGAGCGGCGGAGATCTCGTCGTGGCGAGATACACGGAGCCGTTGCGGGGGAGCTCGGGCTCCGTACTCCCGGCCAAATAGGGACGCTAGGAAATCTCAGACATAGGATTGCTCGGAGACAAGCAAGTGAGCTGAGAAGTCTCAGTTATAGAATAGCTCAGAGACAAGCGATTGGCTGGCGGTCAGCCGAAGGGGGACGTACTCCGGAAAGGTCTTCTAAAAGGTCAGGGCAACCTCGAAGGCGAGGCGCCGAGAAATATCCCCAATACATAATACTTATTCCAACTCCGTAGCTCTCAGGAATCTGGCGGGCTTACATGGATGGCATGTTATCTGCTACGTGTTGTGATCTGGAGAATTCCCACTTATGAGCATCATCATTAGCCCCCACCCTCGTTCCAACCTATTTATGGGTTGGCTTGAGAGTGGTCTGCTCGGTTTTCTTAGCTTAACTTAATGCCGAGGACTCTTAGTGGTGGATTGTCCGGAAACGACATGGCGTTTGGTGGTTGCGTCTCTTCGATCTCCGAGTCCATGTGGCATTTCACCGTGCGTCTTAATTTTCGCGCGTATCCCCTACGACGTCAGCGGATCACCGAAAGGGCGGCGCCATAATGGAGACGTCGCTTCGTCTGTCCGGACCGGCTATCGACCGAACTCGAGCTATATTTACTTGGGCCATGTTAGGAGTTTGCCTACTTCGGGTACGTGTGTCGGGCAAAGGCATGCCTGCTGGTTTAATGCGAAATTTTAGGATCCACCGTTGAAGCCAAGCAGGAAGATATCCGGCGGTCTCGTGACGAAGGCTTTTGGAACCACGTCGCTGTTGGACAGGAAGCTACCGCGGCAGACGGGCCGAACAAGAAGCTGTCTGGCTATCTCGTGATGAGGGCTTTAGATCCACGTCTTCATTGGACAGGAAGCTACCCATTGTGGATGGGCCAAGCAGGAAGCTGCCCGGCGGCCTCATGATGAAGGCTTTAGATTCACAGTATTGTTGGGCAAAAAGCTACCCGCGGTGAATGGGCTGGGTAGGAAGCTACCCACGGTGGACGGGCCGGGCAGGAAGCTACCCACGGTGGGCGGGCCGAGCAGGAAGTTGCCCGGCGGCCTCATGATGAGGACTTTGGATCCATGTCTTCGTTGGGCAGGAAGCACCCACTGTGGATAGGCCGAGCAGGAAGCTACCCGACCGCTTCGTTATGAGGGCTTTAAATCCACGTTAACATTGGTCAAGAAGCTACCGCGGTGGACGGGCCGAGCAGAAAGCTGTCCGGCTGTCTCGTGATGAGGGCTTTAGATCCACGCCTTCGTTGGGAAGGAAGCTACCCACTGTAGATGGGCCGAGCAGGAAGCTTCCCGGCGACCTAGTGATGAGGGCTTTGGATTCACAATATTGTTAGGCAGGAAGTTACCCACGGTGAATGGACCGGGCAGGAAGCTACTTGGCGGTCTCGTGATGAGGGCTTTGGATCCACGGCGTTGTTGGGCAGGAAGCTACCCGCAGTGGCTGAGACGGGCAGGAAGCTGCTCGGCGGCCTCATGATGAGAGTTTTGGATCCACGTCTTCGTTGGGCAGGAAGCTACCGACTATGGATGAACCGAGCAGGAAGCTACCCAGTTGCCTCGTGATGAGGGCTTTATATCCACGTCTTCATTGGACAAGAAGCTACCCGTGGTGGATGGGCCGAGTAGGAAGCTACCCGGCCGTCTCATGATGAGGGCTTTGGATCCATATCTTTGTTGGGCAGGAAGCTACCCACTGTGGATGGGCCGAGCAGGAAGCTGCCTGGCGGCCTTGTGATAGGACTTTGGATTCACAACATTGTTAGGCAGAAGCTACCCGTAGTGAATGGGCCGGGCAGGAAGCTACCCGGCGGTTTCGTGATGAGGACTTTGAATGCATGACGTTGTTGGGCAGGAAGCTACCCGCGGTGGACGGCTGGGCAGGAAGCTGCCCGGCGGCCTTATGATGAGGGCTTTGGATCCATGTTTTCATTAGGCTGGAAGCTACCTACTGTAGATGGGCCAAGCAGGAAGCTACCCGGCGGCCTCGTGATGAGGGCTTTAGATCCATGTCTTCGTTGGGCAGGAGCTACCCGCGGTGGATGGCCCGAGCAGGAAGCTACCCGGCCGCCTCGTGATGAGGACTTTGGATCCACGTCTTTATTCGGCAGTAAGCTACCGACTGTGGATAGGCCGAGCAGGAAGCTGCTTGGTGGCTTCATGATGAAGGCTTTGGTCGGCTACCTATAGGCACATCCAAACTTCGTTTACTTAACTGAAGGGCTGGTCTTTGCTTTGACTGGCAGGAAGTTACCCGCCAACCCTGCGGGATGTTTTAGTATGGAAACAAAAAGAAGCAGTTCAGATTGTAGAGAAGTAATAATCTTTATTATTAAAGAAAATACTAATTCGATTATACAGTTTAAACTCTCCTGCATTGAATGACCGAATTCGGTAGGTGTCCTTGTTGCTCGGATTCGGATCAGTCGGTGATGACCATGATCTATCCGACCGTCAGCTCTCCGGTTTCAAGTTGGCCGGCTTGCCTCTATCTGCTTGACGTTTGTCTCGCAGGTATTTTGCCAAGTGACCGGAGTGGATCAACTCCTCGATGTAATCGGGTAGTTGTTTACAATTCTCGGTCGGGTGCCCTTGCGTCCGATGATAGGCATAATACGGCCTGCGAAGTCGCTTGCCCGTCTTTCGTGTCATCGGTGTCAGCTTGAAGAATTTTTCGCTCCTTATCTCCTCTAGCAGCTCGGCCTACGAGACATTGAGAAGCGTGTACTCGTGAAATCTCGACGTATAAGGTTTCGACCGATCGGCCTTCTTGTCTTCTTCCAGGTCCTTTTTCTTTTAGCATGTCCGGTATCCTTGGTAAAGGTGAGCGTTAACCTTGGATTCTAGTTGGATTTCCCGCTCGGTCCAGACCTTTATCTTGGCCAGGGTCTTAGGTTGTACCAATGCAAAAGAGCGGAGCCACTCTTTATGCCTAAGACTAGATCTTAGGACAGTTATGATCGTCTCGTACCGGTGCTCGGTACCTCCAGAAGAGTATCGTAGAACCGGATAATATAACCTTTGAAAGATTCCATGTCCTCACACTTAATGGTGAACAGATAGTCTACCGATCTCTTATGTCGTCGGTTGGCGACGAAATGGCTGAGGAACTGAGTAGCCAGCTCGTCGAAAGTTGAGATTAAGCGTGGAATCAGGCCGCGGAATCGGTCTCGTCCGGCTCAGATGAGGGTGGTGGGGAAGGCTCAGCACTGAGCCGCGTCCGAGTTATCTTGAAAGCTCATGCCCGCTGTAAACGCATCCAAGTGGTCCTTTGGGTCGGACTTCCCGTCAATGAGGACCGCCTTGGGTGGCTTGTTCCGAGATGAGACCTGCTCACTTAGTAACTGCTCTGTGAAGGGCTTCGTGAGAGAGTCCAAAAAATATCTCATCGACCCCTTAGGTAGGCGAGTGTCAAGCTGCATGTCCTCGATCTTTTTCTAGAGGACCCCAACTCGCTGCTGGTATATCGAGGATTCTTCCTAGTCGGAGTCCCCGCTATACCTTCTTTGGGCTTAGACGACGGAACGGCTTCTGCTTCGCTCTATCACGTTCCTCAGATTCTCGGGTTGGACCCTTCGTGGTTCTTCCCGGCGAGCGCCAAGTGCAAGGCTCCGGTGATGAGGGCAACGTCGGTCGTTCCTAGAATCAGGTGTTCTAACCGATGTTGCCTCGGAGGGCGAGAGAGCGCAGCGAGCGTTGAACTGATATTTCGGCATTGAACTGTTCAGCGCCCAACAAATCCTGGAATCATTCGTTGTATGGGGGTTGTGATTGCCGGAATCGGCTCGCCGGCGTTCCGTGGTGTCAGGATTGACACGAGCGAGGCCGAGAACTTAAGCGTGTTCGTCCGCCGTCTCGTTCCCGCTACCGTTCTGGGGAGCAGGTGCGACAGTTTGCCGGGCCTGGACGGCAGTTTGAATGCAAACGAGTGCGTCCACCATCGCCGCCAGTCGGTCGATCCGTACCATTAGGGCTTTGACGACGTTTGGAAGTGGAGTGGAACCACCCCGCCTCCGTTGCGAAGCGAGGGATGGCTCGCTCCTGGACCTCCGTTGTGATGATCACTGATCATTATATTGAAAGCGGAAGATCAACTTTTGTGGTGGAAAAGTTTTTTGTTTCCCACATACGGCGCAAACTGATGGAGATCTGAATCTCCCTCAGATGTTGTCCTCCGTCGATCTTGTAGCCATCGGTGCTGAACGGTTGAAATTTAAGATGAGAGTTGAGCGTGTGGATCTCAATGAGTTGTTGACGCCGAGCTACCTGCAAAGAAAGTCCCGGGATAGGAAACCCCCTTAGGACCCTCCGATGATCAAGTACCGAGGAATATATCGGCAGAGTAGCGGCGTATTGGATTGAATTTGAGTTATCTGAGTCGTCTGGATGAGAGGTTTATATAGTGGTCGTATGGAGCAAGCCGATGCGAGATTCTCGCCGTCCGTTACATCCCTGTGTCACGTTCGTGTTGATGGCAGGATACGCCCATTAATGACGAGATACGCTCATTAATGGCGAGATACGCTAGCGTGGGATGCGGGACGTGGAGCGGCGGAGATATCGTCGTGGCGAGATACACGGAGCCATTATGGAGACGCTCGAGCTTCATGCTTCCGGCCAAATAAAAACGTTGAGGAATTTCAGATATAGGATAGCTCGAAGACGAGCAAGTGAGCTGAGGAGTCTCGATTATAGGATAGTTCGAAGACGAGCTATAAGCCGACGGTCAGCCGAAAGGGGAATGTACTCAGGAGAGGTCTTTTAAAAGGTCGGGGCAACCTCGGAGGCGAGGCGCCGAGAAATGTCCCCAATGCATTATACTTATTCTAGCTCCGTAGCCCTCTAGAATCTAGCGGGCTTACGTGAATGACACGTCATCCGCTACGTGTTCTGATCTGGGGAATTCCTACTTATGAGCATCATCAGTACATATGAGCGAAAAGGATAGTGTACTAAAAAGACGGGTTATGTGCATACATTCATGGAAGATAAAAACGGATAAGACAAATATCATTTTAATCAAGAAGAGGCGGTCCATAAAGCGAAATTGAAGAAGATGATTTTTACAACCAAGACCAAAAGTTTGGGATAAAGGCTTCTTTTTGGTTGTTTGGCATGCATCCATCACTTCATGGTCTCAATGGATCAAATAGCATTCAACAACACTAGACTTCACTGGTCATATCGAATTTGTTATTCCCCAAGCGGTGTTGGGATTAGTAAGCTGGTTGAGGGCATATAATAACCAAAGTTGTAAACATGTATTTGTTGTCTATTCGGTTGGCCGTCTACAAAATGAATAAGTGGATTATATGTTGCATTATCGTGTTACGCTTTCATTGATAGAAGTATCCTTAAAATCAACATAGGTAGAACTGAACCTGTTGATGGAGAGGGGGAAAAAGAAAGTACCAGGGCTTTGTCAAATGGAATTAGAGTTTGTGCAAGTGTTTTGGATATAGGATGGGTTATACGCATCCAGGGGCGGATCCATTAAGAAGCCAGAGGAGGCACGTCCCCCTGTTTGAAATTTTGGAAAACACAAACCAATATTTTTTATAAACGTGTTTTGGGAATTTTTGGACATCTTTTATATATGCTTGTAGCACAAATAAAAATAAAGCAAAAGGAGGCTTTAGTCCAAGTGATAATGTGTTTTATTTCCCAAAAAAGGTCTTGGATTCAATTCCCACTATCTCCAATTTTTTTTGGATTATATTTAAATGGGTATGAATATCATTATGCTTTTTTTTCTCTCAAGTAAAAAAAGTTTCTTCTATATGTGCAGCTAAATCGATTTAAAACTTTGTTTTAAATTATTTGATGAGTTTTATAAAATATATAGAATAATTTGTTAACAAAACCTTGCTCTCTGGTACCCCGCTGGTGAAAATTCTTGGATCCGCCCCCGTGCGCATCGTATTAAACTCGACTAGATGACCATCATTTGCATATTTTACATAAGGCTAGATATGCGTCTACTTCACTATTCAATAATATGCGAGGCGATTGCTAGCTGAAAGCATTTAAGCGTCGATTAATCGGCCTTTTAAACCATGTTTTTTACAACACTGGGAAGTAGTATTTCGCACATGTGATAGAATACATGTATAGGATTTTCATAAGCAATTGTACTATCAATCAACAAGATAATCCAAAGATTCTTCTTGTTGTGGAAACTCAAATAGTTACAGATTGCTAAAGTTTTCAAAAGATTTGGCTCTTAGAAATAATAAAGAAAAAACATAACACTAACCGTTCCGGCCGAAATAAGACCTTTCTCCTCTGCATCAGTGATCATGCTATACCCAATCCTGCACCAGTCAAAATTCAAAAGATTTCAATACCGAAAACGAATGACAACAGAGATCTCAAAGAACAAGGGCACTCATGAGAAATATCACCTATCCTTAACACTAGAGCAAGGCTCCATCATCTCCAACTTCGCCGCGATTCGAGCTTTGCATCCACCAACAATATTGTTCAGATACACCAGTGGGGTTTTCCCAATCAACTACCCATTGCCAAAAACAGATCACAGCCAATTAAACTAAAATGGGAAAATAAAAAACAAAAAACATGTAAACCGAAGAAAATTTCGGGGGGAAAACGCAATTTTTACATACTTCAGTGACATCCTTTGCGATCGCAGGGGCATTTTCACCCATGGTTCTAGGCTCGATTACAGCAAAATGAAATATCTGCGAAAATAATCAAAAATCAAAAGTAAAAACTGTGAGGATCGAAGGGGGAAGGGGGGAGGTGACGGTAAGGGGCGGTGATCTTACCGACGGTTACTGGAGCAGGGGGCTGAGTGACAGGTGACAAGGGCTGAGACGCAGCGGTATTTGTAGGCTTAAAATCTCCGGCCTCTGAAACCCCAAGGAATCAAATACGACAGCTTGTTAACGAGGATCGATTGTTACTATGGCTGACCTTTTCAAACAAAATAAAATAAATATCTTCATTATGATGTTTATTGTTCGAATGCTGGTGACTGTACTTGTATTATTTATTTTTGTCTCAATGAATGAATGGTACTGCGATTTGGTGCTTTGTTTATTGGAACCACATATGTTGTCAAAAGGATGGGCCACAGTTTTCCCTATTGTTTTTTTCTGATCACTCGTGGCATTTGGGTTTTGCCAGTTCATTATGTAGATGCATAGAACGTGGACGGCTTTTTTCATATTTATTTTGGCAAGTCAACTGATTATTAATTATTTTGAGAAAATTAAAACTGAGAAAGACGTCAACGGATCGTCATGTACATGCAAAGAATGTAGACGTCCTTTTTTCGTATTTATTTTGGCAAGCCATTAAAACTGATTATTAATTATTCTGAGAAAATTAAAACCGCATTTGGGTTTTGCCAGATCGTCATGTAAATGCATAGAAGGTAGACGTCTTTTTTTCATATTTATTTTGGCAGGTCATTAAAACGGATTATTAAATCTTTTGAGAAAATTAAAACCGCTTAATGCTGTCAGGGGCGGATTCAAAACGGTGGAAAAGAAGAAATTGTTATTGCGCACTCCTATTTCTTCTCTCTTGTCCATTCGTATTTGGCTGGTGTAGGGAATATTTTTTTGTGACCGAGGGTTGCCCGGTTCTAATTGAATTCCATTATATTTGATTGTATATATTTGTACTCTTTTAAAACCAATCACAAAGAACATGTAGCTCAAACAGTGGTATATTAGATTCATATTCGGGGATCAAATGTAGTTGTTTTGATGTGAAAATTGAAACATAATTCGGTGGTCAAATTCGATGATGACGAGCAAATAAGGAACTTTAAAGTAGCTAAGCTTGCACTTCATATTTCTGCTTTTGAAACTCCTATAAATAGAATAATGTTGAGAGTAATTTTTCTGCTTTTGAAACTCCTATAAATAGAATAATGTTGAGAGTAATTTTTCTGCTTTTGAAACTCCTATAAATAGAATAATGTTGAGAGTAATTTTTCTTAAAACATGTAAGATATTAAATGAATCGAACGTAAAAAAATATTTAGCCTGATGCAAATTGATGATGCTCGATATTGGGGACCCCTAATATCAGGACACGTGGCGGATATCACGTCCCAGAACTCAGAAGAAAGGACCCACAGAGGCCGACCAGGCCACCCCTGTACCCGACCTGCCAGCATAAGCCAGCCCTCATCGGGGCTCCCTGCAGATTGGCCTCCTCGGCCCCTCAGCTCGCCATGAGTTGCCACAAGACCAAGTATCCTCGGCCTTCTCGCTCGTCCATGAGCCCCTCGACCAAAGCCATCTTCCTCGGTCCTCCGCCCAGCTCCACCGCTCACAGGCGTAACCACCGCTCCGCGAATCTCGCCATGCGCGGATTCCCCGCCCGCAACATCCCGCGTTTCACGCCTCCACGATCCCCATTAATGGGCGATCTGCTCTCTACGCGGGCGTGACGTCGGGAGCGTAACTGCCGGCGAGATTCTCGCGCCTGCTGCTGCGTGCCTCCACCACTATATAAACTCCCATCACAGAGGGGTCAAATAAGCCATTTTTGATTCCACTTAGCCATTACGCTGCTCGGATCTAGTACTAACTTGATCATCGGAGGGTCCTCGGTGGCGTCACACCACCCCGGCAGGTACTTGGAGTCCAACTCCTCCAATCATCAAACTTCCTCAAAACTGATTGGGACCCACACATAACAGAGGATTCCCTCCAGAATCCGCCGGGAGATCGACGGAAGACAACCTCTGAAAAAGACCTCCATCAGCTAGCGCTGTCTGTGGGAAACGCAAACTCCACAAAAACAAAGTTGGCCTTCCGATCTCCGTCCACATGGCAAGCGACCATCCTGAAGATTCGGGTACCAGCCGCCGCCTCCCCCTCACCAGAGGCGCGGATGAACCCCCTCTGGCGACCATCATCCACGCCATCTCCAGCCGAATAGATCGGCTACAGTCCCTTTTGGAGGCGCTCGTCCGAGCCCAAACGGCCAGGCCTGGGCTCCAGATCGCCGCCCCTCCGCCTCCGGAATGCTCTGCCCTCGTCGGCGCGGCCGACTACCAGCGGGCTGCGACTCCCGACCACGGATCCCACGGATCGATACTCCCTGAGGCCCGCTGGGCGCCTCGCGGCTCCACCCCAGGCCCCGCCGGAGCACCACGCCTCAAACCTCTTAGCGACCCTTGCCCCCCTGAGGAGATGTCGGTCACCTCGCCTGCCTACAGGTATGACCGACACCCACTCCCCCGGCGGGGTCGCACAGAAGGGGCTGCCACGACGGCTCGAGAGCCACCGCGCCCGGGGATCTGAGGAACCTCATTGAGAGGAACCGGAGCCGTGCCCAGACGCAGGCCTTCCACAGTAGAGGCCAGGGATCACGAGGCGCCGAGTCCTTGGGGTACCACGGCCGACTCGACGCCCTCGAAAAGAAGATCGAGGGCATGCGCCAGGAAGGTCACCTCTCAGCCGACGGGGCCGAGTACGCCGCCGACTCGCTCACCAAACCGTTCACCGAGGAACTGCTCGCTGTCCACGTCTCCTCGCGCAACAAACCCCCGAAGGTCTCTCTATTCGACGGGAAAACCGACCCCAAAGACCATTTGGATGCTTTCACCGCGGGAATGAGCTTCCGGACCATTCCGATGCCGCCCAGTGCAGGGCCTTCCCTGCCACCCTCATCCGTTCTGGTCGAGACTGGTTCCGAGGACTCGAGCTTCGCTCAATCTCGACCTTCGACGAGCTGGCTACTCAGTTCCTCGGCCACTTCATTGGGAACCGTCGGCAGAAGCGCACTGTCGACTACCTCTTCACAATTAAGAGTGGAGACAAGAAGACATTCAAGGATTACATCACTCGCTTTTACAACGCCCTCCTCGAGGTTCCTGAGCACCAGGACGAGACCGTCATCACGGCGCTCAGATCTGGTCTAAGGCACAAGGAGTGGCTGCGCTCCTTTGCGTTGGCACAGCCTAAGACCATGGCCGAGGTCAAAGCGTGGACCGAGCGCGAGGTTCAGCTAGAATCCGAGGTGAACGCGAACCTCCCCCGGGCAAAATGACCCGACCAGAAGAAGAGGGCTCGGGAGGAGAGGCCGGAGCGTCAGCAGCCCTATCACCCGAAGTTCCAGGAGTACACCCCTCTTAACGTCTCCCTCGCAGTGTTACTAGAGGAGGCCCAAGGCGAAGGGTTCTTCAAGTTCCCTCCAATCCCGCGTCAGGCCTCAAAGTGGACCCGGGGCCCTTACTGCACTTTCCACCGGACACTGGGCCACGCCACCGAGGATTGCAAACAACTCCGAGACTACATCGAGGAGCTCATCCGATCGGGGCTCCTCGCTGCCTACTTAAGGGATAAGCGACTAGCCGACCGCGAGCAGGAGCAGCGGCCTCCTCCCGCCGAGCTGACCATCGGCCAGATCATGCTTGCCTCCGCGGAGGAACAGTTCGGCGCCCGGAGTACCCCGTCCCCGGCGCTAGGCATGGAGACCGGCAAGCCTCCAGGAAGCTCGGACCACGCTAATAGGGTCATCTATTAACCTGTACTTTTCTTCTAGGGCAATGCAAACTCTCCCTAAGGCTATTGTCAATTTAATAAAGATCAACAGAACATTGCAAGGAAAGTAGAAAAGTTCTTATTTATTCAAAAAAAGGGTATTATGGGCTCCTCGGCCGTACATACAAAAAGAGAAAATTATTATTACAACAGCGGGGGAAGGGGGTGCAGAGAGCACTGTTCATGATACTCGATAAAGATCTCCGCCAGCTGAGACCTCGCGAGATCCAACCTCTCCCCTCGGTTCCCCCTCGCGCGTTAATCCCAAGCCTCAACTTGTAGCACTTGCGGACGAGCGCTTCCGAGCGAGCCAGCCGGTTCGCGGAGATCGGGCCAAAGCGCCTCAGAGACCGAAGCTTACTCACGGCCTCATCGTAGAGTTGCTCGGACAGGGGGTTATTGTAACACCCGAGTTCATTTATACCAATTCCAGTTTCAGTATTTTACCTATCCATGGTCTATTTCTGATTTAGCATGTTTGGGTGCGAATAGTATTTTACATGTTACTGGGCATTCGACCCGACCCGCTTGCTTGAACCTGTTTAACTCTTATTTATAAATTACCTTGACTTGTTGGATGGACACGTGCATCTCATATTTAGTATATACGGGTATTTTATCTAGTATTGCATTTTTATCATATAATATTTTGAGTCACATAAAATATTTTGAGTCACATAAAATAGTGTAAAAATACGTTGCATGGCCTGCATGATACCCCTAACCCTGTGGTAGTGTCCGTGCATCTGGTTTTCGTCCCGTTCAGTGAAACGGACGTGTTTGGATGGCTACGCGCATGTGCGTGCATCCGTTCTTGGGGGTATGCATTTTCCTTGACTGAGTATTCATTTTGAAATTTGGAAGTCGCATGTATTTTTTATATTTTAAATTCGAATTTTTAGATCCGACCCGGACGTATTTTGGAGTAAGTTTGTATTTGCCAAAATCTCTAACGGACTAATATTATAATATTATATTATTCTTTATTCATTCAATATTTATTTAATCAATCTAATATTTCCTTAATACTAACTGTAGCATTTCTGTAAAATATTTCAAACAGTTCATTTCAACAGAAAATCCCTTTTCAATAGTTAAGTTGGTAGTATTAATTCATGAGACTCTCTCTTCCCTGCATAGTATATTTCTTTACCTAATATATTTTTTCACCTGGGTTCACATGCTGTATCTTTTTCTCTCCCCACTAAAAACAATTTTCTTTCTCTAAACTGTTCACTTCCTCTCTCTCTCTCTCTTCTCGATCTCTCTCATATCTCTCTCTCTCCTCTCGTTATCTTTCATCTCTCTTTCTCTTTCTCTCTCTAACTCTTTATCTCTCTCTTTATATAAATATATTTATTTATTCTCTCCTTAACCAAAATCCCACGCGTATTCTCTCTCTCCTCTCTCGTCATCTTGTCACGACCCAAAATTGGCCCGTGACGGCCCTAATACTACGCAACGCCTAAAGACGTAACGCAGTAAAAGAAAGCCAAAACCCAGAAATCTAAACCAAGAAAATACGGAAAAGATAATATAAGTTTTTGAAATACTTGAAATCGCAACCCAAATTCTTTAAAAGTTCTACTTTCTTTCTTTAAAATTTTGGCAACACCCCCTTTTGTAAAAACTAGCCAAGATGAATACAATACAAATATACGAGGCCGTAGCGAAGAAATAAAGACAATAGAGAGAAAGCTGTATATAGAAGACAATAAATCCACAAATAATATACATTATCGTCCTCACCAAGTCTCTAAGTCAACAACATAATAGTAGATGGAGAGTACAAGATACAACGAATGTACAATACAAAATACAGATAACCACGAAAACCCACCTAAGCAAAATAATACTGTGAGTTGATGCGGTATCTGTAGCAAAAGATTATAGCTGAATAGCGGAATAGCCTGTCTCGACTACTCTGGGGAACAACCTGAAACACCTGTGGCACAACGGGGGTGAGTTGCCAACTCGTGAATAGTAGATAACATATGCAGGTAATCGCAGGAATGTACGTACAACATGAATCTAAGGTATGCGATTACAGTAATAACATGTCATGTGAATGCAAAATAATGGAAAGTACACTAGCAGGTACAATCAATATGTGAAGCAATAGTAACATGACAATAGTATGCAATAACCATGCAATAGGGATATGAGAATGTAGATATGCAACTATCATAAGGGTACACTAACAGGTACTACCAATATATGAAACTGTGCATAAAATAGATAAGTGTGAGGTATGTGGTGGAATATGTCATTTCCATAGAAACCTGACATCGTGGCAGGATCACAATCCATCAAGATACTCAAATCAGCCCCCAAACTGGCTCTCACATCATATAAGTCTCACATCACCTCAATGTACAATATCGAATAGCTCTCCTATATCTCGAATGTACAAATCAACAATCTCTTTCATATCCAAAATCCAATCTCAATGAATCACCTATATCCCAAGTCGAATCTCAAGTAAATTTCTAACATCCTAAATAAATATATATGCAGAAATAAATATGATTGGGTCAATACACATATATTAGCGTCCCATTCCACTAATATTGGTGTAAGGGTATATATAACAACGGCTAAATCCCCTGTTATATATACAAAGGTATTAAAAGAAATATCATGAAAACAATATGCCAAGCATCGACACAGAAATCCTGATAGGTACGTATCATACGCTGTCCCGAAAGCACGAGTGCCTAGCTCTGACCCTCGCCTTTCGACGTATGCATACGTGCATGACTCCCAACGGTATCTCCATGATCCCCGCCGAGTCATCAGTACTGTCACCGGTAGGTACTTGCCCGCCTCCAAGCTCAATCGGCAAAATCCATCGATTTTCTTGCCGAGGGGAACCATACCGGGTCCCACCATGTACCCTCATACGGCAACCACACCTCGTATGGAGTATATAATCAGAACCGATAAATCTCATGGTGGCTGCGCAAATATCATATCAAGGAAACCGGGTTTTTCAATGTATGCATAATTTCATGAACTCCCGCGGTTCCCAAATCCAGAAATCATCATGTGAAATCCAAATAACAATGCGCAAATCTAGGAATAAATATATGCGATATATCTGAAATGTGAGCATATAAATGAGAATATGTAGCTGAAACCAGATGTATGTGAAACCAATAAGGTACAGCTAAGTAACATCAGTAAAGGTAAATATGCAACTGCAACTGAATATGTGTGTAACATACAGGTGTAGCAATGTATAGGTATCTACCTATAAGAACTGATGTCGTATACCCCCTGGGTATAAGTAGAACAAGAGCGAGGTATACCTGTAGATGTATCGTAAAGGGTATATGTACCTATCACTAATGGTACGATACTCTATAGGTATACAGGTATGGTAAATGTCATATGTGATAAGCAGTACGAATCAATGTCACAAGGTCCCTAACCAAGCAATATAATGTCTATAATGGTTTGTATGTGACCTGGCAATTATTGACGGTGTGTGTGTAGCATACAATCCGTGCTCGTGCAACATGAACCGTCAATAATATGTGCAGTATCTTACGGCTGCTAGTCACAGTACAACTACATCAAGGAAATAAAGTAAAGGCGCAATTCTAACAATGACGTAGAATATGCGACAAGTATTAGAATTCTAGCCCAGACACATAACGCCATGCGGGCGATCCCCCTGTAGATGTTAAATCTACTCACCTACGCTCCACGCTAGGTGAATCCTACCATCTGCTCCCCCCTGTGGCAGTGTCCGTAGTCCCTGCCTGCAAACTTGCAAATAAGACATGAAAATCATAAATAAGCCAAATATTCCGCAAAATGCGATATCGAACCCAAAAGAGAAACTCGCGTCGCGAACGAAACGCGCGTGTGCACGATACGCTAAAACATGTGTGTACGCGTCTAAAACCATCGCGACACGCCGCGACACGCTGGATCGCAGAATCCACTCACGTATCGCGCGTATCGCGCAAACACAACGAACACCAAATACGATATTTGATCCCAGATTTTCCTACAGGTCAAATCTTACAAAACTAGACATGCCAAAACACTAGACAACACAGCAGAGTACCCTACCCAAAACCCCAACACCCTTACCCCCTACTTGGCCGCAAATTGCGGCCAAACCTAATAAAACTGCGGCCTGGGTAGGTAATTAGGGGCTCGTGTTCAGGTGGTGGTATCTAGACCTAGTGTACATGCCCCAGCTTTCTCAATTTTAACCTGAAGGTCCCGGGTCAAAAGCAGATCACAGAAAGCCAATATATCGCTTTAAAATCACCAATTTTGTACAAAACGCAACCCTATGGTATTTTAGTGAAATCTGAGTTAATTCTCAGTTGAAGTGGCCCTAATAACACTTAAATAGGTAAGGTTAACCAACACAATCATCACTTAATCAATATTCCACACAAATCACCATAATCTAGCACTAAACTCATAATTAACACAAACCGACACCAACTATCACACAACTAAGCAAACTAGAAATTGGTGTTCAGAAATTATACCTCACCCACGACCCTAGGCACAAGGAGAAGAGGAAAAGAGCTGCTGTTGATGCTGGGGCTGCTGCTAATGTTGCTGGAGCTGCTTCTGCCTCTGTTGCTGCTGCTGCCCCATGCTGTTGCTGCTTGCTGCTGATAGTGTTGCTGTTGGTGCCGCTCTTGCTGCTGCTGCTGAAACCTTCTGCTGCTGCTGGAGCTTGTGTGTGTGTGTTTGAGAGAGTATGAGAGAATGAGTGAGAAATGAGGGAATGATCGCACGCTTTTGGCGTGTCGGATGTTCAAAGTTCTAAAGTTTACCGCGATCAGGACGGTGTCGCTATGCAGCTAGCCGGTTGAGCACGGGTCGATCCACAGGGAGATGGTTGTATGTCCGTTCTTGTCTTAGACGAGTCAATAAAGAATGTGTGTATGTTTGTTCAAACTAACCTATGTGTATTATTTGCAAGTATAAAATTGTTAAGAAAAGATACTAAAATGTAAGCTAAAGAAATCCGTACTCAAAACCTTTGAGCCGAGTCTTGACCGATTGAAGCTAGAGCAATCGGCAACAACGTGGATTAGGGGATTTAAGCGCGGTATTCGTGGAATCCGGCTTATTTACCCTTGTCCTTCCGTTCTTGTCTCTTGCTTTCGCCTCCGGCCAAACCGAACGCAACCGGTCGCGGTTAGGAATCACCGTTACCTTGTTGGGGTAGGGTGCCTAACGGAGCGCTTGCGTATGGTTTGGGCGGAGTTCAATGGAAAATAACGGGAAAAGAAAATGAGAAAAGAAAATCTTAACTTACAATAACGTATTTATTCTTAACAATGATAATTACATTCATTCACAAAAAAGAACAAAGAAGAGCAAAAGAAAAGAACAAAGAAAAGAAAAGAAAAGATTACAAGTAATTAAGTGCATGAATATAAATTGCAAGAAAGTAAAGCAAGGTAATAAAAAGCAAGTAATAAATAAGCAATAAAAAGAACAAGAAACTAGAACTCAAGACAAGCATGGGATCAATAGCCAACCCTTAAACTTGCAAGCTCAATCAAGATGTTGCAAGATCAAGAGAAGGGTAGAGAACGCATGTGAAATGAAGTGCTAATTCCATAAAAGAATACGACCCTTGAGATCAATAACAAACTCTTAACCTTTCAAGCTCAATGAAGAGGTTGAAAGATCAAGAGAAAGCAAGAATCTCAAGGGGAAGTTAAACAAAAGAGAATGATACAAAAGCCTTCATCTTCATTAATCTTCCACTCAAAAAGCTCTCACTACAATTTTCATGGAGAAAAGATGAAGAAGAAGGAGAAGAAGAACTAAAACCTACAAAAAGAGACTAAAAGAATGAACACTTGGTTGGGCTCAGTTCTGGAGTATTTATAGGCAGCTTACAGAAACCCTAGGGCAAGAATCTGGCATAAAATGAAGTACCCAAACTACCCTAAAAAAACGACAACCTGAAGAGCTAGTACGGCCGCGTTTCCGAGGCCTAAGCCTGCTTAGGCCGCGGAACCGCGGCCGTCTTGATGACTTGGGCCACCATCTTTTGTGGTTATCCCTGGTTTGCTGTATTATACTGTTATACATGTACAGATTTTCAATATTCTTCCATGATTGCTTCAGGTTCCAATAGTCAATAATGATGACTTCATTTTTCAACACATTTGACTTTATCTCCCTCGAGCTCCGCGCACCCATTGATTCTTGTGCAGCCCCCCTCGTGCTCTGTGCATGTCCGAGACACGAATGACCACTGTCATATGTCTTGTCTCTGGAACTGGTACTCGGCACTGGACGGATATGGATGACCGGAACCCGGCTTTATCTGCTGTGACAGATGTTCTGTATTTGGTGTAACTGTGGAGATTTTGTCTTGATTTGCAATATTTGTACTGGAAACCTGTATTCTGTAAATATGTAACAAACACGGATTACAAGCACCTACCTATAAACACACGAGCATAAGAATGGGCGGTATAAAATGCAATATTCTGGTATGAACAGGGAACACTCAATAACCCTTCCCATTCTCTTTCTCTTTCTTCAATTAAGGAAGCATGGCTTGGCCATGTAGCACCATGCTTTCTCTCTCTCTCAAAGTCAACATTCAACCAAAATAAAACCCCTTTTAAATTCATTTTTCATTTTCTTTTTAAAAGAACAACATACACTATTAACCCAAAACACTTAAACCCAAACATAAAACTAGATTAAGCAATGGTTAAACCACACTTAACACCCTAGTTATCATGCACAAGTGTGTGCAAGGCTAGGAAAAATCTACTAAAATACACATAAAATAGAATAAAATAATTAAAATCCAATTTGGTAAGCTTTTTATTAAAAACCATACATTAAAATATAATTAGCTACAAAACACATTCTAAGGTGTTACAATTTCCCCCCTTAAAAGAAATTCGTCCGCGAATTTAAAAAAAATATACTGCTACGCGTACCTTTAAAGAGAAGATTACAACTCTCAAATCTCGCTCGCAGCCTCCCAAGTGACTATCTCACTATACGGCTACGCCCAAGAAAAACCCTGCACATATAGCAAGACCCTTGACCGATGTTCCTCCACCTGCCGAGCCATTAATACCATTGGCTGCTGGTGAACGAAAGATCGCGTCAAGCTAAAAGGTCTGTGCTAAATCATGTGAGAAAGGTCAAGAAGGTAATTGTAAAGTATCATCACAAGGAATACGGGGTGAAAATCCAATAATCTGGGCGGAAGTGCCAATTTAAAGGCAACGAAACTAACTCGCTTATAGGATCTCAGAAGGACCTAAATCCTGGGACAAGCTTCCCAAAATCCAACACGTCATTCATCGGAAAGTCCATAGGAATACATGATCTGTCCCTGCGAACTCGAGTCTATGACCAACACAGTCAGTATAAGACCTCAGTCTGCAATGGACAATTTCCATCCTGACCTAACACAACTGGACTATCTCCGAAGTCTCTAGACTAGCTGGGGTACAAAGTCCTACTTACATAGAGTCAGAAAAACAACAGACTGGTGATCGATACGACCTAACCCCTAAGCCTAAAGGTGGCCAATTGGAGTGTCTCCTGATAACAGCTATCGAAGGAGAACCCTAACGATGGCGAGTGACGATCCCCCAACTGCTGACAACAATCAAAACAAACACACAACCTAACAAGAAACAACTGAGCACATTGAGTATAACCGAACGACAAGAATCCGAATGGAGTCACACCTTGACTAAACTTGGGTAGAAACCATAACGAAATTCGTAGAGATCTGCTCCCACTCCTACTTCGGAATAGTAAAAGGTTGCAACTCTCCAGCCGGCCTTAGATGCTCGACCCAAGCACACAACAAGACAGACACCTTGAAACGAAACCTGAAACTTCTCTTTACATCTCTGTCCACCCGTAACTATCTCACAAGTCACGCTAAATGTTGGTGGAACTTGAATGCATATAGAGAGTTGACTGATGCGCTTGTTCTAGGATTTCACGTCTCTACCCGATAACATCAGGTACACAAACGCGTCCCAAACATAGCACACCCTGTCATAAATCAAGGACTCCGAATCATTACCCAGCCGAGTATGCTCAAGTATCTCTGACGAACGAGCATCGGTGGGCAGTGTCTCGCGAAAACGATTTAAGGAAAGTGGTCGGGCGCGGACATAAGCAAGCTGTCCCCTCTGTAGAGACGAACTTAAGCTGTACCCGACTATCACACAAGAACTGTAAATCTGCAGAAGACTATCACAACAATCCAAATCCGCTGCAGGAAGATGTACATTAAGCTCTGGTGGTCCGTGAAAATCTGACATGACTCTCGAACAAATAGTGTCTCCAAATTGTTGGAGATAGTGCCCTCAGAGTCAATTATTGGATCACAGGCACGTGATTGCAATGATTGAGGGAGGACCTATCCCGGTAGGACAGTCTTACTCAAGATGATAGTATGCTATCTGGTTTACCTTTATCATCGTGTACTGCTTTAGGTGACATGACATGTCGCTATTGCACGTTGATAGAGCCCCTAGGATTCTTGCTTGACTGCCAGCAGTATGAGGGCGATCATATAAGTGAGAGCTGGAGTCTATAAGCGCATCCTTAAAAGGTCCCTAGTCGTAGGAGTTTCAAGACAGGGCATCGATTCTCCAGAGTAGACTAGTGTATACAGTCGAGACCCCGACGAGGGGCGGTGGCCGGTCTCACAAGCCACTGGTGTCAGTTGGTTCACCTAAGATGTATACAGGTGCTCATTGGGTTATGAGTACACCGGACAGGACTCGCCGGGAACATGCTAGTTGGTCTTATACCCGACGTCAGATAGCAGTTCCCAGGTGACATGTGTACAGGTTAGTTCTTCGACCTGGGGATCGTCATTTGTCTCGTGTGAGTTCCCACTGTGCTTTGATTACTACCCTACCACGGCTCAAAGGAGTCGTGCAAACAGGTTTTAGTTGGGTACAGTCCCGAGCCATATGGAGGCAGTGAGCGGATCTTCGGGGGTTCGTCTCTCCCGGTATTGGGGGTGAGGTCGCGCTGTGTCTAGGAGAGCCATTACACGAAGACCTTGGCCAAGGCAGGAGATTTACTGGTAGGTATTCCGGTAGTATCTCAGGGTGTTCTGGGCTGCACTCCGACATGACTTGTACCGCTTTTGGGGGTCTGACTTTTACCAACCCCCTAGGCCCGACATGCGATGCTCATAGACGAACGGACCGGACTGTACGGATATTGTCACTGACAGGCTCAGCAGGGTGTCAGGATGAGTTCGCTCATCGACGTCCCTTTTGGTCAATAGCTGGTGGCCCGTCACGTATTGGCTTATACCTCTGACGTGCTAGTGGTTAAATCCACAGCCATAGTATTGACGAGTCTTTAGAGTCCACCACACTTTCAGTTACTCAAGCTTTCAGACGAAACGCTGTAGAGGCCGTATGGAGATATGGCAGGGTCCGATCAGATACGTGCGGTATTGCACGGATCAGGATCGGACAGTTTGTACTAGTGGCCGTATGGTTATATGGCAGGGTTCGATCAGATACGTGCGGTATTGCACGGATCAGGATCGAACGGATATTACTAGCCGGCTTTGGCTTAAGCCGGTCCTAGTTTAGTACAGTGTAGATTTTGTCTCATTGCATTTGTATCCGGACGGAATACAGATGCGGGTGTGTATGCACAGTATCGGGGTTTTCCTGTAATTTATTACGGGACCAGTTTTCTGGAGTTGCCAGTTTGCATTCCGTTCCGGCCGGTTTTCCTTTGTTCTTTCCCGGCCGGACTTTTCCGATGGAGGGGGTAATTTGCAGTTTTGCAAATTACACTTTGTGGAGGACTTATTTGCATAAGGATTGATATGATAAGCATCTTTGCTTTTCATGCATTTATTGTGATAAGAATGGATTTGAGGTTGATTTGAGTTTTGTGATAATTATGTTTGGATGTGGTCACCCTCCTCCTTTTACTACGATCACCTCCCTTCATGCTTCTTATTTCTTGCTCCACCATTTTCTAAGGATGAGAGTTTTTTTTAGAAAAGGGAGAAGAAGAAAAGAGAAGGAGAGAGCTTCATCTTTGAGAGTTTTTTTTTCATTCTTGATCTCTTTTCATGCTAAGAAAAATGCAAGCACCATTTTTCTTATCTTGTTTCCTCCATCATCTACAAATGGCAACAAACCCCAAAGTGAGACATGCACTCTACACTACACTTCCTACAGCAAATCTTGGACGTGTCGATTCGCCAGCTTCGCGCCCGAGTTGCCTCGGTATTGAGGTGAGAGCCCGTAAAAGATACAGGCGATGTGGTGCCCTTCCGGCGAGGAGGCGACGGACGGAGATTCCGCGAGGAGATCGGAGTGGAGATGAAGACCGGAGGACTCGGATCAGTCGGTATATCTCTAACCCATCCTCTTGTTAGCTTAGACTAGTTTAATGGCACGATCCGGGGCGCCGCCGTGCACTTACAGTGGTATCAGAGCCTCGCCATTAACTTCGTCTAGCTTTGTTTGATGTGTTTGCATTTCCGATCGACCAAAATTCCAAAAACCCGCATTTTTCCTTACATCAGTTTTCTGTCAAAATTTTTTGAAGTCCAAAAATTTTTCAGGTTGTCTCAGAATGATGTGCAGGGAGTTCTAAGAATACTGCAAAAATTTGGTGAAGCGATCATTCCGTACGACCGCGGAACCGCGGCCTTAGCCCCTCATTGGCCGCGGTTCCGCCGCAGGAAGTAGGCTTCACTTCACCAATTTTTTTCAGTGGGCTTGTGGGCTTATTTTGGGGGTTTTTGAATATTAAAATTGGGCCCAGGTTTTCTGTGAGTGCTACAGTTTTGATTGGGGGCCCACTTGTTAATTTTTGGTCAATCGGAAAATTTTAAACACATTTTTTCACAGTATTTACATTATATCTGCGACCGTGAATGTCACTCGATCGGTAAATCCGGTCTAACTGCTATAGCCCGGTTAGACGGATTTGCGAACGTGACTTTCACGTTGATGTTCTATGTATTTGCTGTGATGTTGCGGATCGGTCGTGGGGGATAGCCTAGATGCAATGCTAGTACAGTTGTGGTTATATTATGTACATTTGATATTGCGGGGCGAGCGTCCGACATGCGGACTGCCGTCACTGCCAGTTTGTATTATTCTTTTGGGGCACGACCTGGTTGCGGTCGATGTACCCGTTGTATGTATATTTTACTTTCTGTACTAGGTTTACCCCGCGGAGGAGTGCACGGATAGCCGGGTTCTGGAAGGCAACAAGCCCGCATCTCATGGCATTGAGACGGAAGGGGCTTCACTCTGGGATTGGCAGGCTATTCGCCGCACTCGTAGGAGGTACAGGTTGACCCAGGAGGGGTGCCCAAGTTACCGGATTCCGTGGAGTGCTGGGTGGTCCATTCACGGAGCTGAAGGGGGCTGCCTCGCTTCAGGTTTTGGCGGGTAACTTGCCGCGCCCGTAGGGGTCTAGGATTTCATTGCACAGGCTATCCACACGACCAGGGGAACGTCGGGTTTCAGTAGTGGCTCTGTGAAACCCGGGGATCCCAGATATCTGTATTGTTCTGTGATGCTGTACATTTTTGTGATGTTGCATTTCTTATCACGCCTTGAGCGAATATAATATATTGGTATATATATTAGTAGATGTTGTATATGTTTTTCATCCGCGCTAGTCCAGTCCCCGCTCTGTCGTTAGTAAGCTAACCTAACGAGTGATGACGGGACCCAGTGGCGAATGCGGATGGCATATACGTACGTCAGTATATTTTTGTTCTTTGTGGTGTGATCAATGATGGGACTGCATTGATTCGGATCAATGCAAGTTAAACAAACCTATTCTGATGTTGTTGGAACACTTTTCAAAAAGCTGTTATTGCAAGGACGTTCACTTTTGTTTTGCATCGTGGTATTCATTTGGAATATCCTGCTCCTCAGTCGACGAGGCAAGGGCCGAGATCCCTTCACCGGGAGTGACCCTTTAGACAGAAGTTTGCGTCAGGGCATTAACTTCACTATAGCCGATTACTTTTGCTTTGCACCGTGGTATTCAGTTGGAATATCCTGCACCCCATTCTATGGGGAAAGAGCCGAGATCCCTTCACCGGGAGTGACCTCTTTAGTAAAGGTTTTCGTCACTATATTTTCTAAAATGCTATCCGTTCCTTCAACGATATCAAGTTCATTACGTTAAAGGTTTTCGCCAGAAACCATTCGTAGCCCTCCGTCATTTCATATGGGTAGTCAATAGTATTCAAGCTGTGTTTGTTGGCCAAAGTCAAGGCACAGTGTTTGGTAGCTGTTGGTTATTCATATGCAGCATAGATAGATGCGTTGGTTTGGGGCAGTCGTATAGCCTTGTTGGCCAAAGTCAAGGGCTTGTACGGGTGGGCTCAAATTAACCTGGAGAATGACGGGCAGAACTTGACATGTGACTTATGATTTGTTGGCCAAAGTCAAGGTCATAAGAGCATGGGGTAAAAATCACATCGGGAGTTTCAAAAGAACTAAAACTTGCCAGATATGCGCATACCTTCTGGAGTGTGATACCGTGAGCGGATTCCGTCACGTTATCATGCGATGAGAGTTGGATCCCGATTCCCACTGATGAGTTGGTTTACTCCTCGGGTGACCCCGACTAATTCTTCTTTCAGGTTTGGAGGAGAATTTGAGGTACAGTGGGAGGTTTCCAGATTAGATAAATTGGTAACCATTCTGATCTAGGATAGAGTGCACGCTGAGTGTTTCTTTTCTCTCTCTCTCTGGCAGCGACCATTGACCCGACCCTAGACTATGACTCAGTGACCAAGTTGACCGAACCTTCTTAACACTGTCTTTTGGATTGTCAGAGTTGCAAACCTCATTGCCACTCCTACTTTTACCCTTTTCTCCAGGACACCCCGTATTACTACGAACGTCCACTTCCATTGGACAAAACCATCGTATGGTTATATACGAACTCGAAGGAATTCGAGGATGGTTTCCGGTTCTGGAGAAAACGGATAGGACTATTCAGTTGTCTTTTCTTTTCACCTTCTCTCAGGCTGCGGGTACTCCTTGGGTTAGGAGTAGTACACCTATTACGCAAATTGGATAGTCTTCTTCCAAACCATAGGCTGGTGCCGACCGGTAGGGAATGAAGAAAGCCAATTAGCCTAAACGGTGTACAGAAGGTATTAAGATTAAGACAAAACAAGGGATTAGTAAGAGGGCAAAGTAAATTGCGACTGATATTCACGACCAAACCAAGTATTTCTTCGCCAATCCTAAATCACCTTTGTATTTCTCCAGGACACTCCGTATCACTACGAAGATCCACAGTTTATTGGATACTCCATCGTATGGTTATATACGAACTCGAAAGGAACTTGTTCCAGTTCGGGGATGGATTCTGGTCCAGGAGAAATAGGAATAAAGTACATTCAGGTGTCTTTTATCTTCACCTTCTCTCGCGTTGCGAGTGCTCCTAGGATTAGGACAGTACACCCTTTATGCTTATTGGATAGTCTTCTTCCAAACCATAGGCTGGTGCCGAACGGTAGGGAAGGAAGAAAACCAATTGGCCTAAAGGGGTGTGCAGAAGGTAATGACTAAAGACATATGAAGGGTTTTGGAGAGGTGACAAAGAATTATACGGTTATAGTTATGAATCTGGATAATGGAAGAGGCATTACTAAGAATACCGGGATACCCCACCGAAACATTTCAATGTTTCAGTTTCACTGTGTACTGTTAAAAGAAAAATGATTTCCCGATTGGATACTTACTCCAGGGTATGTATTTACCAGGTATGATTCTCACATCTGTATGGTTTTACAGATGATGAGTGGGAGTAAGTCATTGGGAATTGGGTGATCATCCTCATTATATCAGGATTCGTTGCAATCGGTATTTGAGGAGATCACCTGGGCTGTTTGCCGGTCGGCAAATATTTGGTTTTGAATATCCGCTGTTGTGCACCAATTTCAAATTGATATATCTGTACGTCTATTTTCATAGAGTGAGATATACCTTTTGATATTATGTCGATGACATTTACCTATATCAGAGGATGGTTAGGTAAGGAGCATTAAACAGCGGTGTAATTCTTCTTAACCATAAGTACAGTTTTCAACCTACGACACACAGTGAAAGAGTTGTTAGACTCAGCGGACTTATACAGAGTATTGTATGTTGTCCAGTGTCCATTAGGACAGAGGGGTTGGTCCTCATACTATATTCTGTTTACTTTTAACTTCTCTAGTTCTTAGACATGTGTTTCGTAGAAACAGAGGGTCTAAGTTTTGAGAAGTTATAGGTATTTGAATAGAGTAGAGAACCAGGTGTAGCAAGTATCGGGATTCTTCAAAGTGATCGAAGATGTAGATACTTGTGTATGGTATTCAGTTAATAGTAATGATAAAGAGAAATTGCTTCTCTTTCAGGTTACTCATAATTGGAAGCATTCCTAAGTTGAGTAACGCTGATCGGCGCCTCTCCATTTAGTTCACATGCACTGGAGACAGCTGCATGATTTGAATCTGGTCAAATTAAATCAGTGCCTCTGGTTCTATATTGGATGTAGAACAGTTCATATCTTAACGTTGTTAAGGTACGGGGAGTTGTCCGGCTTATGATTAAAATCAGACTCTGGATAACTCAAGGCACGTTTCTGTAATGGCTGTTTGTGGGTTGACCCAGGCTATGACGAGAGTTGATTTTCTACCATCTAGACTCGCCACAGTTTTACTAAAAATGGATTTTTTCAAAAACAGTAGTGGGAGTATGGTAGAACTGGAAGTGATTCCAGAACCGCAAACGATTACTGAAGATTTGATAAGGAACCTAAAGATCCAATCTGATTTGACATTCCATTGGCCACTCCGCAGATAAGGTGGGTAACTTCAGGCACCCGAGAGGTACTCCGGTAGCCTCAAGGACGGTGACAGGGAAGTTCTTGTTTACCCACACTTGCCATTGTTGTTGTTCCAGGCTGCGAGACCCAGCAGGAGGATGAGTATAGCGTCGTTCTAAACTTGCTTTAGAAGTGCACGTCTATATGACTCTGTCAGAGGGTTGTCGTAGTCAGTGGGAGCAGCGGAAGCATTGGTGGACATCAGGCTTATGTCTATTTATAGACTAAAGCAGATGTAGCGGAGATAGATCATCTATTTCTGATGTGACAGTCATAGGTTTGACGTCATCAGAATAGGGGATGGATCTGTTGAGAAGGTAGTAGGAAGTGATATTCCTATACTACGATCGGTTATACTTTGGTCGTCACACAGTGTTTTCTCCACAAAGGACTTGGACATTATATCAGACATACTGGTTACTAGATCTATGGTTTTAGATCTAGATTTGGGTGGTTTCCCAATCTGGGTACTTAGACAGCATTCTAAGAGTATTTAGAATGGACGACTCCTGGCATGGTAGTGTACCAGCAGGTGATGGAGTCACCCTCTCTAAAGGTGTCTTATAGACTAAAGTAGAGAGGGATGTGCATGATTGGCAGATCACTTGCTTAGGCAATTGAGTCAATCATGAGAGGTCAAGTACCACACCAGATGTTGTTCTTGCACTAGATGCAATAAGTTGACATTGATCCAATCCTGGAGATACAGTCGGAAGTAGTTTTAGAACATAAGTAGATGTTCTAGGGATATGATAACGGCTGCCTCCTTTAGGAGACGGTTATCACTCCAGGCTTCCAAGGTGACATGGACGACAAGGAGGTTGTCAGAGTTATAGTTTTCCTTCTGACGAGGGGCAGTATTTTGGACAGGTGGTCCAAGGCAATACTGAGGGTGGCATGGCGCAGGATACTGATTAAGCTCAGTTGACGATACAGTCTAAGAAGTTTGGATTTGGAGTTCATTTATGAGCTCGGTCCCATCAGACATCCAGACATTCTAAGACAGGTATTGCTCATTTCGGGAGATGGCTTTCTCCGCGAACTTGAGATATAGAGAGACATAGAAAGAAACATCAAGGCGGATCCACTCACTGAGGCTATTCCTCGAACGCAATAGTTTCACAAACGGTTTTTGTGAGACTGACTAGTAGAGGAGTTGGGTGTTCGGTATCACACGGGCTGTGAGTATGCGACATCGCAATAATTAGCCTTGAGTGCAAGTGGGAGATTGTTGGAGATAGTGCCCTCAGAGTCAATTATTGGATCACAGGCACGTGATTGCAATGATTGAGGGAGGACCTACCCCGGTAGGACAGTCTTACTCAAGATGATAGTATGCTATCTGGTTTACCTTTATCATCGTGTACTGCTTTAGGTGACATGACATGTCGCTATTGCACGTTGATAGAGCCCCTAGGATTCTTGCTTGACTGCCAGCAGTATGAGGGCGATCATATAAGTGAGAGCTGGAGTCTATAAGCGCATCCTTAAAAGGTCCCTAGTCGTAGGAGTTTCGAGACAGGGCATCGATTCTCCAGAGTAGACTAGTGTATACAGTCGAGACCCCGACGAGGGGCGGTGGCCGGTCTCACAAGCCACTGGTGTCAGTTGGTTCACCTAAGATGTATACAGGTGCTCATTGGGTTATGAGTACACCGGACAGGACTCGCCGGGAACATGCTAGTTGGTCTTATACCCGACGTCAGATAGCAGTTCCCAGGTGACATGTGTACAGGTTAGTTCTTCGACCTGGGGATCGTCATTTGTCTCATGTGAGTTCCCACTGTGCTTTGATTACTACCCTACCACGGCTCAAAGGAGTCGTGCAAACAGGTTTTAGTTGGGTACAGTCCCGAGCCATATGGAGGCAGTGAGCGGATCTTCGGGGGTTCGTCTCTCCCGGTATTGGGGGTGAGGTCGCGCTGTGTCTAGGAGAGCCATTACACGAAGACCTTGGCCAAGGCAGGAGATTTACTGGTAGGTATTCCAGTAGTATCTCAGGGTGTTCTGGGCTGCACTCCGACACGACTTGTACCGCTTTTGGGGGTCTGACTTTTACCAACCCCCTAGGCCCGACATGCGATGCTCATAGACGAACGGACCGGACTGTACGGATATTGTCACTGACAGGCTCAGCAGGGTGTCAGGATGAGTTCGCTCATCGACGTCCCTTTTGGTCAATAGCTGGTGGCCCGTCACGTATTGGCTTATACCTCTGGCGTGCTAGTGGTTAAATCCACAGCCATAGTATTGACGAGTCTTTAGAGTCCACCACACTTTCAGTTACTCAAGCTTTCGGGCGAAACGCTGTAGAGGCCGTATGGAGATATGGCAGGGTCCGATCAGATACGTGCGGTATTGCACGGATCAGGATCGGACAGTTTGTACTAGTGGCCGTATGGTTATATGGCAGGGTTCGATCAGATACGTGCGGTATTGCACGGATCAGGATCGAGCGGATATTACTAGCCGGCTTTGGCTTAAGCCGGTCCTAGTTTAGTACAGTGTAGATTTTGTCTCATTGCATTTGTATCCGGACGGAATACAGATGCGGGTGTGTATGCACAGTATCGGGGTTTTCCTGTAATTTATTACGGGACCAGTTTTCTGGAGTTGCCAGTTTGCATTCCGTTCCGGCCGGTTTTCCTTTGTTCTTTCCCGGCCGGACTTTTCCGATGGAGGGGGTAATTTGCAGTTTTGCAAATTACACTTTGTGGAGGACTTATTTGCATAAGGATTGATATGATAAGCATCTTTGCTTTTCATGCATTTATTGTGATAAGAATGGATTTGAGGTTGATTTGAGTTTTGTGATAATTATGTTTGGATGTGGTCACCCTCCTCCTTTTACTACGATCACCTCCCTTCATGCTTCTTATTTCTTGCTCCACCATTTTCTAAGGATGAGAGTTTTTTTTAGAAAAGGGAGAAGAAGAAAAGAGAAGGAGAGAGCTTCATCTTTGAGAGTTTTTTTTTCATTCTTGATCTCTTTTCATGCTAAGAAAAATGCAAGCACCATTTTTCTTATCTTGTTTCCTCTATCATCTACAAATGGCAACAAACCCCAAAGTGAGACATGCACTCTACACTACACTTCCTACAGCAAATCTTGGACGCGTCGATTCGCCAGCTTCGCGCCCGAGTTGCCTCGGTATTGAGGTGGGAGCCCGTAAAAGATACAGGCGATGTGGTGCCCTTCCGGCGAGGAGGCGACGGACGGAGATTCCGCGAGGAGATCGGAGTGGAGATGAAGACCGGAGGACTCGGATCAGTCGGTATATCTCTAACCCATCCTCTTGTTAGCTTAGACTAGTTTAATGGCACGATCCGGGGCGCCGCCGTGCACTTACACAAATCTCCAACACAAAACCACCGCAGCCATCTCCAGATCATGAGTGGAATATCCTCCTCGTACTTCCTCCAAATGTAGGGAAGCAAAAGCGATAACTCTATAGTGTCACCTCAGTACACACTCGAGCCCCACTCAAGAAACATTACAGTTAAACAACAAAGTCGCCCGAACCAGAAAGTAAGGAAAGAATTGGTGCAGTTGTTAATGGAATCTCCAACTGCCGAAAACTCCGCACACATACCTCAGTCCATAGAAAAGAAACCTCCCTTTCGATCCATTCAGTCGACGGTGCAGTACTACTCTAGCAATCCTGCACGAAACGGCGGTAAGAACCTACTAAGCCCAAAAATCTGCGGATCTCCGTCCTGCACACAAGTCTGGGCCTAAGCTGTACGGCCACGATCTCCCACGGAACCATATGAAACCGTCTCCCGTGACTACAAGACCTTGGAGTCAACACAAACAAGCCTGAAGAAACACTCCAAGAATCTAGCAACCGCTGGGCTCTCCCAGCATCTGCATAACAAATCCTCAAGTGTTGCTCATGTCCCTCAAGACACATTAAATATACCAAAACGTCGTAAATAACAAAACAACATTGGTCGAGGAACGGCCTGAAGAAATCTGGTTCATCATACCTACGAATGCTGCTAGGGCACCAGGGAATCCAACGACTCACAAAAACACACAAAACCTGTCGCACGCATAAGGCAGTCTTCGGAATGCCATCACCCCGAATCCATAATAATGATGACCTGATCCCAAAAAAACTTAGAAAATGTCTCGCACTCTGGAGCTGATCGAAGAAATCGTCACGGCGAGGTGAAGGATACCTATCCGCACCGTAAGCCGGTTCAATTGACGATCCGTCGATACACAACCTCAAACTGCTGTCTTCCTCCTCGACGAACAGAAATAGGAGCTTCCAAAAGCGAAACACTCAGACGCACAAAACTCCCCAACAAAAAACTCTGCAGCTGATCCTTAAGCTCCCTAAGCTTCGCCGGCTTATCCGGAACAACGTCGGAAAAACTCTCGCACGAAAGGAACCCGGTCCAACAATCCCACTGTGGCTCCGGTATCACGAAAGAACGCCAAGAATCCACGACATCTCCTCAGTAGCCGACTAGCGAAAAAGGCTGAATTCAAGCTGTGAGAGGCGGCACAACTATCCACCTTCACAACAAGAACTGACTCGCCGGGAAAACAATTCTTGACTGTTTCCTCACGGCAGTCCACAACGCCTAGCACGTAGTTAACCAGTCCGTGCCCAGGAGAACGTCAAATCCAACATCTCTAGAAGGATCAAAACGACGGACAAATCTCTATCCCCTATCCGATTGGCACACAACTGAAATACGTGTCGCGCAACAAAGAATCGCTGACAGAAGTTAAAACAACAAACTACGACTAATCTACCCAACCACAGCACAAGCATGAAAAACAAACGAATACATCAAAAGAACAAGCGAATTAAAGATACCTGAAAACTTCACATTGGACGTCTGCGCGTCCCGATGAGTAGAAGCAAATTCCTGTGACTGCCCTTTACTCGCAGCTGGATGAACTCCTCTGGTAGACTGATCCCTCTGAGAAAATCTTCCACGTCCACGGCCCCTCTGAAAACGATCATGACGAGGTGCTAAGGAACAATCCCTGACGAAGTGCTGAAGGCTCCCGTATCAAAAACATCCACGCCCTGACTGCTAACCATCCTGGGGATGAGAGCTGAACGACTGTCCTCGTTCTAAGCCTCTGCTACTTCCGCGACGGCCACGAAATCTGTCTCGATGACCAAACCTCTGTCTCTGGGCTGGTACACTGGTACGAGTCCTCCACTGTCCTGGAACTCTCTGGGCCTCTGGAATATGTGCCTCATCAACTGGAGCTGCAACCACTGGTGCTATGTAGGTGACGGACTGCTGCATGCTGATTGTAATTGACAATTGAGTAACAGGGGTGACAACCTCCTGTCGTAGCTCTCGAACGACATCAACCAATGAACTCATCGTCTGGCGGAAGTCCTGCATCTCTGCCAAAAGCGTATCAATAGTATATGCCGTAGGCTGATCCGTCTGCACCTGTGCAACTAGAGTGCCATCCTGGTCAGTACTCGTCTCACCCGAGCCAACTCTGACCTTGGCCCTCGCTGCATCACTCTGAGTCCCCATAGTCATCGGCGGAAAGGATATAAATAGATATAAGATTCGATGAGAATAAGGAATCGAATCTCAAGGATATGAATCATCAAGGAAGGAATTTCAAGCAAATTTGAACTTAGGTCACTTAAGACGAAGTACCGCATCGTGGGTATGCTGCAGACATACACACACTACATTACTCTGCTTAAGCTACCTACTCCATCATACTAAGGTCATCCTACACTCCGAAAGGTAAAACCTAGCGCTCTGATACCAACTTTGTCACGACCCAAAATTGGCCCGTGACGGCCCTAATACTACGCAACGCCTAAAGACGTAACGCAATAAAAGAAAACCAAAACCCAGAAATCTAAACCAAGAAAATACGGAAAAGATAATATTAGTTTTTGAAACACTTGAAATCGCAACCCAAATTCTTTAAAAGTTCTACTTTCTTTCTTTAAAATTTTGGCAACACTCCCTTTTGTAAAAACTAGCCAAGATGAATACAATACAAATATACGACGCCGTAGCGAAGAAATAAAAACAATAGAGAGAAAGCTGTATATAGAAGACAATAAATCCACAAATAATATACATTATCGTCCTCACCAAGTCTCTAAGTCAACAACATAATAGTAGATGGAGAGTACAAGATACAACGAATGTACAATACAAAATACAGATAACCACGAAAACCCACCTAAGCAAAATAGTACTGTGAGCTGATGCGGTATCTGTAGCAAAAGATTATAGCTGAATAGCGGAATAGCCTGCCTCAACTACTCTGGGGAACAACCTGAAACACCTGTGGCACAATGGGGGTGAGTTGCCAACTCGTGAATAGTAGATAACATATGCAGGTAATCGCAGGAATTTACGTACAGCATGAATTTAAGGTATGCGATTACAGTAATAACATGTCATGTGAATGCAAAATAATGGAAAGTACACTAGCAGGTACAATCAATATGTGAAGCAATAGTAACATGACAATAGTATGCAATAACCATGCAATAGGGATATGATAATGTAGATATGCAACTATCATAAGGGTACACTAACAGGTACTACCAATATATGAAACTGTGCATAAAATAGATAAGTGTGAGGTATGGGGTGGAATATGTCATTTCCACAGAAACCTGACATCGTGGCAGGATCACAATCCATCAAGACACTCAAATCAGCCCCCAAACTGGCTCTCACATCATATAAGTCTCACATCACCTCAATGTATAATATCGAATAGCACTCCTATATCTCGAATGTACAAATCAACAATCTCTTTCATATCCAAAATCCAATCTCAATGAATCACCTATATCCCAAGTCGAATCTCAAGTAAATTTCTAACATCCTAAATAAATATATATGCAGAAATAAATATGATGGAGTCAATACACATATATTAGCGTCTCATTCCACTAATATTGGTGTAAGGGTATATATAACAACGGCTAAATCCCCTGTTATATATACAAAGGTATTAAAAGAAATATCATGAAAACAATGTGCCAAGCATCGACACAGAAATCCTGATAGGTACGTATCATACGCTGTCCCGAAAGCACGAGTGCCTAGCTCTGACCCTCGCCTTTCGACGTATGCATACGTGCTTGACTCCCAACGGTATCTCCATGATCCTCGCCGAGTCATCAGTACTGTCACCGGTAGGTACTTGCCCGCCTCCAGGCTCAATCGGCAAAATCCATCGATCTTCTTGCCGAGGGGAACCATACCGGGCCCCACCATGTACCCTCATACGGCAACTACACCTCGTATGGAGTATATAATCAGAACCGATAAATCTCATGGTGGCTGCGCAAATATCATATCAAGGAAACCGGGTTTTTCAATGTATGCATAATTTCATGAACTCCCGCGGTTCCCAAATCCAGAAATCATCATGTGAAATCCAAATAACAATGCGCAAATCCAGGAATAAATATATGCGATA
Organism: Agapanthus africanus; assembly: GCA_030015575.1. Classification (NCBI taxonomy): domain Eukaryota; kingdom Viridiplantae; phylum Streptophyta; class Magnoliopsida; order Asparagales; family Amaryllidaceae; genus Agapanthus; species Agapanthus africanus. The sequence goes on along the minus strand of JASDDO010000022.1, from coordinate 558,039,036 downwards.
TATCTGAAATGCGAGCATATAAATGAGAATATGTAGCTGAAACCAGATGTATGCGAAACCAATAAGGTACAGCTAAGTAACATCAGTAAAGGTAAATATGCAACTGCAACTGAATATGTGTGTAACATACAGGTGTAGCAATGTATAGGTATCTACCTATAAGAACTGATGTCGTATACCCCCATGGGTATAAGTAGAACATGAGCGAGGTATACCTGTAGATGTATCGTAAAGGGTATATGTACATATCACTAATGGTACGATACTCTATAGGTATACAGGTATGGTAAATGTCATATGTGATAAGCAGTACGAATCAATGTCACAAGGTCCCTAACCAAGCAATATAATGTGTATAATGGTTTGTATGTGACCTGGTAATTATTGACGGTGTGTGTGTAGCATACAATCCGTGCTCGTGCAACATGAACCGTCAATAATATGTGCAGTGTCCTACGGCTGCTAGTCACAGTACAACTATATCAAGGAAATAAAGTAAAGGCGCAATTCTAACAATGACGTAGAATATGAGACAAGTATTAGAATCCTAGCCCAGACGCATAATGCCATGCGGGCGATCCCCCTGTAGATGTTAAATCTACTCACCTACGCTCCACGCTAGGTGAATCCTACCATCTGCTCCCCCCTATGGCAGTGTCCGTAGTCCCTGTCTGCAAACCTGCAAATAAGACATGGAAATCATAAATAAGCCAAATATTCCGCAAAACGCGATATCGAACCCAAACGAGAAACTCGTGTCGCGAACTAAACGCGCGTGTGCACGATACGCTAAAACGTGTGTGTACGCGTCTAAAACCATCGCGACACGCCGCGACACGCTGGATCGCAGAACCCACTCACGTATCGCGCGTATCGCGCAAACACAACGAACACCAAATACGATATTTGATCCCGGATTTTCCTACAGGTCAAATCTTACAAAACTAGACATGCCAAAACACTAGACAACACAGCAGAGTACCCTACCCAAAACCCCAACACCCTTACCCTCTACTTGGCCGCAAATTGTGGCCAAACCTAATAAAACTGCGGCCTGGGTAGGGAATTAGGGGCTCGTGTTCAGGTGGTGGTATCTAGACCTAGTGTACATGCCCCAGTTTTCTCAATTTTAACCTGAAGATCCCGGGTCAAAAGCAGATCACAGAAAGCCAATATATCGCTTTAAAATCACCAATTTTGCACAAAACACAACCCTATGGTATTTTAGTGAAATCTGGGTTAATTCTCAGTTGAAGTGGCCCTAATAACACTTAAATAGGTAGGGTTAACCAACACAATCATCACTTAATCAATATTCTACACAAATCACCATAATCTAGCACTAAACTCATAATTAACACAAACCGACACCAACTATCACATAACTAAGCAAACTAGAAATTGGTGTTCAGAAATTATACCTCACCCACGACCCTAGGCACAAGGAGAAGAGGAAAAGAGCTGCTGTTGATGCTGGGGCTGCTGCTAATGTTGCTGGAGTTGCTTATGCCTCTGTTGCTGCTGCTGCTGCCCCATGCTGTTGCTGCTTGCTGCTGATAGTGTTGTTATTGGTGCTGCTCTTGCTGCTGCTGCTGAAGCCTTCTGCTGCTGCTGGAGCTTGTGTGTGTGTGTGTTTGAGAGAGTATGAGAGAATGAGTGAGAAATGAGGGAACACTCAATAACCCCTCCCATTCTCTTTCTCTTTCTTCAATTAAGGAAGCATGGCTTGGCCATGTAGCACCATGCTTTCTCTCTCTCTCAAAGTCAACATTCAACCAAAATAAAACCCCTTTTAAATTAATTTTTCATTTTCATTTTAAAAGAACAACATACACTATTAACCCAAAACACTTAAACCCAAACATAAAACTAGATTAAGCAATGGTTAAACCACACTTAACACCCTAGTTATCATGCACAAGTGTGTGCAAGGCTAGGAAAAATCTACTAAAATACACATAAAATAGAATAAAATAATTAAAACCCAATTTGGTAAACTTTTTATTAAAAACCATACATTAAAATATAATTAGCTACAAAACACATTCTAAGGTGTTACACATCTTCTCCTCTTTCCTTTTGTTTTCCCCGCTTCGGCGAACCCACGCCCGCGCGACGCCGACGCCGCGTCCACCCTCGTCGTCGACCTTGTCTCGACCACCTTACCTCCTTTCTCTTCTTCCTCCACCCCCTCTCTTCCTACGACGTCCCTGCACCGCAACCTTGCCAACCTGCGTAGCATGTCGTCGGGAACCTCACCGTCGTTTGCCGCCGTCGGCTTCACCTTGTCGCCTCGCCTCGTCATCCTCAACTCTTCTTCCTCTCCACAACCCCTGCACACTTGACCTCCATCCAAGAACCCCTTTACCGAGGATGCAACCACTAAACCCTAGGAACCCAACGTCATCCGGCCGCCGCCGGCGACCCCAGCCTCACCCCCACCATCATCACCGTCTCATTTCCTTCCCCTCCTCCATACCATTACCTCACCATGACCCTGCGCTTACCCTTCAACAGCACCCCAACAACACAAACTTAACCAAACTTCACAGCCAACCTGTCATGCCCCGCTTCCCAGAGTACGCTAAAATGGGCACGTGACATATCCAACCATGCTACCTGTGGGTAGGAAGTATCCATCCACAGTCACATTACGGCTGTAGGGATATCAAGAACAAAATAAAACTATCTAAAACATGTCCATAATCCAAGATAGCATGAGTCAAGAATAATAAAATGCGGAAGCGAAAGATCCAATACAAAATGACTGGAATGTATGTCCCATAATGCGGGCTCACATCAGGAAATAAATGCAGGAAAGAAAACTAACTGCTGCTGACACTCACAGCTCAGCCTGTCGGCTGAAGTACTCCTGCTAGGACTGCGACAGCGGTACAGAATCTGGGCCATGCAAAACCCAGACGTCAGCGCGTCAAGTCATCAAGTAATAACATAATAAACAGGGTAACAGGCAATGCGAATATAAACATGAATAAAGCAAGGGTAACAATAATATAAATCAGAGCAGTGCAGGGTAGTGTGCAGTGGGTAAACTAAACTGTTCTATCAGGTTTTCTGTTCTAAAGTCTTTGAAACCAAATTGATGAATCATCGATGTAACTCAATAGTATCCCGTACATACCCGGGACTACGGCCCCAGATTCTCGGACTGAAACGGAGACATGCCGCTAGGCACTAAACAGGAATGTGTACAGATGAATGATGTCAGCAGCATCATTCCAAGGCTGGCCTAGCCTCTAAACTGATCAGAACAGGTAGCGAACTGTTGAGTTACAAGTCAGGTTTCACCTTTGATTTCCCCATACCCCTAAGCTATATGTGTAAGTTAAGTCAGGTATCCCGTAATCAAGAAACTAATGCCAACACAGGATCAGGTAAACAGGTTTGTCTGGATAGACAACAGGAACGGTCCATGAGGACTACATGTCAGGTTTGTTGGCATTAGACACCAGATCAGGTAACGGGTCAGGTCATGGTACATCAGGTCAAGTCAAGCAGTATACGGTACCATGTCGGGTCAATCAATATGTTTGTAGCAAGTCATGTCAGGATGTAAATGATATCAAGGGTGTGCTCATAATCAGTTACAAAATCAAGCACGGTTATCAATAATATAATCTAAACAATGAATTAAACCATAAGCAGATTCAATTAATTAGTAGTACAGTTATCAGTTGTATTTTCAGAGATGATTTCAACAACATAAGAATACAGTATGACAATTTTGGCCGTTAAATCATGTTAACAAGTTTTGAGAACCTTTTAGGTGCAATGATTTATATATAGGTTCAATGGACGGAATCACAGCTAATACAGATTAAATGCGCACAAGTGTCCGAATGGAGTAAAACTATAGAGAGAATGCCATAGACTGTGGCAATAGTGGAAATGTGATTAAAACATACAAATGTGATTATTAGGTGTAATACAGTAATTGCAAACGGTAGGTTTCACGTTTTGGAAAATAAAATGATATAACATGAAATTGAACACGTAAAATGGGAAATTATAGTACTAAACTTAAATTGCAGGTTTTAGGGTGTCATCAAGTATATGTAAATATTGTTTAGCATGTAGCAAGGGGTACTTATCTCGACGGGTCGCGAACCGGGAATACGAAACGTTAAACGTCAGCGGGGAAATCTCGCGACGGGTGCATGGTTCACGGAATGAACCCAAACGACGAACAGTGGAACCACACAGATCAGAGTACTTCGCTGGATCATCGGGACACGTCGCCAGCACGACCGGATTCCGACGATAAACAAAAACAGTAAGCAACTAAAGAAATACATGAAAGGAAGAAGAAGGGAAGAGGCGAAGGAGGATGGAGAGGAGGCGAAGATATTCACCGAGGGATGCACGAGGCCGGGGGGACGGATCGAGATCACCGGCGGCAATCCCACGAGGTGCAGGCGGCCGCGGTTGCCGGTGCAGGGTGCACGGGAGTTGATGAAGGAGGGAGAAGAGGTGGATGTGGATGTGACGAGGGCGAGGAGACGGTGCGATCGGCGATGAGGGCGTCGGCGTTGGGGCTGCGGCGGTGAAGGGAGACGGTGGCTAGGGTACACGCGCGAGGTGGGTTCACAGAAGGAAAGAAATTGAGGAGAGAGGAAGTTTATATATAGAGGAGAGAGAGATATATATAGGGAGAGAGAGAGAGATAGAGACGGGGAGAGAGAGAGAGAGAGAGAGGTTAGCGAGAGGAGAGAGCGAGAGAGATTGGGGCCCACGGGGTTATTAGAGAAATTTGATTGGCTGAGGGATAAAAAAATTTGAAAGATTTAAAGGAAACAGGAAATATTATGAGGTTATGATATATATTTTGACGGTTAAAATATATTAGAAATTGGGATTTTGGCGCAAAGTAAAATATTTCCAAATTGCACCCGGGTCGGGTCCAAAAATTTGGAATTGAAATAAGAAAATTTTAGACGGGATCCAAAATTTAAAATGAAGTATTTTACAATCAAAAAGCATACCCCCAAAACGGACACACGTACGTGCGCGTAGCCGTCCAAACTCGCCCGTTTCACCGAACGGGACGAGAACACGATGCACGGACGCTACAACAGGGTTAGGGGTGTCAAGTAGGCCATGACAAATATTTTTAATTTTATTTTAGATGCCTTAAATTGTTATATGCAGAAATGAATTGTCGGGGTAAAATTACAATAAGTCACAACAGTCAAGTAGGATTAACGAAATAAATACCATACGCCAACATACGACAACAGAAACCAGTAGCATTGGGCTCGGGTGTTACATTATACCCAACTACAAAAAGAATTTCGTTCTCGAAATTCCAAGAATACAAAGATAGACGACAAATAACTACAAGAAAAGATGAGGAAACTTCTGCCGGATTTCATCTTCTCGTTCCCAAGTGGACTCTCCATGCGAGCGATTACCCCAAGAAACAAGCACAAGAGGGATCACCTTGTTCTTAAGAATCTTTTCCCTTCGATCCACAATTTCAATCGGTCGCTCCTCAAAAGTCAAGTCTTCTCGTACTGTTAGCTCCGAATGATCCAATACGTGCGTTTCATCTCGAACATACATACGGAGTTGAGATACGTGAAACACATCATGTATATTCGCCAAGGACTGCGTTAACGCCAAACGATACGCTACCTCACCAACACGCTCCAAGATCTCAAAGGGTCCAACGAATTGAGGACTAAGCTTTCCTCGACTTCCAAAACGAATCACCCATCTAGTTGGTGATATCTTCAAGAATACCAAATCACCCACGGCGAACTCTAGAGGTCTTCTTGACGTGTCTGCACAACTCTTCTGTCGGTCTTGTGCTGCCTTCATATGACTTCTGATAGTGTTAACCTTCTCAACTGTCTGCACAACCAAATCTGGTCCCAATAATCTTCGTTCACCGACATTGTCCCAACAAACAGGTGAACGGCATTTACGACCATACAAAGCTTCAAATGGAGCCATATGGATAGTTGCCTGAAAGCTGTTGTTGTAAGAAAACTCTACCAAATGTAGATGATCCTCCCAAGACCCCTTGAAGTCCAACATGCAAGCTCTCAACATATCTTCAAGAGTTTGGATTGTTCTCTCCGACTGACCATCAGTTTGAGGATGATAAGCTGTGCTAAACTTCAATCGAGTCCCCAAACTTTCTTGTAAACTCCGCCAAAAGTGTGATAAGAACCGGGTGTCCCGATCGGACATGATGCTCACCAGTACTCCATGCAATCTTACAATCTCTTGCATGTACCGCTCTGCCAAAGTCTCTGTTGATTGACCAATCCGAAAAGGGATAAAGTGAGCTGCCTTGGTCAAACGATCAACAATCACCCATACAACATTGTTGCCTTTTGGACTCCGCGGTAAAGCCATCACGAAATCCATGGTTATATGTTCCCACTTCCACTGAGGAATTGGAAGTGGTTGCAATAAACCAGCAACCCTTTGATATTCAGCCTTAACTTGCTGACACATCAAGCACTTTGCCACAAAGCGAGCAATCTCCCGTTTTATGCCTTCCTACCAGAATTGTTGTCGAATATCTCGGTACATCTTTGTACCTCCTGGATGTACAGAATAAGCTGAACTGTGTGCTTCTTTCATAAGCTCTTCACGAATATCTCCCTTTGGCACACACAAACGGCTACCATACCTCAACGAACCATCTTCGTGGATCAATAAATCTGTTCGTAGTCCGGCTTCAACCTGCCCTCGAAACTTTTGCAGTCTAGGATCCTGCGATTGTGCTGCTTTAATATTCTCGATCAACGATGAGTGTACTTGCAGCTGCATCAACTGTCCCGTAGAATGCGGTAGCACAACCTCCAAGTCAAATCTTCGAAAATCTTCAACGATCTCCTTCTGCGTAGTTAACACCTGAATTGCTGGTAACCGACTAAGTGCATCCGACACGACATTAACCTTTCCCGGATGGTACTTAAGATCAAGATCGTAGTCAGCCATCAGCTCCAACCATCTACGCTGCCTCATATTAAGCTCCTTCTGCGTGAACACATACTTCAAGCTCTTATGATCAGTAAAAACTTCGACCCTTTCGCCTAAAAGGTAGCGTCTCCAAATCTTCAACGCGAAAATCACAGCCGCAAGCTCCAAGTCATGCGTTGGGTAATTCTTCTCATGGGTCTTCAACTGTCTCAATGCGTACGCTACAACCTTCCCATGCTGTATAAAAACACATCCCAATCATTTCCCAGATGCGTCGCTGTGAATCACCAATCCTCCGGAATTGTCTGGCACGGTCAGAATAGGGGCGGTTATCAATTTCTGCTTCAACGTCTCAAAAGCTAACGCACATTTATCCTTCCACACAAAAGGTACCTCCTTGCGCGTAAGCTTGGTTAACGGCTCCGCCAGCCGAGCAAAGTTCTCCATAAATCTTCTGTAATACCCGGCGAGTCCAAGAAAACTTCTTATCTCCGCAACATTCTTTGGAATCGGCCAATCACGAACTGCTGCAATCTTTTCTGGATCGACGGCAATTCCATCGCCAGACACAACATGCCCCAAAAAACTTTACTTCCTCCAGCCAAAACTCGCACTTACTCATCTTCGCATATAGCTTCTCCTGTCTCAACGTCTGCAGTGCGATCTTCAAATGTTCCGCATGCTCTTCAAAACTCTTCGAGTAAACCAGAATATCGTCACTGAACACCACAATAAACTGGTCCAAGAATGGTGAAAAGATTCGGTTCATCAAGTCCATGAATACTGCTGGCGCATTCGTTACTCCGAAGGGCATCACTAAGTATTCGTAATGTCCATACCGAGTTCGGAACGCCGTCTTGCAAATATCTTCTGCTTTCACTCGGACCTGATGATATCCGGATCGCAAATCCAGCTTTGAGAATACCCTCGCGCCACTAAGCTGCTCGAAAAGTTCGCCAATGCGAGGGATCGGGTACTTGTTCTTAATAGTCACCCGGTTTAATTCTCGATAGTCGATGCACATCCTTCTTGTGCCATCCTTCTTCTTCACTAGAAGAACTAGAGCTCCCCAAGGCGAGTTACTGCTTCGAATCCAACCCTTCTCAAGCAAATCAACAACCTGCTTCTTGACTTCTTCCAACTCTACTTGTGCCATTGGATAATATGCTTTGGATACTGGCGCTGCACCAGGAATAAGATCAATTGCGAACTCCATGTCTCGCTTCAGCGGTAAACCCGATATATCTTCAAACACGTCCATAAAATCACGAACAACAGCCGGCTCTTCACTTTTATCAACTTCCATTGCTTCAAGAATATTGTTTGTCGGCCTAGCCCTAAACTCGACTGGCCCGACAGAACTGTTTCCTCCAGTGAAGCTAAACCCGGGATGTCCGGGAATCTGGAAAATTACCTTCCTTGCCCTATAATCAATGTGAGCGTGGAAAGTGCCAAGAAAATCCATTCCCAAGACGACCTTGTAGCTGCCCGTATCAATCACCGAGAAATCTGCAAAAAGCTCCCATCCGCACACAACAACTGTACAATCTTTACATTCCCTACTAGCTATGATTTTCCCATTCCCAGTGTGTATGTCCCAGAAACTAGACAGGGTCGTGCAGTCAATCGAGTGTGTAGTTATAAACTTGGATGACATAAAACAATGGGATGCACCAGAATCAAATAACGCTAATGCGGGAAAACCATGAACGAGTAGAGTACCTGAAACAACTTCTCCTGACGCCTTAGCTTCTTCAGCTGTCAAGGTAAAAGCTCTAGCCTGATTAGGTCCTTGAGTCAGCTGTTTCTGTCCCTGGAACGGTCTCTGCGGAGGCTTCTGAAAATCATCCCTCGTACGAAGCTTCGACGGACAAGCACTAACGGCGTGATCTGCCGCTCCACAAACCAAACAGAGTCCCAGCCTCCTTCGACAATCCTTTTGCATGTGGCCAGGTAAATTGCAGTAGTTACAAGTCACGCTCTTTCTTCGATCGATGACAACAGGCTTCTTCATGTGTGCCACGCCTCGACGGTCCACTGGAATACCTCTGCGACCATGAGCTTGGTTTGGTACAAATGCTGGCTTCCTTACCGCAACTGCTGTCTGCTGCAAACTCCCCTTCATCCCGGATAAACTTTGCTGCTCTCGGGTTGCCGCGAGTACTTGTGAGAAAGTGGTCAAACCCAGGGAGACAATCTGCCTCTGGATGTCCACGTCCAAGCTGCGCATGAACCTCCGTGCCCTGTCTGCATCGTTGGCAACTAAAGGTCCAGCAAATCTGCTGAGTCTTGTCCATTCTGCTGCATGCACATCTACGGGTGCTCCATTCTGCTTTAGCCCGATGAATTTCTCCTCCATTTCTTCCCGTGCAGTCCGCGGGAAGAACTTCTCTAGGAAACTCTTCGAAAAATCCGCCCACTTGATCGGCTTGGGCAAGCGGTTCTCCTCCACAAGCCACCATTCTCGGGCGTAGTCCACTAACTGAATGCGTACCACATCAACTCTTTTCTCATCTGGAATCTGTGCCGCAATAAGCAAATTCTCTGTGTCCACTAGCCACTGCTCCGCTGGCAACGGCCCCTCCAAACCAGTAAATGTAGACGGACCCAAATGCCTGAAATCTGCTACGGTCCCTACTCGGTCAACTGGTTTAGCTCCAACATCGTTCATAGACTGCTGAACGATCTGCAAACCTTCCTGAAACGATTCCGCTTGCTGCTGGATCAGCTCGGTCTGTCTCTTTTGATTCTCCAGCATTCCCCTTATCACTCCAAGCATGGCGGCTTCGTCCACACGCCTTTGGTACGTCTTCAAATTCTTACCTGCCATATTACTGAAATCAAAACACCCAACATTAGCATGATGATAGATTCAAAATATAGATCAAGGCTAGAACTCCCAGTTACTTAAATAGAGTGCCGCATTGTAACTATGCCGCGGTATCATAGCCACAATTACAGAACTCCACCCAAGTCGCCTAAGTCCTAGAGATAACAAGGAATCAGGTTTCGAGTCGACATGCAAAGGAAGTTTGCACACCGTAGAAGATATAATCAGGAAGAATTTGATTCAAGAACGGTAAAACGGCAAGGTGGCAGGACATGTTTCCTAAACACGGGTATTATGATTCGTGTAATGGGTATAATACCCAACTACAAAAGAATCAACCCGACTAACCTATGCTCTGATACCAAAAGAACCATGTCACGCCCCGCTTCCCAGAGTACGCTAAAATGGGCACGTGACATAGCCAACCATGCTACCTGTAGATAGGAAGTATCCATCCACAGTCACATTACGGCTGTAGGGATATCAAGAACAAAATAAAACTATCTAAAACATGTCCATAATCCAAGATAGCATGAGTCAAGAATAATAAAATGCGGAAGCGAAAGATCCAATACAAAATGACTGGAATGTATGTCCCATAATGCGGGATCACATCAGGAAATAAATGCAGGAAAGAAAACTAACTGCTGCTGACACTCACAGCTCAGCCTGTCGGCTGAAATACTCCTGCTCGGACTGCGACAGCGGTACAGAATCTGGGCCATGCAAAACCCAGACGTCAACGCGTTAAGTCATCAAGTAATAACATAATAAACAGGGTAACAGGCAATGCGAATATAAACATGAATAAAGCAAGGGTAACAATAATATAAATCAGAGCAGTGCAGGGTAGTGTGCAGTGGGTAAACTAAACTGTTCTATCAGGTTTTCTGTTCTAAAGTCTTTGAAACCAAATTGATGAATCATCGATGTAACTCAATAGTATCCCGTACATACCCGGGACCACGGCCCCAGATTCTCGGGCTGAAACCGAGACATGCCGCTAGGAACTAAACAGGAATGTGTACAGATGAATGATGTCAGCAGCATCATTCCAAGGCTGGCCTAGCCTCTAAACTGATCAGAACAGGTAGCGAACTGTTGAGTTACAAGTCAGGTTTCACCTTTGATTTCCCCATACCCCCAAGCTATATGTGTAAGTCAAGTCAGGTATCCCGTAATCAAGAAACTAATGCCAACACAGGATCAGGTAAACAGGTTTGTCTGGATAGACAACAGGAACGGTCCATGAGGACTACATATCAGGTTTGTTGGCATTAGACACCAGATCAGGTAACGGGTCAGGTCATGGTACATCAGGGCAAGTCAAGCAGTATACGGTACCATGTCGGGTCAATCAATATGTTTGTAGCAAGTCATGTCAGGATGTAAATGATATCAAGGGTGTGCTCATAATCAGTTACAAAATCAAGCACGGTTATCAATAATATAATCTAAACAATGAATTAAACCATAAGCAGATTCAATTAATTAGTAGTACAGTTATCAGTTGTATTTTCAGAGATGATTTCAACAACATAAGAATGCAGTATGACAATTTTGGCCGTTAAATCATGTTAACAAGTTTTGAGAACCTTTTAGGTGTAATGATTTATATATAAGTTCAATGGACGGAATCACAGCTAATACAGATTAAATGCGCATAAGTGTCCGAATGGAGTAAAACTATAGAGAGAATGCCATAGACTGTGACAATATTGGAAATGTGATTAAAACATACAAATGTGATTATTAGGTGTAATACAGTAATTGCAAACGGTAGGTTTCACGTTTTGGAAAATAAAATGATATAACATGAAATTGAACACGTAAAATGGGAAATTATAGCACTAAAGTTAAATTGCAGGTTTTAGGGTGTCATCAAGTATATGTAAATATTGTTTAGCATGTAGTAAGGGGTACTTGCCTCGACGGGTCGCGAACCGGGAATACGGAACGTTAAACGTCGGCGGGGAAATCTCGCGACGGGCGCACGGTTCACGGAATGAACCCAAACGACAAACAGTGGAACCACACAGATCAGAGTACTTCGCTGGATCGTCGGTACACATCGCCGGCACGACCGGATTCCGGCGATAAACAAAAACAGTAAGCAACTAAAGAAATACATGAAAGGAAGAAGAAGGGAAGAGGGGAAGGAGGATGGAGAGGAGGAGAAGATACTCACCTAGGAATGCACGAGGCCGGGGGGACGGATCGAGATCGCCGGCGGCGATCCCACGAGGTGCAGGCGGCCGCGGTTGCCGGTGCAGGGTGCACGGGAGTTGATGAAGGAGGGAGAAGAGGTGGATGTGGATGTGACGAGGGCGAGGAGACGATGCGATCGGCGATGAGGGCGTCGGCGTTGGGGCTGCGGCAGCGAAGGGAGACGGTGGCTAGGGTACGCGCGCGAGGTGGGTTCACAGAAGGAAAGAAATTGAGGAGAGAGGAAGTTTATATATAGAGGAGAGAGAGAGAGATTGGGGCCCACGGGGTTATTAGAGAAATTTGATTGGCTGAGGGATAAAAAAATTTGAAAGATTTAAAGGAGACAGGAAATATTATGAGGTTATGATATATATTTTGACGGTTAAAATATATAAGAAATTGGGATTTTGGCGTAAAGTAAAATATTTCCAAATTGCGCCCGGGTCGTGTCCAAAACTTTGGAATTGAAATAAGAAAATTTTAGGCGGGATCCAAAATTTAAAATGAAGTATTTTACAATCAAAAGGCATACCCCCAAAACGGACACACGTACGTGCACGTAGCCGTCCAAACTCGCCCGTTTCACCGAACGGGACGAGAACACGATGCACGGACGCTACAACAGGGTTAGGGGTGTCAAGTAGGCCATGACGAATATTTTTAATTTTATTTTAGATGCCTTAAATTGTTATATGCAGAAATGAATTGTCGGGGTAAAATTACAATAAGTCACAACAGTCAAGTAGGATTAACGAAATAAATACCATACGCCAACATACGACATTAGAAACCGGTAGCATTGGGCTCGGGTGTTACACAACCCCATCACCGGAGTTCCATCGATCCTCACCGTCGACGCCGTCACCCCTCTACAATCCAGTGGGTAAGCTTCTCTCCTCAATCTTCTCTGTCCTCTTTCAGTCCTTCTCTTTTCCTTGCAATACATTTCCTTTCTATTAGTTATTCACTATTTCTGTGATCGCCGGAGTTCGGCCGTGCCGTCGACGATCCCGACAACCCAGCGAGCTTAACTGACCCGTGTGTTTCCATCGTTCGTCGTTTGGGTTCATTCCGTGTACCGTGCGCGCGTCGCGACGTTTTTCGCCGACGTGAGACGTTCCGTATTCCCGTTCTTGATCCGTCCAGGCAAGTGAAACTTGCTACATGCTACTATATTAGTTATACAAAAAATTTTCATGATGGAACCTGTAAATTGATCAAATGGCTATTAGTTTCCATTCTTGCATTTTCGTTGTCAAATTATAGCATTAAAGAATCGGGTTTAAATTATAACTTGTTGCACCTTGAAGTACACTATCACATACTCACATACGGGGTTAGATTGTTTACTAGTTAACTGCATAATACATAGCACTGTTAAATAGTTTCTACCCGGAATAACCGGTTGCATCCATTGAGCATATTTTATATATCACTGTATCTTTAGACCAGTTAACCCATAATAACGAGATTTAACAATTCTATATTTGTTTAAGTGTAGGATATTTTAAAGTTGGAACCATAACCCTAACTCTAATCTATAACTGTGCATCCTCATGCTTTAACCTGCACCCTTGTATACACCATCACTGTGTTTCATTTCTATTGTTTCTTATTCTGTTAATAACCATGCTTGTTTATTTGTAACCATGATTATGCTAACTGATTATGAGCACCCACATGATATCTTTTACACCCTGACATGACTCGCTACACACATATTACTTGACCCGACATGGTACCGTACACTACTTGACTTGACCTGATGTACCATGGCTTGACCTGTTACCTGATCTTGTGTTTAATGCCAACAAACCTGACATGTAGTCCTCACGGACCGTTCCTGTTGTCTATCCAGACAAACCTGCTCTTACCTAATCCTGTGTTGGCATTAGTTCTTGATTATGGAATACCTGACTTGACACATATAACTTGGGGGCATGGGTAAATTAATGATGAAACCTGACTTGTAACTCAACAGTTCGATACCTGTTCTGATCAGTTTTACGGGCTAGGCCAGCCCCGGAGTGATGATGCTGACATCATTCATCTGTACATGCTACCTTTTACTGCCTAGCGGCACGTCTCGGATTCAGCCCGAGAATCTTGACCGTGGTCCCGAGCATGCACGGGATACTATTGAGTTACATCGATGATTCATCAAATTGATTTCAAAGACTTGAGAGTAGATAACCAACAGACCAGTTTAGTTTACTCACTGCACGCTACCTTTCACTGCCCTGATTTAGATTGCTTTACACCTGCTTTACTATTTATGATTATACTTGCATGTCTTGCTACCCTGTTTATATTGTTGCTTGATGTTATGACGCGCTGACGTCTGGGTTTTGCATGGCCCAGATCCTTCTACCTTTGTTGCAGACTGATCTGGAGTATTGCCGCTGTTAGACCGAGCGGTGAAGTTCCTGTCGGTACGTAGTTTTACTTTCCAGGTGTTTCATTTATTGTATCTTTTGCTTCCGCATATCATTATCTCTTGACTCATTCAGTCTAGCTCATGGACATGTACTGGATAGTTTAGTTTACTTTCCTGTTCTTGATATCTCTACAGCCGTAATATGACTGTGGAGGGATTTTTCCTATCCACAAGTAGCATAGTTGGCTATGCCACGTGCCCATCTTAGCGTACTCTGGGAAGCGGGGCGTGACAGTTGTAAAGCCCCGGCGACGCTCTACAGATGGAGTACATCAGCAACTGCAGCAGGGAGGAACGTCGGGGGAGCAGCCGGCCGAAGTGGTCCTCGATGCCCCCACACACCAACTGCACCTTGTCCTCGGTGCAGTTCTGATCGTATAGGTACACATCTTCGAAGTGGAGATGTCAGGGATGGTGAACGGGAAGTCTTGCATTCTCGATCTTCTGTTTGTGAAGGAAAGAAGGACCAGTACTCATTCAGCCTTATATAGCCCACTGTGTACAGTCGCCCGCTTTCGCCCAAGAGGTCACTGACACGCGGCAATCATCAAGCCTTCTCTGTCGGAATCGAAGCGACGCGACCCTGGCGCTTCACCTCCCCCCGCATTCAACGCGCATGCTAACCGTTCATGTTCCCTAAATGTATGGTTGGGCGAAACCTCCAACCCAGCAGCTGCCCTGCTCGTTCACCCCTGGCGGGTAGCTTCCCTGTCGCAACGCCAGGGACCGAAGCCCTCACCAAGAGGAAACCTAGCGACTGCCTTGCTCAGTCATCCCTGGCGGGTAGCTCCCCTACCGCAACGCCGGGGATCAGAAAGTCCTCCCAGAGGCAGTCGGGCCCAACCATCGCTCGGCTATCCCTGACGGGTAGCTTCCCTACCACAACGCCAGGGATCAGAAAGTCCTCCCAGAGGCAGTCGAGCACGACCGTCGCTCGGCTATCCCTGGTGGGTAGCTTCCCTACCTCAACGC
Source organism: Agapanthus africanus (assembly GCA_030015575.1). Classification (NCBI taxonomy): domain Eukaryota; kingdom Viridiplantae; phylum Streptophyta; class Magnoliopsida; order Asparagales; family Amaryllidaceae; genus Agapanthus; species Agapanthus africanus. Next base: position 558,023,632 of record JASDDO010000022.1, on the reverse strand, counting down.
TAAGGATCAGAAAGCCCTCCCAGAGGCAGTCGGGACCAACCATCGCTCGGCTATCCCTGGCGGGTAACTTCCCTACCGCAACGCCAGGGATCAGAAAGTCCTCACAGAGACAGTCGAGCACAACCATCACTCGGCTATCCCTGGAGGATAGCTTCCCTACCTCAACGCCAAGGATCAGAAAGCCCTCCCAGAGGCGGTCGAGCCCGAGGATCCCTCTCTCGGCTGTCCTTCATGACAAAAGCCCTCGCCAAGAGGCACCGGGCAGTGACCCTACCCGGCCAAGGGACCTTGGTAGGCTTCTACAGCCCCTCCCGTGCCAAGGACCAAAGTCCTCCCAGAGGCAGTCGAGTCCTTGCTCGGCTATCCCCGGCTGGTAGAATCCTACCACAACCGACAGGGATCAAAGTCCTCGCCAAGAGGCACTGGGCAGTAACTCTGCTCGGTCCCCGTCCTGAAGGATCAAAGCCCTCGCAAGAGGCAACCGGGCAGTTACCCTGCTCGGTCATCTTCGGCCGGTAGCTCCCTACCCACCACACGCAAACGGTCCGAGCTGCCAACTAGGGGCATCAGGTCCATCCAAGTCTCGAGCGATCTCCCCTCAACTTCGGGGCTATGGAGACGCCTTCTCCTCAGCAGCGCTTGTATCAACTCGATGGACGATCGCTTGGCAGATAGTCGATCTGACATGGAGGCCTAACAACGCAAGAAAAAAAATGAAAAATTTTATAAGCATTTTTCATGAATAAAAGACCAAAGCGCAAATCAATGAAACCAAAGAAAGAAAAAGTTTTATTACTAAAAGGCGGTCTTTACAGAGGGTATTTTTGGCTCCCCAGCCTAACAAAATGCCCGGAGGCTTACAAAGTTCCAGACACAGCAAAATAAAAAGGAGGAGGAGGAAGACGAGGGCTTTAGGCCTCGGGGCCAGGAGCGACCTCAAGGCCCTTGACATCCACCACGAGGCGAGCTGGGTCCTCGGCGACTTCCTCGTCATTAATCTCTTGCCCTTGCCCGCTGGTGTCCACAAGGGGGTACTGGGCCCGGAGCTCTTTATCGGCGAACCCCGGCACCCGGGCCTTAACAGCGTCGAGGGCCTCGTGCCAGATGAGGGTCGTGGCGACGGCCAGGTCATCGTAGTAGTCTTTCGACTTCTTATAGCCCTCCACCGCCTTCGCCACCGAGAGGTCGCCAACTTGGCCGCCTTCAGGTTGCCCGACTTCGCCCACTCAGCCGCCGCCCCCACCTCCTTCCGAAGGATTTTCACTGTCTTCTTCAGGTTGCTGGCCAGCACCGGAGCGTCCTCAAGCTTGGCCTCAGCAACCACAGCGGCCTCACGGTGCCGGGCGACCTTCCGCTTCCCGGCCTCCACCTCGCCCTCCAAAGCGACAACCCTCGCCTTCATCGCCTCCAGCTCCCGCTTGGAGCTCTCCTCCAGCGAGGAAAGCTGCCCCGCAGCTTTCATCGCCGGGGCTACCACCTCGGCCTCCATGCGCAAGGCAAGGGCGACGTGCTGATGGATCTGAAAAGCAGAAGAGAGATCAGGAAGATGAGAGAGGCATCGAACCTCGAAAATAATAATAATGAAAGACAAGCGCTTACCTGCACGGACTCCTGGACGATGGACGCCAGCTGAGCCCTGAAGGTCCCCCGGGAATTCTACCCCCGGCCGATACCTCCATCTCATGCTGCAGGCTATCCGTGACGGATAGCCCCAAAGGCACGGCGAACTGGAGACCGCCTTCCTCCATCGTGATCGGCGAAGACGGTCCCTGGGCAGATCTCCTCTTGAGCGGCCTTGTGGGAGAGCCGGTCTCTTCCTCTGAGGCTAGGTCTTCCAGAATCCGAGCCTGCCTCCGAACCGACGCTTTGCTGGGCCCCGGGGCAAGATCCGCCTCTGAGCGTTCGCGGGGCGCTACCACCGGGGGAGAAGGAGCCGGGGCGGGCTATGAACGGGAAGGGCCGGCGCCCCCAACCTTGGTGACCGGCCTCGGCTGGCGCATGGACTTTCTGAGCGCGTCCATATCCGTAGGTCCTGCATAAAACCGAGTGCAAAGGAGTAAGCGACACAGGCAATATACGAGCTAAAAAAGCAAACCTAAACCTACCGACGAACTCAACGGGGCTAAGTCCGGCCTAACTCAGAACCCTCTCAGACAACAGCACGTCGTGGCGGGGGATGGGCTCCCACGACGCCACTCTCACCGCGGCGGGGTCACTGGACTGGTTCCGCGGCAAGTGCTTCTCCCTCGACCACTCTGCAGGCACGGGCCAGTCCTCGCCCTCAGGAGGGGAAACGAAGAAGAACTTCTTCTTCCAGTCGTGAATGGTAGAAGGCAGGGCCACAACCCCCGTCCCGGCGGCGCCCCCTAGTCGTTTTCTGAAAGAGAGATAAACCCACCTCGGATCGCCCGCTCGACCACCGGGGTGATTTTTGAAAACGAGGGAGGAATCAAGGAGGGAAAGGCTGAAGGGGATCACCTGTAACTTCAGGAGGATTAGGAACCCGAGGAGAATCCTCCACGAGTTCGGTACCAACTGACCGGGAGCTAACCCGAAGAAGTTCAACGCTCTCACGACCTCGGGAGAGAAAGGAAGGCGCATTCCACCTCAGAATACTTCCAAATATAGGGCGATCTCCCTGCTCCGTACTTGGTTTGCCCTCTCTCCCTCCTTGGCCAGACGGAGCGTATAGCATGAGGGGATGTGGAAACGAGCCTGACCGTTGGCAAGCTCGTCCTCATGCCTTATCCAACACGAGGCGCCAGGGGCAGCATCTACCGCTTCCTCCCTGGGGGCTGCCCCCGCCGCACGATCCCGGGAAGAGGGGCCGACCTCTGCCCCCCGGGAGGACTCAGACCCACCTAAAGGGTTCCTGGAACCTACCTCAACGATATTTAATGACTCGAAAAGAGAAGACATCTAACCTTGGGAAGAATGATCCTCAGGAAACGAAGGTGGAAGGAAGGAGATGAGCGCCGAGCAACCGATGCCTAGAACGAGAAATATGAAGGAGTAGGGGCCCTGGAACGGGCCCCACCCCTATTTACTGTCACAAGCGACCTCATCCAACGGTGCCCTTTACCTCCCGCCAAGACGCTTCCTCGCGTCCAACGGCTCCGATTGCTCCACTTGTCGTCCCCGCACTGGACCGCTCCCTTTCAGACGTCGCAGGTCTGCACACGTCGCGTCAGCCAATCGACGCTTGACACGTGGGCCATCACTTTAAAGCGACACGAACCGGCGCACCCTCCTTAAATGCGGAGATTCCCCCCCGATTCGCTAGCAGAAAAGACAGCTGATGGCCCGGGGACGCGTCCAGACGAAATTTTAGGAGGGAGCTCACCCCGGGAGGCCTGGCAGTCCACTCCTGATCCGACCCTCTAACCGGTCGGGACAAGAGTGGGGGGCTAATGATGATTCTCGATATTGGGGACCCCTAATATCAGGACACGTGGCGGATAGCACGTCCCAGAACTCAGAAGAAAGGACCCACAGAGGCCGACCAAGCCACCCCTGTACCCGACTTGCCGGCATAAGCCGGCCCTTCTCGGGGCTCCCTGCAGATTGGCCTCCTCGGCCCCTCAGCTCGCCTTGAGCTACCACAAGACCAAGTATCCTCGGCCTTCTCGCTCGTCCACGAGCCCCCCGACCGAAGCCGTCTTCCTCGATCCTCCGCCCAGCTCCACGGCTCACAGGCGTAACTGCCGCTCCGTGAATCTCTCCATGCGCGGATTCCTCACCCGCAACACCCCATGTTCCACGCCTCCACGATCCCTATTAATGGACGATCCGCTCTCTACGCGGACGTGACGTCGAGAGCGTAACTGTCGGCGAGATTCTCGCGTCTGCTGCTGCGTGCCTCCACCACTATATAAACTCCCATCACAGAGGGGTCAAGTAAGCCATTTTTGATTCCACTTAACCATTACACTGCTCGGATCTAGTACTAACTTGATCGTCGGAGGGTCCTCGGTGGCGTCAAACCATCCCAGAACTTCTTTGCAGGTACTTGTCGTCCAACTCCTCCAATCATCAAACTTTCTCAAAACCCATTGAGACCCACACACAACAGAGGATCCCCTCCAGAATCCGCCGGAAGATCGACGGAAGACAACATCTGAAGGAGATCTGAAAAAGACCCCATCACAAATGGAAGTGGAGCCATCTAAGGTTGCATGAATATCACATGAATTATGTGTCATTATTTATCATCAAAGCTTCTTTGCGATCTTCATGTCCATGTCACATGACTTGTATCGTTGTATTTATGGCAAAATTACACTAATTAAACCTCCCAAAGATGTCTTGTTTTTTTTGCAGTTTTTTCAATGTGTTCCTTTCATGTTGGTCCAAGAATATTATTTCTCAGGTTGCTTTCAAAGTTCTTGATTATGTAAACTGAAATGATATTTTTATTGGTATCTGAATGTTATGTGATATAACGTCTTTTGGTTTAACGGTAACGGGAAATATGCATTCAATTAGGTAACAAGTACATTCCGAAAATTAGAGCAAGTTCATGACAGTATTAAAACCCTAAAAGAATTTTAGACCATCGAGATATTGAAACCGCATAACCGCATATATAGTCTAAGAGAATCAAACCATGGATTAGTTCCGTAATAATTTTATTTTTTCCTTTTAGAGATGGTTTTGGCAGCGAAAATATATTTTGCTGGAACAGTCATAAATATATAACAAATATTTTTTTCGAAACTGCAAAGCTAACTTTCCCTGTGCGTGCACAGGGGCTCACGCCAGCCATTATATAATATTGGAGTACTAGTTTTTTCTAATCAATTTTCAAACTTAGCATATTTCTGCAGGTTCTATGATGATATTTGTGTTACAGGCAGAGGACGGGATCTCTCTCGTCCTCCGTCGATCTTGCAGCCAGCGGTGCCGAACGGTTGAGATTTTCTGTAAGGGCTGAGTGTGTGGATCTCAATTGGTTGTTGGTTGCCGTTGACGCCAAGCTACTTGCAAGGGAAGTCCTGAGATGAGAAACCACTGTAGGATCCTCCGACGATCAAGTAAGTATCGAGGAGTACTTGGACAGAGTAACGGTGTCTTGGAAATGAATTCGACGTACCTGAGTCGTCTGGAGGAGGGGTTTATATAGAGGTCGCATTGGAGCGAGCCGATACGAGATTATCGCCATCTATTACGCCTCTGTATCATGTTCGCGTTGATGGTGGGATACGCCCATTAATGACGAGATACGCCAGCGTGAGATGTGGGACGTGGAGCGGTGGAGATCTCGTCGTAGCAAGTTACACGAAGCCGTTACGGGGACGCTCGGGCTCCGTACTCCCGGGCAGATAGGAAAGCCGAGGAAGCTCAGCTCGGTGACAGCTCGGTAACGAACGAGGAGGCTGAAGAAGCTCAGCTATGTAATGGCTCGGAGACGAGCGAGAAGGCTGAAGAAGTTCAGCTCTGTAATGGCTCAGAGACAAGCGAGGAGGCTGAAAAAGATCAGTTGTAGGATAACCAGGAGGCGAGCTGTTGGTTAGTTGCTAGACGAATAGGGAACGTACTCCGGGAAGGTCTTCTAAAAGGTCTGGTGCAATCTCAGAAGCGAGACGCTGAGAAATGCCCCAAATACATCATATTTATTCTAGTTCCGTAGCCCTCAGGAATCTAGCGGGTTTACATGGATGCCACGTCATCCGCTACGTATCGTGATATGGGGAATTCCTACTTATGAGCATCATTTATATTATCAACTAGCATGGTCACTACACAGGCACAAGGAAAGCTTTGCGGTTTTGGGAAAAATATATTTATTATACATTATGACTGTTCCAGAAAAATAGGATTTTCGCTGCAAAAACCATACCAAAAAGGATAAAATTAAATTCTTACGGAACTAATCGAAAGTTTGATTCTCTTGGACCATATAAGGGGTTATGCGATTTCAATATCTTGTTATTCGATGGTCTGAAATGCTTTTAGGGTTTTAACATGGTCATGAATTTGCTCTAATTTTCATAATATACTTTGTTACCTAACTAAATGCATATATCCCGTTACCATTAAACCAAGAGATGTTATATCAAATAAAATAAGGATACTAATAAAAAAGATCAATTCACCTTGCAAATCAAGAACTTTGAAAGCAACCAAATAAATATTATTCACGGACCAACATGAAAGGAACACATTGGAAAAGAGACTATAAATATGAAAGAGCGATGAGGAATGCAAGTGTTTATGAAAGGCTACGGCATACATCCAAGACCCGATTGGTGCACTAATAGTTTACCCACCACTCTCAAATGGATATTCTACCATATTTCTTTTTCTTGGACCCTTCCAGATACTATTGGTATGCGTCGATGTGCATGAAAGCTAACGATACAACAGAGTATGGCTTTGGTTACGGTTTTAACCGTGACCAAAGACACTTTTGGTCGCCGTTAAAACCGTGACACACCCGTCGCCTAAAAGCATGTCATGAGAAACCTAGTCACGTCTTTAACTGTGACCATCTCTCTTTTTCATTACCATCACCATATACATGGCGTTACCAAAAACGGTTCAAACAACTAAATAAAATCTGTGTGGGGTCTATATACATGGTCATGATTTAAATCGTGACCATATATCTCCCATGACTACGGTTTAAACCGTGACTAAAAGATTAAACCATAATGTAGGATACCGGCTACAACAGGTAATTTGACTATATGGACCATATAGTCACGGTTTAAACCATGACCATAAGGGGAAACCATAGTGAAGGTTACCTACTACCAGCAGGTAACCGTGACTATATCCTATGGTCACGGTTAAAACCGTGATGAAAAACCTAGTCATGCATTTAACCGTGACTATATCTCTTTTTGGTCACGGTTAAGACCGTGACCACATATGCGGCGTTACCAAAAACGGTTCAAACAACTAAATGAAACCTGTATGGGGTCTATATATATGGTCACGGTTTGAACAGTGACCAAAATGTTAAACCATAATGTAGGATACCTGCTACAACATGCAATTGTGACTATATAGACCCTATAATCACGGTTTATGTTAGTTGTATGTATGCCCTAAAGGCCATTATTGTACATGAGATGTATATTATAGTGGATGCTGGGACATATATAGGGAGAACTTTCTTGCACGACATGATAGTACGCTATCTGGTTGCTCTTTATCTTAACATGTATACTTACTGTCTCTCTGTTACATGTTGATAAAGCCCTTAGGATGTGTACTTGACTTCCAGGATAATGATGTAGATCATACTAGTGGGGTCTGGGTAGTCCATAAGTTCATCCTTCAATGTACCTAGTTGAGAGAATATCGAGACGGGGCATCGATATTTCAGAGTAGACTAGCGTATATCTTCTCGACCCATGAGATGGGCGATGGATGATCTCATATCCATTGGTGTTTGACATCAGGTGGAGACTGGGTACACTGAATGGACTCGCTGAGAACTCCTAGATGATATTATACCTCACGTCAGATAGCAGTTCTATGGTAACACGGGTACAGGTTAGTCTGTCGACCCGAGATCGTCATAGAGTCTTGTGTGTCTCCCACTGTGCTTTAATTTCCATCCTACCACGGCTCTACTGAGTCGTGCAAACAGATGGTTTTTGGGTACAGTCCCGAGTCACATGGAAGCAATGAGCGATAGGAGGGGATTCGTCTCTTCTGATATTGGGGGTTTATGTTGCGTTATGCTCGATTGGTCATAACTGAAATCCCTGGCCAGGGTAGATGTGATTTACTGGTAAGTGTTATTAGTAGTTTCACGCCCGTTATGGACCTTACATCGGCATGGCCTATCAAGTTACCGGGGTCTGACGTTTACCGCCCCTAAACTAGATATGCGACATATCAGACGAATAGACCGGACTGTACGGTAAGTGTTACTGATTGGATTCACAGGAGTATGAGCAGGCTTGCTTGTTGATCTTTTGATCGCTCAATACCCGGGTGGCCGTTACGTTTAGCACGCCTCTTGCGGCTTGTGGGTGTTTGATATGATCATCACCCACTGCCGGCATATTGACGAGTCTTTAGAGTCCCACACAGAGGTTTCCTGGCTCAAGCGAAACGGAGTAGGAGAACATATGAGATATGTGTGGGACCGAGATTAATACGAGTATATGACACCGTATTCTATTCTCGCGATTTGTATCATCGGCCGGTTATATGCGATATAGCCGGGTTATCGAATCAAGTGTTGATTCGGTAAAATGATATTATTGATATTAGTCGGTTATATGTGATATAGCCGGATCATTAAATCAAGTGTTGATTTAATGATTTAATGTATAGTTATATATATTAGATATATGAATTTACATTGACTAATATTGCTTACTTGAATTTTTTTCTTTTTCTCACTTATGTACGCATTTTATATATGTGATATATATTATGTATCATGCATGGTTATATATGCAACTTGTGTGTGTAGGACTTACACCATAACCATGATATGTTTAGGTTTTAATTACCTTTAGTAATTCAAATTTGAGTGGGATTGTGTCATGCTAAGAAGCTTGGAGAAGCTAGTTGTGAGCTTTGACTTAGTCCACCCAATTTGTTTTACACTAAGATATTTATAAACCTAACCATTATCTTGCCATGGTTAAGTCTCTACAAGAGTTAGTGATGACAAAAAACTCACCATGGTTGCAAATCTAACCTCCTTCTCTCTCTTGTTGATTTTTTATCTTCATCTTCTTCCTCATCTCCTCAAGCTCTCTAGGGTTTTTGGAGATGGAGATTTCTAGTGAGAAAATTAAAATCTAAAGTGAGCCCATTTCCTATTTCATCATCCTATGCACTTGCTTGGGTATTATAGGGTGTTCTCTTCATATAGTTCATGACTTAGCTTGAGTTTGAGTCTCCTCGACATAGATCATTTTCGGCCTCGAAGATTACGAGCAAGCTTGTTCATTTCTCCGAGGGAACCCATACTAGAGTTCGGAAGATCTATGATCGCAGCGAAGGGACGTCAACACGGAGCTTTAGAAGTGAAGGACTGGGTTTACAAAGGTTGTATTCTTGTTCACTTCTTATGTAATGATTGATTACATTGTTATGTTACCCTAGTTTTCTAGTATGAATCCTTGGATGTTTACTTAGCACCCCCTTAAATTTTTGTTGTGGCATTCTTGATACTTGCAAACCCTAGGCTAGGTGCTGAGGAAATCCCAACATGGTATCAGAGCCTAACTAGAAACTTAGACGGTGTTAAGATAATACGAAACCGAAACAACTCCGAAAATACGATTTTAGAAACCCTAGAGTTTGCTCTCTGGATATTTTTTGAAAAGTCATTTAAAAATTATTTTAGCAACTGCAGAATAGTGTATGTGATACAAGAAGAACACAGGTGAAATACGGGGGCATGTGCTCGGTTTTGACCCGAGCCCCAAGCCAGTAAATCCGGCGACGCCGGCCCTTTAAGCTCCAAACCACTTCGTATTTCACATGTACTCTGTTCTGTAGGATTTGAGGTTTCTGGTATTGTTTGTTTAGTCCATATTTTCATGTGATGATAATTGTGTTATGGGCTAATTGCGGAGTATTTCGTAGTCGTATATTTTAGCATTGTATTGGTAACCTAGACAATGTTTAACGGTTCGAACGAACTTCAAACACCACATCAAGACACCCCACTGAAATTTTCAAGAGTTGAATTTTTCTAAGTTAATTATATTCAATAGTCGTGCAAGTAACTCTATGGACCCTCTAGAAGAACAAAAACCTTAACTCGATTCTATGCCCTCGGAACCACGACTTGAACCCTAGGGTTTGCCGTAGTTCCGCGGTGTCATAGGTGAGGAGTTGGTTTGACCCTTTTACGGCCGGATCATAGGTACTGTGGCACGTTTTGGATACTTTAACTTTGCTCAAGTGTTGAGCTAATCGGGTGATGTGTGTGTTGGTCGATTCGGTCGAAACGTTTAACATCGTCTAGTATATTGTGATACAATACTTGAAATCCACAATATTTGAATTTTATAAATCTAATAATTTAGTCTCATTTGATCTGTTGCCACGGGATTTTGATGTGATCAAAAGTCCGTCGCAATCACGTAGAGTACGCGGATACTCGCCGGGTAACCTTATTAGATAGACACGCCCCATAGCCCGACCAAGTGACTGTAGGAGAACCCCGTCGCCAAAAGCATTCATTCGGGTTCTCGCGGCAGCAGTGTTCCGCCTTAGTGCACTTCGTCGACGGTATCGGGGGGTGCGGCCGTCTACTAAAGTTTCCGACGAGCATTCGATCGGGATGTCGGGAATCTTGTTGAATTGCCCGACTTGATATTGAAAAGTGTTTTCGAGATCGAGACTAAAATGCGGGGTTTATAATTGTTAGGCATGCGATGTCTAAGGAATTCATTTGTTAGGCATGTGATGTCTAAGGTAATTGCGGATTCCAACTGTTGTAATTTTCACTTTCTTTTCTGCGACCGTAAGTGTAATATATGGTGTATCGCCGGTTTCGTTGCTATATGTCAACAAAAATTGGAATACGCATATTTACTTACGTTGATGACATGTGATGTTATGTGTTGCTGGATATGTTATATTGGATCGTCGTGTTTGAATAGCCGGTTTTTTTTATGTGAGATGAGAGTTTTTCATTTTCATTCATGTAAAATTCATTGTATGTAATATTCTTTTATTGGGGCACTTCCGGGTTGAGGAAGATGTCACCGTTGATGTATATTATTTACTTTTCCGCATTAGGATAGACCCAAGGAGGGGAGCATAAATAACCGGGTTCTAGAGTCCAGTGGGAGACCATCTCGAGGGGTCGAGTCCGGGTTTCTTCACTCTAGAATTGGTAGGGTTGCTTGCCGCTCTCGTAGGGGTCTAGGGATGTGGGTTTGGCTATTCATCACGACCGTGGAATCCGTGTTTTATACATGCTTAATATAAAACCCGGAAATCCTAGTATATCCAATATTTCATATGTTGTTTTCTGCTGCGATATCTGTGATGTGATCATTTGATATGTTGAGATAGATACTGTATATAGTATATATAATATATTATATAGATGTTGCTTATGTTTTACACCCACGCTAGCCCTGCCCCGCTCTGCCGTTAGTTACCTAACCTAACGGTGCATGGCGGGACATCGAGGCGAATGCGGATGGCATAAGCATACGTTGTATTTATCTGTGATGTTTAGGTAACTTAAATGATGAGACATTTATTAATGAGATTAATGAAAGAAAATAAACCTAAAGATGTTGTGGAATCGAATTTTCAAAAATAGATAGCTCCAGTTGTTGCTTTGCATAGCGGTATTCCTTGCAGAATATCCGGCACCTTATTCGATAAGGAAAGAGCCGAGATCCCTTCACCGGGAGTGACCTCTTTAGCAATAACTAGCAGATGCTACAACCCTCGGTTTGTCTTTTGATTTCTTTTCTAGTTCTTGCTTTGCATAGTGGTATTGTGAATATCCTGCACCTCATTCGACGAGGAAAGAGCCGAGATCCCTTCACCGGGAGTGACCTCTTTAGCGAAACTAGCAAAAGCCTAAAAAACAGTCCATTTAAAACCATTTGATTTTACAATGATATCAAGTTCAAAGCGTTAAAGGTTTTCTTAAAAACCATCCGCAACCCTCCGTCATTTTGGGAAGTAGAGTACTTAGTATTCGTGCTATGTTTGTTGACTATAGTTAAGACACAGTGTACGGTAGCTAAGTGATGTCTTCCTACATAGCATATGATGCGATTAGTTAGGACAGTCATGTGACTTTGTTGACCATAGTTAAGGGTCATGTGGGTGGGTCTAATTAATCACGAAATGACGGGTAGAACTTGACTAGTGCTTATGATTTGTTGACCATAGTTAAGGTCATAAGTCACAAGGGGTAAAAACCATTATCGGGACTTTCAAGTGTTCAAATTTGCAATGAGATTGCATATCTTCTATGAGATAGTTGGATCCTGATACCCACCGCGAGTAATTGTTACTCCCGGGAGAGTTTTGCACTTTACGATTAGCCGATCAAGTAGGTGTCTAGAAAGGTGTCAACGGGGTTACGCCCCAGGGAAAACGAGCTTTATTTTAATTAGGTCCGTGCGAAAACACGGGGAACCTCTCTCAAAGTACTGGCACTGGCCTGGCTGAAAGATTGACGAACTTGTAGGGTGTAATTAATCCCGGCTAGTCTTTCGTTTTAAGGTTTGAAGGAAGATTTGATAAAAACAGTGGGGGCCATCCTGATTAGATAAAATATATAACCAATCTAATCTTGCAAGAGCGCACGCAGAGTGTTTTCTTCTCTCTTTCTCCAGGTAGCGACCTTGTTACGCCTTAATCAAGATAATAATATGGATGTATTGACCGAACCCGCTTGTTATACTGAGCATGGGAACATTGGTCCCGCTCAAACTTATAATTGTTATAAGATCGAGCAGGAATTAGGGGAATACCAGGATTCCCACATCACCTAAACGAAGAAAGTACATGATAGATGCATCTTCTTCGGGTGTGTTCGTCACAAAGAACTGTTTCTCAGTATCTTCTACGTCCTGGGTATGTGATACCGGATCATGATCCCACATATGTAATCTGTTATATGGGCTACAGAAAGGTAGAGAACTGAGAAAAGGGTGATATGCCTCTAAGTATAGAGGTTGGTGCAATAGTTGCAGCCAAATCAGTTGGAAGATATCACCATGTTGTCAGTTATATGTATGCCCTAGAGGCCATTACTGTACATATAATGTATATTGTAATGGATGCTTGGACATATATAGGGAGGACTTTCTTGCTCGACATGATAGTATGCTATCTGGTTGTACTTTATCTTAATATGTACTCTGATTGTCTCTATGTTACATGTTGATAAAGCCCTTAGAATATGTACTCGGCTACTGGGACTATGATGAGATCATACTAGTGGGGCCACGGTAGTCGCCGAGTACATCCTATAACTGTTCCTAGTCGAGGGTGTATCGAGACAGGGCATCGATGCACCAGAGTAGACTAGCGTATACGCATCTTGGCCCATATGATGGGCGATGGATGATCCCATATCCATCGGTGTTTGACATCAAGGATGGTGTACGGGTGCTCAGTGGAGATTGGGTACACTGGACGGACTCGCCGTGAACTCTCAGATGGTATTATACCTCACGTCAGATGGCAGTTCTCCGGTGACACTGATACAGAGTAGTCTGTTGACCCGAGATCGTCATAGAGTCTTGTGTGATTCCTACTGTGCTTTGATTTCCATCATACCACGTCCAAGAGGGCATGCAAAAAGGTGGCTTTTGGGTACAGTCCCGAATCACATGGAAGCAATGAGCGATAGGAGGGGATTCGTCTCTCCCGGTATAGGGAGTTGATGTTGCACTGTGTTCGATTGGATATAGCTGGAAATCCCTGGTCAGGGTTGCTGAGATTTACTGGTAAGTGTTATCAGCAGTTTCTCGAACTGTTATAGACCTCATATCGAGCTACTGGGGTCTAACGTTTATCACCCCTGGGCGAGATATGCGACATATCAGACGACGAGACCGGACTGTACGGGAGTGTTACTGATTGGATTCATAGGAGAATGTACAGGCTTGCTTGTTGATCTTCTGATCACTCAATACCCGGGTGGCCGTTACGTTTAGCAGACCGCTTGCGGCTTGTGGGTGTTTGATATGATCATCACCTACTGCCGGCGTATTGACGAGTCTTTAGAGTCCTACACAGGGGTTTCCTGGCTCAAGCGAAACGGAGTAGGAGCACATATGTGATATGTGCAGGACCGAGATTAATACGATATGAGATACCGTATTCTATTCTCGCGATTCATGACATTGATCGGTTGTATGCGATATAACCGGGTTATCGGATCAAGTGTTGATTCGATAAGTTGTTACACATGATATTAGTTTGTTATAGCCGGGTTATTAAATCAAGAGTTGATTTAATAATTTAATGTATAATTATATATTTGATATATTACATTACATTAACTAGTATTAGCTCACTTATGATTTATTTTCTCACTAGATTGTGCACATTGTTTATATGTGATATATGCAAGTGTACATGTTTGTATCATGTTTGATGATACATACAAGATGGGTGTATGAGACTTATATCAAGTTTAGGTTAAATTAGGGTTTACTTATTTCCTTAAGAATAAAAAAAGAGAGGAGACTTTAGTCAATGTTATCAAGCTTGTAGAAGCTTGTATGCAACATTGACAAAGTCAACTCTTTTGTCATTCCTTAGGATATTAGTTAACCCAACCCTTAACCTCATACTATGGTTAATTCTCTACATGAGTTAAGCATGAGGGCTTAACTCAACCATGGTGCAATAATTCATTGGATAAGTTTTCATTTGGATGAATTATTCATTAGACTTCTTCTTCTTCATCATTCAACAAAAGCTTTCTAGCTTCAATGGAGATTGAGAAAAAGTGTGAGAAAATCAATTCTAAAGTGAGCCCACCTCCTACTTCTTCATCCTCTATCACTTACTATGTAGTAGAGTGTGTTCTCTTCACAAAGTTCATGACCCAGTGAAGGAATAGCTTGAGTTAGTGTCTCCCCGACGTAGATCATCTTCGGCCTCGAAGTCATCGAAGCAAGCACGCTCGTTCTTCTTGTGGAGCTTCTCTAGAGTCCGGAGTTCACGATCGCAGCGAAGGGGACATCTACACGGAGCTTAAGAAGTGAAGGACCGGATCTACAAAGGTTGTAATCCCTCTCACTTAGTGTTAAAGAGTTTAACATGATTTTTTTTCGCCTAAACCCTAGTTTAAAGATCCGGCTTTGGGTTGTTCGGCACGGCTAATTTTTTAATCGGGCATGGTTAATGCCTCGTAGACCCTTATGGCAGTGCCTAGCAACCCTACAGTGGTATCAGAGCCAAGCTAGAGCTTTAGGCGAAGTCTAGACGAAATTTAAAGTCCGATCGAACCCGAGAACCCCGATAAAACCCCTTCTCTGGATATTTTTCAAAAACTGTGATTTTTTCACATTAAAATACTTAAAAAAATCTGCAGGGAATTCTATGGACACGTGTGCAAAACGACACTTTGAATCGTTCAAAGCGCCACGGAACCGCGGCCAAACTAAGGTATTGGCGGCTGTTCCGCGACAGAACTTGGGGATTAAAAGTTAGTTTTTGCTACAGTTGATCCGTCTGTACTTCCTGATTCTTCTGGGTATTTTTATTTCTACTCAAGTATTGAGTTTTCTCGGTTGTATTAGGGACTTGTTGATTCGATCGGATAATTTAATTTTGTTTAGTATTTCCGGATAATTTTAGAAACTGTTAAAAAGTTCGAACGGATATCAATAACTCACTTTTTCCCCAGTCGGAAATTTTTTCAAAAGTTAGATTTTTTTTTCTCGAGTTTGAAACTTTCTAAGTCGTGCAAGTAACGCTGTGGACCCTCTAGAAGACAACAAACCTTAACTCGATTATGTGACCGTCTTGAACTGTCTCTAAACCTTAGGGTTTGGGGCAGTACGGCGTGCCACATGTGAGGCGTTGGCTTGACCCTTATACGGTTGGACCATTGGTACTGTGGCATGTGATGGATGTTTTAAAACTGATTTCAAGTATTGAGATATATTGGGGAAATCTTGGGTGTTTGATTATTCGATCGGAAAGTTTAATATTGTCTATTTATCTGGAATGTGATACAATATTTGGAATCCACAGGTAGTTATGAGATAACTAATTTGAATGTTATAAATCTAGCAGTTCAGTCTCAGATGATCGGTTGCCACGGAATTTTGATGTGATCAAAAGTCCGTCGCAATCACGTAGCGTACGCGGATACTCGCCGGGTAAACTTAACAGACAGCCACGCCCTATAGCCCCGACCAAGTGACTGTAGGAGAACCCCATCGCCAAAAGTATCCGTTCAGGTGCTCGCGGCAGCAGTGTTCCTCCTTAGTGCACTTCGTCGACGGCATTGGGGTGCGGCCGTCTACTAAAGTTTGCGACGAGCATTCGATCAGGACGTCGGGAATCTTGTTGAATTGCCCGACTTAATATTGAAAAGAGTTTTCGATAATGAGACTAAAATGCGGGGTTTATAATTGTTAGGCATGCGATGTCTAAGGAATTCATTTGGTTAGGCATGCGATGTCTAAGAAGGTTGCGGATTCCAACTGTTGTAGTTTTACACTTTCTTTTCTGTGACCGTAAGCGTAGTATGTGGTGTATCGCCCGCTTCGTTGCTATACATCAACGACAATCGGGATACGCATACTTGCTTACGTTGATGATATGAGATATTATGTGTTGCTGTGATATGTTATATTGGATCGTCGCGTTCTGAATAGCCGGGGGTTTTATGTGAGATGAGAGTTTTTCTTTTTCATTCATGTAAAATTCATTTGTATGTAATATTCTTTTATCGGGGCACTTCCGGGCTGAGGATGATGTCACCATTGTATATTATTTACTTTTCCGCATTAGGTAGACCTAAGTCGGGGAACACAAGTAACCGGGTTCTAGGGTCCAGTGGGAGACCATCTCGAGGAGTCGAGACCGGGTCTCCTAACCCTAGAATTGGCAGTGTTGCTTGCCGCTCTCGTAGGGGTCTAGGGATGTGGGTTTGGCTATTCATCACGACCGTGGAATCCGTGTTTTATACAGGCTCGTATTGAAAACACGGACGTCCTAGTATATCCAATATTTCATATATGTTCTTCTGCTGCAATGTTCTGTGATGAGATCATATTACTGCCTGAGACTAATGTTTATATTATATATATGAGATATATGTTATATTGCAGATTTCGTTTCAACTGTGATGCTTGTGAAGCATAATAAAATGGGACTTCATTAATGAGATTAATGAAACTAAAAGAAAGCTAAAGATGTTGTAGAAACTTGTTTAAAAACTGGTAGCTCTAGTTCTTGCTTTGCATAGCGGTGTTCCTTGTAGAACATCCAGCACCTTATTCGATAAGGAAAGAGCCGAGATCCCTTCACCGGGAGTGACCTCTTTAGCGAAACTAGCAGATGCTACAAACTCGATTTGTCTTTTGATTGCTTCTATAGTTCTTGCTTTGCATAGTGGTATATATGATATACCCTGCACCTTATTTGATGAGGAGAGGGCCGACGATCCCTTCACCGGGAGTGACCTCTTTAGCAAAACTAGAAAAGCCTAAAAACACTCCATTTAAAATCACTCGATTCTACAACGATATAAAGTTCATTGCGCAAAAGGTTTTCTTAAAAACCTGTCGTAGCCCTCCGTCATTTCAGATAAGTAGTATTTAGTATTCGTGCTGCGTTTGTTGACTCAGTCATGGAGTAGTGTGCGGTAGCTGATTAGTGCTTATCTGCAAAGCATATGATGCGATTGGATTAGGGTAGTCGTGCGGCCTTGTTGACTCAGTCAAGGGTCGTGCGGATGGGTTTAATTCAATCGGAAAATAACGGGTTGAACTTTACTTGCGGTCTATGGTTTGTTGACTCAGTCAAGGTCATAGATCGCTTGGGGCAAAATATTATTGGGAATTTCAAGTGTTGAAATTTGTAATGAGATTGCATACCTTCTATGAGATAGTTGGATCCCGATACCCGCTGCGAGTAATAGTTACTCCTGGGAGAGTTTTACACATTACAATTAGCCGATCAAGTAGGTGTCTAGAAAGGTGTTAACGGGGTTACGCTTCTGGGAAAACGAGGTTTACTTTAATTAGGTTCGTGCGAAAGCACGGGGGACCTCCCTCAAAGTACCGACACTGGCCTGGCTGAAAGATTGGCGAACTTGTAGCGTGTAATTAATCCCGGCTAGTCTTTCTTTTTAGGGTTTGAAGGAAGATTTGATTAAAACAGCGGGAGACATCCTGATTAGATATATTAGATAACCAATCTAATCTTGCAAGAGAATACGCTGAGTGTTTTCTTCTCTCTCTCTCTCCAGGTAGAGACCATATCACGCCTTAATCAAGATAATAAAACGGATGAATTGACCGAACTCGCTTATTATACTGAGCTGGGGAACGTTGGTCCCGCTCCAACTTATAATTGTTATAAGACAGAGCAGGAAATTGGGGAATACCAGATTTCCCATGCCGCCCAAACGAAGAAAGTGCATGTTGATGCATCATCTTCGGGTGTGTTCATTACAGAGAACTGTTTCTCAGTATCCTTTACGTCCTGGGTATGAGATACCGGATTAGGATCCCGCATATGTAATCTGTTACATGAGCTGCAGAAAGGTAGAGAACTGAGAACTGGTGATAAGTTTCATAAGAAAGAAAACGGTGTAAGTGTTGCAGCCAAGTCTGTTGGTCACTATCACCCTGTATTACCAGAATACATTGATTCTGAACAAATGTTATTAGATACCGAACTTGATATACAATATCATACCAGTCTCTTTATTAGTAAAGAAAGAATATAATTTTGTATTGTTGGATAATGTTTTGAACATTTCCTATATCAAGAGTTGATCGGTTCAGGCACGTTATCTAAAAGCATTGACGTTCTAAATCAAACTACAGTTCTTAGTATACAGAATACACACGAGAGGAAGAGTTCAGAAATGAACGAATCCTTCTTGAGGCATTGTAGACTAGGTCATATCAATGCGACCCGACTAGCTAAGTTACATTTAGATGCATATTTAAATCTGATTAAATTTACATCTTGTGAAACTTGCTGGTCATGTCACAAAGATAAGATGACCATAGCTCTGTTTATTGGAAACAGAGAAAGAGTTAGTGAACTCTTGGGATTGATACATGCTGATGTATGAAAGTCTCCTGTCTACACATGCCAAGACCGGTTCTTTGTACTTCATTACATTCTCTGATGATCTCTCAAGATTCAGACATATGTTCCTGTTGAAACACAAGTCTGAACCTTTTGAGATATTCACAGAATGTAAGTTAGAAGTAGAGAACCAAAATACGGGTAAAAGTATTATGTCCTTTGATGTGATCAAGGAGGAGAATACTTGAGCACGGAATTCCTAGACTATTCTAAAGGAGAATGAGATTCTCTCTCAGCATTACTCCTCCGTATACACCACAGCACGTCGGTGTATCGGGACGGAGCAATAGCACCCTATGTGATATGGTGTGCTCTAAGATGAGTACTACCGAGTTTCCTATTTCCTTTTGGGTGTTATGCGCTTGAGAAGCTGCATACCTATTGAATAGGGTTCAAATCAAATCAGTTGCCTACCACTTCATATGTGATATGGAATGGGAAGAGCCCATATCTTAAGTTTGTTAAGATTTGGGGTTGTCCGGACTATATCTAAAAGCAAAATCCGGACAAGCTCGAGGCAATGTCTGTTATGTAGAACTGGAAAGGTTCCAGCTATATAAACTGTAGCTGATGATTTGGTAGAACCAAAGGATTCAATAGTAACCAACGAACCTCAGCCTCTCCGCCGATCTAGTACGGTTCTTCACCCACCTGAGAGATACTTTGGTTTTTCTATGACAGTGGGAGCGAGGATTGCATCATGAGATGATGACCCAACTAGTTTCGGGATGGCCATCAGGAGTGGGACTCTGTAAGAATGGCTGGATGCTTAGCGATCTGAGATAGAATCCTTATACACCAACAAAGTATGGACTTTGGTTGCTTTATCTGAAGGGTTAAATCTCCATCAGGAGCAAGTATATCTTGAGAAGATTACTTGGTGTACATGGAAAGGTTAAGTCTTTCAAAGCTATGCTTAAGTCCATCCAGATCCTACTTGCTACGGCTACATTCCATGACTACAATATCTGGTGGTTGGGTGTCATGACTGCTTTTCTAAATGATGTTTTAGAAGAGAGCGTCTATAAGTACACAGCCAGAGGGCTTCATAGACAGTGGGAGCAGCGGAAACGTGTGCAAGATGTTTTATGTGATAAAACAGGCATCGCGGAGTTGGAACATATGTTTTGATGTGGTAATCAAAGAGTTTGACTTCATTAAAATGGTAGATGAACCTTGTATATACAAAATGGTAGTAGGAAGTATGGTGGTGATCCTCATAGAGTACGTGGATGACATACTCTTGATAGGGAAGGTGTTTCCTATGCTACGCTCGGTCAATCTCCGCTTATCACAAGGATTCTCCACATAGGATCAAAGTGATACTTCCTAAATCCTGGGTTTTGGATCTATGAGATAGATTTAATTGGATGTTAGGATTCTCACTAGATATAATGAGATGGTATCAATCGATCCTGAGGAGAATCACTGGAAAGGTTCCAGGGTGAAAAGGACGACTGAATGTCAGTCGCAGGCATTGTCTTTACCCTCAGTGGAGGGACGGTATGTTGGAAGAGTTCCAAGCTAGATACCGTGACATACTAGACGATTAAAGGCAAGATACATCGTTACGAAGGATGCTACCAAAGAGGCAGTCTGGAGATATATAAGTTCATGAGATGAACTTCGTTCCTACCATTGTGTGACAATGAAGTTGTGGCTTTAGCCAAGGAACCCCCGTCCCATCATAAATCCTGATATAATTCTTAGGCAGTATCACCTGATCATGGAGATGGTTGATCTCCAGGGAGATCGAGGTTAGGAGAGTAGACACAGAGGACAACAGCGCGAATCCACTCACAAAGGCCTTTTTCCCAGTAGAGACTTTTATGGGATGGTTGAGTATGAGATACTTCAACCACAACTAATTGTTGGGTATGTGATACCACAACAGATGGCCCTAGTGCAAGTAGGAGATTGTTAGTTATATCTATGCCCTGGAGGCCATTACTGTAAATATGATGTATATTGTAATGGATGCTTGGACATATATAGGGAGGACTTTCTTGCTCGACATGATAGTATGCTATCAGGTTGTACTTTATCTTAACATGTACTCTGATTGTCTCTATGTTACATGTTGATAAAGCCCTTAGGATATGTACTCGACTACTGGGACTATGATGAGATCATACTAGTGGGGCCACGGTAGTCGACGAGTACATCCTATAACTGTTCCTAGTCGAGGGTGTATCGAGACAGGGTATCGATGCACCAGAGTAGACTAGCGTATACGCATCTTGACCCATATGATGGGCGATGGATGATCCCATATCCATCGGTGTTTGACATCAAGGATGGTGTACGGGTGCTCAGTGGAGACTGGGTACACTGGACGGACTCGCCGAGAACTCTCAGATGGTATTATATTTCACGTCAGATGGCAGTTCTCCGTTGACACTGGTACAGAGTAGTCTGTTGACCCGAGATCGTCATAGAGTCTTGTGTGATTCCCACTGTGCTTTGATTTCCATCATACCACGTCCAAGAGGGCGTGCAAAAAGATGGCTTTTGGGTACAGTCCCGAATCACATGGAGGCAATGAGCGATAGGAGGGGATTCGTCTCTCCCGGTATAGGGAGTTGATGTTGCACTGTGTTCGATTGGCTATAGCTGGAAATCCCTGGCCAGGGTTGCTGAGATTTATTGGTAAGTGTTATCAGTAGTTTCTCGAACTGTTATGGACCTCATATCGACATGACTTATCGAGCTACTGGGGTCTGACGTTTACCACCCCTAGGCGAGATATGCGACATATCAGACGACGAGACCGGACTGTACGGGAGTGTTACTGATTGGATTCACAGGAGAATGTACATGCTTGCTTGTTGATCTTTTGATCGCTCAATACCCGGGTGGCCGTTACGTTTAGCAGACCGCTTGCGGCTTGTGGGTGTTTGATATGATCATCACCTACTGCCGGCGTATTGACGAGTCTTTAGAGTCCTATACAGGGGTTTCCTGGCTCAAGAGAAACGGAGTAGGAGCACATATGTGATATGTGCAGGACCGAGATTAATACGATATGAGATACCGTATTCTATTCTCGCGATTCGTGACATTGATCGGTTGTATGCGATATAACCGGGTTATCGGATCAAGTGTTGATTCGATAAGTTGTTACACATGATATTAGTCGGTTATAGCCGGGTTATTAAATCAAGAGTTGATTCAATAATTTAATGTATAATTATATATTTGATATATTACATTACATTAACTAGTATTAGCTCACTTATGATTTATTTTCTCACTAGAATGTGCACATTGTTTATATGTGATATATGCAAGTGTACATGTTTGTATCATGTTTGATGATACATACAAGATGGGTGTATGAGACTTATATCAAGTTTAGGTTAAATTAGGGTTTACTTATTTCCTTAAGAATAACAAAAGAAAGGAGACTTTAGTCAATGTTATCAAGCTTGTAGAAGCTTGTATGCAACATTGACAAAGTCAACTCTTTTGTCATTCCTTAGGATATTAATTAACCCAACCCTTAACCTCATACTATGGTTAATTCTCTACATGAGTTAAGCATGAGGGCTTAACTCAACCATGGTGCAATAATTCATTGGATAAGTTTTCATTTGGATGAATTATTCATTAGACTTCTTCTTCTTCTTCATTCAACAAAAGCTTTCTAGCTTCAATGGAGATTGAGAAAAAGTGTGAGAAAATCAATTCTAAAGTGAGCCCACCTCCTACTTCTTCATTCTCTACCACTTGCCATGTAGTAGAGTGTGTTCTTGATTGATCTCAAATACTATCTAGTAACCGCAATCAAGAACGGCGTCGCTTTGCAGCTAGCCGGTGAGTACGGGTCGATCCACAGGGATGTTGTGAATTTCCTCGTCGCGCTAACGAGTTAATTCCGAAGGGTGTTCGGATTAATTTATTAAATCTAAAAACCTAATTATTCTATACTACGATTATCTAGATCTAGTCTTGCTAGGGTTAGGCTTAGGGATGGTTTGAAAATGCAAGTAAATCTCAACGCTTTCTATACCCAATTTAGGATCTAAGAGGAGTTATGGTAATTATCAATAAAGGGGATTAGATCCATTCGGGAAGGTGTTCCTTCCTCTAGGTTCTTGTCCTTCCTTTAGAGATCCTTACCCTAACCTCCATGGAAAACGCGCGCAACCGGGCTTTTACACTACGGTATCACCGCTACCTCGAGGGATAGGGTGCCGTAGGGCGCGGTGTGTGCGTGTATGCATGGAGTCCTATTGAAAAGATATAATGGGCAAGAAAGGGATAAGGGATCTCATCTCTCAAAAGCCTTCCCCAAAGATAACTCTAAACAATTATCTACGGCAATGAATTAAATCTACCTAGGGTAAAAAATTAAAATCTAAACTAGAGCAATTAAATAAAACTACTTACAGATGGCTCTCTCCAAACATCAACACAGGTTTGTCAGATCTGAATTCATGAATTGAAAAGAGGCACCGATGCTCTCCATAAAGAATTTTGAAATTTATTATTAAAAGGAGGCATAGCCTTTACAATGATTTAGAGTTCCTATTTATAGAAGATAGGAAACCCTAGGTTGCAATTGATTCGCACGTCTACATTTACCAAAATATCCTTAGGAAGACCTAGTCAAAGTCGATTTCAAGTTTTGGTAAAATTTTATGTCTGTCTCTTTAAAAGGAAGTATTGGGCCATGAAATTTCCTTTGTGGGCTCTTCTGTCTTTGGGCTTCCTTATTATTTGGTTCTTTTTTTAAAATAGCTTCTTTGTTTCTTCCAGATCTCCAGTGAATAATTACGGTGGACTTTTAACTGTTCGCTTTGTAATCTTGAACCTTGCATTGCCTTGTACTTTGTGAATTTTATCTTTAATGTAGGCTTGATCAAGAGTCTTCTGTTTGTTGGTCAAAGTCCACTTTTGCATCGTCTTTTCATCGTTTTCACTGTTTTAGATCCAAGAACCTGTAACCTGTAATATATAGCAGACATGCGTCAAAAGCACCTGTTTATTTATAAAAAGAATAAGAATGGGGAATATAATAATACAATATTATGGTGTGGACAAATACTCCAAAACTTATCTTTTGCTCATCCTCGAGCAAACTTATTTTTTATTCTCTACAAAAAACCTAACCGCACTTTCGCAGGGAAACGCGATTGCACTGAGCACGTGCAACAAGCCGTTAAACCTCTAGGTGTTCCTAGTAGGAGGAGTGTTGTCTCATGAGGGTTTTCAGCGGATACTACCCACAAAATCCTATCAATTTGGCTTTTTCGACTTTTGTTCTCCAATTAGGTTTTCTAACAGGGAATTCTTTTATCATCGACTCGTAAATTATCCACCCATATTCTTCACACTTCCTCATCATCTAACTTAAGATTATATATGTTCTGCACACCTACTTAGCTTTCGGCATTTCTTAAGTTTTCACTTCTAGGGTTTCATCTCCACTTAGGAATTTTTATCAACTCTACTAAAGATACAAGTTCTATTCTTCATTCTTTTCTCTCATCTAAACTCCAATCACATATCCCTACGTGTGTGTATAGATCACCCATACACTTAGAAATTCAAATCAAGCAATCATACTCTCATCCGTTGTCCAAAGTACTTCTTAATAGGTGAATTTTAAAATGAATTTTGCTTACACATCCTTCATGCGACCGTTAATATTTCTTGAGGTACCAACAACCGATTACAAGATGTGTTTGCACATTAAAGCGTACTTCCTAGTCTTGCAACACCCAAGGTTTTAGCAGTGACTCCCAAATCTGTTGGTCTAAGGCACAGGTGATGAAGCACCCTCGCTAAATATTTCTATTTTTTACAGCCTTAAGTAATCACAAAAACCAGTATTCATTTTTTTCTTTCTTTATTCACACTTGTATTTTTTTTATTTTCTTCGTACTAAGGACTTCAGACAAGAGCAGTTCAAGGTCTCCTCTACTATTCCAAGTTTCAAGGTGCGTGATTGTGCAAATTGTAGGGTATACATTTTCAGAATCTAGACTTAAGCTAGAAACTATTTTTCAAACTTATACTCTAATAAGAACATCAATACTTTTCCTTTGTTTCGACTTAGCCCAAGAAGTGAACTCAAAATTTGCCTATTTCTAAATAAACTACAAAGACATATACTTTCTACCGCTAAACTTTAAGGAAAGTTATCTTTAGGGTTTTTAATTTACTACGTCAAAAATCTAGTTGTTCCTAGCTAGTTAACCTATCTGTCAAACTCAAGTCAATTAGCCAAAATTGAATACAATAATTTTTATAATTTTTGAAAATTTTCAATTTTTATGGGTTTTAAAATAAGTATGCAAATGCAAAAATATGTATAAATGAATGCGAAGGAAGAAGACGTACCGAGCATACCCCCAAACTTAAACTTGACAGTATCCTCACTTTCATGCTACACCAAGAGGGTCAAAATTCCGGCACTCCCCTGTTTATTTATAATAATTTTTTTTATTTTATTGTTTTGAAATTTTTTTGTTATTTTTTTATAGAAAAAGAAAACAAAAAATATATATACATATATACAAAGGTTCCTCCCCAAACTTAAGCTTGGTCTTACACAAGCCAAAGGTTAACACCAACCATTCAAAAATCTTATCGTGGTAATGGTCGAGTTGGTGAAAGAATGGAGTAGAAAGAAAAGAAATGAGAAACACACGAGACCGTGTGGAGGTAGAAACGGGATACGGTCTTGGTGGGGGAGAAGAATGGCGGAAAAGAGAAAGAAGTAGAGTACGATCTTGAGGGTGTAAATCGAGTGAATAAATTAGCACAATTTGTGATGACCGATGTGTTAAAAGCGATTGTGCTAACCTATCAACCCGTCGAGAAATGGGGTCAAATCCCTAAAGATTCGCAAGAAAGCATGGGTACTCCGAACTTGGTATAGGAGGTGAAAGCGTAACAGTCACTTGCACGGTCGGAACAATGGAAGGTAGGGAAGGGAGTGAATTAGGGATAGTCTTATTCTCACCATAGTAAACTGTCTCGAATTGGAAAGATTCCATCAATGGTTCGAAACAACTGTAAGCAACCGAGTCTGATGGTTCAACTAACTCATCTGAAAATGTAAAGGACTCAAACTCGGGCAGTGAGTCATCAACATCGTCCGGAAAAGTGAAACACTCGTACGTGTTATCGGCAATGAGAACTGTGTCAGATTCAAAGTAAAAGTTTTCAAGCTCACAGTCGTCAAGCGTGATCTTGTGCGTGGTCGGAACGATGGAAAGGAGGGAGGGTGATTTAGTTAAAGGTTCAAGAGGATGGATTAGAAAATCAGACACATCAAACAAAAATGGTTCAACCTCAATATGATCCTCAAAACTCTCCTCAATACTATCCTCATAATTCTCCTCAATATTTTTCTCATCCATGCTATTATCATCATAATCAAGATGCACATAAAGTTCGGGAGAAACAATTAATGACTCAGGATGATGAGTTGGACATAAAATTTCAATCAAATCAATGGGTTCATCATCCAAAATATTCCCGGCGTCTATATCCTCAATCAAGTGAAAATCAATTTTTTCTGACACCTCATCAAAAGCATGGATATTTATCAATTCAGATTCTAGATTGGAGGTGTAAAGATCGAAAGGATTAAGTGTGGTTTCACTCGAAAGGGGTTCTTCACAATCTGGCAAATCAAGCACTACAAAATCACACAACTCATCATTTTGGACACATGTTTGAAAATTGGAGTTGTTGGATTCAATTGGGTATGTGTAGGTTTGATTTGGAAATCCTCTCACATTCTCACTTTGTCCAACCGCTTCTTTATACATTGAAAAATTTGAAGCTAGTTGAAAACTAGCTGCCGGTTCACAAGGTTGTCTAAGGGCGGTAATGGATGCTTCCACATTCCTAACCATTTTGTTTGTTGCTGCAATATAAGCTGCCAACGACTGTTCCAAACTAGACATGGGTGGTGAAGGGGTTTCGGTAAAAGATTCGAAATTGTTTGGATACGTGAAACTCCCAAAAGGCTGTGTAGAAACAGGGTCTAGTGAACGTGGGAAAGTCGGGTAGGACTGGTAGGAAGTGGATGGTTGGACAGGATTAGGATCAACATGTGGATAAAAAAGTGGATGGACTTGTTGATTCCTAGAACTAGATGAGGTGAGAGGGGTGAAAGATCGGCTACGAGATTGAGCGATATTCTCAGCAATGGACATTGGTTTAGGAGTTACAGCAGGACTTGAAAAAGTGGTATTAACATATGAAGGTGGTAAAGGTGGACATGGTTGACACAAAGTGGGTTGCAAAGTCGAACTGTTTCTCCTAGACGCTTCTATTTGATCTTTCAAAGAAATTTTGGGCACGGAGGGATCTTCTTTAAATCGACCGAAACAATTGACGTACGACGCAAAGTTAGGTTCAGGATACCAAAGTTCGGCAAGAGATTTATGATGTGGGGTACCCATGATAGAAGAAAGGGGAAAACAAAGAAGGTTGGGTGGTGCAAGGATTTATTTGCGGCAAAAATTTGCAAGTTGTTTTTATAAAAAATTTTCCTTTTATTTTTTTTTATATTTTTTTTGCAAATATGATTTTTGATAAAGGGCTAAGACACACTTTCGATCAACCAAAAATGCACAATCAGGCCTAACTCTAGGGTCACCTAGGTCATCTAGACAGCTCCTAACTGTTCCAAAGGGCTAGAAATAGGACCTCAAACCGCCAATTGCGGCCAGGTAAGTGCCAGGTAAGTGGGAGGCTCCCCGCTGCAAGTAGCGGTCCTAATTAAGTAACCAATTGCCTTGACACACTTGCCTAGACACCGCAAAGTCAAGTTAGGATTAACGGCTGATGCCTATAACTAGTCCTCTGTCCTATTGAGCTCGAAGTCCTTAGGGCCGAGTCCAGTATTTTTTAATTAATAGATGGTCAATGCATATGCCTTATGTGATTTCTGGGGTCCTGGGAAGGGTGATGAAATCCCCACCCAATCTGAATTGGTCAAAAGCCCCTTAAAGTCCGATTAAAGATATGCAAAACAGTAAATCATTTGCAATCAAATCTTTTTATTTTATGCGCGACGCAAAGAATCCTGCACAAGATTTGTTATTGAGAAGGGGGAAGATTTTTAAGCGCAAAGAATCCTGCAGGATATTTTTCAAAAGATATATTTTAGGTTGCAGAGGGAGGAAAAAGGAAACAAACAGTGAAAATTTAGCGCGATGACGTCAGCATGACGCGGCGGGAGCGCGCTTGCGTGGCGGAATGGCGGCGGTTTGGAGGCTTCAGGTCTTCAAAAAAAATTGTGCTGTTCTGATTTTCCAACCTATTTCTGTTTCGAACTCTGGATTTTTCCAGATCCGTCTCGATTGTAGATCCTGCAAAATTCAAACAAAAAATAACCTTCACGAAATACAAAGATAATAAATTTTTATATTTTTTGATTTTTCAGTTTTTATGATTTTTTTAATTAAGATTAACCCGAAATTGCAAAAAGGAAATAACACGCCATCCCCGGCAACGGCGCCATTTGATTGATCTCAAATAATATCTATTAACCGCAATCAAGAACGGCGTCGCTTTGCAGCTAGCCGGTGAGTACGGGTCGATCCATAGGGATGTTGTGAATTTCCTAGTCGCGCTAACGAGTTAATTCCGAAGGGTGTTCGGATTAATTTATTAAATCTAAAAACCTAATTATTCTATACTACGATTATCTAGATCTAGTCTTGCTAGGGTTTGGCTTAGGGATGGTTTGGAAATGCAAGTAAATCTCAACGCTTTCTATACCCAATTTAGGATCTAAGAGGAGTTATGGTAATTATCAATAAAGGGGATTAGATCCATTCGGGAAGGTGTTCCTTCCTCTAGGTTCTTGTCCTTCCTTTAGAGATCCTTACCCTAACCTCCATGGAAAACGCGCGCAACCGGGCTTTTACACTATGGTATCACCGCTACCTCGAGGGATAGGGTGCCGTAGGACGCGGTGTGTGCGTGTATGCATGGAGTCCTATTGAAAAGATATAATGGGTAAGAAAGGGATGAGAGATCTCATATCTCAAAAGCCTTCCCCAAAGCTAACTCTAAACAATTATCTACGGCAATGAATTAAATCTATCTAGGTCAAAGAATTAAAATCTAAACTAGAGCAATTACATAAAACTACTTACAGATGGCTCTCTCTAAACATCAACACAGGTTTGTCAGATCTGAATTCATGAATTGAAAAGAGGCACCGATGCTCTCCATAAAGAATTCTGAAATTTATTATTAAAAGGAGGCATAGCCTTTATAATTATTTAGAGTTCCTATTTATAGAAGATAGGAAACCCTAGGTTACAATTGATTCGCACGTCTACATTTACCAAAATATCCTTAGGAAGACCTAGTCAAAGTAGACTTCAAGCTTTGGTAAAATTTTATGTCTGTCTCTTTAAAAGGAAGTATTGGGCCATGAAATTTCCTTTGTGGGCTCTTCTGTCTTTGGGCTTCCTTATTATTTGGTTCTTTTTTTAAAATAGCTTCTATGTTTCTTCCAGATCTCCAGTGAATAATTACGGTGGACTTTTAACCGTTCGCTTTGTAATCTTGGACTTTGCATTGCCTTGCACTTTGTGAATTTTATCTTTGATGTAGGCTTGATCAAGAGTCTTCTGTTTGTTGGTCAAAGTACACTTTTGCATTGTCTTTTCATCGTTTTCACTGTTTTAGATCTAAGAATCTGTAACCTGTAATATGTAGCAGACATGCGTCAAAAGCACCTGTTTATTTATAAAACGAATAAGAATGGGGAATATAATAATACAATATTATGGTGTGAACAGTTCTCTTCACAAAGTTCATGACCTAGTGAAGGAATAGCTTGAGTTAGTGTCTCCCCGACGTAGATCATCTTCGGCCTCGAAGTCATCGAAGCAAGCACGTTCGTTCTTCTTGTGGAGCTTCTCTAAAGTCCGGAGTTCACGATCGCAGCGAAGGGGACATCTACACGGAGCTTAAGAAGTGAAGGACCGGATCTACAAAGGTTGTAATCCCTCTCACTTAGTGTTAAAGAGTTTAACATGCTTGTTTTCGCCTAAACCCTACTTTAATGATCCGGCTTTGGGTTGTTCGGC
Organism: Agapanthus africanus; assembly: GCA_030015575.1. Classification (NCBI taxonomy): domain Eukaryota; kingdom Viridiplantae; phylum Streptophyta; class Magnoliopsida; order Asparagales; family Amaryllidaceae; genus Agapanthus; species Agapanthus africanus. Next base: position 557,993,798 of record JASDDO010000022.1, on the reverse strand, counting down.
ACGGCTAATTTTTTAATCGGGCATGGTTAATGCCTCGTAGACCCTTGTGGCAGTGCCTAGCAACCCTACACCTGTATTATCAAGTACATTGATTCTGAACGAATGTTATTAGATACCGAACCTGATATACAACATCATATCAGTCTCTTTATTTAGTAAAGAAGGATATAATTTTGTATTGTTGGACAATGTTTTGAACATTTCCTATATCAAAGTGTTGATCGGTTCAGGCACGTTATCTAAACGCATATACGTTCTAAATCAAACCATAAATTTTAACGTACAGAACACACATAAGAGGAAGAGTTCAGAAATGAACGAATCCTTCTTGAGGCATTTTAGACTAGGTCATATCATTGCGACCCGACTAGCTAAGTTACATTTAGATGCATATTTAAATCAGTTTGAATTTACATCTTGTGAAACTTGCCAGTCATGTCACAAAGATAAGATGACCATAGCTCCGTTTACTTGAAACAGAGAAAGGGTCAGTGAACCCATAGGACTCATACATAGTGATGTATGTAAGTCCCATGTCTACACTTGCCAGGATTGGTTCTTTGCACTTCCTTACATTCATCGATGATCTCTCAAGATTCGGACATATGTTCCTGTTGAAACACAAGTCTGAATCTTTTGAGAAATTCAATGAATATAAGTCAGAAGTCAAGAACCAAAACGGGTATAAGTATTATGTCCTTTGATGTGATCAGGGAGGAGAATACTTATGCATGGAATTCTTAGACTATTCTAGTGGAGAATGGGATTCTCTCTCAGCATTACTCCTCTGTATACACCACAGCACAACAGTGTATCGGGGCAGAGCAATCACACCCTATTCGATATGGTGTGCTCTGTGATGAGTACTACTGAGTTGCCTAGCTCCTTTTGGGGTTATGCGCTTAAAGAAGCTGCATACCTATTGAATTGGGTTCCACTCAAATCAGTGCCTACCACTCCATACGTGATATGGTATGGGAAGAGCCCATCTCTTAAGCAAGTTAAGATTTGGGGTTGTCCGGCCTATGTCTAAAAGCAAAATCCGGACAAGATCGAGGCAAGGTCAGTTCTGTAGAACTAGAAAGAGTTCCAGCCATACAAACTACAGCTGATGATTTGGTAGAATCGGAGGATTCAATAGTTCCCGACGAACCTCAGCCTCTCCGCCGATCTGGTAGGGTTCCTCATCCGCCTGAGAGATACTTCGATTTCTCGATGATAGTGGGAGCGAGGATTGCATCATGAGATGATGACCCAACTAGTTTCGAGCAGGCCATCAAGAGTAGGGACTCTGTAAGAATGGCGGGATGCTATGCGATCTGAGATGGAATCCATGTACACCAACAAAGTATGGACTTTGGTTGCTATATCTGAAGGGTTAAATCCCCATCAGGAGCAAGTATATCTTGAGAAGATTACTTGGTGTAGATGGAAAAGTTGAGACTTTCAAAGCTAGACTTGTTGTAAAAGGTTCTCGCCATTAACCAGGTATGGTTTTTGATGAAACCTTTTCTCCAGTACCTATGCTTAAGTCCATCCAGATCCTACTTGCCATTTTCTACATACCATGACTACGATATCTGGCGGTTGGGTATCATGATTGCTTTTCTAAATAATGATTTAGAAGAGAACGCCTATAAGTATACAGCCAGAGGGCTTGTAGACAGTGGGAGAAGTGGAAACATGTGCAAGTTGCTTTACAAGATAAAGCAGGCATCGCGGAGTTGGAACATCTGTTTTGATGTGGTAGTCAAAATGTTTGACTTCATCAAGATGGTAGATGAACCTTGTATATACAAAAAGGCAGTAGAGAGTATGGTGGTCATTCTCGTATTGTATATAGATGCCATACTCTTGATAGGAAAGGAGTTTCGTATGCTTCACCCTGTCAATCTCCTCTTATCACATGGATTATCCATATAGGATCAAGGTGATACCTCCTAAATCCTGGGTTTTGGATCTAGGAGATAGATCTAAGTGGATGTTAGGATTCTCACTAGGTGTAGTGTGATGGTATCAATCGATCCAGGGGAAAATCACTAGATAACTTCCAGGGTGGTAAGGACGACTGAAAGTCGGTCACATGCACTACCTTTACCCTCAGTGGAGGGACGCTATGTTGGAAGAGTTTCAAGCTAGATACCGGGACAGACTAGACGATAAAGGCTGGATACATTGCTATCAAAGATACCACCAAAGAGGCAGTCTGGGTGTATATTTGTTCATGAGATGAACTAGGTTCCTTCCATTGTGTGACAATGGAGGTGTGGATTTTGGCCTAGGAATCCCGGTCCCATCAGTGACCCAGACATATTCTAAGGCAGCATCACCTAATCATGGAGATGGTTGATCTCCAAGAGATCGAGGTTAGGAGAGTAGACTCAGAGGTTAACACGGCAGATCCACTCACCGAGGCCTTTCCTGCGAGAGACTTTTATAGGGTGTTGCGTATGCTATAATGCAATAACTGGCCTTAGTGCAAGTGGGAGATTGTTAGTTATATGTATGCCCTAGAGGCCATTATTGTACATGAGATGTATATTATAGTGGATGCTGGGACATATATAGGGAGGACTTTCTTGCTCGACATGATAGTACACTATCTGGTTGCTCTTTATCTTAACATGTATACTTACTATCTCTCTGTTACATGTTGATAAAGCCCTTAGGATGTGTACTTGACTTCCAGGATTATGATGTAGATCATACTAGTGGGGCCTGGGTAGTCTATAAGTTCATCCTTCAATGTTCCTAGTCGAGAGAATATCAAGACGGGTCATCGATATTCCAGAGTAGACTAGCGTATATCTTCTCAACCCATGAGATGGGCGATGGATGATCCCATATCCATTGGTGTTTGACATCAGAGATGGTATACGGATGCTCAGTGGAGACTGGGTACACTAAACTGACTCGCCGAGAACTCCTAGATGGTATTATACCTCACGTCAGATAGCAGTTCTCTGGTGACACTGGTACATGTTAGTCTGTCGACCCGAGATCGTCATAGAGTCTTGTGTGTCTCCCACCGTGCTTTGATTTCCATCCTACCACGGCTCTACTGAGTCGTGCAAATAGGTGGTTTTTGGGTACAGTCCCGAGTCACATGGAGGCAATGAGCGATAGGAGGGGATTCGTTTCTCCCGGTATTGGGGGGTTGATGTTGCGCTATGCTCGATTGGTCATAACTGAAATCCCTGGCCTGGATAGATGTGATTTACTGATAAGTGTTATCAGTAGTTTCACGCCCGTTATGGACCTTACATCGGCATTGCTTATCAAGTTACTGGGGTCTGACATTTACCGCCTCTAGACTAGATATGTGACATATCAGACGAACAGACCGGACTGTACGGTAAGTGTTACTGATTGGAGTCACAGGAGTATGAGCAGGCTTACTTGTTGATTTTCTGATCGCTCAATACTCGGGTGGCCGTTACGTTTAGCACGCCTCTTGCGGCTTGTGGGTGTTTGATATGATCACCACCCACTGCCGGCTTATTGATGAGTCTTTAGAGTCCTACACAGAGGTTTCCTGGCTCAAACGAAACGGAGTAGGAGCATATATGAGATATGTGCGGGACCGAGATTAATACGAGTATGTGATACTATATTCTATTCTCGCGATTTGTATCATCGGTCGGTTATATGCGATATAGCCGGGTTATCGAATCAAGTGTTGATTCGGTAAAATGATATTATTGATATTAGTTGGTTATATGTGATATAGCCGGATCATTAAATCAAGTGTTGATTTAATGATTTAATGTATAGTTATATATATTAGATATATGAATTTACATTGACTAATATTGCTCACTTGACTTTTTTTTCTTTTTCTCACTTATGTATGCATTTTATATATGTGATATATATTATGTATCATGCATGGTTATATATGCAACTTGTGTGTGTAGGACTTACACCATAACCATGATATGTTTAGGTTTTAATTATCTTTAGTAATTCAAATTTGAGTGGGATTGTGTCATGCTAAGAAGCTTGGAGAAGCTAGTTGTGAGCTTTGACTTAGTCCATCCAATTTATTTTACACTAAGATATTTATAAACCTAACCATTATCCTTGCCATGGTTAAGTCTCTACAAGAGTTAGTGATGACAAAAAACTCACCATGGTTGCAAATCTAACCTCATTCTCTCTCTTGTTGATTTTTTATCTTCATCTTCTTCCTCATCTCTTCAAGCTCTCTAGGGTTTTTGGAGTGGAGATTTCTAGTGAGAAAATTAAAATCTAAAGTGAGCCCATTTCCTATTTTATCATCTTATACACTTGCTTGGGTATTATAGGGTGTTCTCTTCACAAATTTTATGACCTAGTGAAGGGTTAGCTTGAGTTTGAGTCTCCTCGACGTAGATCATCTTCGGCCTTGAAGACTACGAGCAAGCTTGTTCATTTCTCCGAGGGAACCCATACTAGAGTTCGGAAGATCCATGATCGCAGTGAAGGGACGTCAACACGGAGCTTTAGAAGTGAAGGACCGGGTCTACAAAGGTTGTATTCTTGTTCACTTCTTATGTAATGATTGATTACATTGTTATGTTACCCTAGTTTTCTAGTATGAATCCTTGGATGTTTGCTTAGCCCCCCCTTAAATTTTTGTTGTGGCATGCTTGATGCTTGCAAACCCTAGGCTAGGTGCTGAGGAAATCCCAACAGTTTAAACCGCGACCATAAGGGAAAACCATAGTGAAGCTTACCTGCCACTAGCAGGTAACCATGACTATATCCCATGGTCACGATTAAAATCGTGACCAAATATATTATCAATTTTTTTAAACAAAAATATACGTGTCCCACACACATTATTTTCAATTACAACTAGCAATAGATAATAATAATATGATCAAATCTCACACAATTATAATAATTAAGAAATGATATGATTAGAATCAAACGCAATTATAAACAAAATATATATACCAAACAGTATAATTAATAAACCAAGAAAACAAATGTTTGTATCAACAAGTCAAATATTTGTATAAAAAAATCAATAATATATAGTCGTTGGGATGATCCAGCTCCATCGTCCCGTGACTTGAACATACTCTCAAACTCGTCTCGTATGGCCTGCATGATGGCTTCCGCATTCGACTGCCTCAGCTCCTCGATCTACGCCTCAAGCTTATACACCCGTACATTTTGCTGCTCTATCCGATCTTAGAGCCGACGAATCCCCTCCTGCAACGCAGCGGCCGCATCTGTCCGCGTCTGGGCCACAGCGTACTCATGGACGGACGGACGCCTGGCATAGCTTACCATGAGTTCTCCACCCCGACAACATGCTGTAGGTAGGAAAATCATTAATAGTCCACAACAAAGCAGTCCGCATCTGAAAAAATTGTTTACCATCTGCATCATACGTTCTCACGCCAGGCTCCCACATAAATTTTAACTCATCGATCAAAGCTTGAAAGTACGCGTTGATATTTTTTCCAGAAGACGAGAGACCATCGATTAAAAGTGTCAACGTAAAATAAGACCGCGTTATAGCCCTTCATAGAAGCAGGTTGTATATAGTCACCACAGCGGGCCAAATACAGTGAGTACGCCCACCGCGAACCATCCCAAATGGACTGAAACTGTCGCTCAAAATTCTCAGCCTCACGTTATGAGGTCTGCGCTGAATGAAGAATGTTTTTCATTTAAAACTTTATACGATATCGAATCTCTGGGATGGCTCATTTTTCTCTTTTCACAAGGTGCTTTATGGTGCCACTGCATTTCGAACTCTGTTGTTTACCACCGAAAACCGGACTGAGACGTTGGGACGTCTAGCTTGAATTTGGGGGAAGATACTATTTTGACATATCCATCCACCTCTCCAAATATACCAAGTTGATTTATGGCACCGTATATCGGAGGTTTGGATAGATACGACCGATGTAGCAGACTTCATCAGATCCCCCCTCATTTGTGAGGGTTTTTTGATTGTGGGGACGCTCTTATCTGCAGACGCAAGCCCATGCAGTTAATTACGTTAGCGCGTTGCGATAACCACTTTCACCTGCTCTGACAGTTCACTTCGTATCGTATGTTACTTTGTTTATTTTGGTTGCCCCTGGATTGTATACGGAGTTTAATTTATGTCATCGCCCGTAGGGCATGGCTTAGTCCAAATTCGTATATATCAGATTTGGGTTTGAACTTAGGATGTGTGTTCTGTCAGTTTAAAGAATATTTTACTTTATTTAAGGACCGTTAATCTGGTTTTAGATTAAGATTAACTTAAATATATATATGGGCATATGGGCTCAATTTATTTTAACTAAGAATACGTTAGTCTTGTATGAGACTGTTCCCCTCTGAAAGACGTGGAGACGCGACCGTACAGGTCGGCCTTGCCTGAAATTCGGGGCAAATGCTAATTGGTGCTATCCGTCCACCTCTCCGAAGATGCCAGGTTGATTTATGGCACCGTATATCGAAGGTTTAAACGGATGCGTCCGATGTAGCAGACATCATCAGATTCCCCCTCGTTTGAGGGGTTTTTGATTGTGCGGACGCTCTTCCCTGCAGGCGCAAGCCCCTGCAGTTAATTACGCTACCGCATCGCGGTAACAACTTTCTCCTTCTCCATATGGTCACTTCGTGTCGTGGGTGTTTGTTTTGTGTTTGGTTGCCCGTGGATTGTATACGGAGACTAAGTTATGTTGTCGCCCGTAGGGCATGGACTAGTCCAAATCCGTATCTTTCTTAGATTTGGGTTTGGGGGTTTGGGTTTAAGGATACGTTAGCCTCATTTGAGACTAAGATCAACTTAAACATTTGTTAAGGATACGTTAGTCTAATTTTAGACTAAGATCAACTTAACGGGATCGTTTAGATCCGACAAGAGAGCAATTGGGCTCTATTGTTTAGTTTAGTGACATTGCGGTCGATTGCCAGTTTAAGGACATTGGGGTCCAATGTTAGTTTAAGGACATCTCGGTCCATTGTTAGTTTAAAGACATCTCGGTCGAGGTTAAGGACATCATAGTCCATGGATTTAAGGACTCCACAGTCCGATGCTAGTTTTAAGACGTCACGGTCGAGGTTAAGGACATCATAGTCCGTGAGTTTAAAGACCTCACAGTCCGATGTTAGTTTAAAGACATCACGGTCGAGGTTAAGGACATCATAGTCCATGAGTTTAAGGACCCCACAGTCCGTGAAATGTGTGGTTGTCGGGACCCGTCACCTCTTTGAAGACGTTGAAGAATTACAACGACAAATATCAAAGGAGTGAAGAGATGTACCCTTGAACCAAGGTGAGTTGTTTGAAAGAGCAGATATGCTCAGTTCAAGATAAGTTGAAGACTTATGGCCAGAATTGGGCTAAGTCCAATTAAAATGTTTTAACATTTTATTTTTGTTCTGGCTATTAATCCTTCATTTGGGCTCAGCCCTTTTAATAATCCTAAGCATTGGGCTCTGACATCTTTTGTCTTCATCAGAACAAATTGTGTTATGATAGTGCGCCACGTGGCGCGCCAGGCGCTTTGCGCCAGCTAAAGAGCGCATTGCGCTTATGTCAGGTAGCGCACACGAAGATGATACGTGTCACGCTTAGCGCTAAGCGCTAGTTTGTTAGCGCATTACGCTTTTAATTCATGAGCGCTCTGCGCTGGTCTGTTGGCGCGCAAGTGAGTGACACGTGGCGCGCTTGGCGCTGCGCCAGCTCATGAGCGCAGTGCGCTGTTTTAAAAGCGCAAAGCGCAAGTGGCGTCTATGGTTGACACGTGACATGTTTTGGCGCTGAGTGCCGGTCCAAGAAGCGCAAAAGCGCAATTCATGAATGCAAGGCACTTTCTGATAGCGCAAAGCGCATCTGATCAATTTTAAGATCAAAGAACAGATTTATGTTCTTCTTTAAAGGAGGCTTTGCCTCAAGATCCAAGAACAAAAGTTCTTGTTTTTTATAAAAGGCTCCGCCTTTATAGATCAAAGATCTGTGAATGAAGTAAAAATACTTCTTTTATTATTTTATGATTAGATTTTTTGATCTTTTTTTTAAATCAAGACCTTGGTCTTTTTATAGATCTAAGATCTTTTAGAAGACGGTTCTTCTTTTTACGAGATGGTTTCATCTCTGTTATTTCAAGAACATAGTTCTATACCTTGAAGATGAAGAAAAAATCTTCTTTTTTTCTAAGAGCTTGCTCTTCTTTTTTCTCAAAGTTTGCAGAGGGTTTCTCTCTCTCTCTCTCTCTCTCTCTCTTTTTAGACTTGAAGTCTAGGGGCCTTTATATAGGGCCAAATGATTTGTTAAATCAGTTTTAAGAGATCTTTCTCTGATTGATTTGGGAATATTTCCCACCGTTGGATCTTTGATCCTAAGGCTTCTGTTTTACAGAAGATAATCTTCTTGTTTCAATAAGATTGAAAAATCTTTTCATAACAGAATTTTAGTTCTGATTAATTAATAATTTATTATTAGTAGATCTTTTGATCTAACGGTGGGGAATTTTTAACTCTAGCGCTGGCGCACCTTGCGCTAGCGCACCTACGTTTGACACGTGGCGCGCAGCGCAACTGCGCTAGCGCTTACATGTTTGACACGTGGCGCGCAGCGCAGAGCTCTGAAGCGTTGCTTCAACTTTTTAAATTTTGAATTTTAAAACAGAGCTTTGCTCTGATTGGGGGTGTGCCGCCTAGGACGCAGTGCTCCTGGCGTTAGCGCATTTGCGTTTGACACGTGGCGCGCAGCGCGCAGAATCCGAAGCGTTGCTTCAATTTAAATTTTGAATTTTGAAATAGAGCTTTGCTCTGATTGGGGGAAACAAATGCCCCCCACCGTTGCGCTCACGTAGCGCACACGTGAGTGCAGTGGTGGCAACATCTGAGCCCTTGGATCAACTCAGAAGTTGAAGAGGCAGTTCAGTGCCTATAAATAGGACCTTTGGTCCTTTAGATGATTATTATCTTCTTCTTGAGAATTTTATTCAGAGCCTTGCTCTTCAGTTAAGAACTTTCAGGAGTCAGAACTCTTTCCATTCTTAGGTAAAATTATTTTTTTTAATAAATTGGGGTTTTTACCCATTAACAGAGCCTTGCTCTTCATAGATCTTTAATCTAAAGAAAACCCTTTTAGGGTTTCATTAATAGAGCCTTGCTCTCATGACCCCATAGATCTAAACAGATCTTTTCTTGGGGTTTCTTATCCTATGAATCAGAGCTCTGCTCTTTGATAATATGTGGATCTTTTGATCTTTGATGAAGAACTCTTAAGAGTTTTTTCATGGATCTTGAAGATCCCAGAATTTTTAATTCTCAAAAATTAATTTTAATTAATCTTTGATGGATTTTCCATCATCATTACAGAGCCAGGCTCTTTAAGGAATTTTATTCCCTCATGAGCAGAGTTTGACAAGTGTCACTCTGCTACAGAGCTTTGCTTTCAAAGGGAGATTTTCTCCTTTTCCCAAGGGATTTCTCATTTAATGTGAATTTCTTTGAGGATTTCCTCATTAATTAACAGTCTCATCCAATGATGAGGCTGTTTTATTAATTGATGCATTGTTATCTGGATTTTGTGGGTCCCCCTTTGGTCCCCTTTCCACTGCATTGCAGTGTGGTACAAACTTTAAAGTGTCGAGTGTCAGAATTTTAAAATTAAATTATAGTACTGACAATCGAATTCTGTTCTTTCTCGCAGGCGACACGTCTTCCGATCTCTCTTTCCCGTTTTTCCGTTCGGAGGGAGGATTCCCTGAGGCACCTGTGGACCGGGAGGTTCTCGCGCTCATCAGAGACTGTGAACCGGAACAAAAAAACCTTCACTTGTGGGGTAGGTGGTACGACCAGATAATCAGAGGTCGTCGAAGCTTCTCTTATGCGACGCCGTCGGATCCGATCTCGTTGATTTCGTATGCAGATGCACCCCCGGTGAACTATGCCGTGGAGGTTGTCAACTGGACTTCAGAGGGTATTCTTCAACCTTCGATTGACGCCATACCCATGCAGCTGCCGGCAGCTTTGGATACTTTGGGGTGGCGCATATGCCAGGGCGAGTCGCGCCCTTGGGGACAACCTTACAACATCGGGTTGACTTCCCGACATTCGGCCGGGTATTTGCAGTGGGCCAGGTACATTTTGTCGGAAAACGCAACTGCTGAAGCTCGGCCTATATCCTGCGGTTTATGCTTCATTGTTCCAATATTCCGCTCTTCCGACATGGTGGATTAAGGCGTTCTTGGAGCAATGGAACATCCCAACCCATACCTTTTTTCTACTGGATAGAGAAGTCTCCATTTCCTTAGAAGAATTTGCTGAGATTTTCGGTCTGCCGGTTAGGGGGGAGTACTATGAGGAGCTGCTTCCTCCGGATGAATACAATTTTGCCACCAAGCCGGTGGTGATGTGCCTAACACCGGAGAACGCCATTCAGCACCAGTTTCCTAGTCTGATAAAGGTGCTGAACATGTACGAGAGCCTCTTCTTGGAATCCGGAGGCCTGGGGGTTAGTTTCGCAGACTTCATTGCCCGGTTTCTTCGCCCGGAGATTCTATCGCAACGAGGCAAAAAATTTGCCAAGCTCGACGATCTCTTCGGCTTTGGCTTGGACCGTCGACCAGTACTGGAAGCTGATCAGAAGGGCTTTTATCTTCCCGATGCCGGGATCATTCCTCTGTCAGAAATCGTCGCTCCGGGTATTGACGAGGAGGCTTTCTTTCTTGGGTTTCTTGGGCCGTGGTTGTGCTGGTTTTCGCTTCTTATCCACCCTCGCTATATGAGGCCGTCCGTCTTCTACCCAGCGCATCGAATGGTGGCCGGAATACAAGTGACCATCGGGATTGCCGGGTTAGCCCACATGTACCATGGTCTTAGCGTGGCGGCGGATACAACTGAACCGGGGATGCATGCCGCCAACTTCCCGATGCACTACTTTACTTCGTGGATGGAAATGCACGTGCTCGGGGTATTTGGTATTCATAAAAGAGCTCCATTTTTTGAGAAATGCAAATTCCCGAGAATTATGCGGCTGGTTGACGCTTCTATCGTGAATCCGTCTCAGCGGGAGGCTAGAGGGTTGCTTCTTCGTCCGCACACGGTTGGAGCTGGTATGTCTTTTACGGACAAAATCCCGACGATCGGTCAGGAAACTTCCAAGACGGTGCTGGCATTGCACGACACCTTTAAGGACGGGGCCTCCGTGTTGAAAGCCCGGGAGATTTTACATCTATACTCCATCAGGCCGGGCTTCCTCGTATTCGGGCAAAATGATGCGGCGCTTTTTATGAGATAAACCCCCCATCATTTTGCCCAGCAGCTAAGTTATAACCAGGGGTCCCACTGGAGGCGTTCTTGGAAGAACCTGCTGCCACCAGAGAGGGAATACAGGGTGCGCTGCATCACTTTATGCGCTTGAATACGGGCTCCCACCTCTTTATTAGCGAGCCGAGTTGCATTCCGAGGGCCCTTAACGTACACGAGGCCTCGTATCAACTTGCGATGGGCGCTGTTATCACGGAAGAGAGGCGGCTGCTGCTCGATTGCAAAAGTGCGCCCCCTGCCAGCGATCACAACGTCCCTTTAAAGCGACGGACCGCTGTCCCCCCTCCGCTAAGAGAGGCTGCTGCAGCTGAGCCTCCGCGTGTGCTAAGCCCCACGTGTGGATTGCCCCATGATCCTGTGGAGACGCTGGACATGCCCTCGGTGCCCCGCGCTCCCGTGGAGACGGTAACTGTAGCTTCACCCGAATCTGGCGTGGGCTCGGATATCGGGACTCGCCGTCCCAAAGTGCCCACGAAGCGCAAGCTGGTTTTGGCTGCGACCGAAGCTCGCTCACAGAAGAAAAAGAAGTCGATCTTTTCTATCGACGTTGTACTTGGCCAGGAGCCTCACGCTCCTTACGGCGAGGGCCTGAGCGAGTATGGGACGAACGGGGGCTTATTCATGCCGCCAGACGACACTGATCTGGCGGTTTCCATTGAAGCTTCTAAAAAATTGGCCAGCCACAAAGAGGGGTTGGCTATCCTCGCATGATCAGGTACTTATTAGCTGTATTTCCTGCCATTGTATCAAATTTCTATTATCGTGTTTTGACTAACGATTTTCCTTCTTTAACAGGCATTTCCACTGAAGAAGCTCTCGCAGTCTCTCTTAAGACTTTTGAGGAAGAGGAGAGACTTCGAGAACCCTTAGGCATTGGTACATTTCGGTTCACCATGTTCCTGTGCCCGTTTCTTATGAGTAATCTGACCCTTTCTTTGTCTTATCGCAGGGACCACAATGCCGATCCCGCAAGCTGATGTGGGGATTCTTCCCGGGCCAACTACCGAAGTCCCGGCCTCTTCGGCACTGCCGAAAGAGGCATTACTTAAACGACCGATGACGGAAGCCTTGATGGCTCCAGAGGTAACCCTGAATGCGGACGACGACGTCCTGTTGAAGGAGGCTTCTAGAAGGTCTGCTTTAACGGCCCGGGAGGAAAGGAAGCGCCGGAGGTCCGCAGCAAGGGAGCATAGTGCTGATTTAGTTGTGGGTGCGGGTTCGAGCGCTGCTACCCCTGCTACTACTCCTCAGAGGAGTCTCCGGCCGCCTTGTCTACTGCTTACAGACGAGCGGCACGTGCGGCTCGGGAAGCGAACGGTAAATCAACTCCAGGTAATGTGCCGTGAGGTTCCGTTGTCAAACTTTTGAATTATCAGTTCTTATATACCTTATCTTGCAGGTCCAAGCCTTCCCAAAGAAATGGCGACGACCGCTGAGCCTGAGGGAGCGGTGGAGGAGGTAGCTGCTATTCCCGAACCCGAGGCGGCGGTAGGCGATGTGGCCGCAATTGCCGGGCTCGAGGTAGTGGTTAACGAGCCGGCTACCACGGCCGAGCCTAAGGCGGCGGTAGATGAGACGACTACAATTACTGAGCCCGAGATGGTGGCGAGCGAAACGGGTACAATTGCTGGATCCGAGGTGGCCGCTCTCTCTCAAGAGTCGGGCACTGACACGATCATCGCTCTTCCCGCCTATGGTTCTTTGCCATCTCCTGGCGTCGTAAGTGTGACGACGGCTCTCGTAGATTCAGGGGATGAGGCGACGGGAGGTGAGACCACCCCGATGGAGGAGGGAGACGCCGCTGTTGTATCAAGTGATGCTTTCGTCACGGTTCCGACCGGCGACTCATCAGGTAGATTTTAGGTCACCGTCATTCTTTTTATTTTGCAATCTTTTTCAATTTTTCCTGACAGGGTTTATCTTGTTTCTAATGCAGGTGCGGCTAGTGCTGATGTCGCGCTACTCGAGACAGCGCCGTCAGTTACCGCCTTGACGGTGACCACCTCTCTACCTTCTCTCGCACCATCGCAGATGATGGAAGGTATGGATTTGTGACCCATCAGTCTTATCTCTCGGCTGTATAATTCATGTACTGACGTTGTGTTATCGCATTTTTGCAGGAGTCCTTTTTGACCACCTGTACCAGGTGCTGCATCCCACTTCTCCTTCCCGTCAGAGATTGCTTCATCCAGTGGCGCTGGTGAATACATCTTTCAATTAATGCTCTTTCTTTTACCGACAATGAAATCATTTCTGATTCTCTTTTGCCTTGACTGCAGTACTACAGATTGAAGGAAGAGATGAGAGATCAGTTGCGCCACCGGTCCTCCCGGCTTTGCCACCTGCTGCAGCTGGTATAGTAAATCCCATTGTTCATGAATCTCTTATATTTCTTGAACCGTTATCTGATTGTGATTTGTTTTGCAGTGGTCGCTTCGACTACGGCCTCTTTCGAATCTCGCATTACGATGCCGGCAGGGTCTTTTTGCAGACGTCCATCCTCAAAAGGTGCTGTGACCAGTCTGCGTATGCTGAGCGAATACGTCGATGAGCTTGACGCGGAGGTTCCTACATCAGCCGCAGATTTTGCTGCCGAGGTCAACCCAATGCTGGCGACGCTTGTGAATTTCCATAATGAAGGCGTCGTCGAGTATTGGGTTAATCATTGCAGGAAGATTGAGGCCTGTCTGCATCAGCTTGAAATTATGCGTCTTGCCCCTGAGACTCAGGCTTTAAACTCCCAGCGGGCCGCATGGGTCGAGCAGAGTGTGTCCTTCCTCCGCCATTTTGAACAAGAAGCGACCTTGAGGCGGAAGGAATGCGAGGAGGCTTCCGCTAAGTCTGTCCAATTGCGTGCCCAGGTCGAAGCGAACGCCGCACAACTGAGAGCCGTCTTTGACACCTTGCAGCAATGTATCTCGGACGGGCTTGTATTGAGACGGAAGCTCGACTCTTTCGAGCGGGTTACGCAGAGTCGCGAAGCTTCCCAACGGGAAATCGACGAGAAGATTTCATCATGCTTACAACAAAGGACTCAAATCGAAACGGAGCTGGCCGCTGCGGCTGATCATGAGAAGGCACTGAAAGAAGCGCGAGAGCAGCTTACGGACTTGTTGAAAACGCTTCCTTCTCAGTAGCTGCCTTTGTATCAATTATACACTTGTAATCTTTGAATAATATGTATCCATTTTTTTATTCTTTTATATGATGTATCTTGTATTCAATTGAGTTCATGAATAAAAACACATTTTCTTTTTGTTATACTATTGCCTTCTTCTCCTTGCTGTGTTGTTGCCATGTGATTTTAGCAAGTGTGATTTGTAGATAGTATATAGCTGTCAATCTTGTGCTCTTTGTAAGGTTGTGATGGCTTAGAAAATAGGGTTAGGATCTGTCACCTAAGACTTTTCAACTTTATGAGCCGTGAGGGTCTCATAAAGAATTTTCTCCCTACCGGTCGAGAGGATCCTGTAGGTGTAATTTCTCTTTAAGAATCGTGAGGATTCCTATGTGTGTTTTCTCTTGAAAGTCGTAAGGATCTCACAAGAGAATTTGCTTCCTTATGAGTTGTGAAGACCCGCAAGTGATGGGTGAAGTTGCCCTTATCTGCATTTCACGGAGTCAGGGGTTGCTCTGGATGCTTCCCACGGGTTCACTACCGTGTTCTGCGAGGACCAGGCTCCGTTCTGGACATTTCCCACGGGGTCAGGGTTGACATTATCCGCGTTCCACGTAACCAGGAATTTTGCTCTGGATGCTTCCCAATGGTTCACTGCCGTGTTCTGCGAGGACCAGGCTCCGCTCTGGATGCTTCACACAGGGTCATTGCCGTGCTCTGTGAGGACCAGGATCCGCTCTGGACGTTTTCCATGGGGTCAGGAGTGACATTATCCGTGTTCCACGTAACCAGGAATTTTGCTCTGGATGCTTCCCACGGGTTCACTGCCGTGCTCTGCGAGGACAAGAATCCGCTCTGGACGTTTCTCACGGGGTCAGGATTGACATAAGCCGCGTTCCGCGTAGCCAGGAATTTTGCTCTGGATGCTTCCCACGGGTTCACTGCCGAGTTCGGCGAGGACCAGGCTCCGCTCTGGATGTTTCACACGGGGTCATTGCCGTGCTCTGCGAGGACCAGGATCCGCTCTGGACGTTTCCCACGGGGTCAGGATTGACATTATCCGCGTTCCACATAGCCAGGAATTTTTTTTTTGGATGCTTCCCACGGGTTCACTGTCGTGTTCGGCGAGGACCAGGCTCCGCTCTGGATGCTTCACACGGGGTCATTGCCGTGCTCTGCGAGGACAAGGATCCACTCTGGATGTTTCCCACGGGGTCAGGATTGACATAAGCCACGTTCCACGTAGCCAGGAAATTTTTGCTCTGGATGCTTCCCACGGGTTCACTGCCGTGTTCTGTAAGGACCAGGCTCCGCTCTGGATGCTTCACACGGGTTCACTGCCGTGCTCTGCGAGGACCAGGGTCCGCTCTGGACGTTTTCCATGGGGTCAGGAGTGACATAATCCGCGTTCCACGTAGCCAGGAATGGTTGACTTTATCCGCATTTCATGGAGTCGGGGTTTGACTCTCGGTCATCTGTGCACCGCCGAGTTATCGAACTAGGGGTTGCCGTTGTTCCACTTTGTTTAATGTTGTGTCTATTGTAACGAGACGAATGTTGAGATAATCTCCATACTATTTGTGAACCGTTGAGATTTGGCTTCTTCTTCTGATGAAACCTGGGGAGGAAAGGTATGATTCCTTCTTTGTTTGCGCCCCTGGATTGTATACAGGGATTGATGTGATATCACCTGTAGGGCAAAAATTTCATTTTTGTTTATTTCTTTCCGCGATGCTCTATCATTTCAGCTTTTATATCCCGAAGGTTGCGATTGCCCAATCATTTCGGCTATTTTTCGCGGTGCCCAATCATTTCGGCTATTTTTTATTCTTACTCGCTGCTTTTTATTGCGAGTTGCCCAATCATTTCGGCTATTTTTTATGCATACATTTTTACTTGCTGATTTTGTTGCAAGTTGCCCCATCATTTCGGCTATCTCGTATACACGTGTGGCTTGCTGGCTTTTTGCTACAAGCTTGGAATTAGACATCGATTCCGGCATCAGCACCGCTACAACTGGGATATTGCCAGGAGCGAATCATCATTTGCCTCTGTCGATGTCGAACAAAGGTGGCTTAGCAAAAAGGGTTAAGATCCTGTCGACTAAGGCTTTTGACTTTATGAGCCGTAAGGGTCTCATAAAGGTATTTCTCCCTACAAGTCATGAGGATCTTGTAGGTGTGTTTTCTCCTTAGGAATCGTGAGGATTCCTAAGTGCATGGTCTCTTATAAGTCGTAAGGATCTTACAAGAGTGCTTTCTCCTTATAAGTCGAGAGGACTTACAAGGGCTGTTCATCGTGTAGACATATCTCTAGTCACGGATGGGATTTTGTTAGGGAAATGTTTATTTGCGCTCGTGGATTGTATACAAGGGTCAGCATTGAGCCGCTTGTAGGGAGGTATTGGAGGTTGTGGGGGCTGCTTAAGAACAGGTTCAGATCCCTGTAGCTTAAGACTTTCAAATCTTATGAGCCGTGAGGGTCCCATAAGAGGGTTCTCCTTACGAGTCGTGAGGACCTCGCAAGTGTAATTTCTCCTTAGGAATCATGGGGATTCCTAAGTGTGTTGCTCCCTTGTGAGTCGTAAGGATCTCACGCAGGTGGTTTCTCCTTACAAAGTCGAGAGGACCTTGCAAGTGTCTTTTAACAAGATTGCGCCCTTTCGGGTTTTCACAAAACTCGCCGATAGCCCTGCTGTTTTTACTCATGGAGCCCTTTCGGGTTTTCATCCGTGCCCTTTTTGCTTGTGGACATACCGTTTTTTTCTTTTTTTTTTATTCTAACGAGGTTGCGCCCTTTCGGGTTTTCACAAGACTCGCCAGTAGCCCTGCTGTTTTTACTCACGGAGCCCTTTCGGTTTTCATCCGTGCCCATTTTGCTTATGGACATACCATTTTCTTTTTCTTCTTTTTTTTATTCTAACAAGGTTGCGTCCTTTCAGGTTTTCACAAGACTCGCCGGTAGCCCTGCTGTTTTTACTCACGGAGCCCTTTCGGGTTTTCATCCGTGTCCATTTTGCTTATGGACATACCATTTTTTTTATTATTCTTTTTTTTTGTATCAGCTTTGGGATGCTGCAATCCATCGTAGTTTATCGACATCTCGGTCAACGGCCAGTTTTAGGACATAGCAGTCCGTTGTTATTTTAAGGACGTTTCGGTCCGTCGTTAGTTTAAGTACGTTTCGGTCCGTTGTTAGTTTAAGGACATTTCGGTCCGTTGTTAGTTTAAGGACATTTCGGTCCGTTGTTAGTTTAAGGACATTTCGGTCCGTTGTTAAGGAAGCCGGTTACTACTTACAGAGTTTAGGCTTAGGAAGATAGCGAGCGGACATAGTCGTCGTCATCTATCATTGACCTAGGCCGTGACTCGTTAGGCGTAGTATTTCTTCAGGAAGCGACCATTTATTGGCCTGAAGGGCCTTTTGCCATGTATGTCCATGAGTAGATAGGCTCCACCCTGGTAGACCTTGTCTATGATATACGGGCTTTCATAGTTTGGCTCGAATTTTTCCCGCTTGGCAAGATTGGGGATCATAGGTCTTTTGACCACTAGCACGAGTTCGCCTTGGCGGAATGTCCTAGGCCTAGTCAATCTTTCATATGAGCACGTCATCTTTCCTTTATAAGCCTCGAGGTTTTGTTGCACTATGAGCCGGGTTTCGTCAAGGGCGTCGAGCTCCTCAAGCCGAAGGTGAGCATTCTCTTCGTCCGTCAGCTCGTAATGAATTGGCATTCGTAGAGAGGGTAGCTCTATCTCGAGGGGGAGTACCGCTTCTGTACCGAATACCAATGCGTACGGCGTTGTGTTCGTGGACGTCTTGAACATAGTCCGGTACGCCCAGAAAGCTTCATGTAGTCTCTCGTGCCAGTCCTTCTTATTTCGGGACACCGTCTTTTGCACGATCTTTGTCAAGGTCTTGTTGAAAGCCTTAGCTAGATCGTTAGCTCGGGGATTATAGACCGAGGAGTATCTCCAGTCTATGTTGTGTTGTTGAGCGAAGCGGTTGATCTTGTGGCTTCTGTAGGCTGGCACATTATCGGAGATGATTCGTCTCAGAGTGCCAAATCGATAAATGACGTGTGTCTTGAAGAAATGGAGGATATTCTCCGTCTTCACTTCCCTTAGTGGTACTGCTTCTGCCCATTTGGAGAAGTAATCGGTTGTCACCAAAATGAATCAATGTCCTCTGGACGACATTGGTTCGATGGGGCCGATTATGTCAGTTCCCCACATTTCGAACGGCCAGTTGGCCACCGTCGGATGTAGTGGATTTGGATGCTGATGGATAAAGTCCCCATGGATCTGGCACGAGTGGCATTGCTTCGCATACTCAAGATAATCTTGGATCATCGTGGGCCAATAATAACCCATCCGTTTGATCTTCAGCTTCATCTTCGGCCCGGCTTGGTGAGAACCGCAGAGTCCATCGTGAGTTTCTTGGATGATTCTCTTTGCCTCTTCAGGTCCCAGGCATCTTAGCCATAAATAATCAAATGACCTCTTGTACAGAGTATCATTGGCGAAGGCGAAAGATAGGGCTCGCTTCATGAGCTGATGTTTTGAGGACGCATCTTCAGGCGTTCGACAGGATTTGAAGTAGTCTATAAAGACTTCTCTCCAATCTTCAACCTTTTCTTGGTCTTTTACCTGTAGAGCCATTTGCTCGGTCGCTCCCTTTTCCTCGGACGACTCCGGAGATATTTCTGCCGGTGCAAGAACCCGACGACTTTGTACCACGATTCTTACGTCATCGAGGTTCTCATCGGCCAATTCTTTAGAAAGCTTGGCTAATGCATCCGCTTTGCTATTTTCCACACGCGGTATGCTTTCCAAGGTGTAGGAAGGAATTTGGGTCAATAGTTGTTGTACTCTCTCGCCGTACTTCACCAACTCTGGCTTGCACGTTTGGTAGTCGCCGTTTATCTGACTAACGACCAGTTGGGAGTCTCCGTATATGAGGAGGTTTTCAATTCCCATGTCAATAGCGATCTCAAGCCCAGCTATCAAAGCTTCATACTCGGCTTCATTGTTTATCCTCGGCTCTGTTAAGGAGAAGGCAAAGCGCATTATCCCTCCTTTTGGAGTTACGAAGATGAGGCCTACCCCTGATTTGATTATGAGGGTGTTTTGTTTGCGCTTCTTCATGGAGGATGCTCCATCGAAGTAAAGTTCCCACCGGGTGCCATTACCGTCGATCGTGTCAAACGCATGCTCATCTGGCAGTTCGCAATTCAAAGGAGAATCGGCAGGTATCGGATGCTCAGCGAGGAATTCGACGATGGCCTGGCCTTTTACTGCCTTAAAAGGCTGATAAGTTATCGAGAACTCCATTAAGAGCAAGGCCCATTTAGCGAGCCGTCCCGTTAATATGGCCTTTGACACCAAATATTTGAGGGGATCCATCGATATGAGACGGACTTCATGCGCCAACGCATAGTGCCTGAGTTTCATTATCGCGAAGATCAGTGCCAGGCAGTGTTTTTCGATGGGAGAATAATTACTTTCTGCCCCCAGTAGAACTCGACTCAAAGAGTAGAGAGCTCTCTCCTTCCCTTGGTCATTCTCTTGTGCCCATAATGCGCCTAAGGAACCTTCAAGGACTGTTGTAGACAGAATGAGGGGTTTTCCCTTGACCGGAGCAGCCAGTACTGGTGGATTCTGCAGGTATTGCTTGATTTCATCCAGCGCGCTTTGGCATTTGTGATCCCAGACGAATGGGGTTCCCTTCTTCATTAGGTGGCTGTAGGGGCGACACTTGCCGGAGAGATTGGCTATAAATCGCTGAATATACGCGAGCTTTCCTTGGAGAGACCGCAATTGCTTGAGAGTCTTTGGCGGAGGCATTTCCATGATCGCTTTGATCTTCGACGGATCTATTTCGATGCCTCGGTGTCGGACGATGAACCCCAGGAATTTGCCCGAGGAGACTCCGAACGCGCATTTAAGAGGGTTCATCTTCAAGTTGTATTTACGAAGGCGATGAAATACGGTCTTTAGATGCTCTAAATGCTCCTCGTATGATTTGCTCTTAACCACAAGGTCGTCGATATAGCATTCGATGACTTCATGTATGAGGTCATCAAAGATCTTCGTCATGGCCCTCTGATAGGTGGCACCAGCGTTCTTTAGACCGAAAGGCATCACCTTGTAGCAGAATATACCCAAAGGGGTCCGGAAAGCGGTATGCTTCTGGTCTTCGAGATGCATCTTTATCTGATTATATCCTGATGAGCCGTCCATGAAGGAGAAGACTTCATGAGTGGACGTATTGTCTATCATCAGTTCGGTGACTGGCACAGGGAAGTCGTCCTTCGGGCAAGCTTTATTGAGATCCCGAAAGTCTAAACATATGCGCACTGTCCCATTTTTCTTCATTACCATGACAATGTTGGCGATCCAGTCAGGATACTGAACCTCTTGGATGAAGCCAGAGTTGATCAGCTTCTTGACTTCGGCGTTGATACTCATCTCAAGCTCGAGCCGCATTCTTCTTGGTGCTTGTTTGATTGGCTTGACGTCCGGGGATATGGCCAGTTTGTGGACAGCAATCTCTGGATCTAGTCCTGGCATCTCGGAATAATTCCATGCGAAGCAGTCTTTATGCTGCATGAGCACGCCTTTTAGTGTAGCCACCCTTTCTTCAGACAGCAACTCGCTGACGAACGTCGGTCGAGGGTCACTTGCTGTCACGACCCGAAAGAGCACGTGACTGGCCCTTGAACCATATGAAGTCTATAGGACTCCATCTGATCCAAGTAAGCCAAAAGCCCAGAAATCTAAAACCATTTTAAGAGTAAGTAAAGAAAACTAGTTTAAAGAAGTGAAGGAAAACATGTTGAAGTCAAGGTTTTTAAATAACTAAGCCAAAAATGCATTTTTAAATGTCAAGTCTTTTCTAAAAATTTCGGCAGAGTTTCTTTTGTAAATACTGGCCCCGAACGGGGTACAACAAGAATAATATATGTATGCCATGATAAAAGGCATCCCCAAGCGGGAGCTAGCTCTTCGTCAAACGACGGCCATAACCACGCAAGCAATAATAATATACAACGCCGAAGGGCGAGGATCAAAACTCAAATAACATGAAAACCGTAACACTGCTAAGCGCGACTCTAAGGTCAAAAAAATACAATACAAATGTCTAAGCCTGAAGCAGTATACAAGTTTTGGTTGATGGAATTCTAGATACAAAGAATAATACAAGTACAATGGTGATTCTTGATGCAAGGAACCCACCTACCAAATGCAATTCACCCGCAAGGAAGCAATGTGCCAGAAATGCCGTAAAGGAACCTGTACGGCAGAACCTGCAAGAACTGTGGCACAACGGGGGTGAGTTGCCAACTCGTGAATAGAGAATATCTACAAGCAGAAACCGAAAGCAAGACATAATCCTAGGTCAATACGATCAGTATAAGAATCCTCAATATAACAAGCAGCCTATAACAAGGCTAGGGTAAATATCTAACCCGAGTGTAATCTCATATGCCTGTGTCAGTGCCTCCGGTAGCAATATATCATATGAATGAGATATGAATGCATGAAAACAGAATACATGTACATGAAGAAACTGTTTTCATAACTAGTGAGATTTTCTTTGTATTTTTAAAATGAGGTATCATAATGAAATCAGCATAAGACTGTGCCTAGCATCGGCACAAAACGTAATCCCAAAATCTCGATATCTCAAGTCTCAACCACAAAATCTAGGGCGCCGTCAGTCCAGACCGGCCCCTACCATCCATCTCAAGACCACGACGGTATCCTCCGGGTATCCGACGCGTCGGGTAAAATCACCGGTAGGTAGTGCTCCCCTGCCAGGCTCAACGTCATCACCACATTCATCTTGCCCCGGGGTACCGCACCGGGTCCACCATGTACCCGAAACGGTTCATCCGTCTCCTCGAATCGGGTTTCCAAATCCATCAGCAAACTCATGGTGGACGACTCATATATCATGGGAGAACCGCATTTTTTATTTTAAAAGAGAGAATATGTTTATTTGTGTTTTTGCGGTTTTCCTCCAAATCCAGAAAATCTCATGAAAATCCAAATCCAAAACCTCAATAGCACGTAAAATAGTGAATGTATGCATGCGAATCCATGAATGCGGCATAACAATGAATAACAGTATGCATGAAGTAGCAGGTAATAACTACAATGTCTAAACTATTAGCTAATAGGCTATGTCAAGCAATAATATTTTCTAAGGTGTACGTGACATGGCAATTACCGATGAAGATGTGTGTGAGCCGGCAAGTAAGTGTACGTGGTACATACGCATCATCGGTAATGGTGCTGGTGTCCTATCAGCATAATATTAATAATGGAGTATGAAATATAATATAAGAATGCGATGCAAAGCGAACCACAAAAAAAATGAGTGGGAGCTGAAACTAGATGTAACTAAAACTAATCTGCATTAATCTAATATAAGTCCTACGAATGGTGCCTTTTGAAATAACACGAATCATGGGGTTTTGAAAATAGGGGCTACGGTGTTTTTATGAAAAGATACGCCCTTTGAAATATCCGTAGATCCCTTGACCTGTCTTTTAAAATACCCACGACCGCTAGTTTTGAAATAGGTAAGAGTCTAATCTAATCTAACAACTACACTAAACTATACGGCTGAACTAACAAGCTGAGCTACAGGTAAGGAAACCGCCTAACATCTGAGTCGACATAATAGATATAATAGTCGGTGATTCCGCCTCAATAGTATCGCGTACGATACAGTATATCATATGACATCCTCAAGTCATGAGTGCGGATCTATCATCAATGTAAAGCTCATACGGTAAATCGTCGTACGGCATCTCAATAGCTGGGTATGGTTTAATATCACCCTATCTCATCACATTTCAGGTATCACTTATCATCATATCATATAATCTGGGGTACTGATCTAAGTCTAGTACAACTGATACCATCAAGATCCTGCGTGTGCAAGCACACGTCCCAAGGCTCGCTAGAGATCACGTATCGTGTCCCCAAATACGAATCACATCAAATCACCGATCTCACGGCACCATGCCCAACATCATCGACTCATCTCCAATGTCACCCAATATCATCAAACACAGTGCAAGTATAATGAATATGCAAGGATGTGCGTGTAGGTGTAAATCTACTCTAGGGTTCGCGACTATGAACTACACTAGTCACTTCTAACCCTACACTATCCATAGTACACCTAGCTATCATATATATATATATATAAACTACGGACTGCGGCGGTGCTATACGCCATCCACCCGACTTCCCCCTGTAGATAAAATCTACTCACCTGCGTCTTTATCTTTCGATGCCACCACGCGTTTGCTTGTCATCCCGAAGTCTTCATGTTGTACCTACACATCAAAGTGTCGTATATGCGCATTAAAACCAATCAAAGCTAAAACGGCACACGAAATCCAAAACGATACGATAAGGGGCCTATAGGTTAGAACCTATGGCACGCCTTCAAAACCATCAATAAATCCTCTATATCGTCGTATAAACGCCAAATAGTCGAGGTAAATCACAAGACACAATTTCAGAATTAAAAATACGAAATACGGAAACACGAATCCAAAACAACAACTTAGGAAATATGTCCCAGATTTCACCCTAGGTCAATTTATACAAATCTATATATACCAGGGGTCTAACATAAACATGTAGGAGCTACAGAACCAATACGAGGCAAAATGGTGGGACCCAGGCCGCAATTTGCGGCCAATTGGGAGAAATTGGCGGCCGGGAAGAAGAAGTGGGAGCTGGGGTCTTGGTGGTATCTTCCTGGGTGCCTGCACATACTACTGTCCAATCAATTTTATATTAGGGTGTCTCGGGTGATAGCAGATTCAAATTAACCTTCACAGATTCCATAATTTCCCCGATATCGGTTTCTAAAATCCGTATTCTGGTTTAAGCTTCAGGTTTTGGGTTCCAATTCATACACTAGGGTGATGGTATAACCTCTACTAACCTCAATTTCACAATACAACACCAATTTCCCTCAATCCCTAACTTGGTTATCCTCAAGTCCACAATATCACACAATATCGATTCTATAACAACATTGGGGTATAAGGAATGCTAGAATTAAGCTAATGGTCCAGAAATTACCAAAATTGGCAACTCAAGAAAATTCTTGAGTTGCCCCTAGTGGCCAAAATCCATGCTTTCTTGGTCCATTACATAGATCTCGAGCTTGTGCATCTTTTTAATGAAATGAGGGTGGGGTTTTGGAGTGATTTTTGAGGTGATTAGAGGGCTTGATGATGGGGGGAAAATAAATGGCAGGAGCAGCAGCAGCAGCTCAGGAAGAGGGGGGGAAAATGAGAGGAAAACCAAGGGAAAGGCTAAGGTTTAAGTCAAAAGTCCTCACCTACCCTCTCTTCTCACCATACCTATTTCTCATTTTCTTTTTCTTTATCCTCTAATCCAAATCCTTCTCACCCCAATTGTAAACCCAAAGTAACATGGTAGAAAATGTAACACAAGTGTAGGAAAAGATATGTGCACATTTTTGCACAAAAAGCCAAAAATCCGATTAGCGGTTTTTAATCGCGATTAGCACTAATTAAGCATATAACTAGTCAATTAAACTTAGAAATGGCATAATTCTTTAATTTACCCTATTTTAGAATTTTCCATAATTTTTCTAACATTTTTCCTATTTATTTGTATTTAATAATACCAAAATATTAAATTATTCAATAAAATAATATTAAATTATAAAAATTCCCAAAATTAATATTTTATCTTTTTGAAATGTTACAATCTACCCCCCTTAAAGAAATTCGGTCCCCGAATTTAAATTTAAACCCCCAATACTAAAGCAATTTCAGTAATAATCCATTTTGTCGGGGCTCCGAAAACATCAACACATAGAGAATATCATAAAAATGTACTGCTCTACTAGAAATCAATCCCCAAAATGCATATATAAGAATATCCTATGCGTCTGGTGCGCAAGGAATCAAAATCCATATATGTGTCAAACAGGTGTACAAAACAACATCTAGGTGCAACTGGTGTGCACGAAACATCTGTCGTAGGCAACGTGTGTGCCTGACAGAAAAATCAGGTGCATGTGACATGCACGAAGAATCTCGATTTAGTGCATCTGGCGTGCACCAAAATCGTATATCAAAACACTGAAGGTGCATGAAAACTATGCCGGAAGTGTAAATCAAATCACTACATAAGATAGGCGTGAAATCTCAATCAATATCTCAAACGTAATAACTATGCGCAAACATAAATATCCAGTGGGTGCATGAAACAAATATCATGAAACTCAGTCATCGAAACTAAATCATGCAAACAGAATGCCCAAAATACCGAAATCCAAAACGACGGATACGTGATAATCGAATCACAAAATCACAATCATAAATACCGTCTTCGGTAGTTCCTCCTTCAAGGTCGAGAAGGAGTCGGTGCATCCACTGCTAGCAGCGCAGGATATCTACTTGCCTCTTGCTCACGGTCTGGCGTCCTCTGACTCTGGGTTCTTATCTTTCCTGCGGATTACCTATCTCGAAATCAATCGGCTCATCGGCTCGGTCAGGTGTGCTAACGGGGAAGATTCCGTTCTGGCACTTCTCTGGTCGCCTCTCGGTCATTCCTCACGACCACTCATAAAGCAGCATATCACTGGCGTCGGCCTCTGGCTCTCTGAATGCACATCACACATCTGATCCTGAATGCAACATCATTGCAGCAATGTCCTGGAAGGAATCCTGCTCAAGGTCTCTTCCGATCTTGCCTATGCCGAACTGTACGAAGGCTGGCTCTCTTGCATAATCTCTTTTCGTTCAATGGACATTTGTGTCCTCAGCACAACATTTCTCGAAATCTGGTTGCATCCCAATGCCTCTGTAAGCATATCTGTCATCTGGTCTCGACGGGAAGCCAATGATAGCTCGTCAGCGTCTCGCCCGAACCTCTGGTTCCACCTGTCTCTATCGTCGTCCACTATGACGTCACGCCATGCTATCTACGCTCTGCCCTGTTCTCGGCCACGGTCAATCTGAAGTCTCTCGCACGGACTCGAAATTGCGTACTCTGTAGCTTCATCATTCTGTAGAAGATGTCAGGCCGAACAGGTCCTCGGGAACACGTCCCAAACGTCGAAGGAATACTCAATACTCGTCCATCCCTGATCAATTCGCAACGTATTTGGGTAAGTTCCTTATCCGAGCCTCATCAACTACCCTGTCGAAGATGCCAAACTCTGGCCTGCTGGGTGGTGCGCAAAATGACCACTCCTAGGTCTAGGTCTTCTCGTATCGTTTTCCAGAAGGGTCCTGTCGAGGTTCCTCTCTCAAATCTCATTCCTGCCGAATTGCCCGGAAGTCATCATCCATTGCTGAAGCTAGTTCTTATTCCGGAACGGCTGCATACTTATCGCGCTTCTTTCTGGAAAATATATCCATATACCACGCCTCTGGGTGCGTATCACATCTCTGATGTCAGCGGAGTGGGACGTCATCTCGTCGAAATATCTTGCGAACTCTTTTCTTCACTCTGCTTCACTGTCGACTGATTCGGACTCGTCTCATCATGGCTGCATGGACTGTGCTCCAACGACTATCCTCGTATCTGGAGTATCCCAAGCAATGCATCCCATCACATGATATCCGAATGATGTCGAACCATCCGATCGACTCGTCAGAACCTCATAATCCCCCAAGAGATCAACATCATGGGTACAGTTTAATAGTATCGAGTACATGCCACAGCGTCGGTGGTCCAGCGGTAGAAGGGCAAACCCAAGCCTCACTAATGGCGCCGCGGAACTGCCGCAAACCCTAAGGTTCAAAAGCTTTCACACGGTCATTAAGTCGAGTTAGGGTTTCATTCTTCTAGAGGGTCCATAGAATCACCTGCATGTCTTTCCGTATACTTTAAACTTGGAAAATGGGCTCCTGACATTCGATCGTCTCTATCGACTCTCAACGAATCTGCGTGAAGTCGTCTTTAGCTGGAAACAATCTATCTGATGACTTCGCATCGGTAACCGAACGAACCACATGTCCTAGTCATTAGTCCTCAGGTGACTAGCGACCGTCCATCATATCTCTAGGTATAAGCTCATGCTGCAGTAGTTCCAACCATCTGGGTGATATCTCGTCATTGCCGCAACAACTGGCTCATTCACCTGTACGCCGAACAGCGCCTCAATCCTCCAAGAAAGGCAATACATTGGCGGTCATCTCTGAATCGGTCTGCTCTAGATCTGAGTAAGACTCTCCTCACTGGAAATCTTCAACTCAACTGGGCCTGCTCCGGCGCATAAATCGAACGAATCACCTTCGTCTCTCAAATCGGGTAGACTAGCTATCATCTGTCTTATATCTGCCTGGAAGCTCCGATAATCTCAGCTCGTAAGCTTCGGAAGCGACATCCTGTCAATCTTAGCAACAGCTGGTCCATCTGTCTGCACGGTAGGCGACATCATAATCTTTGAGGTATGCTGTACATCAACAGTCCTTTCTCAACTGACAGCTCTAACAATGGCCCGATCATCCGGTGTAAAACCAAGCACTCGCCTCTACTAGAGGTCACAATCATCAATGCCAACTCGAGACGTTCCCATGTCACCAGAAAACACAACGGTCAGCCCTCGTACCAGACGAGCTCGCACTGACCGTAACCCTAGCAGCAGCCCAACTGCGCTCAAACATGGCGACAGGAACCTCAATCGAGTATCGAAGAGAGTAGATCAAAGGAAAATCGAGTATCGAAGAGAGTAGATCAAAGGAAGAAAGAGAACAACAAATCCAGAGTGGATACATGATCATAAGAAGGAACAGCATCAATAAAGGTATGATCATGAAACTAATAGAATCGAGGATCTCAAATGGATGTATAATCATGGATATGAAGAGAATCACTAATCTCGAAAATATGTACATCCTAAGGTTCCTTAAGCGGAGTGGCGTGTCGTAAGTATGCCGCGGAACATACCCACGGTACGTCACTCTACTTTAGTCACCTATTCCATCAACCAAGGGTCATCCTACGCGACGAAAGTTCGGGTCTAATACCCCCTCGACCAAGTCTAAGTTCCGTAAGGTCAAGCCTAAGTTCCGTATATATATAACGCCCTAGGCTCCACATAGTCAAACTTAGACTCGAACCAAGGTCAACCTAGCGCTCTGATACCAACTTTGTCACGACCCGAAAGAGTACGTGACTGGCCCTTGAACCATATGAAGTCTATAGGACTCCATCTGATCCAAGTAAGCCAAAAGCCCAGAAATCTAAAACCATTTTAAGAGTAAGTAAAGAAAACTAGTTTAAAGAAGTGAAGGAAAACATGTTGAAGTCAAGGTTTTTAAATAACTAAGCCAAAAATGCATTTTTAAATGTCAAGTCTTTTCTAAAAATTTCGGCAGAGTTTCTTTTGTAAATACTGGCCCCGAACGGGGTACAACAAGAATAATATATGTATGCCATGATAAAAGGCATCCCCAAGCGGGAGCTAGCTCTTCGTCAAACGACGGCCATAACCACGCA
The DNA here is from genome assembly GCA_030015575.1 of Agapanthus africanus. Classification (NCBI taxonomy): domain Eukaryota; kingdom Viridiplantae; phylum Streptophyta; class Magnoliopsida; order Asparagales; family Amaryllidaceae; genus Agapanthus; species Agapanthus africanus. The sequence continues at coordinate 557,964,884 of JASDDO010000022.1, read as the reverse complement.
AGCAATAATAATATACAACGCCGAAGGGCGAGGATCAAAACTCAAATAACATGAAAACCGTAACACTGCTAAGCGCGACTCTAAGGTCAAAAAAATACAATACAAATGTCTAAGCCTGAAGCAGTATACAAGTTTTGGTTGATGGAATTCTAGATACAAAGAATAATACAAGTACAATGGTGATTCTTGATGCAAGGAACCCACCTACCAAATGCAATTCACCCGCAAGGAAGCAATGTGCCAGAAATGCCGTAAAGGAACCTGTACGGCAGAACCTGCAAGAACTGTGGCACAACGGGGGTGAGTTGCCAACTCGTGAATAGAGAATATCTACAAGCAGAAACCGAAAGCAAGACATAATCCTAGGTCAATACGATCAGTATAAGAATCCTCAATATAACAAGCAGCCTATAACAAGGCTAGGGTAAATATCTAACCCGAGTGTAATCTCATATGCCTGTGTCAGTGCCTCCGGTAGCAATATATCATATGAATGAGATATGAATGCATGAAAACAGAATACATGTACATGAAGAAACTGTTTTCATAACTAGTGAGATTTCCTTTGTATTTTTAAAATGAGGTATCATAATGAAATCAGCATAAGACTGTGCCTAGCATCGGCACAAAACGTAATCCCAAAATCTCGATATCTCAAGTCTCAACCACAAAATCTAGGGCGCCGTCAGTCCAGACCGGCCCCTACCATCCATCTCAAGACCACGACGGTATCCTCCGGGTATCCGACGCGTCGGGTAAAATCACCGGTAGGTAGTGCTCCCCTGCCAGGCTCAACGTCATCACCACATTCATCTTGCCCCGGGGTACCGCACCGGGTCCACCATGTACCCGAAACGGTTCATCCGTCTGCTCGAATCGGGTTTCCAAATCCATCAGCAAACTCATGGTGGACGACTCATATATCATGGGAGAACCGCATTTTTTATTTTAAAAGAGAGAATATGTTTATTTGTGTTTTTGCGGTTTTCCTCCAAATCCAGAAAATCTCATGAAAATCCAAATCCAAAACCTCAATAGCACGTAAAATAGTGAATGTATGCATGCGAATCCATGAATGCGGCATAACAATGAATAACAGTATGCATGAAGTAGCAGGTAATAACTACAATGTCTAAACTATTAGCTAATAGGCTATGTCAAGCAATAATATTTTCTAAGGTGTACGTGACATGGCAATTACCGATGAAGATGTGTGTGAGCCGGCAAGTAAGTGTACGTGGTACATACGCATCATCGGTAATGGTGCTGGTGTCCTATCAGCATAATATTAATAATGGAGTATGAAACATAATATAAGAATGCGATGCAAAGCGAACCACAAAAAAAATGAGTGGGAGCTGAAACTAGATGTAACTAAAACTAATCTGCATTAATCTAATATAAGTCCTACGAATGGTGCCTTTTGAAATAACACGAATCATGGGGTTTTGAAAATAGGGGCTACGGTGTTTTTATGAAAAGATACGCCCTTTGAAATATCCGTAGATCCCTTGACCTGTCTTTTAAAATACCCACGACCGCTAGTTTTGAAATAGGTAAGAGTCTAATCTAATCTAACAACTACACTAAACTATACGGCTGAACTAACAAGCTGAGCTACAGGTAAGGAAACCGCCTAACATCTGAGTCGACATAATAGATATAATAGTCGGTGATTCCGCCTCAATAGTATCGCGTACGATACAGTATATCATATGACATCCTCAAGTCATGAGTGCGGATCTATCATCAATGTAAAGCTCATACGGTAAATCGTCGTACGGCATCTCAATAGCTGGGTATGGTTTAATATCACCCTATCTCATCACATTTCAGGTATCACTTATCATCATATCATATAATCTGGGGTACTGATCTAAGTCTAGTACAACTGATACCATCAAGATCCTGCGTGTGCAAGCACACGTCCCAAGGCTCGCTAGAGATCACGTATCGTGTCCCCAAATACGAATCACATCAAATCACCGATCTCACGGCACCATGCCCAACATCATCGACTCATCTCCAATGTCACCCAATATCATCAAACACAGTGCAAGTATAATGAATATGCAAGGATGTGCGTGTAGGTGTAAATCTACTCTAGGGTTCGCGACTATGAACTACACTAGTCACTTCTAACCCTACACTATCCATAGTACACCTAGCTATCATATATATATATATATAAACTACGGACTGCGGGGGTGCTATACGCCATCCACCCGACTTCCCCCTGTAGATAAAATCTACTCACCTGCGTCTTTATCTTTCGATGCCACCACGCGTTTGCTTGTCATCCCGAAGTCTTCATGTTGTACCTACACATCAAAGTGTCGTATATGCGCATTAAAACCAATCAAAGCTAAAACGGCACACGAAATCCAAAACGATACGATAAGGGGCCTATAGGTTAGAACCTATGGCACGCCTTCAAAACCATCAATAAATCCTCTATATCGTCGTATAAACGCCAAATAGTCGAGGTAAATCACAAGACACAATTTCAGAATTAAAAATACGAAATACGGAAACACGAATCCAAAACAACAACTTAGGAAATATGTCCCAGATTTCACCCTAGGTCAATTTATACAAATCTATATATACCAGGGGTCTAACATAAACATGTAGGAGCTACAGAACCAATACGAGGCAAAATGGTGGGACCCAGGCCGCAATTTGCGGCCAATTGGGAGAAATTGGCGGCCGGGAAGAAGAAGTGGGAGCTGGGGTCTTGGTGGTATCTTCCTGGGTGCCTGCACATACTACTGTCCAATCAATTTTATATTAGGGTGTCTCGGGTGATAGCAGATTCAAATTAACCTTCACAGATTCCATAATTTCCCCGATATCGGTTTCTAAAATCCGTATTCTGGTTTAAGCTTCAGGTTTTGGGTTCCAATTCATACACTAGGGTGATGGTATAACCTCTACTAACCTCAATTTCACAATACAACACCAATTTCCCTCAATCCCTAACTTGGTTATCCTCAAGTCCACAATATCACACAATATCGATTCTATAACAACATTGGGGTATAAGGAATGCTAGAATTAAGCTAATGGTCCAGAAATTACCAAAATTGGCAACTCAAGAAAATTCTTGAGTTGCCCCTAGTGGCCAAAATCCATGCTTTCTTGGTCCATTACATAGATCTCGAGCTTGTGCATCTTTTTAATGAAATGAGGGTGGGGTTTTGGAGTGATTTTTGAGGTGATTAGAGGGCTTGATGATGGGGGGAAAATAAATGGCAGGAGCAGCAGCAGCAGCTCAGGAAGAGGGGGGGAAAATGAGAGGAAAACCAAGGGAAAGGCTAAGGTTTAAGTCAAAAGTCCTCACCTACCCTCTCTTCTCACCATACCTATTTCTCATTTTCTTTTTCTTTATCCTCTAATCCAAATCCTTCTCACCCCAATTGTAAACCCAAAGTAACATGGTAGAAAATGTAACACAAGTGTAGGAAAAGATATGTGCACATTTTTGCACAAAAAGCCAAAAATCCGATTAGCGGTTTTTAATCGCGATTAGCACTAATTAAGCATATAACTAGTCAATTAAACTTAGAAATGGCATAATTCTTTAATTTACCCTATTTTAGAATTTTCCATAATTTTTCTAACATTTTTCCTATTTATTTGTATTTAATAATACCAAAATATTAAATTATTCAATAAAATAATATTAAATTATAAAAATTCCCAAAATTAATATTTTATCTTTTTGAAATGTTACACTTGCCGTCCCCAAATCAATTTTCTTGAGCTCATCTGCAGTGGTATGTATTCCATCTTCCAGCTCTTTCGGCTCTGGCGGAAACTCTGAGATCACCTTGTCATTATTGTTTTCGAAGCACCAGGGTTGGTTATCCATATTCTCGGGCGCTTCTTCTGATAGCGTTATCATATGACAAGTACGAGCTCGATTCCAAGACCGATGTTGATCTGGTTCTACCCTCGCTGTATGCGTGGCTTTCAGTTCATGCTTCTGTGGCGGGCTTACCCTCCAATTGCTGGATAGCGCGAACTTGCCAAGCTGGTATTGGTCTTCGACCCAGTTCTTGAAGGTGAAGAAGTCTTCAATATGATGTCCTATTGCCCTATGATAGGAGCAATAGTCTGGATGAGAGACTTCGCCAGCCTGCTCGGGGTGCTTGGACTCCGGGAGGATAATCAGTTGATATTTTATGGCAAGATCAAGTATTTTCTTTGTCTTGTCTTGGGCAAAAGAGTACGCTCGACCCATCTTCTTTATAAGAGATGAATCAGGATTACTTGGCTCCTGATCGCGTGGCTTCTTGGACCCACTTTGTCGCTATCGAACGTCTTTCCCGTTCTTTGGTTTGTTTCTGCCTCTGTGTCGTGCCTTTTGTACAACGGGTTGACAAGGAGGAGCATTTTCATTTTTCACGGCCTATTGAAGAAGGCGTCACGTCCTGGCTTTCTCATAGATGGCCATTTCACGATTATGGTCGTCTCAAACCTTTTTACCCGCTTCCTTTATAAGCTTGTCCATTTGTTCTTCGAACGACGGACTGGGCATTTTCACGTCAGGAACTCTTTCTAGTTCAGGGTTAGCATCTTCCCATAGTGCATCCCCTTCTTCATCAAAGTCATGTACGACGTAGCAGTCGCGGAGTAGCTCCTGTTTCTTGGATTGAACATACCCACGCCCGGTCGTTTCCATTTTCCCGTTGGGCAATTTCCGCTGAGTTCCAGGGACGTTCCAGATCCTGTTATAGAACTTAGCTTTCCGAGTGGTTTGTTTGAAGGGCACGCCTTGGCGCCTTAACAGCCTTTTTAGTCCGTTCGTGTAATATCTGGGCAAACGGATGGGCTGGAGCCTGTCAAGTGTAGAATCCGCGCCGCGCCAGATTTCTTTCTCCACTTTGGTTTCCCCGGATCGGTAGAATAGGATCGCCTTTTCACCTTCTCGCCTGGGAGGGACATAGAACGTCTGCAGCTCTTCCACACTGTGGGTATCAAGCACGTCTAGTTCTTTATGATGCTTGGGCGGAACCATGGCAACTTGCAAACTTTGCTCTTCATCAGCGAATGTTTGTATTGAAGGCCGAGCAGAGAATATAGCATTGACCTCATCTTCCGAGTCGCTGCCAAAGATCAACATAGGAGTAGACGGTCCTGGTTTGTTGCACTGGGGCGGTCCTGAATAAACTATCTCTTCTTCCTCTTCGGTATCTCTCCCGAAGACTGGAATAGTGGTGATAGCTTTGTCCTTCGGCTTGTGACATCTCTCCGTGTCCTCAAAATCTGGTAAAAAGTATTTTGCATCTTCGTACTTTCGGACTTCGTTCACGGAAAATAGGTTCAGCTCTCCTGTTACAGTATACCCAAGACCATCCTTGAAGTATTTCATACACTGATGTTGTGTAGAGGGGATGATGTTGTACTCGTGTAACCAGGGCCTGCCGAGCAAAGCGTTGTAGTATATCTTGGCGTCAATGACATGGAACTTGATGTCCGTGACAAGCAGCCCAAAGTGTAACGTCAGTATTACGGACCCAAGCGTCCGTGATGACTGGGAGTCAAACCCGGAGATGGTGATTTTGTCGCGAGCGAGGTGTTGAACGCTCATGCAGATTTCCTTTAACACCCTCACGTTAAGGAGGTTGACGGAGGACCCATTGTCGACCAGGATTTTGCCTATCTTGATATCGTGACAGTAGCCGGAGACATATAGGGGACGGTTGTGTTCACATGTCCCAAGTAGGAGATCTTCATCGCCGAAGGTGATATCGGCTGTGTGTACTTCTTCCAGTTCGTCTTTCATCTTCTTTTCAGCGAGGAAAGCTTGGAATTGCTCTGGCTCTTGCAGTGCCTTCATCAATGAATTTCTTGCTTCTTTTGATAGTAAAAGGGCATCGAGAATGCTGAGCTGTGAATGTAACTTCCTTAGGTGCGCCAGGACGTTGTAATCCACCTTACTTTTCTTTGGCGGGTCCTTGGCGGTCAGCTCTTTGACGAGTTGGTCATCTAGGGCGATATCCCCAGGGACCTTTTCTTTTCCCTTATCTTTTCTATTCGTGGGTCCGAGATTTTTTTCGGGCAGCGTATGATTGCGTAGCTGAATATTTTCATAGGTCTTCGGTTCCTCCACTTTTCCCAAGGTGGACTCTTTAAAGAGAGGACCAAGAACCATTTCTTCGTTAGAGTCGCTCCCGAATATGAGAACTTGTGATCCCCCGGCGTTAATCACGCAACAATTGCCGGTGGTTCTTTTATGCTCTTAGGTCGTACTTCTCCGCTCCCGATGAGTTTTGCGTTTCATCCACTTAAAATGCTGCCGGTGAGCAACATATCCCTGCCACCATCTTTTAAAAGCGTTGCACTCTTCGGTAGGGTGCGCAATCTTTCGATGATATGAGCAGTAGCTAGGATGCATTTCTACTTCACCAGGAATGTTTCCTTCGGAGGGGCAGCAGCTTCATTCCCATTGCATGGTTTTAGCAAACCTTTTCCTCATCTTGAACTTATTTTTATTCACGATGGATGTGCTTTGATCTGGCCGGAGTGTTTCAACTCTTTCGTCCAGTCCCCGGCGTTTGGCCTTTTCAAATATGGTCAACTCACGCTCCCGATCAGCTTTACTTTTCAGAAGAGCTTCGTTTAGGAAGGCGTCGATCATTTTGTCTGATGTCCATAGAAGTTCCGGCTCGGGACCTGCCCCCAGTCTCTCAGTGCAAGGAGCTTCTTCATCGTCTGTCGACGAATGAGAGATCATATGGCAACTTGCTACGTAATCCTCGGATTCATCCGACGAGTCTTCGCCATCATCTCCGTCTTTGAGGACGCGGCCGAGGAACTCTTGGAGCGTGATTGGAGTCCACACCTTCTGGTTATACTCTTCCAGCACGTCGATCTGTTTCTGCAGGTCCGTGCGCTTGTCGCCAGGCTTCACGGGCTCCTTGGATTTATTTTTCTTCTTCGAAGATTTCGACGGCTGGGTGTGCGAGCTTTGGCTATCACCACTGATCTTTGGAGTTAGGCGTGGTTTCAGCATCCCTTCGATGATTTGGGGTTCCAGCGGATTCTTCCAGCTGATCGCTGGGCATGTCTGGAGATCATTCAGCATCCTTTTAGTTTTGGACGAAAGAGCCACCTCCCATGGAGCTTCTTCAATAAAAGAGCATGTTGCCCCCGGTGTGTCCATCTTCTTAGGAGTGTGCGGTTGTGGTGGGTTTACTTTCCACTTCTCAGACAGCGCAAACTTGCCTTGTAGGTACCGATCCTCGATCCATCCCTTAAAGACTAAGCAATCTTCGATTGGATGACTTACCGTCTGGTGGTAAGGACAATAATTGGGATTATTAGCCTCACCAGGTTGCAGCGGCCGTTTAGGATTTGGAAGATTGATGAGCCTGTTGCGCATTGCCAGTTCGAACAGCCTCTTCGTTTTATCCCGTGGGAATGAGTAAAGGCGCTTCATTTTCTCATTATAGTTGCGCCGTCTCTCTTCCAGTTGATCTGCTAGTTTTAGGGCACCAGGCTGTTGTTGGGTATTTGCAACGAAGGTCGCCTTCCCTTTACCCTTTTCGTTTCGCGGCTCCAGCTTCGGGGGAGATGGTCTATGACCCATCTGGTCCATCTGGGCTAGTTTGTCGATTAAATCCTGGAATGTGGTCGGTTTGAAGAACATCATGAACTGTGAAATAGTTGCACGAGGGTCTAAAGTGCTCATGAACATGCCCACCGCTGGTGCTTCTTCGATGCACTGTTCGCATTTCGACCACAGATTCCGCCATCGGATCGCGTACTGAACCCACGTCTCGCCCGGCTTCACCCTAGCATTGATCAATGCCGTTATTGGGGTGCGTTCACTATCACTTGCGAATCGCTGGGTGAACAACGGCTCTATTTCTGTCAAAGTTTTGACGGAGTCATTTGGAAGTTCGGAGTACCACTCAAACGCCGTCTCCGATAAGCTGCCGACGAATTGGCGGAGCAAAAGTTTATCATCGCCACCGGTGTTGCCACAAAGAGCCCAGAACTAAGCGACATGTTGATGGGGATTGCCTGTCCCTTTGTACACGTGGAATTTGGGGATCGTGTGGCCCGGCGGGTACTTTATCTGATCATACCAGCCTAGATACGGTCGCCCAGTTTTGACGACTTGGCCGGCCGCTTCGTTTGCCTGGTGAACTCGTATTTGCTGAGCGATATAATCATCCAGGGCGGACTTGGAAATAGTTTCCTCCTTGGCTACTGAAAGAGCCGGAGGTGGATTTGATGTTTCTCCTCTGTCGTCTTCGAGGATAATCGGAGGATCTTCAGCTGGAGGGTTCTGCTGGATCATCATACCCACCATGTCTTGGAACAGAAGAGCCATTTGCTTTATATTGGCCGCTTGTTCCACAGCCTCCTTGTCCTTCTTTTCGAGCATTCTCCGAAGGAATTCAGCATCAGTCTCGTGTTCGTGACGTTGTTCCGATAACGCCTCCGGGCTTTCTTTTGGCCCGGTAAGTGCGGCCATTGCAGTCAGCATCTCCTGAAGCTTCTGCTGTTGTTGTTCCTGAGCCCTTGTTATTGATCGGGTGAGCGGTCGGTGGCCCGTCGAAGTACGACTTTCCTCTTTTCCGGAAGCCATGTAAACAGTATGTACCACCATGCCCCCAGACTTAGGGCGTTTGGGCTCGGTGTTTTTGTGGTCTGCCACGTTTACAGGGGCTTTCTCTGGCCTCTTTTTCTTTTGAGTAGTCGACGTGGAGGGGGCCGTTGTAGCGGGCACCCAAGTGGTTGTCGTCTTTTGCGGCTTACTGGGACGGTTCCCTTCCGGCTGAACCTTCGGCTTCTTCTGTCGGTGGAGGTAGTCTTGATCGATCACCGACTTTTGGACACGTCGCCAGACTTTGTAAACTTTGGAGGATAGCCGCTGAGGGGGCTGTTCCGGTTTTGCTTTTGCGACAGTCTCCACCGGTGGAGGAGATCTTTTCAGTATGGCGGTAGGCGAGTTCCTACGCACCTTGTTCAGCAGTTCAAAGCTGTTCCCGGTTGGAACAGCAGCATTAACTTCCACTGTTGGAGCTGGTGGAGTTAGCCCAGAGGGGGAGTTGCCCCCAGCCTTCCTTACTCGGCGCCAGTGGCGACGTCGAGCGTGTCGAGCTGTTAGGGGTTGGTTCGGCGATGGGGATGGCTTTGTCTTGCCCCCTATCCAGGTGAGGGGCTGTTGCTAGCGTCAGCCTCTTGAAGACTGATGTCTGTTGAGAAGCGGTATCCAACTGGTCAAAAACAGACTTCTCAGTAGGGACAGGAACCGGAGCGGGAGCTGGAACAGTCAGTCTTGTAAAAACTGACCCTTTGGTAGGAGAAGCCGCCTTGACGACTTCAGGAGCAGGGTTGGTTACTCTTTTCGGAATAAACTTTTCTTGAGGTGCAGGCTTCATCATGGGCCCACCTGAACTTTGGCCCAATCTGGCGAAGACCGAAACGCTGGAGCTGGACGACCCGTTGAGAGGGGCCACAGTAGTTGTAAGCCGATCGAATACCGACTTCTTAGGAGCTTCCGGCGTTGGCATAGGAACGGTGAAGCTCGTCGGCGGGAGCATGGTCCCGAAAAATAATCCAGTAGTGGCTTGAGTGACCTGTTCTACTGGCATTGTGAACAGCGAAGCCGCTTGAAGCTCGTAGGCTATGCCTCCGGATGAGGCGGAGCGTACGTTGCAGTTGCAGCTGGAACATTTTGCACAAGTGAACGCCATTGATCCTTCGCTTTCTGCACTAAGCAAAACGCCAAATCCTAGTACCTCGAACCCAAGGGCAACCATCAGCAAACCGTGATTGGTTCACGAACACGACACATGAAGTGTGGAGTGGAAAGAGGAAAAGGTCCCACCGGGCATGCCAGAATCTGTTCCCCTCCGAAAGACGCGGAGATGCGACTGCGCAGGTCGGTCTTGCCTGAAATTCGGGGCAGATGCTAATTGGTGCTATCCGTCCACCTCTCCAAAGATGCCAAGTTGATTTATGGCACCGTATATCGAAGGTTTAAACGGATGCGGCCGATGTAGCAGACTTCGTCAGATTCTCCCTCATTTGAGGGGGTTTTTGATTGTGGGGACGTTCTTCCCTGCAGGCGCAAGCCCCTGCAGTTAATTACGCTACCGCATCGCGGTAACAACTTTCTCCTTCTCCATATGGTCACTTCGTGTCGTGGGTGTTTGTTTTGTGTTTGGTTGCCCGTGGATTGTATACGGAGACTAAGTTATGTTGTCGCCCATAGGGCGTGGACTAGTCCAAATCCGTATCTTTCTTAGATTTGGGTTTGGGGGTTTAGGTTTAAGGATACGTTAGCCTCATTTGAGACTAAGATCAACTTAAACGTTTGTTAAGGATACGTTAGTCTAATTTTATACTAAGATCAATTTAACGGGATCGTTTAGATCCGAAAAGAGAGCAATTGGGCTCTATTGTTTAGTTTAGTGACATTGCGGTCGATTGCCAGTTTAAGGACATTGGGGTCCAATGTTAGTTTAAGGACATCTCGGTCCATTGTTAGTTTAAAGACATCTCGGTCGAGGTTAAGGATATCATAGTCCGTGGATTTAAGGACTCCACAATTTGATATTAGTTTTAAGACGTCACGGTCGAGGTTAAGGACATCATAGTTCGTGAGTTTAAGGACCTCACAGTCCGATGTTAGTTTAAAGACATCACGGTCGAGGTTAAGGACATCATAGTCCATGAGTTTAAGGACCCCGCAGTCCGTGAAATGTGTGGTTGTCGGGACCCGTCACCTCTTTGAAGGCGTTGAGGAATTACAACGACAAATATCACAGGAGTGAAGAGATGTACTCTTGAACCAAGGTGAGTTGTTTGAAAGAGCAGATGTGCTCAGTTCAAGATAAGTTGAGGACTTATGGCCAGAATTGGGCTAAGTCCAATTAAAATGTTTTAACATTTTATTTTTGTTCTGGCTATTAAGCCTTCATTTGGGCTCAGCCCTTTTAATAATGCTAAGTATTGGGCTCTGACATCTTTTGTCTTCATCAGAACAAATTGTGTTCTGATAGTGCGCCACGTGGCGCACCGGGCGCTTTGCGCCAGCTAAAGAGCGCATTGCGCTTCTGTCAGGTAGCGCACACGAAGATGACACGTGTCACGCTTAGCGCTAGTTTGTTAGCGCATTGCGCTTTTAATTCATGAGTGCTCTGCGCTAGTCTGTTGGCGCGCCAGTGAGTGACACATGGCGCGCTTGGCGCTGAGCGCCAGCTCATGAGCGCAGTGCGCTGTTTTAAAAGCGCAAAACGCAAGTGGTGTCTATGATTGACACGTGGCATGTTTTGGCGCTGAGCACCGGTCCAAGAAGCGCAAAAGCGCAATTCATGAGTGCAAGGCACTTTCTGATAGCGCAAAGCGCATCTGATCAATTTTAAGATCAAAGAACAGATTTATGTTCTTCTTTAAAGGAGGCTTTGCCTCAATATCCAAGAACAAAAGTTCTTGTTTTTTTATAAAAGGCTCTGCCTTTATAGATCAAAGATCTGTGAATGAAGTAAAAATACTTCTTTTATTATTTTATGATTAGAACTTTTGATCTTTTCTTTAAATCAAAGACCTTGGTCCTTTTATAGATCTAAGATCTTTTAGAAAACGGTTCTTCTTTTTACGAGATGGTTTCATCTCTGTTATTTCAAGAACATAGTTCTTTACCTTGAAGATGAAGAAAAAATCTTCTTTTTTTCTAAGAGCCTGCTCTTCTTTTTTCTCAAAGTTTGCAGAGGATTTCTCTCTCTCTTTTTTTTTTTAGACTTGAAGTCTAGGGGCCTTTATATAGGGCCAAATGATTTGTTAAATCAGTTTTAAGAGATCTTTCTCTGATTGATTTGGGAATATTTCCCACCGTTGGATCTTTGATCCTAAAGCTTCTGTTTTACAGAAGATAATCTTCTTGTTTCAATAAGATTGAAAAATCTTTCCATAACAGAATTTTAGTTATGATTAATTAATAATTTATTATTAGTAGATCTTTTGATCTAACAGTGGGGAATTTTTAATTCCAGCGCTGGCGCACCTACGTTTGACACGTGGCGCGCAGCGTAACTGCGCTAGCGCTCTCGTGTTTGACACATGGCGTGCAGCATAGAGCGCAGCGCAACTGCGCTAGCGCACCCGTCTTTGACACGTGGCGCGCAGCGCAGAGCGCTGGATCTGAAGCGTTGTTTTAACTTTTTAACTTTTGAATTTTAAAACAGAGCTTTGCTCTGATTGGGGGTGCGCCGTCTAGGGCGCAGCGCTCCTGGTGCTTGCGCGTCTGCGTTTGACACGTGGCGCGCAGCGCGCAGAATCTGAAGCGTTGTTTCAATTTAAATTTTGAATTTTGAAACAGAGATTTGCTCTGATTGGGGGAAACAGAGACCAAGAGCAACTTAGAAATATTTGAAGGATCACTAAATTTAGATAAGATCCAACAACAAAGCATTTGGGCTCAGCTGCAAGCAACTTCAGAGAGATTTATCCAATTTGGGCTCAGTCTTCTCGGTCTTGGGCTTTCTCCTTTTATTTAGAAGTGCTAAACACTTATTTGTTGCTGTGGCGCTCACGTGGGTAGCACGTGTGGCGCTCAGATATGGGCGTTGCCCTATCAGTGCTAAGTACTTAGTCATTTTGACTATATGTATAGTGCTAAGCACTTTTATACAGCGCTCACGCGTGCTTCACATGAGGCGTTGAGCATTTATTTTTGGACGCTCACGTGTGTTTCATGTGAGGTGCCGACCTTATATTTTTTGGCGCTCACGTGGGAAGCACGTGAGGCGCTGAGCTCATATTTTTGGGCACTCACATGGGAAGTACGTGAGGCGCTGAGCTCCTTTCTTTGTTGGGCGCTCATGTGGGAAGCATGTGAGACGCTGAGTTCTTTTCATTTAGAAATTTAATCTCTGTTGATGGTGTTTTGACCATTGATGATCATCAAAATCTTTGTTTTGAAGATCTGAGATCAAGTTTTTCTTTGAGAACTAAGTTCTTATGTTTTTTATTATAAAAACTAAGTTCTTTGTGTAGGGTTAAACCCTGTTTTCAGATAAATTAAATTCCTGGACTATGTTTGTTTTATGTCTTTTCTTTTTATCCAGTTCTTTTCTCGAGATTTTGAGTCTGAAGAACAGAATTTTCCCGATGAGAGTTAAATTCTCAACTTATGAAGAGATTTGTCTTACGGGTCTCAGATCTAGAGAAAAAACTAAGTTCTTGTGTAAAGAGTTAAACCCTTATTTTTGTTTATGCTAGGCAAAGGAGATATATTTTATCCTTTCTTTTTCTTTACTTAGGGTTTGAAAGGAGAACGAGGCTTTCTTCTTCGAGAGAATTAAATCCTTAGTTGCAGCTTCTATCTTTTTTGTTTGCAAAAGCTTATGGGGGTTCTCTCTGTATATGTGTGTATGTCTCCGAGAGACTTGAAGTCTTAAGTCCTTTATATAGGGATTGCAAACTGTTGATTAGTTTTGAGAAAATCTCTCATTGAGAGATATCAATTAATTTAATTGGTCTCAAAGATTATTTGAGAATTTTATCCACCGTTGGATATTTGATCCAGTGATTTCTGTTTTACAGAATATATTTTCTTATTTTTAATAAGATTGAGGAAACATTTTCCCATATATAGAATTTAATTTTATTAAACGGTGATTTTTAATCATAGTTGGATTTTTAATCAAAGGGCTCTCTATTTAACAGAGCATATTTTTTCTTGTTTAGAAAGATTGGGGAAATATATTCCTAAAAATAGAATTTAATTCTATCATTGGATCTTTGATCCAACAACTCTCTGTTTAACAGAGAATGTCTTTCTCATTTAGAAAGATTAGGGAGATATCTTCCTCTAACAGAATTTAATTATCATCATATGCTGATTTTTAATCATCATTGGATTTTTAATCCAACGGCTCTGTTTAACAGAGAATATCCCCAGATTTTAGGGAAATATTTCCCATGTAAAATTAAATTCTACCCGCTTTAACTTGTGCGCTGATACTCACGTGTCATTCACGTGAGGCGCTGCTCAAGAATTTAATTCTTTCATAAATAGGCATTCACATGCTTGGCACACTGATTCTCACTCGTGTATCACATGAGGCGCTGCCATAGAATTTAATTCTATCAGAGGTTGGCGCCGACGCTCACGTGTGCTTCACGTGAGGCGCCAACTGATTGTGTTTGCTTAAACAAAGGGTAATTTTTATGAGGGAACAAATGCCTTCCACGGTTGTTCTCACGCAGCTTGCACGTGAGTGCAATGGTTTGTAGTTTTGAGCCATCTGATCCGCTTTGGGATACGGGGAATCTGAACCGACCCCCATCCCTTTAAATAGGGCTTCAAATCCTAAGTGACTGCTGCGCTTTTATCTCTTCTTCTTCTTTGAGAATTTTATTCTCTATTAGAGCTTAGCTTATATTCTTGAAGCTTAGTTTTTCACTCTTCTTAGATCTACATTGTAGACCCACTCTGCCAAAATTTTCTTGGTAAGAGTCTTTTTCCACAGATCTTAGCTCTTGTATTTAGAAATTCCTCTTTAAGAATTTCGGAGTTCAACTCTATTTTGATCACAGAGCTTGTCTCTAACATATTCCCTTTGGGGATTTATGGTTACAGAACTTGATTATGATTTTCTTGAAAATTTAATTTAACAGAGCTTTGCTCTGACAATTTATCATAGAACTTAGTTCAATTTTAGGTCCCCTCTCCTTTGGGTATTTTAATTTAACAGAGGCTTGCTATGACAATTTATCACAGAACTTACTTTTAATCTTTAGATTTTCTCCTTTTTGGAGATTTTCTTGAAATTTTAGTTTAAAAGAGCTTTGCTATAAGAATTTTAATATCAAATCCTGTTGGGGATTTTCTTGAAATTTTATTGCTAACTCTCTACATAGTTTCTTTTCAGATACCATTACTAGTCATTTGTACGATCTCGAAGAGATTGTCTCTTATGAGGAGATTCGTATCCAAGGCCGCCTTCAAGGCCAAGAATACACTGCGGCCCAATGCGACAAGGTGATACGTCGCTTCGATAATTACAACGGTCGATTGCTTCTCCGCCATTCTGCCATTTTGAAGATCATCGTTGGATCGACCTGGGAAGCTCTTTCTGAGCTTGATGAGGCTATGCCGCTCCAGGCACTCGATGACGCTGAAGACAAGGTGTATTCAGTATATTTGATAGGCCCGATCTCAAAGAAGCGGAGGGATGATCTTGTCATCATTTTTCATCGCGTCTTCCAATAAAAAAATGATAATATACGCGTACCAGAGGATGGAAGATATCATCGGGGATCCTAAACCTTACATTCGACAGAGGATGCATAAGAAAATGGCCAATAAAGCTAGAAGAGCTTTATTCAAACTTGCCTTTATGTTTTAGAATTCTTGTCCGGAATTTAGCGTCTTGCCATTGTAAGCCTTATATAATGTAGTAGCGTTTTTTAATTTCTTTTGTGATCATCCTCATTACCAATGTATAAATTTCTTTGAAGTATGAATGACAAGCCTTTTTTCCTTTAATTTTGTTTCTCTCTCTTTTTACGCCAACGCTCACGTGCCTTTCACGTGAAGCGCTGCTATCGGATTTAATTCTATAAAATACTTGCTGCGGTGCTCATGTGTGCTTCACGGGAAGCACCGCCTTATTATATGAGGGAATCGTTTCACCTTCTTGCTCTTCTTTTTCTGAATCACCCATTTCTTTTCCAATGCCTTCTTTTTGTCGGAGCTTGGAAATAGTTCCACCATCCACAACATTTTTTATGCCGAGACTTAAATGCTTCTTTTTATAATCTGAAGCAGCGCTCATCTTCTCCTTCACAGAGAAAGAACTAGTTTAATATGGCTTGCAATCGCCCACATACTCCTCGACAGCCATGGGAGGTGCCCATTGAAGAGATTATTTCTCATTTTGCTGCTCGTTTGGAGAATCCCACTCTCACGGATGATCAATGTGACACGGAGATGCACGAGCTTATGATTCGTAGAGGGTCTCCTCTCCCTGCTGGTTCTATTTGGCTTCACATGATTTTCCTGGCCATCCTCGACAGCATTCCTTCTCATCCGGTGGAGATTACTTTAGCGATGCTCGACGCAGCAGAGAACAAGATCGACTGCGTTCATAAGGCATACTTGATTACAAAGCCTCTGAAGGACTGCTCGATTCATATGCTGAGTCAGATCCGGGCTAGGCGGGCTGTCATGTCTTCCTTTGCCGACGAGTGTGGCACTGATAGATAGGGAGAGACTCTTCGTGAGAACCACCGTTATGATATGCTAAAGCAGGTATAGAGGGAGTTGGAGAACTTTGTTTATTGTTTTGTTAACCCTTGTATTTCTGATCCTATGTTTAGTGATCTCTTCCTTATAGAATAAGATGTTTATTTAAATTCATTTCTTTATCGTTGACTGCTGAATATTTCATCCCCAACACATATTCATGTGTGCATCTTACATCTGCGCATGTGCTTTGCACTATAGCCTTAGAAATTTATGCTAAGTACGAACGCCAATGATGCGCGTGTATACTGCGCACGTGTCATGCAGTAACCTTCACATGCACATATTAATGAGCATACTTTCAACGTTATTTCTCATTCAAATACGCATATATATGTAGGTGATCATTGGATTGGTGTGAAAAAATCTTCCTAAATGTTGCGTGGCTCCTAGTCATCTTCCTAAATCTTCAACACTGTATTTGTTAGTGTATATGCCCTAGGGGCCATTATT
Source organism: Agapanthus africanus (assembly GCA_030015575.1). NCBI lineage: Eukaryota > Viridiplantae > Streptophyta > Magnoliopsida > Asparagales > Amaryllidaceae > Agapanthus > Agapanthus africanus. The sequence goes on along the minus strand of JASDDO010000022.1, from coordinate 557,948,155 downwards.
GTATCATACTAGTTTGTATATTACTTAATGGAAGCTTGGGATATTCACAGTTATATAACAGTCTTGCTAAACATGGTAGTATGCTACTTGGTTTTTTCTATCTTAATATGTGAGTATACGTATTGATAGAGCCCTTAGGATCTTGCTTGACTACCAGCGTTGTGATGGCAGTCACACTAGTGGGGGCTGGGTAGTCTATAAGCACATCCTTTTCCAGGTCCCTAGTCGTAGGATTATCGAGACAGGGCATCGATACTCCGGAGTAGACTAGTTTGTACGCTTCTCATCCCAGTTGGGGAGATGGTCTGTCCCACAGCCGTCAATACGTCGTACTGGAGATAGTATACAGGTGCTCGTTGGGTTACGGGTACACCGGACATGACTCGAGGGGAACTGTTGGTTGGTATTATACCCGTCGTCAGTTAACAGTTCCCAGGTGACATGAGTACAGCATAGTCCGCAGACTTGACACTGCTACTTCGCCTCGAGTGTGTCCCACTGTTCTTAGATTGCTACCCTACCACGGCTCAAAGGAGTCGTGCAAACAGGTAGTAGTTGGGTGCAGTCTCGAGCACTTGGAGGCAGTGGCGGTTAGACATGATTCGTCTCTCCCGGTATTGGGAGTTGATATCGCGCTGTGTCAGAGAGCCATTACGCAAAGTCCCTGGCCATGGCAAGCGAGATTTACTGGTAGGTTCCAGTTGTTTCTCAGGGTGTAATGGGCTACGCTCCGACACGACTTATACCGCTATTAGGGGACTGACGCTTGCCGCCCCTTAGGCCCGATATGCGATAGTCTTAGACGAACAGACAGGACTGTACGGAGATTGTCACATCAGGCTCAGTAGGAGTTCAGATGGGTTTCCTCATCGGCCTTCTTATCGATATCTACCTGGGGACCGTTGCGTACAGCTAGTGCCGCTTGCGGTCTGTGGTTAAACCCACTGCCAGCGCAGTGTCGAGTCTTTAAAGTTCCACACAGAGAGTTTCCCTGCTTCGGGCGAAACGATATAGAGGTCATATGGTTTTACGACAGGGTTCGGACGCATACGTGTTTTTACGCACGTACGATGTTCGGACAGTTTTTACGAGTCGGTTTTGGTTTAAGCCAGATTCTAGTATCGGATTATTAGATTTATACAGTCTAAAGTTTTTCCGTGTTTTCACGGATAGGAGGGGGGTTCTCATAATTTGTCGGGAAGCTTCTAGAAGGATGATGACTTGGAGGGTAAGGTGGCATTTTCATTTATTGGATTAATGAGTCATGAGAGTGAATCATCCATGGAGTTAATGATTCATTTATAATTCATATGACTCATGTGATGAATCACTTAGTGTATTAATGAAACATGATGATATATCATTATTTGTTATTCATTTAATATATATGATATGTTTCATATATACACAAATGATATCATTTATCCAATATGATTCTCAATCTCACATTCTCTCTCCTCAAGCTCTCTTTCTTCAAACCCTAACCCTAACCTCTCATGTGTTGAGATCAAGGGTTAGCTAGACTAATACATCCCTAATCCAACTCTATATCCCCAAAGTATCTTAGATTAGCACTTTGAGCAACCTAGTTACCTCAAGTTAGAGGTCAAGCTTGGAGTAGGAGCTCTCGGGTGGATCATCTTTGACTCAAGGAGGCCGTTGAGGTACCGACGTTCCAAGGATCCTACAAGGAGTGGAGGACAGCGATGAAGACCCGAAGGATAAGTAACGTGAGGTATAACTTCGAATCAGAGTAGTTAAACCTTTCGTAATTATCTAGTAACGGTTTAGACACGATTCATGCGCTCAAGTCCGTGTTACGAAGCTTTGATAATCGTTTTTCATATATTTTGCATCCCCGCAAGTTCGTGGGGTGCGTGACATGGACTTACAGTGGTATCAGAGCCAACTAAACCATTACTAGCTTGTTAGCAACTAATTAGAACTTCGATCGTCGGAAAACACGAAAACAACACCCCGAACCCCCTATCAGTTTCTGTTAATTTTAAATGTGTCAAAAAAAATATTTGATATGCCTTAAAATTCACAGCAGGGAAATATAAGAATTCTGGGAAAATACGAGATTTCAAATCGGTTAGATGGCCGCGGATCCGTGGCAAAACAGTGCTTTCGACCGCGGATCCGCCGCCGAGTCAACACCGAGTTGACTCGGATTTGCTCTTGTTAGTTATATGTATGCCCTAGAGGTCATTACTGTACATTAGATGTATATTATAGTGGATGCTGGGACATATATAGGTAGGACTTTCTTGCTCGACATGATAGTACGCTATCTGGCTGCTCTTTATCTTAACATGTATACTTGCAGTCTCTCTATTACATGTTGATAAAGCCCTTAGGATGTGTGCTCGACTTTCAGGACTATGATGTAGATCATACTAGTGGGGCCTGGGTAGTCTATGAGTACATCCTTCAATGTTCCTAGTCGTGGGAATATCGAGACGGGGCATCGATATTCCAGAGTAGACTAGCGTATATCTTCTCGACCCATGTGATGGGCGATGGATGATCCCATATCCATTGGTGTTTGACATCAGAGATGGTATGCGGGTGCTCAGTGATGACTGGGTACACTGAACGGACTCGCCGAGAACTCCTAGATGGTATTATACCTCACGTCAGATGGCAGTTCTCTGGTGACACTGGTACAGCTTAGTCTGTTGACCCGAGATCGTCATAGAGTCTTGTGTGTCTCCCACTGTGCTTTGATTTCCACCCTACCATGGCTCTACTGAGTCGTGCAAACAGGTGGTTTTTGGGTACATTCACGATTCACATGGAGGCAATGAGCGATAGGAGGGGATTCGTCTCTCCCGGGATTGGGGGTTGATGTTGCGCTATGCTCGACTGGCCATAACTGGAAATCCCTGGCCAGGGTTGCAGTGATATACTGGTAAGAGTTATCAGTAGTTTCACGCTTGTTATGGACCTTACGTCGGCATGACTTATCAAGCTATTGGGGTCTGACGTTTACCACCCCTAGGCGAGATATGCGACATATCAGACGAACAGACCGGACTGTACGGTAAGTGTTGCTGGTTGGATTCACCGGAGTGCGAGCGGGCTTGCTCGTTGATCTTCTAATCGCTCAATACCCGGGTGGCCGTTACGTTTAGCAGACCGCTTGCGGCTTGTGGGTGTTTGATATGATCATCACCTATTGCCGGCGTATTGACGAGTCTTTAGAGTCCTACACAGAGGTTTCCTGGCTCAAGCGAAACGAAATAGGAGCGCATATGAGATATGTGCGGGACCGAGAATAATGCATGTATGTGATACCGTATTCTATTCTCACGATGAATGTATCGATTGGTTGTATGCGATATAACCTAGTTATCGAATCGAGGATTGATTCGATAAGTCGATACATTGGATATTAGTCGGTCATATGCGATATGACCGGATCGTTAAATCAAGTGTTGATTTAATGATTTAATGTATAATTATATATTTGATATATTACTTTTCATTAACTAGTATGGGTTCACTTAAGATGGATTTTCTCACTTGATGTGCACATTGTATATATGATATAGTTTTGTGCACTAGATTGTATCATGTTTGATGATACATGCAAACTTGGGTGTATGTTTACTTTAAACCATGTTTAAGCGAATGGTTAGGGTTTTGTTATCTTTTCGTAATTATTTATTTCTTTTCATTTAATTTAGGGCAAGAAATGAAATGGTTACTTGTTTTGTTTTTTCCTTGAAGCTTCAAGAAGCTTTGACCATTTTGTTTCTTTCCTAAACCTAACCATTCACCTAATCCTAGTTTATTCTCTACACTTGTTAAACTAACCCAAGGTTGCATAATGATAAGAATCACTTTATTTTCTATTATTCATAATTCTTATCATATTCTTTTTCTTCTTCTTGAAGAAGAAAGAACCTTGCTACCAACAATGGTGCCTTGAGAAAAAGAGTGAGAAATCAAAATCCAAAGTGAACCCACTTCCTATTTCTTCATCCTCTACCACTTGCCATGTAGTATAGGGTGTTTTCTTCACAAGTTTCATGACTTGGTGAAGGTGGAGCTTGAGTTTGAGTTGCCTCGACGTAGATCATCTTCGGCATCGAAGTCGACGACCTGGCCCGATCATTTCTCCGACGAAACCATCGCCAGAGTCCGGGATCCGATGATCGCAGCGGAGGGACATCATCATGGAGCTATGGAGGTGGAGGACCGGATCTACAAAGGTTGTATTTTCCGTTCACTCTTAGTTAAGTTGTTAACTTATATCGTTTTCGCCTATCCTCTAGTTACGATCTTGCTTAGGGTTACTTGGCACATAGAAAAAATTTGATTTTGGCAAGTTTGATATGTTGTAGAACCTCATGGGTGTGCCTAGGAACCCTATAGTGATATCAGAGCCTATCTAGAGCCTTAGGCGATGCGTAGACGATGTTAGAAGTCCGATCGAACCCGAAACCCTAATTTTCAACCCTCTCTGGACTTTTTCTGAAAATGTGGATTTTTCTGAATTAAAAATACCTGAAAAATTCAGCAGGGAAATATAAGAATTGTGGTGAAAAACAACAGCTTAATTCGTACATTCCACCGCGGAATCGCGGCAATACCCTGCTTGGGCCGCGGTTCCGCGGCCGTACAAAGGATATAGGTCATCATTTTTGCACCATAATTCTTATTTCTGTGATTTATATTTTATGGGTATTTTTATTATGACTCAAGAGTTGAGTGTTCTTGGGTTGTATTGGGACTCGATGATTCGATCGGATTATTTAACTTTGTTTACTTTGTCTTCCGGGTAATTTTAGAATATGTTAAAAAGTTCGACCGGATATGAATACCCAATTTTTCCCCTGTCGGGAAATTTCCAAATGTTGGATTTTTCCATAGTTTAATGACGTTCTAAGTAGTGCAAGTAACGCGATGGTCCCTCTAGAAGACAACAAACCTTAACTCGATTATGTGACCGTCTTGAACTGCCCTTTGAACCTTAGGGTTTGGGGCAGTACGGCGTGCCACATGTGAGGCGTTGTCTTGACCCTTCTACGGCTGGACCGTTGGTACTGAGGCATGAAGTGAATGTTTTTAAACTTATTTCAAGTGTTGAGCTGTTTGGGAAAACTTGGGTGTTTGATTGTTCGATTGGAAAGTTTAACATTTTCTATTTATCTGGAATGTGATACAACATTTGGAATCCACAAGTAGTTATGAGATAACTGATTTGAATGTTATAAACATAGCAGTTTAGTCTCAATTGATCGGTTGCCACGAAATTTTGATGCGATCAAAAGTCCGTCGCAATCACGTTGATTACACGGATACTCGCCGGTAAACTTAATAGACAACTACACCCCATAGCCCCGACCAAGTGACTGTAGGAGAACCCCGTCGCCAAAAAGCATCCGTTCGGGTGCTCGCGGCAGCGGTGTTCCGCCTTAGTGCACTTCGTCGACGGTATCGGGGGTGCGGCCGTCCACTAAAGTTTGCGACGAGCATTCGTTCTGGATGCCGGGAATCCTGTTGAATTGCCCGACTTTATATTGAAAAGTGTTTTCGATATTGAGACTAAAATGCGGGGTTTATAATAGTTAGGCATGCGATGTCTAAGGGATTCATTTGATTAGGCATGCGATGTTTAAAGAGTTTGCGGATTCCAACTGTTGTAGTTTTACACTTTCTTTTCTGTGACCGTAAGTGTAATATGTGATATCGCTGGTTTCGTTGCTATATGTCAACGACAATTGGGATGCGCATATTTACTTACGTTGATGACATGTGATGTTATGTGTTGCTGGATATGTTATATTGGATCGTCGTGTTTGAATAGCCGGGTTTTTTTTATGTGAGATGAGTGTTTTTCATTTTCATTCATGTAAAAACTTGTATGTAATATTCTTTTATTGGGGCACTTCCAGGTTGCGGAAGATGTCACCGTTGATGTATATTATTTTCTTTTCCGCATTAGGATAGACCCAAGGCGGGGAGCACAAGTAACCGGGTTCTAAGGTCCAGTGGGAGACCATCTCGAGGAGTCGAGTTCGGGTCTCCTAACCCTAGAATTGGTAGGGTTGCTTGCCGCTCTCGTAGGGGTCTCGGGGTGTGGGATTGGCTATTCATCGTGACCGTGGAATCCGTGTTTTATACTGGCTTGTATTAAAAACACGGACGTCTTAGAATATCCAATATTTCATATGATATTTTCTGCTGCGTTATCTGTGATGTGATCATGTGATTTGTTCAGATAGATATAATATATAGTATATATGATATATTATATAGACGTTGCTTATGTTTTACACCCGTGCTAGCCCTGCCCCGCTCTGCCGTTAGTTACCTAACCTAACGGTGCACGAGGGGACATCGAGGCGAATGCGGATGGCATAAGCGTACGTTATATTTATCTGTGATGTTTAGGTGGACTTAAATGATGGGATATTCATTAATGTGATTAATGAAAGAAAATAAACCTAAAAGATGTTGTGGAATCGAATTTCAAAATAAAAACAGGTAGCTACAGTTCTTGCTTTGCATCACGGTGTTCCTTGTAGAACATCCTGCACCTTATTCGATAAGGAAAGGACCGAGATCCCTTCACCGGGAGTGACTTCTTTAGCAATAACTGGCAGATGCTACAACCCTCAGTTTGTCTTTTGATTGCTTCTATAGTTTTTTCTTTGCACAGCGGTATATATGATATATCCTATACCTTATTTGATGAGGAAAGGGCCGACGATCCCTTCACCGGGAGTGACCCCTTTAGCAAAACTAGAAAAGCCTCAAAAACACTCCATTTAAAAACTATTTGATTCCGCAACGAGATCAAGTTCAGAGCGTTAAAGGTTTTCATAAAAACCATTCGCAACCCTCCGTCATTTTAGGAAGTAGAGTACTTAGTATTCGTGCTGTGTTTGTTGACTATAGTCAAGGCACAGTGTACGGTAGCTAAGTGATGTCTTCCTACACCGCATATGATGCGATTAGTTAGGACAGTCGCGTGACTATGTTGGCCTTAGTTAAGGGTCATGTGGGTGGATCTAATTAATCACGAAATGACGGGTAGAACTTGACTAGTGCTTATGATTTGTTGACCATAGTTAAGGTCATAGGTGCTAGGGGTAAAAATCATTATCGGGAGTTTCAAGTGTTGAAATTTGCAATGAGATTGCATACCTTCTATATAATAGTTGGATCCCGATACCCACTGCGAGTAATTGTTACTCCTGGGACAGTTTTGCACTTTACAATTAGCCTATCAAGTAGGTGTCTAGAAAGGTGTCAACGGGGTTACGCCTCTGGGAAAACGAGGTTTATTATAATTAGGTCCGTGCGAAAGCACGGGGAGCCTCCCTTAAAGTACCGACACTGGCCTGGCTGAAAGATTGGCGAACTTGTAGAGTGTAATTAATCCCGGCTAGTCTTTCCTTTTAGGGTTTGAAGGAAGATTTGATAAAAATAGTGGGAGCCATCCTGATTAGATAAAAAAAATATAACCAATCTAATCTTGCAAGAGCGCACGCAGAGTGTTTTCTTTTCTCTCTCTCCAGGTAGCGACCATATCACGCCTTAATCAAGATAATAATATGGATGTATTGACCGAACCCGCTTGTTATACTGAGTTGGGGAACGTTGGTCCCGCTCCAACTTATAATTGTTATAAGACAGAGCAGAAAATAGGGGAATACCAGAATTCCTATGCCGCCCAAACGAAGAAAGTGCATATGATACATCTTCTTTGGGTGTGTTCGTTATACAGAACTGTTTCTCAGTATCCTCTGCATCCTGGGTATTTGATACCGGATCAGGATCCCAGATATGTAATCTGTTACATAGGGCTACAAAAAGGTAGAGAACTGAGAACGGGTGATAAGTTTCATGAGACAGAAAACGGGGCTAATGTTGCAGCCAAGTCTGTTGGTCACTGTCACCCTGTATTACCAATACATTGATTCTGAACAAATGTTATTAGATACCGAACCTGATATACAAAATCATATCAGTCTCTTTATTAGTAAAGAAATGATAAAATTTTGTATTATTGGATAATGTTTTGAACATTTCCTATATCAAAAGTTGATCGGTTCAGGCACGTTATCTAAAAGCATTGATGTTCTAAATCAAACTACAGTTCTTAGTATACGGAACACACACAAGAGGAAGAGTTCAGAAATGAACGAATCCTTTTTGAGGCATTGTAGACTAGGTCATATCAATGCGACCCGACTGACTGAAGTTACATTTAGATGCATATTTAAATTAGTTTGAATTTACATATTATGAAACTTGCCAGTCATGTCACAAAGATTAGATGACCATAGCTCTGTTTATTGGAAACAGAGAAAGAGTTGTTGAACTCTTGGGACTGATACATAGTGGTGTATGTAAGGTCCCCTGTCTACATATGCCAAGACAGGTTCTTTATACTTCATTACATTCTCTGATAATCTCTCAAGATTCAGCCATATGTTCCTGTTGAAACATAAGTCCGAAGCTTTTGAGATATTCACAGAATATAAGTTAGAAGTAGAGAACCAAAAACTGGGTATAAGTATTATGTCCTATGACAAGATCAGGGAGGAGAATACTTGTGCATAGAATTCTTAGATTATTCTAAAGGAGAATGAGATTCTCTCTCGGTGTTACTCCTCTGATTATACCACAGCACAACGGTGTATCGGGGCGGAGCAATCGTACCATATTAGATATGGTGTGCTCTATGATGAGTATTACTGAGTTACCTATTTCTTTTAAGGGGTTGTGCACTTGAGAAGTTGCATACCTATTGAATTAGGTTCGAATCAAATCAGTGCCTACCACTCCATATGAGATATGGTATGGGAAGAACCTATCTCTTAAGTAAGTTAAGATTTGGGATTGTCCGGCCTATGTCAAAAGAAAAATCCGGACAAAATCGAGGCAAGGTCAGTTCTGTAGAACTGGAAAGGTTCCAGCTATACAAAACTGCTGATGATTTGACAGAACCAAAGGATTCAAAAGTTCCGGACGAACCTCAGCCTCTCCGCCGATCTGGTAGGGTTCCTCATCCGCCAGAGAGATACTTCGGTTTCTCAATGACAGTGGGAGCGAGGATTGCATCATGAGATGATGACCCAACTAGTTTCGAGCAGGCCATCGAGAGTAGGGACTCTGTAAGAATGGCTGGATGCTTAGAGATCTGAGATGGAATCCATGTACACCAACAAAGTATGGACTTTGGATGCTATATCTGAAGGGTTAAATCCTTATCAGGAGCAAGTATATCTTGAGAAGATTACTTGGTGTAGATGGAAAAGTTGAGACTTTCAAAGCTAGACTTGTTGAAGGTTTTCGTCATCGACCAGGCGTGGATAATGATGAAACCTTTTCCAGTGGTTATGCTTAAATCCATCCGGATCCTACTTAACATTGCTGCATACCATGACTACGATATCTGGTGGTTGGGTGCCATGACTGCTTTTCTAAATAATGATTTAGAAGAGAACGTCTATAAGTACACAGCCAGAGGGCTTCGTAAACAGTGGGAGCAGCGGAAACGTGTGCAAGTTGCTTTACAGGATGAAGCAGGCATCGCGGAGTTGGAACGTCTGTTTTGATGTGGTAGTCAAAGAGTTTGACTTCATCAAAATGGTAGACGAACCTTGTATATACAAAAAGGTAGTAGAGAGTAAGGTGGTCATCCTCGTATTGTACGTGGACAACATACTCTTGATAAGAAAAGAGTTTCCTATGCTACGCATGGTCAATCTCCTCTTATCACATGGATTCTCCATATAGGATAAAGTTGATACCTCCTAAATCCTGGGATTTGGGTCTATGAGATAGATCTAAATGGATGTTAGGATTCTCACTAGCTGTAGTAAGATAGTATCAATCGATCCTGGGGAGAATCACTGGAAAGATTCCAGGGTGATAAGGACGACTGAATGTCAGTCGCAGGCATTGTCTTTACCCTCAGTAGAGGGACGGTATGTTGGAAGAGTTCTAAGCTAGATACCGTGGCAAACTAGAAGATAAAGGCTGGTAACATCGCTATTAAAGATACTACCTAAGAGGCAGTTTGGGTGTATATTGGTTCATGAGATGAACTAGGTTCCTACCATTGTATGACAATGGAAGTGTGGCTTTGGCCCAGGAACCCCAATCCCATCAGTGACCCAGACATATTCTGAGGCAGCATCACCTGATCATGGAGATAGTTGATCTCCAGGGTGATCGAGATTAGGAGAGTAGACTCAGAGGACAACACGGCGGATCCACTCACAAAGGCCTTTTCCCATAGAGAGACTTATATGTGATGGTTGAGTATGTGATACTGCAACCACTGCTACAGATGGCCCTAGTGCAAGTGGGAGATTGTTAGTTATATGTATGCCCTAGAGGCCATTACTGTACATTGGATGTATATTATAGTGGATGCTGGGACATATATAGGTAGGACTTTCTTGCTCGACATGATAGTACGCTATCTGGTTGCTCTTTATCTTAACATGTATACTTGCAGTCTCTCTATTACATGTTGATAAAGCCCTTAGGATGTGTGCTCGACTTCCAGGACTATGATGTAGATCATACTAGTGGGGCCTGGGTAGTCCATGAGTACATCCTTCAATGTTCCTAGTCATGGGAATATCGAGACGGGGCATCGATATTCCAGAGTAGACTAGCGTATATCTTCTCGACCCATGTGATGGGCGATGGATGATCCCATATCCGTTGGTGTTTGACATCAGAGATGGTATGCGGGTGCTCAGTGATGACTGGGTACACTGAACGGACTCGCCGAGAACTCCTAGATGGTATTATACCTCACGTCAGATGGCAGTTCTCTGGTGACACTGGTACAACTTAGTCTGTTGACCCGAGATCGTCATAGAGTCTTGTGTGTCTCCCACTGTGCTTTGATTTCCACCCTACCACGGCTCTACTGAGTCGTGCAAACAGGTGGTTTTTGGGTACAGTCCCGATTCATATGGAGGCAATGAGCGATAGGAGGGGATTCGTCTCTCCCGGTATTGGGGGTTGATGTTGCGCTATGCTCGACTGGCCATAACTGGAAATCCCTGGCCAGGGTTGCAGTGATATACTGGTAAGAGTTATCAGTAGTTTCACGCTTGTTATGGACCTTACGTCGGCATGACTTATCAAGCTATTGGGGTCTGACGTTTACCACCCCTAGGCGAGATATGCGACATATCAGACGAACAGACCGGACTATACGGTAAGTGTTGCTGGTTGGATTCACAGGAGTGCGAGCAGGCTTGCTCGTTGATCTTCTAATCGCTCAATACCCGGGTGGCCGTTACGTTTAGCAGACCGCTTGCGGCTTGTGGGTGTTTGATATGATCATCACCTATTGCCGGCGTATTGACGAGTCTTTAGAGTCCTACACAGAGGTTTCCTGGCTCAAGCGAAACGAAATAGGAGCGCATATGAGATATGTGCGGGACCGAGAATAATGCATGTATGTGATACCGTATTCTATTCTCGCGATGAATGTATCGATTGGTTGTATGCGATATAACCTAGTTATCGAATCGAGGATTGATTCGATAAGTCGATACATTGGATATTAGTCGGTCATATGCGATATGACCGGATCGTTAAATCAAGTGTTGATTTAATGATTTAATGTATAATTATATATTTGATATATTACTTTTCATTAACTAGTATGGGTTCACTTAAGATGGATTTTCTCACTTGATGTGCACATTGTATATATGATATAGTTTTGTGCACTAGATTGTATCATGTTTGATGATACATGCAAACTTGGGTGTATGTTTACTTTAAACCATGTTTAAGCGAATGGTTAGGGTTTTGTTATCTTTTCGTAATTATTTATTTCTTTTCATTTAATTTAGGGCAAGAAATGAAATGGTTACTTGTTTTGTTTTTTCCTTGAAGCTTCAAGAAGCTTTGACCATTTTGTTTCTTTCCTAAACCTAACCATTCACCTAATCCTAGTTTATTCTCTACACTTGTTAAACTAACCCAAGGTTGCATAATGATAAGAATCACTTTATTTTCTATTATTCATAATTCTTATCATATTCTTTTTCTTCTTCTTGAAGAAGAAAGAACCTTGCTACCAACAATGGTGCCTTGAGAAAAAGAGTGAGAAATCAAAATCCAAAGTGAACCCACTTCCTATTTCTTCATCCTCTACCACTTGCCATGTAGTATAGGGTGTTTTCTTCACAAGTTTCATGACTTGGTGAAGGTGGAGCTTGAGTTTGAGTTGCCTCGACGTAGATCATCTTCGGCATCGAAGTCGACGACCTGGCCCGATCATTTCTCCGACGAAACCATCGCCAGAGTCCGGGATCCGATGATCGCAGCGGAGGGACATCATCATGGAGCTATGGAGGTGGAGGACCGGATCTACAAAGGTTGTATTTTCCGTTCACTCTTAGTTAAGTTGTTAACTTATATCGTTTTCGCCTATCCTCTAGTTACGATCTTGCTTAGGGTTACTTGGCACATAGAAAAAATTTGATTTTGGCAAGTTTGATATGTTGTAGAACCTCATGGGTGTGCCTAGGAACCCTACAGCTCTGTTATTCATATATTTTGGTGTTTTGTTTTCTAGTATATTCTGTTTCTGCCCAGGTTACTTCTGTGCTGGCTTGCATTTGGGGTAGACACGGAAAAAAGTTGTCTATCGATATTCTAAGTTATTTGCTAATCAGGTTTTTATCTGTAATAATTAATGTGTTCGTAAACCTCCCCTAGCTGCTAGTATGTCGGTTGGCAGGGGGTTGCACATTTCTGTAATGTTTACTGTTTGTGTATATGAACTTGATTGGATCGTTGTGATGATTAGCCGGGGTTTGAGATGGGTTTTATATTCATTCATTCGATGTAAATTGTAATATGATGTAATATTCTTTTGCAGGGCACATCCAGGTTGCGGTTGTAGCCACCGTTGTATTATTTCATTTACTGTTTTTTGCTCCTAGGATAGACCCAAGGTGGGGTACACAAACTACCGGGTACGTTGAAGTGTTTAGTGGCCTACTCACGTCGTTGAGGGAGACCGCTTCACTTCGGGTACTTGGAGGGTAGTTTGCCGTACCCGTAGGGGTCTAGGGTGGGTAATGGCTATTCATCACAACTGTGTAATCCGTTTTTTGTTGCAGGCTCAAAGGAAAAGCGGATTGCTTGTATATCCAATAATGTTTATCTGAGATCTGGAATGCCTATTATTGCGTCTGACGAATGTACAATATCTATATATGATAGCTATTTAGACGTCACTTATGTTTTACACCCACGCTAGCCTAGCCCCGTTCTGTCGTTAATTAAGTAACCTAACGGGTGATGACGGGACCCAGTGGCGAATGCGGATGGCATAAGAGGACGTTGTATTTTCGTTATTTTCTGCAATGCTAGGTTAAATGATGGGACACATTATTTTAATGCAAAGAAAATAAACCAAAGTTGAATCGTTGGAACAAATTTAAAAGAAACCACTCGGTTATTTTAAAAGAGCAGAATTTTTAATTGCGGAGCTTTAACCACTCCTTTTAAAAAGCTATCAGGTTCCTTCGATTATATCAAGTTCACTACGTTCACGGTTTCGCCAAAAACAGTCATAGCCCTCCGTCATTTCTTATGGATAGTCATTAGTATTCAAGCTATGTTTGTTGGCTTTCGTCAAGGCATAGTGTTTGGTAGCTGCTGGGGTATTCATTTGTTGTATAGATAGATGAGTTGGTTTGGGACAGTCGTATTACCTTGTTGGTTTTCGTCAAGGGTATGTACGGTGGGTTCAAATTAACAAGATAATGATGGGCAGAGCTTGACATGTGACTTATGATTTGTTGGCTTTCATCAAGGTCATAAGAACATGGGGCAAAAATCCACATCGGGAGTTTTTAAAGAAACTGAAACGTGCTAAGTGTTGCATACCATTTAGAGTTTGATGAATGTTGGTAGGATTCCTTCAACATTATCACACGATGATATTTGGATCCCGATCCTACTGTGAGTATATGCTACTTATCAGGAGATTCGTCACTTAACGATTAATGCTATAAACCAAGTAGGCGTCGAGAAAGGTGTCAGCGGGGCTACGCCCCCAGAGAAAAGATGTTATTTAATTAAGGAACTTCGCGAAAGCATTGGAAAACCTCCCTCGAAGTACCGACACTGGCCTGGCTGAACGGTTAAGCAAGTATTGTACAGTGAGAATAGTCCTGGCTAATTCTTCTTTTATGGTTTGAGGAAGGATTCGAGAAACAGTGGGAGCCATCCAGTTTAGATAAATTAAAAACCAATCTAAACTTGCAAGAACATCATGCTAAAGTGTTTTCTTCTCTCTCTCATTGCAGCGACCTTGTGACCATGACTAGGTTACATCTAGATAACAAGTTGACTGAATCTAACTTATATGACTGGTAAAGGTCTGTCCAGATGTCCATTGCCTATGACAAGCTGGACCACCCTATTACTACTCAAGATCCCACCATCCCAGGTCCAGTTTCCACCGTCGCGGATATGGATATCCGTCAGACAAGGGAAAAGGATAAAGCGAAAGCCAAGTGCCTCGTGTTGGCTTCAGTTGATGGTGTATACCAGAAGCAGCACGAGAATATGGACTTAGTTTCCATCTTTCTCCATAACAAAGATTTATATGGAGAGCAATCTCATATCACAAGATATGAGACCTCGAACGAATTAATTCTAGTGAGGTTGGCTGTCGGGTCATCTGTAAAGGACGACGTCCTTACAATGACTAGCTATATTGATGAGCTCAAGGACCTGGAGACCACGTTGAGAAACAGGTCATACGCTGACTTATTTCCACAGCCCCTACCCTCTACTTACACCCTGAAAGAAACTAGGGAGACACAAGCTCTGCTTAATGGGGGACCTTCTTCTTCTACATCCAGGGCGAAAGCAAAGGGTGAAAAGAAGAAGACCTCTACAAAGCCGATATATGGTGTCGGTAAAGTAGGAGGAAAGGGAAGAGCAAAAGTTTCGGGACTTGGTGTAGGTAAGGAGGGATGTTCCTATTGTTATGGGAACGGGCATTGGCAGAAGGATTGCAGGGCTTTGGAAGCCAGTAGCCAGGATACGAAGCATGTTGTGGCTTCGGCCTCAAGTGTGTTTGTAATTGAGAACTGTTTGTCAATTAACTCTACTTCCTGGGTACTAGATACCGGAGCAGGATCTCATATCTGTAATTCATTACATGCTTTGAGAAACCGTAGAGTTATAAGGGTAGGTGATTTGTCTCTCAGAGTTGCAAACAGAATGAGTGTGAACGCTGAATCCGTGGGAGAATATCACCTAGGTTTGACAAGTGGGCAGATATTAATTCTACGTAACTGTCTGTATGTACCTAGTTTGACTTGTAATATCATATCAGTGTCCACACTTTCGAGAGAGGGATATGATTTTACATTCGTAAGCGATGTAGTTCACATCTACCTAAATCAAGTTCTGATTGGGTCCGGTACATTAGATGACGGTATACACGTATTAAGTCAAGCTCAGGTTTTCAATGTACAGAACACACTTAAAAGAAAGTCTCCAGAAATAAATCAGGCTTTCTTATGGCATTGTAGACTAGGTCACATCAATGAAACACGATTAACTAAGTTACATAGAGAAGGATATTTGAATCCGTTCGAATATCAATCTTATGCTACTTGTGAATCTTATCTAATGGGAAAAATGACAAAGACTCCGTTTACTGGACACGGAGTAAGAGCGAGCGAGCTCTTAGGACTCGTACACAATGACGTGTGCGGTCCAATGTCTACACATGCGCGAGGTGGTTATTCCTACTTCATTACTTTTACGGATGATTTCTCTAGGTATGGACATATCTTCTTGATGAAGCATAAATCCGAGGCTTTTGAGAAATTCCAGGAATACAAGAATGAAGTGGAAAACCAAACAGGCAAAAGTATCAAGACACTGAGATCTGATCGAGGTGGTGAATACTTAAGTGCCGAGTTCCTGGGTTACTTAAAAGAGAATGGAATTCTCTCTCAGCTTACTCCTCCATACACACCACAACACAACGGTGTATCGGAAAGGAGGAATCGAACCCTATTGGATATGGTTCGTTCTATGATGAGTAAGGCTGAGTTACCGTGATCTTTCTGAGGTTATGCACTAGAATCAGCTGCATTTCTTTTGAACAAGGTTCCAACCAAAACTGTGCCTACCACACCATATCAGATGTGGAGTGGGAAGAAACCCTATCTTCAGTACCTGAAGACATGGGGATGTCCAGCTTTTGTAAAAAAGCAGCATCCGGACAAGCTCGAGGCGCGCTCAGTAGAGTGTAAGTTTGTGGGATATCCAAAGAACTCCATAGGATATTGCTTCTATTATGCAGAGGAACAAAAGGTTTTTGTTTCTCGTCATGCCCGCTTCTTAGAAACTGAATTTTTAGAAAATCAGAAGAGCGGGAGTGCAGTAGAACTGGAAGAAATTCCAGAACCACAAGCTGTTACTGAAAGTATGGTTGAACCAGTGGTTTTAGAATAAAGGGACATACCAGCGCCTATCCGCAGAAGTAGTAGGCAGTCTCATCCGCCCGAGAGATACTACGGTTTTCTCATAGACGGGGATCGAGAAGATTGCATCATTGATAATGATGACCCTACTAGCTTCCAGCAAGCCATTCAGAGCGGCGACTCGGTAAAATGGCTGGATGCAATGCGGACCGAAATGGAGTCCATGTACACTAACAAAGTATGGACTTTGGACATTGCTCCAGGTGGGGTAAAACCCGTAGGATGCAAATGGATCTTCAGAAAGAAGATTGGTGTAGATGGACAGGTTGAAACCTATAAGGCTAGACTTGTTGCAAAGGGTTTCCGTCAAAGACCTGGTTTGGACTATGACGAAACCTTTTCTCCAGTGGCTATGCTCAAATCCATTCGGATCCTTCTTGCTATTGCTGCCTTCCACGATTATGAGATCTGGCAGATGGACGTAAAGACGGCCTTTCTAAATGGTAATTTTGAAGAGTGCGTCTATATGGATCAGCCAGAGGGATTCATTCAGAGTGGGAGTAGCGGTAATGTATGCAAGCTGCTTAAGTCCATTTATGGACTAAAGCAGGCATCGTGGAGTTGGAACATCTGTTTTGATAATACTGTCAAAGAATTCGACTTTATCAAAAATCCAGATGAACCATGCATATATAGTAAGCTTGTAGGGAGAATTGTTGTATTCCTCGTCTTGTACGTGGATGACATTCTCCTAATAGGAAATGATATTCCTATGCTACAGTCAGTCAAAACATTCTTGTCACAGAAGTTCTCTATGAAGGACCTGGGTGATGCCACCTACATTCTGGGGATCCAGATCTATCGTGATAGATCAAAGAGGGTGTTGGGACTTTCGCAGTCCAGGTACATAGACACCATATTGAAAAGATTCAGTATGGAAGATTCTAAGCGCGGTAACCTACCGGCTTGTCACGAAATCACCCTCTCCAAAGAGATGTCTCCCAAGACATGTCGATTATACCCTACGCTTCTGCGGTAGGCTCTATAATGTATGCGATGTTATGTACCAGACCAGATGTAGCATACGCATTGAGCGTTGTAAGCCGGTATCAGGCAAACCCAAGGGAGAAGCACTGGATAGCAGTAAAGAACATTCTCAAGTACCTGAGGAGGACTAAGGAGATGTTCTTGGTGTATGGCGGAAAAGACCTCCAGATCGAGGCCTTTGCTGACTCCAGCTTCCAGAGTGACAAGGATGACTCCAAGTCCATGTCGGGTTATGTCTTTACCCTCAATGGAGGGGCGGTCTGTTGGAAGAGTTCCAAGCAGGAGACCGTTGCTGACTCAACGATGGAAGCGGAGTACATAGCTGCTTGCGATGCCGCAAAAGAAGCTGTCTGGATGAGGAAGTTCCTTACAGAACTTCAGGTGGTTCCTACCAGTGCTGGTCCAATACCTCTGTATTGCGACAACAACGGCGCTATAGCTTTAGCGAAGGAACTCAGGTCCTATCAGAAGTCCAGACACATCTTAAGGCGGTATCACCTGATCAGGGAGATCGTAGATCGCCGGGAGATCGAGGTAAAAAGAGTAGATACCGAGAATAACACTGCTGATCCATTCACAAAGGCCATTCCTCAGACAAAGTTCGAGAGGCTATTCGAGATGATAGGTCTGCGATATGCCAGTACATGGCCCTAGTGCAAGTGGGAGATTGTTAGTGTATATTCCCTAGGGGCCATTATTGTATCATACTAGTTTGTATATTACTTAATAGAAGCTTGGGATATTCACAGTTATATAACAGTCTTGCTAAACATGGTAGTATGCTACTTGGTTTTTTCTATCTTAATATGTGAGTATACGTATTGATAGAGCCAATAGGATCTTGCTTGACTACCAGCGTTGTGATGGCAGTCACACTAGTGGGGGCTGGGTAGTTTACAAGCACATCCTTTTCCAGGTCCCTAGTCGTATGATTATCGAGACAGGGCATCGATACTCCAGAGTAGACTAGTGTGTATGCTTCTCATCCCAGTTGGGGAGATGGTCTGTGCCACAGCCGTCAGTACGTCATACTGGAGATAGTATACAGGTGCTCGTTGGGTTACGGGTACATCGGACAGGACTCGCGGGGAACTGTTGGTTGGTATTATACCCGTCGTCAGTTAACAGTTTCCAGGTGACATGAGTACAGCATAGTCCGCAGACTTGACACTGCTACTTCACCTCGAGTGTGTCCCACTGTTCTTAGATTGCTACCCTACCACGGCTCAAAGGAGTCGTGCAAACAGGTAGCAGTTGGGTACAGTCCCGATCACTTGGAGGCAGTGGCGGTTAGACAGGATTCGTCTCTCCCGGTATTGGGAGTTGATATCGCGCTGTGTCAGAGAGCCATTGCGCAAAGTCCCTGGACAGGGCAAACGAGATTTACTGGTAGGTTCCAGTTGTTTCTCAGGGTGTAATGGGCTATGCTCTGACACGACTTATACCGCTATTAGGGGACTGACGCTTGCCGCCCCTAGGCCTGATATGCGATAGTCTTAGACGAACAGACCAGACTGTACGGAGATTGTCACATCAGGCTCAGTAGGAGTTTGGATGTGTTTCCTCATCGGCCTTCTTATCGACATCTACCTGGGGACCGTTGCGTACAGATAGTGCCGCTTGCGGTCTATGGTTAAACCCACTGCCAGCGTAGTGTCGAGTCTTTATAGTCTCACACAGAGAGTTTCCCTGCTTCGGGCGAAACGATATAGAGGTCGTATGGTTTTACGACAGGGTTTGGACGCATACGTGTTTTTACGCACGTACGATGTTCAGACAGTTTTTACTAGTCGGCTTTGGTTTAAGCCAGATTCTAGTATCGGATTATTGGATTTATACAGTCTAAAGTTTTTCCGTGTTTTCACGGATAGGAGGGGCGTTCTCGTAATTTGTCGGGAAGCTTCTAGAAGGATGATGACTTGGAGGGTAAGGTGGCATTTGCATTTATTGGATTAATGCGTCATGAGAGTGAATCATCCATGGAGTTAATGATTCATTTATGATTCATATGACTCATGTGATGAATCACTTAGTGTATTAATGAAACATGATGATATATCATTATTTGTTATTCATTTAATATATATGATATGTTTCATATATACATAAATGATATCATTTATCCAATAGGATTCTCATTCTCACCTTCTCTCTCCTCAAGCTCTCTCTCTTCAAACCCTAACCCTAACCTCTTATGTGTTGAGATCAAGGGTTAGCTAGACTAATACATCCCTAATCCAACTCTATATCCCTTAGGTAGCTTAGATTAGCACTTTGAGCAATCTAGTTACCTCAAGTTAGAGGTCAAGCTTGGAGTAGGAGCTCTCGGGTGGATCATCTTTGACTCGAGGAGGCCGTTGAGGTATTGACGTTCCAAGGAGCCTACAAGGAGTGGAGGACAGCGATGAAGACCCGAAGGACAAGTAACGTGAGGTATAACTTCGAATCAGAGTAGTTAAACCTTTCGTAATTTTCTAGTAACGGTTTAGACACGATTCATGCGCTCAAGTCCGTGTTACGAAGCTTTGATAATCGTTTTTCATATATTCTGCCTCCCCGCAAGTTCGTAGGGTGCGTGACATGGACTTACATAGATGTTCCAACTGTAGCATAGGAATATCATTTCCTATCAGAAGAATGTCATCCACGTACAATACGAGGAATGTGACAGCTCTCCCTACAGCCTTTTTATAAACATAAGGTTCATCTGGATTTTTGATGAAATCAAACTCTTTGATAACATCATCAAAACAGATGTTCCAACTCCGTGATGCCTGCTTTAATCCATAAATGGATTTGAGCAATCTACATGCTTTCCTGCTGCTCCCACTGTCAACGAAATCCTCTGGCTGATCCATATAAACGCATTCTTCTAAATCACCATTTGGAAATGCAGTTTTAACGTCCATCTGCCAGATTTCATAGTCGTAGTGAGCAGCAATAGCAAGTAGGATCCGAATGGATTTAAGCATGGCTACGGGCGAAAAAGTTTCGTCATAGTCCAGACCTGGTCTTTGACGAAATCCTTTCGCCACAAGTCTTGCCTTATAGGTCTCCACCTGCCCATCTACACCAATCTTTCTTTTAAAGATCCATTTGCACCCCACGGGTTTTACCCCAGGGGGTACAACATCCAAAGTCCATACTTTTTTGGTGTACACAGACTCTATTTCAGATCTCATGGCATCCAGCCACTTCACAGAGTCTCCACTCGTGATAGCTTGCTGAAAACTGGTAGGATCATCATCCTCCATGATACAATCTTCTCTATCACTATCAATGAGGAAACCGTAGTACCTCTCCGGTGGGCGAGAAGTCCTACCAGATCTACGGAGGGCTGAGGTCCATCAGTTTCTGTTGCAACAGCTGGTTCAACCAAGTCGTCATTTGTAACTTGTGTCTCTAGAACCTCTTCTAGATCTCCCACACTACCATCAGTATCATTTGTAAAAAATTCTTTTTCTAAAAATGTGGCATACTGAGAAACAAACACCTTTTGTTCCTCCTTGTGGTAGAATAGATATCCATAGGAGTTCTTTGGATACCCCACAAAATTACACATGACTGACTGTGTCTCGAGTTTGTCCGGATTTTGCTTTTTGACATAGGACGGACAACCCTAAATCTTAACTCGTTTAAGAGATGGTCTCTTCCTATGCCATATCTCATATGGCGTAGTAGACACGGTTTTGGTTAGAACCCTGTTCAATAAAAACGCTGCAGTCTCCAATGCGTGCCCCCAAAACGAGACGGATAACTCAACATTACTCATCATAGAACGTACCATATCTAATAGGGTCCGATTCCGTCGCTCTGACACACCGTTGTGCTGTGGTGTGTAAGGAGGAGTGAGCTAAGAGAGAATCCCATTCTCTTTTAGAAAGTCTGCAAACTCTGTACTAAGGTACTCCCCACCTCGATCTGATCGAAGCATCTTGATACTCAATCCGGTTTGTTTTTCTACTTCAAGTTTGTACTCAGTGAATTTCTCGAAAGCTTCAGACTTATGCTTCAATAAAAACACATGATCGAATCTTGAGAAATCATCAGTAAAAGTAATGAAGTAAGAAAAACCGTCTCTAGCATGTGTAGACATTGGCCCACATACATCACTATGTATGAGGCCTAAAAGCTCAGTAGCTCTTTCTCCGTGTCCTGTAAATAGAGTTTTAGTCATTTTACCCTTGATACAAGACTGGCAAGTCGCATAAGATTTATATTCAAAAGAATTTAAGTATCCATCTTTATGTAGATTGTTTAGTCTTGTTTCGTTAATATGACCAAGTCTACAGTGCCAAAGAAAAGCTTCATTTATTTCTGAAAATTTTCTTTTATTAGTGTGTTGTATGCTGAAAACTGTGTGTTGATTTAGGACGTAAGTGTACTATACCCAACCAATATTTGATTCAGGTTAATGTTCATAACATTATTCTGCAATACAAAATTATAACCTTCATTGTCTAACAAAGAAACGGATATTATATTACAAAGCATACTAGGTACATAATAACATGGGTTCAAAACCAATATACACCCTGACGGCAACCCCAGGCGATACTCTCCCACTGAAACCGCATGTACATTGGAACCATTTCCAACCCGGAGAGTATGGTCACCTGTTTTCAAAACTTTTCTATTTCTCAGCCCCTGCATGGAATTGCAAATGTGAGAACCTGAACCGGTATCTAATACCCAGGAATCAGAGTTTATAGAAAAACAGTTTTCTGTCACAAACACACCTGAAGCGGAAGCATCACCATGCTTCTTCCTTTTGAAATCCAAGTATTCAGTGCAATTGCGCTTCCAGTGTCCCGATTTGTGGCATTGATAACATTCCCCTTTTCCCGATTCCCCAGCAGTGGACTTGTCTTTCCCCTTAACCTTTTTAACTCCACCTCTAGTTTTGGTGGGTTTCTTCTTCATCTTTCCCTTGGCCTTGGCTTTTGGGCGAGAAGAGAAAGATGGCCCAACAATCAAAGCGGGAGTCTTCACTGACTTCAGCGTGCTCTCTGCACTTCTCAATATATTGAGAAGTTCAAGCAGTGACTTCTCCATGTTGTGCATGTTGAAGTTTACTACAAATTGAGCAAAGGTAGGGGGTGAGACTGTAGAATAATATCAATATATTGTTCGTTCTCCATTGTCCATCCGAGATCCTCAAGCTCTTCTATAAGAGCTATCATCTTCAAAACATGGTCACCTACTGGTGTGCCAGGAGTCATCCGCATCTGAAACAATTTTCGCGATACTTCGTATCATAGGACACGAGATTGCTCCCCATACAACTCTTTTATATGGAGAAAGATGGATTGAACATCCATCTGCTCGTGCTGCTTTTGATGTGTGTTATCCATTGATGCAAGCGCGGGGAATTTGGCCGTGGCACATGTTCCCCTCCGAAAGGAGGCCTAGACTTCGCGTCTGTGCTTGAGGTTCGGGGCAGATGCTATTTGGTTTTATCCGTCTATCTCTCCGAAGATGCCAAGTTGATTTATGGCACCGTGTATCAGAGGTTTAGACGGATGCGGCCGATGTAGCAGACTTCGTCAGATTCCCCCTCAGGGTGAGGGGTTTTTGATTGTGGGGACGCTCTTCCCTGCAGGCGCAAGCCCCTGCAGTTAATTACGCTACCGCATTATGGTAACAACTTTCTCCTTCTCCAGAATTTCACTTCGTGTCGTGTGTGTTTGTTTTGTTTGTGGTTGCCCGTGGATTGTATACGGAGACTGAGTGATGCCGTCGCCCGTAGGACGTGGATTAGTCCAAATCCGTATTTGCTTAGATTTGGGTTTGGTGTTTTTAGTTTAAGGATGCATTAGTCGCGTTGCGTCTAAGATCGACTTAAACGTTCGTTAAGGATACGTTAGTCTTGTTTTAGACTAAGATCAACTTAATGTAGTGATTAATTTAATGTATGGCCATCGGGACTCGTCACCTCTCTGACGTCGTCGAAGGATTACAACGACATGTATCAGAGGAGCTCGGAGATGTACCCTCGAACCAGAGTTGGTTGGGGGTTTTATAATCCATTTGAATGTTTAAGGATACGTTAGCCGTATTTGGGGCTAAGATCAACTTAAACGGGACCGTTTAGATCCGGCAAAAGAGCGTTTGGAGGCTATTGCGCCAGTTTAGGGACGTGGCGGTCTATCGCCAGTTTAGGGACTTGGGGGTCCGATATTAGTTTAGGGACGTCTCGGTCCGATATTAGTTTAGGGACGTTTCGGTCCAATGTTAGTTTAGGGACGTTTCGGTCCAATATTAGTTTAAGGACGTTTCGGTCCATGAGTTTAAGGACCCCGCAGTCCATATGGGTGTGTGGTCGTTGGGACCCGTCACCTCTTTGACGTCGTTGAGGAATTACAACGATGGATGTCAAAGGAGTTCGGAGATGTACACTCGAACCAGACGTAGATTGATTTAGGAGAGCCATTTTGCTCAGTCAATTTAATTTAAGGACTTATGGCCACGATTGGGCTAAGTCCAGTTGAAAATGTCCAACATTGCTTTTGCATTTCTTTTTTACTTTTATTTGGGCTTTGCCCAGAAAAGATGCAGAGCATCAATTTTATTTGGGCCCAGCCCTTTTATTGCTTTGCAATTTATTTTGGCCTGCTAGGTCTTTTTGATTTGGGCCTAGCCCTTCAAGTAATGCATTGCATTTGTGCAAAGCACCAAGAATCTTTTAGATTCAGGAAGAGAAGTGCAAAGCACTTTTTAATTTCTTGATCTAAATTTAGATCAAAGAAAAGAAAGAAATCTTTTCTTTCTTTCTGTCTCAGAGAACCAGGGGTTCATAGCAAGTGCAAGGCACTATTTTTATTATTTTTATTTATTTATTTATTTATTGAAGATCACTGATCTTGTTTTTTTTATTTAGATCAATGATCTATCCTTTAAGAGAATTTTCTCTTATCTCAATGGTTTTTACCTTCTTTTTTTGTATTCTCAAGGAGTTCTCAAGAGTTCTCTTCTCTGTTCTTCTTCTTTTTTTTTTTTTTAAAAAAACCCAGATGTCTCTGAAATGAGGTCTGGGGTCCTTTTTATAGTGCTCAAAAATTAGTTGAATTTGTTAAAAAGATCTTTTTCTGAGTGATTTGGGGAATTTTCCCCACCGTTGGATCTTTGATCCAAAGGTCCCTGTTTTACAGAAGAAATCTTCTTGTTTTAACAAGAACAGAAAAAATTTCCTTAAATCTTCATTCTGTTGTTGCGCAACTCACCAGCGCGTGACACGTGTCGCGCAGTAAGGCGCTTGCGCAGCTGTGCTTGCGCGACTGCGCAGACACGTGTCGCGCAGTGAAGCGCTTGCGCAACTGGGCTTGCGCAACTGCGCAGACACGTGTCCCTCAACGGTGCACTTGCGCAACAGTGTTTGCGCAACTGCGCAGACACGTGTCGCGCAGAGGTGCGTTTGCGCAGTTGTGCTTGTGCAACTGCGCAGACACGTGTCGCGCTGCAGTGCACTTGCGCAACAGCGTTTTGCGCAGACACGTGTCGCGCAGCGGTGCGCTTGCGCAGTTGTGCTTGCGCAACTGCGCAGACACGTGTCGCGCAGTGGTGCGCTTGCGCAACAGCGTTTGCGCAACTGCGCAGACACGTGTCGCGCAGTGGTGCGCTTGCGCAACAGTGTTTGCGCAACTGCGCAGACACGTGTCACGCAGCGCAGCGCTTGCGCAACTGAGCGTTGCTTTTGCTTTTTAAAGAGCCTTGCTCTGATTGGACGTACTGCCTTGGGCGTTGTGCTGCCGAGTCAGCTTCTGACACGTGGCAAATTGCGCGCAGCGCACTGGATCTGAAGCGTTGCTTCAAAATTTTGAATTTTTGAAATTCAAACAGAGCCTTGCTCTGATTGGGGGAACAAATGCCCCCCCACCGTTGCGCTCACGTGGCGCGTACGTAAGTGCAGCGGTGGCAAGATCCTGACTGTTGGATCATGGGGGTCAGTTGAAGGGGCGCAGGCGCCTATAAATAGGACCTTTGGTCCTTAGAAAATTCTTTACTACTTCAAGAATTTTGACTCAGAGCCTTGCTCTTGCTTAAGAATTTTCAGAGCTTTGCTCTTGATTGATTTTTCAAGAACTCCCGAGTTCATAACCATCTTAGGTATTTAACAAAATTAAATTAACTTAAATTAAAACTGATTAATAGAGCCTTGCTCTTATAGATCTTTGATCTAAAATCCTTTTGGGGTTTCCTCAACAGAGCTTTGCTCTTATAGATCTTTGATCTAAAGAGAACCCCTTTGGGGTTTCTTCAACAGAGCCTTGCTCTCAAAAAATTACAGAGATCTTGTTCCTGGGGTTTAACCTATGAACAGAGCCTTGCTCCTAGATTAAATGTAGATCTCCCCCCTTTATATATATATATATATATATATATATATATATATAAAATGAAGAACCCTTAAAGGTTTTCCTGGATCTTTAGGATCCCAAAATTTTTCTTTTAATCCTTAGGGGTTATAGTTTTCATTACTATTACAGAGCTAGGCTCTTTTTTAAGAAGTTTTATTCTTTTGAGACCAGAGTTTGACAAATGTCACTCTGTGACAGAGCTTTGCTCTAAAAGAGGAGATTTTCTTCTTGTCTTGAGGGATTCCCCCCCCAATGAGGATATTCTCTTGGGGGTCTTTTTCATTGACTGACAGTCTCATCCAATGATGGGACTGTCTTATCAAATGATGCGCCGTCATCTTGATTTTGTGGGTCCCCCTTTGGTCCCCTACCCACTGCATTGTAGTGTGATGTAGGACTTTGAAATGTGAAGCATTGGAACACTAACGGTTATATATTTTCTTTTTCTTTTTCTACAGGAAACATGTCTGAAGATTTGTCTTTCCCTTTCGTTCGCTCAGAAGGAGGGTTCCCACATTCGCCAGTGGACCGGGTGGTGTTTGCTCTGATTAAAGATCACGATCCCGAGTGCAAGAAACTTCACCTATGGGGAAGGTGGTACAGCCAGATCATCCAAGGCCGTTGCAGCTTTAGCTCCGCCTCGCCCTCTGAGCCCAAAGTCGCGATCCCTTATGCGGACAAGCCCCCGGTGGAGTATGCCGTGGAGGTTAAAAATTGGAATTCCGACGACCTCCTTCAGCCTGCAATCGGTGCCATTCCGGTGCAGCCGCCACCGGCTATAGATATCTTGGGGAGGCGAATCTGTCAGGGTGAAGCACGCCCTTGGGGACAGGCTTATAACATTGGATTGATCCCGCGGCCGCTTGCCGGATATTTGCAATGGGCCCGTTACATTTTGGCGACGAAGAGGGCTCTCCTGACGACGATTGGTTTATACTCGGCCGTCTACGTCTCGCTTTTCGAGTATCCCTCTCCTCCGACGTGGTGGATAAAGGCCTTCATCGAACAATGGAATATCCCCACCCATACCTTCCTGACAGCGGATAGGGAAGTCTCCATCTCTCTGGAGGAATTTGCTGAGATTTCAGGTCTGCCAATGAGGGGAGAACACTACGAGGAGCTGCTTCCTCCTGACGAGTATGTCTTCGCCACTAAGCAGCTAGTATTTGACTTAACTCCGGAAAATGCCATTCAGCATCAGCACCCGGGCTTGGTGAAGGTGTTGGAGATTTATGAGGAGCTCCATTTGGAATCGGGCGACCGGGGTGTCAGTTTCGCGGATTTCATTGCTCGTTTTATCCGCCCGGAATTCCTATCAGAGCAGGGCGAGAAGTTCGCTCAGCTTGTTGACCCCTTTGGTTTCGGCTTGGACCGCCGACCTTCATCGGAAAATGACCAGCGGGATTTTTATCTCCCCGGCACTGCCAGCGTCCCTTTCTCAGAGATCGCCGTTCCTGGCATGGACGAGGAGACTTTTTTCATAGGGTTCTTGGGTCTATGGCTATGCAGCTTCGCGCTTCCCATGCACCCACGCCTCATGCGGTCCTCTGTCTTTTACCCGGCGCATCGAATGGCGGCTGGTTTACAGTTATCAGTAGGGATTGCCGGGCTGGCTTACCTCTACAATGGACTTAGCATAGCGGCGGACGATAATGAGCCTGGGGTACAGCCTGCTAACTTCCCAATGCACTACTTCACTTCTTGGATGGAGTTGCATGTGCGAGGGGTGTTTGGTGCCCATAAGACTCCTCCGTTCTTTGAGAAATACAGACTCCCAAGAATCATGCGGTTGGTCGGGGCTTCAATTGTGGTTGCACCTCCGCGGGAGTCTAGGGGACTGCTCCTGCGTTCACATCTAGTCGGAGCGAAGACCTCTTTTGTGGATAAGGTCATCACCATAGGCTCCGAGACCACTAAGTCAGTGGTGTCGCTGCGTGATGACTTTAAGGGCGGGGCTTCTGTACTGAAGGCTCAGGAAATCCTTCACCTTTACTCCATTCGGCCGGGCTACCTAGTATTTAGGCAGAATGAGACGGCTCTCTTTATGAGGTATAACCCACATCGATTTGCCCGACAATCGAGCTACAATCAAGGGATCCCGATGGAAGCCTTTCTGGAAACACCCGCGGCCAACAAAGGGGGAATAAGGAATGCTATGCATCACTTCACCCGGCTCAATACAGGCTCCTATTTTTTTATCAGTGAGCCTAGTTGTGCCCCTAAAATAATCCATCCGTATGTAGCCTGGTATGCGCATGCTATGGGCCCAATCATTTTAATGGAGAAACGTCTGCTGGTTGACCGTAGGGCTGCGCCTCCTGGCGGTGATCGCAAGGCTCCCTTTCAGCCAAGGATCCATGTCACCCTCCCGATAAAAGATGCCGGAGCTGACCGACCACGCGTGTTGGCCCTCCCGCGTGGATTGCCTCTGCCTACTACGGTGGATGCACCACCGGCGCCCCGTGCTCCCACAAAGACGGTTAAAGTGGTATCGCCAGAGTCTGGCGCAGGAGCGGATATTGGGACTCGCCGCCCTAAAGTGACTGCCAAGCGCAAAGCTGCTCCGGGTGGATCTAAAGCTGGCGGACAGAAGAAGAAGAAGTCCACCCTATCCCTCGATGCGATCCTTAGCCTAAAGCCTACGGCTCCTCCCGCCGAGACTATATGTGAGTATGGCAGCAATGAGGGCTTCGTGGTAGACCCTGAGGACACCAATCTGGCTGCCGCCATTGCAGCTTCAGAGCGATCGGCAAGGCTTAAAGCGATGTTAAGCAAACTCGCTGAGTTCGGTAATCATCAGACGCTTTATTTGTCATTTCATTGCACTTTGTATTATTATATTTAACTAACATTTGCTCCATTTTCAACAGGTGTCTCTACTGAAGAGGTTATCGCTGCCTCCCTGAAAACCTTCCAGGAGGAGGAGGAGAAGCGTGCCCTAGCAAGCGTTGGTATGTTTCACCCCTTTCTCTTTTATAAGGAAAGTTTGTTGTCTTTTTATGATAGTCAACCTGACCTTCTTTTGTTTCTTTGCAGGGGTTGTATCAATTGACGCAGGGATCCTTCCCGAGTCCGTCATCGAAGTCCCGGCTTCGTCGAAGTTGCCACAAGAGCCTCGGCTTGACAAGACGATGAGGGATGCCTTGAAGAATCTAGAGGCATCCCTATATACGGACGAGGAAGCCTCACTCAAGGAAGCCCTAATGGCATCCGTCTCAACGGCTCGAGAGGAGCGGAAGCGGTTGATACGCGAAGCAAGGGCGCGCAGAGCTGCTTTGGCCGCGGGTGCAGGCCCTAGCATTATTCCTCGTGCTGACACTCCTTCTGAAGAGGCCCCTGCCGCCCTGTCTACTGCTCATAGGCAAGTGGCGCGCGCGGCTCGGAGTGCAAACGACAAGTCCTCTTCAGGTAACATTTCTTTTAGAACCTTGTTGTAAGAATTATCAAGCCGTTGGCTCATACGCATTCCATCTTGCAGGGCCAAGTCCGACTGAGGGGGAGGCGGAGACCGTCGAACCCAGGGGAATGGAGGAAACGGTACTTGCCGAACCCGAGCCGACAGTGAGCACCGTCGTCGGGGCCACGGCACCAGAAATAGAAGTTGAAGGATCCGCCACCGAGAAGGTCATTGATGCCGCATCTGAAGTGGCGACAGATGAGATGATTGTCGAGCCGAAGGCAGTAGAAGTCGAGGCGCTTGAGGCTGGAGACGTCACGGTGCCGATGGAAGAGACAACCGCGATCGCAGAAACCGAGGGAGTATCGGGTGAGGCGGCCACGATTCCTGAGGAGGAGCGAACCGCTCTTTCCCAGGAATCTGGTAATACTCCGATCATGGCCCTCCCCGCGTATGGTTCCTTGCCGTCTCCCGGGCTCGCGAGCACAACAACGGTTCCCATCGAGTCGGGTGATGAGGCTACGGGCGGTGGTCTTGTGTCAACAGAAGAGGGGATTGCTTCAGTTTCGGCTGGCAGCTCGTCGGGTAAAGTTCGAGTTACCAGTGTTCTTCTTTTTATATATCTCGCGATCTCTTCTAATAAGTTTGTCTTTGCAGGTGCGGCCAGTGCTGACGCTCCATTGCTCGAAGGAGCACCGTCAACTACTGCTTTGGCGGTGGTCACCTCCCCGCCTTCCCTTATACCATCGCGGATGTTGGAAGGTATGGATTCACGACTCACGCATTAATCTTTCAAAAATTTAGCTTTTGTACTAACGTTATACCATTGTGCCCTCGCAGGAGTGCTCTTTGATCATTTATATCAAGTGTTGCTCCCACACTTCTCTTTCCCATCCGAACTCGCTTCTCCCTCTAGTGGCGCCGGTGAGTATACTTTCACTATAATATCTTTGTTTACCCCCTTTTTCTAGCAATTGGATAATTTCTGACTTCTCCTTTTCTTTATTGCAGTGCCACAAATCGAAGGAGGGGATGCAAGACCTGCCGCGCTACCGGCCCTTCCGGCTTTGCCGTCCGTTGCAGCTGGTATAGCAAGTTCCCTTTTTTGGTAACCCTTAAACATCTCTTGAACCATCGTTTAACCATGTTTTGTTTTGCAGCTATTGTTCCGGCTCCGGTCCCTTTTGAGGCTCGCGCCCTTTCACCGGCAGGCCCTTTCTTGAGACGTCCATCTTCAAAGGGTGCTGTGATGAGTTTGGGCATGCTGAGCGGGTACATCGAGGAGCTCAACATGGACGCTCTCCCCTCTGCCGTAGATTTCGCTGTGGAGGTTAACCCGATGTTGGCGGCGCTCGTGAATTTTCATAACGAAGGCGTCGTTGAATCTTGGGTTAGTCACTGCAGGGGGATCGAGGCATGTCTACACCGGCTGGAGTCGACGCGCCCTTCTCCCGAAGTTTTAGTCCTGAGCACCCAACGGACAACTTGGCTGGAGCAAAGCACTTCTCACTTCCGGCATTTGGAGCAAGAAGCAGCCTTAAAGCTAAGGGAATGCCAAAAGACCTCGAACGAAACGGCCCATCTGCGCGCTGAGGTTGAGGCAAATGCTGCCCAAATGAAGAATATCTTCGAGGGTCTCTTAGAGCGTATCTCCCATGGGCTAAACTTGAAGCGGAAGCTTGACGTAGCTGAGCGCAATATCCCAAGTCGGGAAGCTGCCTATCAGGTCGTCAGGGAGCAGCTTGCGTCGGTCTTGCAGCAACGAGCCCAAGTGGAGGCAGAGCTGGCGGTGGTAGCCGATCAAGAGAAGACGTGGAAGGAAGTATGCGAGCAATTGCTAAATCTATGCAAGACGCTTCCTTCCCAGTAATTTCCCCTTGTATCATTTGCACTTGTAAAATATATGTATATTTTTTAATTCTTTAGTACAATGTATCCTGTACCCAGTCAATATTCATGAATAAAAGATACACATTTTTGTAATGTCCTGTGTCATTTCTCCGTCTTTTCTTTCTTTTATTATCAGTATGCCACCTTAGTAACCATGATTGACGGATGATTAGGACGAGTATCCCGACCTTCTTAAGAAATAGCGATGTCTTAGGCCGCAGGTTCAGATCTGCTGCCTAAGACTTTTCAACTCTATAAGCCGTGAGGGTCTCATAGAGACTTTTCTCCCTGCGGATCGAGAGGATCTCGTAGGTGGATTTTCTCCTTAGGAATCGTGAGGATTCCTAAGTGTGGTTTTCTCTCATAGGTCGTAAGGATCCTATAAGAGAATTTTTCCCTCTTACGAGTCGAGAGGACCCGTAAGTGGTTGTTTCCCTCTTTATCGAATCTCGACTTTGGAGAGTGGGACCCGTGTATAGTATACAAGAGACCATTTTAGATCGACTTGTAGGGTCTCATCGTTCAGGAAGTAAGTTTTCCCACCTCTGCTGCCTGAGGCTTCATCTTGCAAATTGAGAAGCAAATTCGGTTTATTATAGAAATCCTTTTTCTGAATGATTTGGGGGAATTTCCCCTCACCGTTGGATCTTTGATCCAAGGGCTTCTGTTTTACAGAAGAAAATCTTTTTATTTTAAAAAGAGTAGAAACGATTTCTCCAGAACTTTTAATTTTGTTTAGCGCAAATGCTTCAGGGTATGACACGTGTCGCACAGCGCACAGTGCAGCGCAACTGTGTTAGTGCCTCTGCGCTGACGCGTGTCATGTAGCGCATGGCACAGTGCAGCTGAAGCGTTGCTTCCTTTAATTTTGTTTGAAAAGGAGCTTCGCTCTGATTGGGTGCGTTGCTTTGGGCGTTGCGCTGATGCGTTTGCGTCCGACACGTGGCCCGTTGCGCAGCGCAAACAATCTGAAGTGTTGCTTCATTAAATTAATTTTCAAGACAGAGCTTTGCTCTGACTGGGGGAAGACGAAGCGTTGCTTCGTCTCCCGCCTCGGGATTTGAACAGAAGTTCGCTTCGATTAGGGTGAACCGCCGTGAAGACTTTTGGAAGTCGAAGAGGCATTTGATGCCTATAAATAGGACCTTTGGTCCCCTCCAGATACTTATCATCTTCCAGATTTCCATTTTCGAAGACTTCGGAGCTTTGTTCTTGCCTTTAAGAACTCCGGTGCCTCGTTCCCCCTTTTTTTAAAGTTTTTAGAAAAAAAAACTTCTTTAGGTAGAATCGATTAACCAGCAGAGCTTTCGTTTGGGGGATTTCATCCTTGAACATAGTCTTACTCCTCAGGAATTTAGTCCTCTATGTATGTTATTGCTTTTCTATTGCTGATCTTCCTGTAATATTTCCTCCAGGTATAATGGCGGCGGTGCATCTATACAGTTTGCACGAGTTCATTACTTACGACGATATCCGCGCTCAGGGTCGTCAACAAAACCAGGAGTTTACGGACGCTGAATGTGCAGAAGTCATGGGTCGTCTGAACGCAAGCGGTGGTTGGCTGTTGCCTCGTCGTTCGGCCCTTTTGAAAGTCGTGTTGGGAGCCATATGGAGAGCACTTCCGGATCTTCATGAGGCCTTACCGCTTAACGCACTGGATGATGCCGAAGACAAGGTGCATTCAGTGTACCTGACAGGGCTGATTTCAAAGAAACGGCGGAACAGCCTCGTTGACATCCTACACCAAGTCTTCCAGCAGACGACGATAATTGCCGCTTATCGAAGGCCAGGGGGGCTTGCCGATGATATTGACACAGAGGAGCGCGAAAGACTGCGTATAAGGATAATTAGAAAGGCCAGAAGAACTCTGGACAGCCTTACTTTTGAATTCCTCAATCCGTGCCCCGGATCTGAGGTTATTCCATTGTAATAATTTGAATAATGTTTTTTTTTATCTTTCTTATGATTGTAAAAAGGAATTTTCTAGCAGTATGAATGGAAACTCTTCCCTTTTCTATTTCGGCTTGTCTTATTTCTCGTCCTGAGTCTTCTGCCCATGCATAAATGAGTGCGTCACGCACGCCAGATCAAATGTAGACCGGATATTCTTTCTGTCATCTTCCTTTTTTTTTAATTGTCAGCAGGCTGTCTTAATAACCATGATTGATGGATATCCAAAACGAGTACTCTGACTTCCTTAAGAAATAGCGATGACTTAGGCCGCAGGTTCAGGTCTACTGCCTAAGAATTTTCAACTCTATGAGCCGTGAGGGTCCCATAGAGGCTTTTCTCCCTACGGGTCGAGAGGATCCCATAGGTGGATTTTCTCTTATAAGTCGTAAGGATCCTATAAGAGAATTTTTCCCTCTTACGAGTCAAGTGGATTCGTAAGCGGTTGTTTCCCTCCTCGTCGAAACTCGACTTTGGAGAGTGGGACCCATGGATAGTATGCAAGAGACCATTTTGGATTGACTTGCAGGGCCCCATTGTTCAGGAAGCAAGTCTTTTAATCCTTGCTGCCCGAGACTTTATCTTGCAAGGTGGAATGAAACGGGAATTCTCTCACGGAGACTGTGGTGGCTCTGTGAGTTGACGCGGGTTGGGAGGCTCTCGTCACGGAGTATTTATATCCGTGAGTCGAGGAGTTTGCCAGGGATTATTTGTTTCCCAATCGCCAAGGATTATTTGTTTTCTTGGGGTTTGAAGCGAATTGAGGATTCCTACGGAGGCATTGGTGGCTCTACGGGTCGACGCGGATCAGAAGGCTCTCGTCAAGGAGTGTTTGTATCCGTGAGTCGAGGAATTTTGCTAGGGGTTATTTGTTTCCCAAGCGCCAAGGATTATTTGTTTCCTTGGGGTTTGAAACGAGTCGAGGATTCCTACGGAGGCACTGGTGGCTCTGCGGGTCGACGCGGATCAGAAGGCTCTCGTCAAGGAGTGTTTGTATCCGTGAGTCGAGGAATTTTGCTAGGGATTATTTGTTTCCCAAGCGCCAAGGATTATTTGTTTCCTTGGGGTTTGAAACGAGTCGAGGATTCCAACGGAGGCACTGGTGGCTCTGCGGGTCGACGCGGATCAGAAGGCTCTCGTCAAGGAGTGTTTATATCCGTGAGTCGAGGAATTTTGCTAGGGATTATTTGTTTCCCAAGCGCCAAGGATTATTTGTTTCCTTGGGGTTTGAAACGAGTCGAGGATTCCTACGGAGGCACTGGTGGCTCTGCGGGTCGACGCGGATCAGAAGGCTCTCGTCAAGGAGTGTTTGTATCCGTGAGTCGAGGAATTTTGCTAGGGATTATTTGTTTCCCAAGCGCCAAGGATTATTTGTTTCCTTGGGGTTTGAAACGAGTCGAGGATTCCTACGGAGGCACTGGTGGCTCTGCGGGTCGACGCGGATCAGAAGGCTCTCGTCAAGGAGTGTTTGTATCCGTGAGTCGAGGAATTTTGCTAGGGATTATTTGTTTCCCAAGCGCCAAGGATTATTTGTTTCCTTGGGGTTTGAAACGAGTCGAGGATTCCTACGGAGGCACTGGTGGCTCTGCGGGTCGACGCGGATCAGAAGGCTCTCGTCAAGGAGTGTTTGTATCCGTGAGTCGAGGAATTTTGCTAGGGATTATTTGTTTCCCAAGCGCCAAGGATTATTTGTTTCCTTGGGGTTTGAAACGAGTCGAGGATTCTTACGGAGGCACTGGTGGCTCTGCGGGTCGACGCGGATCAGAAGGCTCTCGTCAAGGAGTGTTTGTATCCGTGAGTCAAGGAATTTTGCTAGGGATTATTTGTTTCCCAAGCGCCAAGGATTATTTGTTTCCTTGGGGTTTGAAACGAGTCGAGGATTCCTACGGAGGCACTGGTAGCTCTGCGGGTCGACGCGGATCAGAAGGCTCTCGTCAAGGAGTGTTTGTATCCGTGAGTCGAGGAATTTTGCTAGGGATTATTTGTTTCCCAAGCGCCAAGGATTATTTGTTTCCTTGGGGTTTGAAACGAGTCGAGGATTCCTACAGAGGCACTGGTGGCTCTGCGGGTCGACGCGGATCAGAAGGCTCTCGTCAAGGAGTGTTTGTATCCGTGAGTCGAGGAATTTTGCTAGGGATTATTTGTTTCCCAAGCGCCAAGGATTATTTGTTTCCTTGGGGTTTGAAACGAGTCGAGGATTCCTACGAAGGCACTGGTGGCTCTGCGGGTCGACGCGGATCAGAAGGCTCTCGTCAAGGAGTGTTTGTATCCGTGAGTCGAGGAATTTTGCTAGGGATTATTTGTTTCCCAAGCGCCAAGGATTATTTGTTTCCTTGGGGTTTGAAACGAGTCGAGGATTCCTACGAAGGCACTGGTGGCTCTGCGGGTCGACGCGGATCAGAAGGCTCTCGTCAAGGAGTGTTTGTATCCGTGAGTCGAGGAATTTTGCTAGGGATTATTTGTTTCACAAGCGCCAAGGATTATTTGTTTCCTTGGGGTTTGAAACG
Source organism: Agapanthus africanus (assembly GCA_030015575.1). Lineage (NCBI taxonomy): Eukaryota > Viridiplantae > Streptophyta > Magnoliopsida > Asparagales > Amaryllidaceae > Agapanthus > Agapanthus africanus. Next base: position 557,912,541 of record JASDDO010000022.1, on the reverse strand, counting down.
AGTCGAGGATTCCTACGGAGGCACTGGTGGCTCTGCGGGTCGACGCGGATCAGAAGGCTCTCGTCAAGGAGTGTTTGTATCCGTGAGTCGAGGAATTTTGCTGAAGTCACTGGCTTCTTCGGTTGAAATGAACCGTTGAGGTTTGGGGTTCGTCGTCTGACGGAATCCGCTGGGAAAGTATGGTTCATTCTCTGTTTACGCCCTTGGATTGTATACAGAGATCGATGTGATCTTAACTGTAGGGCCAAAGTTTTATCATTTCTGCTTTTTATTTTATTTTATTTCCGCGATGCTCTATCTTTTCAGCTTTTATATCGCGAAGGTCGCGACTGTCCAATCATTTCGGCTATTTTTCGCGGTGCCCAACCATTTCGGCTATTTGTTTTATTTTTATCCGTTGCTTTTTATTACGGGTTGCCCTATCATTTCGGCTATTTTGCATGCATACATTTACCTGCTGCTTTTTATTGCAAGTTGCCCCATCATTTCGGCTATTTTGCATGCATGTGCGGCCTACGGGCTTTTCGCCGTAAACCTGAAATTAGACACCGATTTCGGCGTCAGCACCGCTACAACTGGGATATTGCCAGGAGCGAATCATCATTTGCCTCTGTCGTTGTCGAACAAAGGAGGCTTAGCGACCAGGGTTAGGGTCCTGTCGGCTAAGGCTTTTGACTCCATGAGCCGTAAGGGTCTCATGAAGGTATTTCTCCCTACAAGTCGTGAGGATCTTGTAGGTGTATTTTCTCCTTAGGAGTCGTGAGGATCCCTAAGTGTTTGTTTCTCTATAAGTCGTAAGGATCCTACAGGAGGGCTTTCTCCTTGTAAGTCGAGAGGATTTACAAGGGTTGTTTACCATGCAAACATATCCCTAGTTTCAGATGGGACTTAGTTAGGGAAATGTTTATTCGCGCCCGTGGATTGTATACAAGGGTCAATACTGAGCCACTTGTAGGGCAATATTGGAAGTTTGTGGGGGTTTGCTTAAGCACAGGTTTAGGTCTCTGTAACTTAAGACTTTCAAGTCTTACGGGCTGTGGGGGTCCCATAAGAGAGTTCTCCTTACGAGTCGTGAGGATCTCGCAAGTGTATTTTCTCCTTAGGAATCGTGGGGATCCCTAAGTGTGTTGCTCCTTTGTGAGTCGTAAGGATCTCACACAGGTGGTTTCTCCTTACAAGGTCGAGAGGACCCTATAAGTGTCCTTAACGAGGTTGCGCCTTTTCAGGTTTTCACAAACACTCGCCGGTAGCCCTACTGTTTTTACTCACGGAGCCCTTTCGGGTTTTCATCCGTGCCCATTTTGCTTATGGACTTACCGTTTTTTTTATTCTTTTTATATTATTTTTTTTTATTTTCTTTCTCTTTCTCTTTTTTTTAACGAGGTCGCGCCCTTTCGGGTTTTCACAAACACTCGTCGGTAGCCCTGCTGTTTTTACTCACGGAGCCCTTTCGGGTTTTCATCCGTGCCCTTTTTGCTTATGGACATACCGTTTTTTTTATTATATTTTTTTTATTATATATATTTTTTATTTTTACTCATCTCGTCAGCCTAAGGATGCTGTGATAGTAGTTTAAAGACGTTTCTGTCTGCTATTAGTTTTAGGACATTTCGGTCCGTTGTTGAGAAGGTTGGCTATTTTTATGAAGCTTGAGCTTTGGAAGATAGCGAGCGGACATAGTCGTCGTCATCTATCATTGACCTAGGCTGTGGCTTATTAAGCATAATATTTCTTTAGGAAGCGACCGTTTATTGGCCTAAAAGGCCTTTCACCGTGTATGTCCATGAGTAGATAGGCTTCACCTTGGTAGACTTTGTCTATGATGTACGGACCTTCATAGTTTGGCTCGAATTTTCCCCGCTTGGCGCGATTGGGGATCATAGGCCTTTTGACCACTAGCACGAGTTCGCCTTGACGGAATGTCCTCGGTCGGGTCAATCTTTCGTATGAGCGCGTCATCTTTGCTTTATAAGCTTCCAGATTTTGCTGTGCTAGGAGCCGGATTTCATCAAGGGCGTCAAGCTCTTCAAACCGAAGGTGAGCATTTTCTTCGTCTGTCAGCTCGTAGTGGACTGCCACTCGTAGAGAGGGTAATTCTATCTCGAGAGGGAGTACTGCTTCCGTCCCAAATACCAATGCGTACGGCGTTGTGTTTGTGGCCGTTTTAAATGTAGTTCGATACGCCCAAAGAGCCTCTTGCAATCTTTCGTGCCAATCTCTCTTATTTCGTGACACCGTTTTCTTCATGATCTTCGTTAAGGTCTTGTTGAAGGCCTCAGCTAGACCATTAGCTCACGGATTATAAACTGAGGAATATCTTCAGTCTATATTATGCTGTTGCGCAAAGCGACTAATCTTGTGGCTTCTGTAGGCTGGCCCGTTATCGGAGATGATCCGTCGCGGAGTTCCAAACCGATATATGACGTGCGTTTTGAAGAAGTGGAGGATATTTTCTGTCTTCACTTCTCTTAACGGTATCGCTTCTGCCCACTTAGAGAAGTAGTCAGTCGTCGCTAGGATGAAACGATGCCCCTTAGACGATGCTGGTTCGATAGGGCCAACTATATCAGTCCCCCACATTTCGAATGGCCAGCTAGCCACTGTTGGGTGCAGCGGATTTGGATGTTGATGGATGAAGTCCCCATGAATTTGGCATGAGCGGAATTGCTTCGCATATTCGATGTAGTCCTGAATCATCGTGGGCCAGTAGTAGCCCATCCGTTTTATTTTCAACTTCATCTTAGGGCCTGCTTGATGAGAACCGCAGAGTCCGTCGTGAACTTCCTGGACGACTCTTTTCGCTTCATCAGGTCCTAAGCATCTCAGCCACAAAGAATCAAATGACCTCTTGTACAGGGTATCGTTGACAAAGGCGAAAGACAGGGCTCGTTTCGCGAGCTGATGTCTTGTGGACGCTTCTTCAGGCACTTGGTGGGTCTTAAAGTAGTCTATGAAGACTTCCCTCCAGTCCTCGGCCTTCTCATGGTCTTTTATTTGTAGGGTCGTCTGCTCAGTCGCTCCCTTTTCTTTATATGATTCTGGAGGTATTTCTTCCGGGGCGAGCACTCGACGGCTTTGTACCACGATTCTAACGTCATCGAAGTTCTCATCAGCCAATTCTTTAGCAAGTTTGGCCAGTGCGTCCGCTTTGCTGTTTTCCGCGCGCGGTATGCTTTCCAAAATATAGGAGGGAATTTGGGTTAGCAGTTGTTGCACCTTTTCACCATATTTTATCAACTCCGGTTTGCATGTTTGGTAATCGCCGTTCACTTGACTGACGACTAGCTGGGAGTCCCCATATATGAGGAGGTTTTCAATTCCCATGTCAATGGCAATCTCCAAGCCTGCTATCAAAGCTTCGTATTCAGCTTCATTATTCGTTCTCGGCTCTGTCAAGGAGAAGGCGAAGCGCATTATTCCTCCCTGTGGGGTTACGAAGATAAGGCCTACTCCCGATTTGATCATTGACGTATTTTGTTTTTGCTTTTTCATGGAAGACGCCCCATCGAAATAAAGCTCCCAACGGGTATCACTACAGTCGATTGCGTCAAACGCATGTTTGTCTGGCAAATCGCAATTCAGAGGAGAATCGGCAGGTATCGGGTGCTCAGCAAGGAAGTCGGCTATGGCCTGACCCTTCACTGCCTTGAGGGGTCGATATGTTATCGAGAACTCCATTAAGAGCAGAGCCCATTTAGCGAGTCGTCCCGTCAAGATGGCCTTTGACATTAAATATTTGAGAGGGTCCACCTTTGAAATGAGATGGACTTCATGCGCTAATGCGTAATGTCTAAGTTTTGTTATTGCGAAGATCAACGCCAGGCAGTGTTTTTCAATGGGGGAGTAATTGCTTTCTGCCCCCAGCAGAACCCGACTTAAGTAGTAGAGTGCTCTTTCTTTCCCCTGGTCATTCTCTTGTGCCCACAATGCGCCTAAAGAACCTTCAAGGGCGGTCGTGTAAAGAATGAGAGGCTTTCCCTTAACTGGAGCAGCCAACACCGGAGGGTTTTGCAGATACTGCTTGATCTCATCCAATGCGCCTTGGCATTTGTGATCCCAAACGAATGGGGTTCCCTTCTTCATCAGGTGACTGTAAGGACGGCACTTTCCTGAAAGATTAGCTATAAATCGCCGTATGTATGCGAGCTTCCCTTGGAGAGATCGCAACTGTTTAAGAGTTCTTGGCGGAGGAATTTCCATGATCGCTTTAATCTTAGACGGATCTATTTCAATACCTCGGTGTCGAACGATAAATCCTAGGAATTTGCCCGAGGAAACCCCGAACGCACATTTTAAAGGATTCATCTTCAAATTGTATCGCCGAAGGCGTTGAAATACGGTCTTCAAATGCTCGAGATGCTCTTCGTATGACTTGCTTTTAACCACAAGATCGTCGATATAGCATTCGACGATTTCGTGTATAAGGTTATCGAAGATCTTCGTCATGGCCCTTTGATAGGTGGCACCGGCGTTCTTTAGACCGAAGGGCATCACCTTGTAGCAGAATATTCCCAAAGGAGTCCTGAAGGCTGTGTGCTCCTGGTCTTCTGGATGCATTTTTATCTGGTTATACCCCGATGAGCCGTCCATGAAGGAGAAAACCTCATGAGTGGATGTATTGTCTATCATCAATTCGGTGACTGGCACTGGGAAATCATCCTTCGGGAAAGCTTTATTGAGATCCCGAAAGTCCACGCATATGCGCACCATCCCATTTTTCTTCATCACCGGGACGATGTTGGCGATCCACTCCGGATATTGAACCTCTTGGATGAAGCCAGAGTCGATCAGCTTTTTGACTTCAGCATTGATACTCATTTCAAGCTCGAGCCGCATTCTCCTCGGCGCCTGTTTGACTGGCTTGATGTCCGGGGATATCGCCAATCTGTGTACAACGATTTCTGGATCTAGTCCTGGCATTTCGGAATAGTTCCACGCGAAGCAATCTCTATACTGTAGAAGCACGTCCTTTAACACAGCTACCCTTTCTTCAGATAGTAACTCGCTGATGAATGTCGGTCGTGGATCGTTTGCCGTCCCCAACTCAATTTTCTTGAGGTTATCTGCAGTGGTATGGATTCCATCTTCCAGCTCTTTTGGCGCTGGTGGAAATTCTGAGATTATCTCGTCGCTGCTGTTTTCGAAGCACGAAGGGAGCTCATCTATGTCCTCGGACTCTTCTTTCAATATCGTTATCATACGACAGGTGCGAATTTTCTGCCAATCCCAATGTGGAACTGGTTTTTCTTTCGCGGCCTCGGGCTCGTGCTTCTGTGGTGGCGCTACCCTCCAGTTGTCAGAAAACGCGAATTTGCCAAGCTGATACTGATCTTCAACCCAATTCTTGAAGGTGAAGCAATCTTCAAGAGGGTGTCCCATTGCTCGATGGTAAAAGCAATAATTTGGGTTGAATACCTCGCCTGCGTGCTCGGGGTGCTTGGATTCTGGCAACGTAAGCATTTGATGTTTTAGAGCGAGATCGAATATCTTCCTTGTTTTGTTCCGAGGAAATGAGTATGCTCGACCCATTTTCTTCATGAGGGCTAAGTCAATAACGCTCGACTCTCGGATACGTGGTTTCTTAGCTCTGCTTTGTGGTTGTTGAGCGCCTTTTCTGCCCTTTGACTTGTTTTTGCTTTCGCGTCGAACCCTTTTTGTAGCAGGTTGACAAGGAGCGGCATTTTCACCTTTCACGGCCTGTCGGAGAAGGCGTTGCGTCTTGGCTTTCTCATAGATAGCTGTCTCACGGTTGTGGTCATCTCGGACTTTTTGACCAGCTTCCCTTATAAGCCTGTCCATTTGTTCTTCAAATGATGGACCGGGCAATTTTTCATCAGGGACTTTTACTGGCTTAGGATTAGCGTCCTCCTATTGAGCGTCCGCCTCTTCATCGAAGTCATACATGACATAACAGCTGTCTACTAGCTCCCATTTCTTTGACCGGATGTACCCAAGCCCTTTTGTTTCTATTCTCCCGTTAGGCAGTTTGCATTGAGTCCCGGGAACGTTCCAGACCTTGTCATAGAATTTGGCCTTTCTAACGGTCTGTGTGAAGGTTATCCCCTGGCGTTTCAGCAGTTTCTTCAAACCTTCGGTATAATATCTGGGAAGACGGATAGGCTGAAGCCTGTCGAGCGTGGGATCCGCGCCATGCCAAATTTCTTTTTCCACCTTGTTTTCTTCAGAACGGTAGAATAGGATTGCCTTCTCGCCTTTTCGTCCGGGAGGGATATAGAATTCCTGCAATTCTTCTACGCTGTTGGTGTCGAGTGCATCCAGTTCTTTGTAATGTTCAAGCGACACCATGGTTATCTGCAGACTTCGCTCTTCATCAGCAGAAGCTCGTATTGAAAGCCGAGCAGGGAATACAGCATGGACTTCGTCCTCTGAATCACTACCAAAGATCAGTGAAGGGGCGGATGGTCCTGGCTCGGTGTATTGGGGCGGACCTGAATAAATTATATCCTCTTCTTCCTCGGTATCACTGCCGAAGACAGGGATGGTGGCGTTAGTTTTGTTCTCCGGTTTGTGACACCTTTCCGTGTCTTCGAAACTCGGTAAGAAGTATTTGGCATCTTCATACTTGCGAACTTCGTTCACGGAAAACGGATTCAACTCTCCCGCCACAGTGTACTCGAGGCCATCCCTAAAATACTTCATGCACTGATGCTGTGTAGAAGGGATGATATTGTACTCGTGTAGCCATGGTCGGCCGAGCAGAGCATTGTAGCACGTCTTGGCGTCTATAACATAGAATTTGATGTCTGTGACGAGCAACCCGAAGCATAGCGTCAATATCACAGATCCAAGAGTTTTTGATGATTGAGAGTCGAATCCGGAGATGGTGATTTTGTCTCGGGCGAGGTGTTGGACACTCATGCAAATTTCCTTTAACACTCGCACATTGAGTAAATTGACAGACGATCCGTTATCGACCAAGATTTTACCTATCTTTATGTCATGGCAGTATCCTGAGACATAAAGGGGACGATTGTGTTCATACGTCCCGAGAAGAAGGTCTTCATCACCAAAAGCAACGTCGGCTGTGTGCACTTCTTCTAATTCGTCCTTCATCTTTTCTTCGGCTAGGAAGGCCTGGAACTGGTCCGGCTCTTGTAGGGCCTTAATTAAAGAATCCCTCGCCTCTTTTGATAGTAATAGGGCATCGAGAATGCTGAGTTGCGAGGGTAGCTTCCTCAGATGCGCCAAGACATTGTAATCTACTTTATTCCTCTTTGGGGGATTCTTGGCGGTTAACTCTTCCGCGACTCGGTCATCCAAGGCGATATCTTCAGAGACCTTCTCTTTCCCTTTGTCTTTCTTGTTTAAGGGTCCGAGATTCTTTTCGGGTAATGTTCGATTGCGTAGCTGTATATTTTCGCAAGCCTTCGGTTCTTCTTCTTTTCCCGAAGTGGATTCTTTGAAGAGGGGGCCAAGTTCTAGCTCCTCATCAGAGTCGCTCCCAAATGTAGGCACTTGTGACCCGGCAGTGTTAACCATGTGACAATTGCCGGCAGTTCTTTCAAGCTCTTCGGTCGTGTTTCTTTGCTCCCGACGAATTTTACGCTTTTCCCGTTTAAAGCGTTGTTGATTAGCGACGTATCCTTGCCACCATCTGTCGAAAGCCTTGCACTCTTGAGTGGGATGCGAGACCTTCTGATGATATAAGCAATAAGAGGGGTGCATTTCTACCACACCAGTAATTTTTCCTTCAGAGGATGGTAGCTTCATGCCCATTGATATGGCCTTAGCAAACCTCTTTTTTATCTTGAATTGGCTTTTGTCAGCGGTGGAGGCATTTTGCTCCAGCGGGATCATCTCAGCTCTTTCCTCAAGTCGCTGGCGCTTGGCCCTTTCGAATATAGCCGTCTCACGTTCTCGATCAGCTTTACTTTTCAATCGAGCTTCACTAAGAAACGCGTCAATCATTTCGATTGATAACTCCGGAACCCTTGACTCAGTATTTGCCCCCAGCGTTTTAGTGCCAGAAGTCCCTTCATCGTTCGTGATCGAATGGGAGATCATATGACAGCTCGCCACATATTCCTCGGATTCATCCGGTGAACTCTCTCCCTCATCTTCTTTTTGAAAGACGTGATCAAGGAAATCTTGGAGCGTAATGGGAGTCCGCGCCTTTTGGTTATATTCATCCAGCGCGTCGATTTGCTTTTGTAAGTCCGTGCGCTCGTCGCCAGGCTTCACGGGCTTCTTAGATTTCTTCTTCTTCTTTTTCGAAGATTTTGACGGCTGGCTATGAACGCTTGAACTACCACCATCGGTCTTCGGAGTCGGACGTGGCTTCAACATCCCCTCAATAACCTGCGGTTCAAAGGGGTTCTTCCACTTGATCGCTGGACAGGTTTGAAGATCGTTTAGCATCCTCTTTGTCTTGGCTGATAATACAACCTCCCAAGGAGCTTCCTCAATGACGGAGCATGTTGCCCCCGGCGTATTCGTCCCCTTAGAGGTGTGGGGCTGCGGGGGATTCACCTTCCATTTGTCGGATAGCGCAAATTTGCCCTGACGGTACTGGTTCTCAAGCCAATTCTTGAAAACGTAGCAATCCTCGATGGGATGGCCTAGCACTCGATGGTAAGGGCAGTAATTGGGCTCGTTGACGTTGTTCGGCTGCAACGAACGTTTTGGATCTGGCAGATTTATGAGTCTGTTGCGCAACGCCAGCTCGAATAGCCTCCTCGTTTTATCGCGGGGGAAGGAGTAAGGACGTCCCATCCTGTCCTCAAGGGGTACGTATGGGCGTGTATTGTTTGGGCGAGCAACCGGCTTCGAGTCGCTCGGTTGTTATTGGGCATTAGCGACAATGATCGCTTTTCCCTTTCCTTTGTCGTTTCGGGAGTCCGGCTTCGGGAGAGGGGGTTTATGGCCCATCTGGTCCATCTGCGCTAGTTTGTCGATTAAAGCCTGGAAGGTAGTCGGCTTGAAGAACATCATGAACTGCGAGATGGTTGCCTGTGGATCAAGGGTTCCAACAAACATCCCTACCGCCGGAGCTTCTTCTATGCGCTGTTCGCACTTCGACCATAGATTACGCCACCGTATAGCGTACTGAACCCATGTCTCGCCGGGTTTTACCCTGGCATTAATCAGTGCCGTCATCGGGGTACGCTCATTGGCACTTGCAAAACGTTGGGTAAAGAGCAGCTCCATCTCCGCAAAGGTTTTAATAGAGTCGTTAGGAAGCTCAGAATACCATTCGAATGCCGTATCTGATAAGCTTCCAACAAACTGGCGAAGCAACAACTTGTCGTCGCCGCCGGTGTTACCGCAAAGCGCCCTGAACTGGGCAACATGTTGATGGGGATTGCCGGTCCCTTTGTAGACATGAAACTTGGGAATTGTGTAACTCGGCGGGTACTTGATTTGGTCATACCAGCCTGGATACGGCCGCCCCGTTTTTACGACGTGGCCGGCTGCTTCGGCCGCGTGATGAACCTTTATTTGCTGGGCTATGTATTCGTCCAGATCAGTCTTAGAGATTGTATCCTCTTTAGCTGTTAATAAAGCGGGCTGCGGATTTAATGTCTCTCCCTTATCATCTCCAAGGACGATTAGGGGTTCTTCAGCGGGAGGATTTTGTTGTATCATCATCCCTATCATATCCTGGAAGAGGAGGCCCATCCGCTGTATGTTGGCCGCTTGTTCAGCAGCCTCTTTGTCCCTCTTTTCCAGTACTCGGCGGAGGAACTCGGCGTCGGTCTTTTCCTCTTGGCGTTCATCTAAGGACGTCTCAGGGTTCTCTTTTGGCTCCGTGAGTGCCACCATTGTAGTCATCATCTCCTGGAGCTTTTGTTGCTGCTCCTGAGCCTTGGTCACTGATCGGGTAAGCGGTCGGTGACCCATAGAAGTACGACTTTCTTCCTTTCCAGAAGCCATATAAACTGTATGAACAATTATGCCCCCTCACTTGGGGTGTTTAGGTTCACTGCTTTCAAACTTTGCCCCTGACGCGGGAGCTTTCTCTGGCTTCCTTCTTTTGTGGGCCATCGAGGTCAAAGGAGCCGTTGGAGTGGGCATCCTAGCAACTGTTGCTCCCTGCTGTTTAATGGGGCGCTTTTTGTTATTTTCCACTTTTGCCTTTTTCTGGTGACGCAAGTGGTCTGGATCAATCACAGAGTCTTGAATCTTCCGCCAGACTGTATAAATTTTTGACGACAGCCGTTGAGGGGGCTGTTCTTGCTTTGCCTCCGGAGCTTTCTCCATAGGCGGAGATCTTTTCAATGTAGCTATCGGAGAGTTCTTTCTCACCTTCCTCAGTAATTCAAAGCCGTTCCCAGTTGGAACAGCAGCGTTGACCTCCACCATCGGAGCAGGTGGAGTCAGCCCTGAGGGGGAACTGCCCCCTGCTTTCCTCACCCGTCGCCAATGGCGACGCCGTGCACGACGAGCCGTTGGGACTGGCTCGGAAATCGAGATGGTTTCTTGTTGCCCCCTGTTTGAGCGTGGGGTAACTGCCGATGTCAGCCTATCGAAGACTGATGCCTTTTGACCAGCTGGGGGAGGAGTGGGAACCGTCAATCTTGTGAAGACCGACTCTCTGATGGGAGAAGCCGCTTTAACGACTTCCGGAGCAGCGACCGTTGCCCTCTTTGGGGCGGCCACTTCATGGTTCTGACCTAGCCTGCTGAAAACAGAGGCTGTCGGTTTAGTGACGGGCGACCCGTTGACAGGGGCTGTCGAAACAGTGAGCCGGTTGAAGACCAACTTTTTACCCACTTCCGGTGCAGGTATTGGTGCAGAAAAGCTTGTAGGTGGGATCATAGTTCCGAAGAACAAACCGGTGGTGGCTCGGGTCACTTGGTCTACCGGCAGAGTAAGGAAAGAAGCCGCTTGGGGCCCATATGCTACACCTCCGGGAGAGGTGGAGCGTCCATTGCAGTGGCACTTTGAGCAGTTGGTGCAGTTGGAGGCCATTGAATCTTGAGTTCTGTGCCAGACAAAAGACCAAATCTTAGTAATTTGAAATCCGAAGGCAACCATTTAACAAACCGCGATTAGTTCACGAAGACGGCACACGAAGTGTGGAGTGGAAAGAGGAAGAGGTCCCACCGGGCGTGCCAGAATCTGTTCCCCTCCGAAAGGCGGCCTAGACTTCGCGTCTGTGCCTGAGGTTCGGGGCAGATGCTATTTGGTTTTATCCGTCTATCTCTCCGAAGATGCCAAGTTGATTTATGACACCGTGTATCAGAGGTTTAGACGGATGCGGCCGATGTAGCAGACTTCGTCAGATTCCCCCTCAGGGTGAGGGGTTTTTGATTGTGGGGACGCTCTTCCCTGCAGGCGCAAGCCCCTGCAGTTAATTATGCTACCGCATTGTGGTAACAACTTTCTCCTTCTCCAGAATTTCACTTCGTGTCGTGTGTGTTTGTTCTGTTTGTGGTTGCCCGTGGATTGTATACGGAGACTGAGTGATGCCGTCGCCCGTAGGACGTGGATTAGTCCAAATCCGTATTTGCTTAGATTTGGGTTTGGTGTTTTTAGTTTAAGGATGCATTAGTCGCGTTGCGTCTAAGATCGACTTAAACGTTCGTTAAGGATACGTTAGTCTTGTTTTAGACTAAGATCAACTTAACGTAGTGATTAATTTAATGTATGGCCATCGGGACTCGTCACCTCTCTGACGTCGTCGAAGGATTACAACGACATGTATCAGAGGAGCTCGGAGATGTACCCTCGAACCAGAGTTGATTGGGGGTTTTATAATCCATTTGAATGTTTAAGGATACGTTAGCCGTATTTGGGGCTAAGATCAACTTAAACGGGACCGTTTAGATCCGGCAAAAGAGCGTTTGGAGGCTATTGTGCCAGTTTAGGGACGTGGCGGTCTATCGCCAGTTTAGGGACGTTTCGGTCCGATATTAGTTTAAGGACGTCTCGGTCCGATATTAGTTTAGGGACGTCTCGGTCCGATATTAGTTTAGGGACGTCTCGGTCCGATATTAGTTTAAGGACGTTTCGGTCCAATGTTAGTTTAGGGACGTTTCGGTCCAATATTAGTTTAAGGACGTTTCGGTCCACGAGTTTAAGGACCCCGCAGTCCATATGGGTGTGTGGTCGTTAGGACCCGTCACCTCTTTGACGTCGTTGAGGAATTACAACGATGGATGTCAAAGGAGTTCGGAGATGTACCCTCGAACCAGACGTAGATTGATTTAGGAGAGCCATTTTGCTCAGTCAATTTAATTTAAGGACTTATGGCCACGATTGGGCTAAGTCCAGTTGAAAATGTCCAACATTGCTTTTGCATTTCTTTTTTACTTTTATTTGGGCTTTGCCCAGAAAGGATGCAGAGCATCAATTTTATTTGGGCCCAGCCTTTTTATTGCTTTGCAATTTATTTTGGCCTGCTAGGTCTTTTTGATTTGGGCCTAGCCCTTCAAGTAATGCATTGCATTTGTGCAAAGCACCAAGAATCTTTTAGATTCAGGAAAAGAAGTGCAGAGCACTTTTTAATTTCTTGATCTAAATTTAGATAAAAGAAAAGAAAGAAATCTTTTCTTTCTTTCTGTCTCAGAGAACCAGGGGTTCATAGCAAGTGCAAGGCACTATTTTTATTATTTTTATTTATTTATTTATTGAAGATCACTGATCTTGTTTTTTTTTTTAGATCAATGATCTATCTTTTAAGAGAATTTTCTCTTATCTCAAAGGTTTTTACCTTCTTTTTTTGTATTCTCAAGGAGTTCTCAAGAGTTCTCTTCTCTCTTCTTCTTCTCTTTTTTTTTTTAAAAAAAACCAGATGTCTCTGAAATGAGGTCTGGGGTCCTTTTTATAGTACTCAAAAATTAGTTAAATTTGTTAAAAAGATCTTTTTCTGAGTGATTTGGGGAATTTTCCCCACCGTTGGATCTTTGATCCAAAGGTCTCTGTTTTACAGAAGAAATCTTCTTGTTTTAACAAGAACAGAAAAAATTTCCTTAAATCTTCATTCTGTTGTTGCACAACTCACCAGCGCGTGACACGTGTCGCGCAGTAAGGCGCTTGCGCAGCTGTGCTTGCGCGACTGTGCAGACACGTGCCGCGCAGTGAAGCGCTTGCGCAACTGCGCAGACACGTGTCGCGCAGAGGTGCGTTTGCGCAGTTGTGCTTGCGCAACTGCGCAGACATGTGTCGCGCTGCAGTGCACTTGCGCAACAGCGTTTGCGCAACTGCGCAGACACGTGTCGCGCAGCGGTGCGCTTGCGCAGTTGTGCTTGCGCAACTGCGCAGACACGTGTCGCGCTGCGGTGCGCTTGCGCAGTTGTGTTTGCGCAAATGCGCAGACACGTGTCACGCAGCGCAGCGCTTGCGCAACTGAGCGTTGCTTTTGCTTTTTAAAGAGCCTTGCTCTGATTGGATGCACTGCCTTGGGCGTTGTGCTGCCGAGTCAGCTTATGACACGTGGCAAATTGCGCGCAGCGCACGGGATCTGAAGCGTTGCTTTAAAATTTTGAATTTTTGAAATTCAAACAGAGCCTTGCTCTGATTGGAGGAACAACACAGTCAGCGTCCCATGTCTTGCGGACTTCCCTATCCACAGCTGAAGATTTAGGACCTGAGACGGAGGGCTGTGGTCGTGAGGACATATGATACCTTATCATACGTCAAGGCAATGTTAATGTTTCTCAACCAGTCTTTATAATTGGTCCCATTCAGTTTATTTTTCTCTAGTAGAAGCTTAAGTCCTGTCATTGGTATCTGCCATTAAGAGAGAGAAAAGAATACACTCAGCGAAAGCTCTTGCAAAGATCAGATTGGTTATTATCTTATCTAATTGATGTCTCCCACTGCTTTCATCAAATTTCCCTTCAAACCTTAAAAGGAAAACTAGCCAGGATTAATTACATTCTACAACTTCACTAACCGTTCAGCCAGGCCAGTGTCGTTACTTGAGGGAGGTTCCCCGTGCTTTTGCACGGACCTAATTAAAGTAAACCTCATTTTCCCAGAGGCGTATCCCCGTTGACACCTTTCTAGACACCTAATGGGTTAGCTTATTGTAAAGCGTATAACTCTCCTGGGAGGAACTCTTGCTCATAGTGGGATCGGGATCCAACCATCATATGGAAGGTATGCAATCTCATTGCAAATTTCAACTCTTAAAAACCCCGATATGGTTTTTACCCCTAGCACTTATGACCTTAACTATGGTCATCAAATCACAAGCACTAGTCAAGTTCTACCCGTCATTTCATGATTAATTAGACCCACCCAGATGACCCTTAACTATGGTCAATAAAGTCATATGAATGTCTTAATTAATCTGCATCATATGCAGCGTAGGAAGATATCACTTGGCTACCGTACACTATGCCTTAAGTGTAGTCAACAAACATAGCACGAATACTAAGTACTCAACTTCCTAAAATGATGGAGGGTTGCGTATGGTTTTGAAGAAAACCCTTAACGCTTTGAACTTGATATCGTTGTAGAATCAAACAGTTTTCAAAAGGAGTGGCTTTTTTCCGCAATTTTGAAATGTAGCTTTTTCTCAAAAAAAAGGCCGAGTGGTTTTTAAATTCGATTCTACATCTTTTTAAGTTTATTTTTCCTTACATTAATCATATTAATGTAGTCCCATCATTTAAGTCCTTAAGCCAAACACAGAAAAGAAACGAAAATACAACGTACGCTTATGCCATCCGCATTCGCCACAATGTTCCGTTATGCACCGTTGGGTTACTTAACTAACGGCATACCGGGACGGGACTAGCGCGGGTGCAAAACATAAGCAACGCCTACTATATATCTCATATATAATATTGCATTCGTCTCAGATATATCAAGCGATCACATCACAGAATATAAACAGCAGAAGCACATATATGAAAATATAAGATATACTAGGAATTTCGTATTTTGTATTTATCCAACGATAGAAAATACAGGTTCCACGGTCGTGATGAATAGCCAACCCCACACCCTAGACCCCTACGAGAGCGGCAATCGACCCTACCAATTCTAGAGTTAGGAGACCCGGTCTCGACTCCTCGAGATGGCCTCCCACTGGACTCTAGAACTCGGTCACTTATGCTCCCCACCTTGGGTCTATCTTAATGCGGAAAAGTAAATAATATATATCGAAGGAAACATCATCCTCAACCCGGATGTGCCCCAATAAAAGAATATTACATACATTTGAATTTTACATGAATGAAAAGAAAACTCTCATCTCACATAAAACCCTCGGCCATTCATCACGACGATTATATACATCATTTCACAGCAACATATAACATCTCATGTCAATATATGCAAATAAACTAGGCGATATTAAACCATTTGATCGATCGATCAATGACCCAAAAAACCACAGAGAATCTCAACACCTGAGCAGTATTAAAATTACCCAGAAGCATGCCACAATACCTATGGACCAACCGTAGAAGGGCCGACCTGAGTCTCACAAACGGCGCCGCGGAACCGCCACCAAAAGCAGGTTTCTGCCGCGGTTCCGCGGTCGTTTAGTATAGTTAGGGTATCGTTCTTCTAGAGGGTCCATAGAATTACCTGCATGATTTTCTGAATATTTTTAATGTGAAAAATTCCAACATTTTGAAAAATTTCTAGAGAAGGGTTTTTTCGGGTAATCGATGTTCGTTCGAAGTGTTTAACGTCGTCTAGGTTACTTTAATACTCTAGCTTGGCTCTGATACCACTGTTGGGTTTACATAGCACCACACATGGGTTTGTCTTGCATCAACATGCCACAATTAAATTTTTTAGGGTGCTAAGCAAACTAACATAGGATCAAACTAGAAGTTTAAAGTAATAATATAGTATCACATACTATAAAGAAGAGTCTAACACTAATAGATGAGAAATACAACCTTTGTAGATCTCCCATTTGAGACTCCATGGATCAACTCGGTGTTTGGACAGGTCCGCTTGAGTCCTTCGTTGTGCACGACGATCCACCGCGGAGTACCTTGGCTCAAGCTCCTTGCTTCACTAGAATAATGTAGAAGTGATGTAAAACAACCTAAACTAGTGGGATAAACTAGTGTAGATTGGTTATGTGGGTTTGGATCTCACTTAAAAATCTTTTCTTTTTATCTCCTTAACTCACTTTGATGGAGGTAGTAAGCTTTTGAGGAGGAAGAAGAAGGAGAAGGCTAAGCAAGCTCAAGATAATTTTTATGCCAATAATAGAAAGAATAATGTATATATGAGAGAGTCTACTCACTCATAACCATGGTTGTAAAATATCTAGATATTTTGTTATTGGGTTAAAGAATAAGTGTAGAGATTAAATCATGGTTAAGTGTAGAGACTAAACCATAGTTTAAGTGTAGTAATCAAACCATGGTTCAAGTCAAAGTCAACAATGGAAGTGTGTAGAAACAAAGCAACCATGATATAATCCTAATTAATTCTTTAATCAATAATCAAAATAAATAAATATTTAAACCATGTGATTCTTGCATAGCCAACTCTAATGTATCATCACCATGACACATGTATGCATGCATGTGTGCATACACATCAATATATGTACATACATACATTCATGCATACAAAAAAGAAAGAAAAGGTTATAAGTGAAAAGACTAATGATCATTAATATTAAACCAACAATTGATTTAATATACCGGTCATATCACATATGACCCGACCAAAAGAAAACGCTAGATTATAATGCGGTATCATATACACGCATTTAATCAGGCATGCGCACATATCACCATATGCACCCCACATCGTTTCGCCTGAGCTAGGTAACCCCTTTATGGGACTCTAAGACTCGTCAATACGTCGGCAGTAGGCGATAATCATATCAAACACCCACAAGCCGCAAGCGGTCAGCTAAACGTAACGGCCACCCGGGTATTGAACGAGCAGAAGAAAACAAGTGAACCTGTCAAAACTCCTGTCGAGCCAACCGGTAACACTTACCGTACAGTCCGGTCTCTTCGTCAGATATATTGCATATCGAGTCTAGGGATGGCATTGTCGACCCTAATAACTCAATAAGTCATGCCAATGTATGGCCTATAACAATTTGAGAAACTACTGATAATACTTATCAGTAAATCTCATCATCCCTGGCCAGGGACTTGCTGATATAGCTAATCGAGCACAGCGCAACATCAACCCCCAATACCGGGAGAGACGAAACACCTCCTATCGCTCATTCCCTCCACATGTCTCGGGACTGTACCTAAAAGCCACTTATTTGCACGACACAGTAGAGCCGTGGTAGGGTGGAAATCAAAGCACAGTGGGAGAACACATGAGAATCTATGACGATCTCGGGTCTACAGACTAACCTGTACCAGTGTCACCTGAGAACTGCTATCTGATGATAGATATAATACCATATAGGAGTTCTAGGCGAGTCCGTTCAGTGTACCCAGTCTCCACTGAGCACCCGTATACAATCTCGGTATCAAACACCAATGGATGTGGGATCTCCATCGCCCATCTCATAGGTCCAGTATCATATACGCTAGTCTACTCTGGAACATCGATACCCCGTTTCGATACACCAACGACTAGGGATACACACACACACACACACACACATCCGCTATCAAATAATGGCCTCTAGGGCATACATATTTCCAACATACAGGGGTTAGTATGGACCTACCTGTAAGGCAGAAAATTTTTATTTTATTATTTTTTTATTAATTTCCGCGATGCTATATCCTTTCAGCTTTTATGTTGCGAAAATCGCGATCGCCCAATCATTTCGGTTATTTTCCGCGGTGCCCACTCAATTCGGCTATTTCTTTTTTTTTTACTCGCAATTTTTTATTGCGAGTTGAGCATTTGGAATCTGATACCAATCTTGGCATCGACATCACTACAACCGGAACATTGCCAGGTGAGAATCATCATATGCCGTGAGAGGATTTGGACTTTGACACCTATCTATGCATCAGTATCGCTACAACTGAAATATTATTAGGAGCGACTCATCATTTGCCTTTGTTGATTTGAAAAAAGGTAGCATAGAAAACATGGTTAGGATTCTGTCAACTAAAGCATTTTGATTTTATGAGCCGTAAGGGTCTCATAAAGATATTTTTCCATATAAGTCGTGAGGATCTCATAGGTGTATTTTCTTCTTAGGAATCGTGGGAATTCCTAAGTGTGTTTTCTTTTATAAGTCGTAAGGATCTTATAAGAGTATTTTCTCCTTATAAGTCGAGAAGACTTACAAGTGGTTGTTCACCATATGGGGATATTTCTCGCCATTGGCGGGACTTGGTGGGGAATGTATTTATTTATGCCCGTAGATTGTATACAAGAGTCGATATTAGACCACTTGTAGGGCAGAAAAGCTTTGTAAGGTTTTGGCGGCTTAAGAACGGGTTTGGATCCTTGTAACTTAAGTCTTTTGAACTCTATAAGCTGTGAGGGTTTTATAGAGTGTATATTCTCCTTACGAGTCGTGAGGATCTCGTGTGTGTATTTTCTCTTTAGGAATCGTATGGATTCCTAAGTGTATTTCTCCTTTGTGAGTCGTAAGGATCTCACGCAGGTGTTTTCTCCTTATATAGTCGTGAGGGCTTTGTAAGTGCATCTTTTCCTTTTTTTAACGAGTTTGTGCCCTCTCGGGTTTTCACTAGCTTGCCGGTGGCCCTGCTGTTTTTACTCACGGCACCCTTTCAGGTTTTCATCCGTGCCCATTTCGCTTGTGGACATACCTTTTTTTAGACGGCCCGCGAGATAACACACCATCAGTTGTAGGCCCCGATCTTTTGTGAAGGATCGTATCATGTAGGACATGGGAGAGGTATGAATTGTTTATGCCCGTGGATTGTATAGGGTGATCAATATGTAGATCTACCATAAGGCTAAACGTGTTAGTTTTAGGGACATGACGGTCCATTATCGCCGTATTCTGGGACGAGTTTTTAGTTTAAGGACGTTTCGGTCCAATATTAGTTTAAGAACTTCTCGGTCCAATATTAGTTTAAGGACTTCTCGATCCATTATCGCCGTATTTTGGGGCGAACATCTTTTTGTACTACTTTCAGAATTCTAACTTAGGAAGATAGTGAGCGGACACATGCGTCGTCATCTATCATTGACCGAAGTCATGACTCGTCAAGCATAGTACTTTTTGAGGAATCGGCTATTTATTGGCCGGAATGGTCTTTCACCATGCATATCCATGAGCAGGTAGGCTCCACCTTGGTAGACTTTGTCTATGATGTACGGGCTTTCATAATTTGGCTCAAACTTTCCCCATTTTGCATGATTGGGAATCATCGGTCTTTTGACAACCAGCATGAGTTTGCCTTTGCGAAATGTTCTCGGCCTGGTCAGTCTTTCATATGACCGGGTCATCCTTACCACATAAGCCTCCAGATTTTACTGTGCTATAAGGCGGGTTTCGTCGAGGGCATCGAGCTCCTCGAGACTAAAATGAGTATTTTCTTCATCTTTCGGCTCGTATTGAACTGCCACTCGTAAAGAGGGTATTTCTATCTCTAGTGGGAGCACTGATTCCGCACCAAACACTAGTGCGAATGGTGCTGTATTCGTGGCCGTCTTGAACATTGTTCGGTATGCCCAAAGTGCTTCATGCAGCCTTTCGGGACAGTCTTTTTTGTTTCTAGATATCGTCTTTTTTATAATCTTGGTCAAGATCTTATTGAAGGCTTCAACTAGACCGTTGACCCGAGAATTATAGACTAAGGTGTATCGCCAGTCTATTTTGTGCTGCTGTGCGAAGCGACTTATTTTGTGGCTTCTATAAGCTGACCCATTATCCGTCGCGGAGTCCCGAACCGATATATGACATGGTTTTTGAAGAAGTGGAGGATATTTCATTAGCCTAAAATATTGCACATTTGTATGAACATTTTTCCTACTATTGTTAAGTACTAAAGGTGTTTATTGTAAATATAAAACATATGTGGGTTTATTTGTAAAAAGTTTATCATCATATGTTTCTACATTTTAATTAACATAATGAGGGAAAATATATGCATATAATATTTAAATGAAATCTTAGTAATTAAAATATGCATATCATATCAAATATTTCTAATCAATATTTTTAAGATTTAATATCATATAAAATGGTAAGGATAATATCTCAAAAATACCAAATGCTACTAAACACTTTGATTTGAGATATTGTGCAGATATCAGCTCAGGTCTGGAATCCAAGAGATCTGAGTTAAATCGGGTTGTCGGAATCAAATCTGCCAGCAAATCAAGAGATCTAGCAATGGCAGAGACTCAGAGTATGATTTGCAGAATCTAGATATCAAAAGGATCTCCAAACATCAAGATAAAAGACCAGAAAAAATCCCAAAAATTGATACCGCCAAACCGACGCGGAACCACGGCTAAACAAGGCTATATACGGCGGTTCCATGGCTCATTTGTAGCCATAGGATGTGATATTTTGGGGATTTGATTGTAATAGCATATATTCACAGGGTTTCTAGTTTCTGGGACTATATATAGGACCGAGAACTGCACATTAAAAATTATCACCGACGAGATCAAGAGATCCAAAGAGGTTCACATATCCGAGTGATCATCATCTATTCATCTACCTCCAACAAGAGAGAGATCTAGAGAAAACTAGGGTTCTTATATTCTACTTTCTAAGGAGAAAAATTATAAATACAATAGTTGATTAATAAAGGTAGTGTTTTTATTATTCTTTTTGCAATTAATTTCCGCACTTACTTTCTGCACTTACATTTCTGCATCTACATTTCTTCATCTTAATCATGTTTTCATTCTTCTTCAACTTTTCTTCTAAATCTTTAACCATGAGCGAGTAATTCCTAACTTGCTAGGGTTCGTAGGATATGGTAGAACAATGGATGAGAAAATCTTTTAACTTCTTTTATACATTATAAAATTTATAAACTTCAGCAAAATAAATGTTAACCTCCTTATCGGGCGCGCTACTAATTTTTTGATAGACTCGACCACGATTTTAGATTGGTTTAACAATTATTTTGTTAAGGGCTAGACATGAATAGAGATCAATGTAAGGACAAGGGTTAGTAGTGTGGAAACCCTAGTTTCTTCTAAGAACCCTAATCTACATTCATCACTATCGATCTAGTTTTAAACTATTAAGAGATAAAAAGAATCATTTTTAATTATTCATCCATTACTACTAAGACCAATGAACCCTACGAGTCCTTTCTTTATAAATTTTATATCTGTAACGACATACAACAATCACCCTTCTTTAATCAACTCGTCTAAAGCAAGAAAAGAGTTCACGTTTCCCTGCAGATGACCCGTACTCATCGCGGCTAGCTACTAGCGACACCATTTTGATTGCGGTTACTTTAAGAACACACTTTTTCAGGAACCAATCAAATGGCGTCGTTGCCGGAAAAACGGTCGTAATTTTTCTTCTTGTTATTCGGGTTGATTTCTTATAAAATCCAACAAACATATTATAAACGAGAACCAAAACTGCATCTTGTGTATTTAATGATTATTGTGCGAGTTTTACAAGGGACTCGGGAGTAACTGGAGCAAGACAATAGAGATTCAGAAGATTTAAACTTAAACCAGAGGAACATTGGAGCTCTTTGAAGAATTTTGAAGGGAAGAACTCATCAACTTGCGGCGGAACCGCGGCGGAAATAGTCTTTTGGCGGCGGAATCGCGGCGGTTTGGGTGAATTGTGACCCCAAAATCCTCACGTATTTTCCTACTGTCCTTCTCTCTCCTCTAAAGCTCCAATAATATAACATTTCCTGCAGGATTCTTTGCAAACAACGCCGCTCAAAAATCTTTTTGCGTATTTTGATTTTGGTTTGTTTTTGGATATTTAAACCGGACTTTAAGGGGCAATAAACCCAAATCCAGATTAGGTGAGGATTTTATCACCCTTCCTAGGCCCCACAAATCACAAAACGAGTATACTATCACCTTACATTAATTAAAAAATATCTAGACTAAGTCTCTAAGGACTGTCGCGCTCAATTAGGACAGAGGAGGGCCGCGGGTAATCTATCGCTTATCCACATTTCTCTTGTGGTTTCTAGGCAAGTGTGACTAAGGAAAGTGGTTACTTAATTAGGCCCTTTATTTCGGTGATTTGTATAGCGGATATCTCCAACTTACATGGCCCTTAACTGGCCACAAGAGTGATAAAGAGGTGGTAGAGAATTGATCCTACGACTTGTCCTTTAGAAGTCTAGGAACGGTCTAGTGACTTGACTTAGGTGACCCTAGTTCTAGAGATTGATTGTGCATTTTGTGATTTGTTGAGTCAAGCCTTAAGTCCAACTTTTTTAGAAACAAACCTTCTTAAAAAAGTTCTTACATATCACCCGCTACCATGTGCACTAAACCCGCTTAGTGCATGATCAGCTGGACACGGGATTTTAGTGCCCGTTTTGTCCGTGTTTTTTCTATCGACTCCGAAGTCGGTACTTCTTCATCTTCTATTTCCCCTCCACCCACCACATCTCCCGAAATAGACGGATCTCCATCGTGATTTAACGATACCACCCTGTCACCACCCATAGGTTCCAGAATCCACCGCGTATTTCTCTCCAAAAAAGATGCTACCCCGTACGTGGACCCCTTCCTACTTGTCTGTCTATCCCACCGATCAATGTGGATAATTTCAAAATTAAACACCACTTCATCAACTTGTTGCCTAAATTCCACGGGCTTGAATTTGAAGACACATACATTTTCATAACCAAATTCAAGAACATATGTGCAATGATGAGCACAACCCAACTTTCAGGGGATGCTATGCGATTACGTCTTCTCCTTTTTACCTTGTGCGATCTAGCAGAAAAATGGCTCTATAGCACTGCTGCACATTCTATTGCTAAATGGGATGAATTCGTCATAGCATTCCTTAAATTTTTTTATCCTAATCACAAAACCACCCGTGTTCGAAGCGAGATTAACCTGTTTACTCAACTTCCCAACGAACCATTCTGGAAATGCTTTGAACGGTTTAAGGGTCTTCTTATACAATGCCCCATCACGGAATTGATAGATGACAACTTTGCCGAATTATATATGAGGGTGTTAATCCTACCACGAAATAAATGCTTGAAACCATTTGTCAATGCCATTTCATGTCAAAAGACGATGACGAAGTTTGGTAATTTCTGGAGGATCTCACCGAACATGTTAGTTGTATGTATGCCTTAGAGGCCATTATTGTACATGAGATGTATATTATAGTGGATGCTTGGACATATATAGGGAGGACTTTCTTGCTCGACATGATGGTACGCTATCTAGTTGCTCTTTATCTTAACAAGTATACTTACTGTCTCTCTGTTACATGTTGATAAAGCCTTTAGGATGTGTACTTGACTACCAGGATTATGATCCAGATCATACTAGTGGGGCCTGGGCAGTCCATGAGTTCATCCTTCAATTGTTCATAGTCGTGGGAGTATCGAGACGGGGCATCGATATTCCAGAGTAGACTAGCGTATACGCTTCTCGACCCATATGATGGGCGATGGATGATCCCATATCCATTGGTGTTTGAAATTAGAGATCGTATATGGGTGCTCAGTGGAGACTGGGTACACTGAATGGACTCGCCGAGAACTCCTAGATGGTATTATACCTCACGTCAGATAGCAGTTCTCTGGTGATACTTGTACAGGTTAGTCTGTCGACCAGAGATCGTCATAGAGTCTTGTGTATCTCCCACTGTGCTTTGATTTCCACTCTACCACAGCTCTACTGAGTCGTGCAAACAGATGGTTTTTGGGTACAGTCCTGAGTCACATGGAGGCAATGAGCGATAGGAGGGGATTTCGTCTCTCCCGATATTAGGGGTTGATGTTGCGCTATGCCCGACTGGACATAACTGGAAATCCCTGGCCAGGGTAGATGAGATTTACTGGTAAGTGTTATCAGTAGTTTCTCGCCCCGTTATAGACCTTACATCGGCATGACTTATCAAGTTACTAGGGTCTAACGTTTACCACCCCTAGACTAGATATGCGACATATCAGACAAACATACCGGACTGTACGGTAGTGTTACTGATTGGATTCGCAGGAGTATGAGCAGGCTTGTTTGTTGATCTTCTGATCGCTCAATACTCAGGTGGCCGTTACGTTTAGCTGACCGCTTGCGGCTTGTGGGCGTTTGATATGATCATCACTTACTGCTGGCGTATTGACGAGTCTTTAGAAACCTACACAGAGGTTTCCTGGTTCATGCGAAACGAAGTAGGAGCACATATGTGATATGTGCAGGATCGAGATTAATACGCGTATGTGATACCGTATTCTATTCTTACGATTTGTGTCATCGGTCGGTTATATGTGATATAGCCGGGTTATCGAATCAAGTATTGATTCGATAAGTTGATACATATAATATTAGTCGATTATATGCGATATAGCCGGATTATTAAATCAAGTGTTGATTTAATAATCCAATGTATATTTATATATTTGATTTATTAATTTACATTAACTAGTATTAGCTCACTTAAGCATATCTTTTTCTCACTTATGTGTGCATTAGTATATATGTTATATATATTAGCGTACATTATTTTGTGTCATGTTAGATGATATATGCAACATGGGTGTATGAGACTCACACCATGCTTATCATAATGGTGGGTTATTATTTATTTTAATTAATTCAAAATTAGTTGGAAATTGTCATGCTTAGAAGCTTGGAGAAGCTTAAATCATCTTTGACTTAGTCCACTAATTTTGTCTCACATAAGATATTTATTAACACAACTATTATCTTAAACCATGGTTTAGTCTCTACAAGGGTTAATATGAGATATTATCTCACCATGGTTGGTATTCTCACATGATTTGATTCATTCACTCCATTCTCCACTTCATCTTCTTCTTCATCTCCAAAGAGCTCTCTAGGTTTTGAGGAGATGAAGAAAACATGTGAGAAAAATAAATCTAAAGTGAGCCCAATTCCTACTTCATCAACCTCTACTAGATTAGCCGTTTAGTTTGGGTTGTTTCTTCACAAAGTTCACCATTTAGTGAAGAGGTAGCATGAGCTTGAGTCTCCTCGACGTAGATCATCTTCGACTTCGAAGACTTTGAGCAAGCTTGTTCATTTCTTCAAGTGAACCCATACTACAGTTAAGGAGATCATTACATGGAGCGAATGAACTACTATACGGAGCTTTAGAAGTGAAGGACCGGTCTACAAAGGTTGTATTCCTCATTCTCTTAGTTATAATGTTTGATTACATGTTAGTTTTGTCTAATTACTTTAGTTAGATCTTAGTTAAGGGTTCGTTAGCACTCTAGAATTTTGAAATTGGCATGTTTGATGTTGTGAAAACCCAGTAGGGTGCTAAGGAATCCCAACAGTGGCATCAGAGCCGGGCTAGAGTATTAGATGATATTTGTTAGATTACGAAACCGAAACTACTCGGAAACTTGAAACATCGAAACCTAGTTTCTGTCGATTTTTAAATGACCCATAAAATTTTTTAAGCAACTGCAGAATGTTGTATGAGATATGACATAAACACAGAAGAAATTTGAGACCATTTGGTCGGATTTTGGCCGACCAGACTTGTCTAAAATCCGGTGTGCTCGGCCCAGTTGTGGTGTTTTGGCCTCAAATTTTTTAGGTGTTCCATTCTCTGGGTTTGGGTGTTTCAGGTGTTGCTTGTTTTTTCTAAGATTGCATGTGATGTGGTCTTACTGTATAGGAAATTCGGAGTGTTTCGTATTCGTAGTTTAATATGGTTTCGGGTTTTCACATGTTATCTAGGCGAAGTTAAAAAGTTCGAAGGAATATCAAAAACTCATTTTTCCAAGTTTAAGGTATTCGGAAAATCATGCAAGTAATTCTGTGGACCCTCTAGAAGAATGAAACCCTAACTCGACATAATGACCATGGAACCGCCTTTGAACCTTAGGTTTTGCGGCAGTTCCGCGGTGCCATTAATGTGGCTTGGGTTTGCCCTTCTACGGTTGGTCCATAGGTGTTGTGACATGTTCTGGGTATTTTTGAACCGTGCTCATGTGTTGAGCTCTCAGGAAATTGTGGGACTTTGATTAATCGATCGAAAAGTTTAACGTCGTCTGGATATTTTTAATGGGATACAATACTTAGAATCCACAATATTTGAATTTTATAAATTTAGCAATTTATTCTCATTTGATCGGTAGTCACGGGATTTTGATGTGATCAAAAGTCCGTCGCAATCACGTAGCATACGCAGATACTCACCGGGTAACCTTACTAGATAACCATGCCCCATAGCCCCGACCAAGTGACTGTAGGAGAACTCCGTTTCCAAAAGCATCCGTCCGGGTGCTCGCAGCCACGGTGTCTCGCCTAAGTGCACTTCGTCGACGATATCGGGGGTACGACCGTCTACTAAAGTTTCCGACGAGCATTCGATCAGGATGTCGGGAATCTTGTCAAATTACACGACTTGATATTAAAAAGTGTTTTCGATATCGAGACTAAAATACGGGGTTTATAATTGTTAGGCATACAATGTCTAAGGAATTCATATTGTTAGGCATAAAATCCGGAATATAAGATATTTCGGGTTTATGATGTCTAAGGTGGTTATTTTCACTTTCTTTTCTGCGACCATAAGTGTAATATGTAGTGTATCGCTGGTTTCATTTCTATACATCAATGACAATTGGGATACGCATATTTACTTACGTTGATGACATGTGATGTTATGTGTTGCTGTGATATGTTATATTGGATTGTCGTGTTTGAATAGCCGGGTTTCTTTTTATATGAGATGAGAGTTTTTCATTTTCATTCATGTAAAAACTTGTATGTAATATTCTTTTATCGGGGCACTTCTGGGTTGAGAAAGATGTCACCGTTGATGTATATTATTTACTTTTCCGCATTAGGATAGACCTAAGGAGGGGAGCATAAGTAACCTGGTTTTAAAGTCCAGTGGGAGGCCATCTCGAGGAGTCGAGTCCGGGTCTTCTAACTCTAGAATTGGTAGGGTTGCTTGCCGCTCTCGTAGGGGTCATGGGATGTGAGATTGGCTATTCATCACGACCGTGGAATCCGTGTTTTATACAGGCTTAAATTAAAATCCGGAAATCCTAGTATATCCAATATTTCATATGTTGTCTTCTGCTGTTGATATTCTGTGATGTGATCACTTTATATTCTGAGATAGATACATTATGAGATATATAATAGACGTTGCTTATTTTTTCACCCGCGCTAGCTCCGCTCCGCTCTGCCGTTAGTTACCTAACCTAACGGTGCACGACGGGACTTCGTGGCGAATGTGGATGACATAAGCGTACGTTGTATTTATCTATATTGCTTAGGTAACTTAAATGATGGGACATTCATTAATGAGATTAATGAAAGAAAATAAACCTAATGATGTTGTGGAATCGAATTTGAAACCCACTCGGCTTTTTTCGAAAAAGCAAAGTTTCAAAAAGCGGAGCTTAAGCCACTCCTTTTAAAAATATTTTATTCTGCAACGAGATCAAGTTCAAAGCGTTAAAGGTTTTTATAAAAACCATCCACAACCCTCCGTCATTTTAGGAAGTAGAGTACTTAGTATTTATGCTGCGTATGTTGATTATAGTCAAGGCGTAGTGTATAGTACCAAAGTGATGTCTTCCTACACAGCATATGATGCGATTAGTTAGGACATTCATGTGATTATTTTGATTATAGTCAAGAGTCATATGGGTGGGTCTAATTAATCACTAAATGATGGGTAGAACTTGACTAGTGGTTATGATATGTTGATTATAGTCAAGGTCATAAGTGCTAGGGGTAAAAACCATTATCGGGAGTTTCAGTGTTGAAATTTGCAATGAGATTGCATACCTTCTATGTGATAGTTGGATCCTGATACCCACTGCGAGTAATTGTTACTCCTGGGAGATTTTTGCACTTTACAATTAGCTGATCAAGTAGGTGTCTAGAAAAGTGTCAACGGGGTCACGCCCCTGGGAAAACGAGATTTATTTTAATTAGGTCCATGCGAAAGCACGGGGAACCTCCCTAAAAGTACCGGCATTGGCCTGGCTGAAAGATTGGCGAACTTGTGGGGTGTAATTAATCCCGGCTAGTCTTTCCTGTTAAGGTTTGAAGGAAGATTTGATAAAAATAGTGGGAGCCATCTTGATTAGATAAAATATATAACCAATCTAATCTTGCAAGAGCGCACGCGGAGTGTTTTCTTCTCTCTCTCCAGGTAGCGACCATGTCACGCCTTAATCAAGATAATAATATGGATATATTGACCGAACCCGCTTGTTAAACTTAGCTGGGGAACGTTGGTTCCGCTCTATCTTATAATTGCTATAAGACCGAGAAGGAAATAGGGGAATATCAGGATTCCCATGCCGCCCAAACGAAGAAAATGCATGTTGATGCATCTACTTTAGGTGTGTTCGCTTCCGAGAACTGTTTTTCTCAGTATCCTCTATGTCCTGGGTATTAGATACCGGATCGGATCCCACATATGTAATCTGTTGCATGGGCTACTGAAAGGTAGAGAACTGAGATTGGGTGATATGTCTGTAGGTACAGAGAATTGTGCAATTGCTGCAGCCAAAAAGGTTGGCAAATATCACCTTGTATTACTAAATACATTGATTCTGAACGAATGTTATTAGATACCGAACCTGATATACAACATTATATCAGTCTCTTTATTAAATAAAGAAGGATATACTTTTGTATTGTTGGATAATGTTTTGAACATTTCCTATATCAAAAGTTGATCGGACCAGGCACGTTATCTAATGGCATATACGTTCTAAATCAAACCACAGTTCTCCATATACAAAAGACACATAAGAGGAGGAGTTCAGAAATGAACGAATCCTTCTTGAAGCATTGTAGACTAGGCCATATCAATGCGACACAACTAGCTATGTTACATTAAGATGCATATTTAAATCAGTTTGAATTTACATCTTGTGAGACTTACCAGTCATGTCACAAAGATAAAATAACTATAGCTCTGTTTACTGGAAACAGAGAAAGAGTTAGTGAACTCTTGGGACTAATACATAGTCCCATATCTACACATGCCGTGACTGGTTCTTTGCACTTCATTACATTCATTGATGATCTTTCAAGATTCGGACATATGATTCTGTTGAAACGCAAGTCTGAAGCTTTTGAGAAATTCAATGAATATAAATCCGAAGTAGAGAACCAAAATGGGTATAAGTATTATGTTTGTTGATGTGATCAGGAAGGAGAATATTTGAGCATGGAATTCCTGGACTATTCAAAAGGAGAATGAGATTCTCTCTCAGAATTACTCCTCCATATACACCACAACACAAAGGTATATTGGGGCGGAGCAATCGCACCCTATTAGTTATGGTGCACTCTATGATGAGTATTGCTGAGTTGCATGTTTCCTTTTGGGGTTATGTGCTTGAGGAAGCTGCATACCTATTGAATTGGGTTCCGACCAAATCAATGCCTACCACTCCATATGAGATATGGTATGGGAAGAGTCCATGTCTTAAGTGAGTTAAGATTTACGGTTGTCTGGCCTATATCAAAAACAAAATCCGGACAAGCTCGAGGCAAGGTCAGTTCTATGCAGGTTTGTTGGAATTCCCAAGCACTTGCAAGGGAATATCTTCTACCGCACCGAGAAACAGAAGGTGTTTTATTTCTCGGTATGCCACCTTTTTAGGAAAAGGAATTTTTATGAAAGAAATTTGTGGTCATAAGGTAGAACTGGAAGGAGTTCCAGCTATATAAACTATAGCTGATGATTTGGTAGAACCGGAGGATTCAATAGTTCCCGACGAACCTCAGCCTCTCCGCTGATCTGGTAGGGTTCCTCATCCGCCTGAGAGATACTTTGGTTTTCTCAATGACAGTGGGAGAGAGGATTGCATCATGGAAGATGATGACCCAACTAGTATCGAGCAGGCCATCATGAGTGGGGACTCTGTAAGAATGGCTGGATGCTAAGCGATCTGAGATGGAATCCATATATACCAACAAAGTATGGACTTTGGTTGCTATATTTGAAGGGTTAAAACCCCATCAGAAGCAAGTATATCTTGAGAAGATTACTTGGTGTAAATGGAAAAGTTGAGACTTTAAAAGCTAGACTTGTTGCAAAAGGTTTTCGTTATTAACCAGGTGTGGATAATGATGAATCCTTTTCTCCAGTGCCTATGCTTAAGTCCATCCGGATCCTACTTGCTATTGCTACATACCATGACTACGATATCTGGTGGTTGGGTGTCATGATTGCTTTTCTAAATACTGATTTAGAAGGGAGCGTCTATAAGTACACATACAGAGGGCTTCGTAGACAGTGGGAGCAGCGGAAACATGTGCAAGTTGCTTTATGCGTTAAAGCTGGTATTGCGGAGTTGGAACATCTGTTTTGATGTGATAATCAAAGCATTTGACTTCATCAAAATGGTAGATGAACCTTGTATATACAAAAAGGTAGTAGAGAGTAAGGTGGTCATCCTCATATTGTACGTGGATGACATACTCTTGATAGGGAAAGTGTTTCCTATGCTACACTCGGTCAATCTCCTCTTATCACAAGGATAATCCATATAGGATCTAAGTAATACCTCCTAAATCCTGGGTTTTGGATCTATGAGATAGATCTAAGTGGATGTTAGGATTCTCACTAGGTGTAGTGAGATGGTATCAAATGATCCTGGGGAAAATCACTGGATAGCTTTGGAGAACCTTCTTAAGTACTTATGAAGCACTAAAGAAATGTTCTTGGAGTTTGGTAACGGTGAACTCCAGTGGGAGCCCTTTACCCACTCAAGCTTCCAGAGTGAAAAGGTCGACTGTCAGACAATCATAGGCTTTGTCTTTACCCCAGAAGTGGGGCGGTGTGTTAGAAGAGTTCCAAGCTAGATACCGGGGAAAACTAGACGATAAAAGCTGGATACATCGCTATCAAAGATACTACCAAAGAGACAGTCTGGGTGTATATTTGTTCATGAGATGAATTGGGTTCGTACCATTGTGTGACAATGGAGATGTGGCTTTGGCCTAAGAACCCCAGTCCCATCACTGACCCAGATATATTTTAAAGCAATATCACCTGATCATGGAGATGGTTGATCTCCAAGAGATCGAGGTTAGGAGAGTTGACGCGAAGGATAACACGGCAGATCTACTCACTAAGGCCTTTCCTGCGAGAGACTTTTATAGGATGTTGGGTATGACATACTACAACAACTGGCCTCAGTGCAAGTGGGAGATTGTTAGTTGTATGTATGCTCTAGAGGCCATTATTGTACATGAGATGTATATTATAGTGGATGCTTGGACATATATAGGGAGGACTTTCTTGCTCGACATGATAGTACGCTATCTGGTTGCTCTTTATCTTAACATGTATACTTACTGTCTCTCTGTTACATGTTGATAAAGCCCTTAGGATGTGTACTTGACTACCAGGATTATGATGCAGATCATACTAGTGGGGCCTGGGCAGTCCATGAGTTCATCCTTCAATTGTTCCTAGTCGTGGGAGTATCGAGACGGGGCATCAATATTCTAGAGTAGACTAGCGTATACGCTTCTCGACCCATATGATGGGCAATGGATGATCCCATATCCATTCGTGTTTGACATCAGAGATCGTATACGGGTGCTCAGTGGAGACTGGGTGCACTGAACGAACTCGCCGAGAACTCCTAGATGGTATTATACCTCACGTCAGATAGCAGTTCTCTGGTGACACTTATACAGGTTAGTCTGTCGACCCGAGATCGTCATAGAGTCTTGTGTGTCTTCCACTGTGCTTTGATTTCCACCCTACCATGGCTCTACTGAGTCGTGATAACAGGTGGTTTTTGGGTACAGTCCCGAGTCACATGGAGGCAATGAGCGATAGGAGGGGATTTCGTCTCTCCCGGTATTGGGGGTTGATATTGCGCTATGCTCGACTGGCCATAACTGGAAATCTCTGGTCAGGGTAGATGAGATTTACTAGTAAGTGTTATCAGTAGTTTCTCGACCCGTTATGGACCTTACATCTGTAAGTCCATGCTACCTCTCCCGGTACTTTCGGGTATGCGGAATTTGATAAAAAACGATATTTATAGAGGTGGTAACACGGACTTATAACCCGGATCTTTGTTAAACATCTAACTAACAACCTAACTACGAGTTGCTAACTACTCGGTTAGGGGGTTATACCTTGCTTGTCATGAACTCCTTCGTCTTCAAACTCCGATGGTGGTCCGGATCGGCTTCTTCCCGTCGTCTCCGTACGCCGAAGATAGATCCACCTGAAAGCTCCAACCTTTGGCTCCTTCTTCGAACTTTGAAGAAACTAGTTCACTCAGTTTGCTAAACCTTGTGAACTAGAGTGAGTAGAGAAGAGTTTGTATGGGATTTTATCTATGGTTCTTGGTTCTCAACTCATGAGACAAGTGAACCATAGAATCAAGAGAGGGAGCAAGAGGAAGAGGGTGAGAGCAAAAGCAAGAGAGCTCAAAAACAAAGAGAAAGAATGAGAAAGTAAGAATGAGCCTCTCTTTTGTCTTTCACCCTCTCATAATCCATAACAATGATAACTCATCATACCAATCAAGTGTTATGTGATGGTTGAAGCAACCATAACCATATCATTTCATGCACTCATTTTGCACAAAGGAGCAAGCAAGCAAAAGTCTTTGTCATGAAATGATAGCTATGGTTATCATGATGGTCAACTAGTCAAGCCTAGTCAACCGGTCAACAAAGTCAACAAGTCAACAAAAGTCAACAAGTCAACAAAGTCAACAAGTAAACAACCATGTCACCATAATACTTAATTAATATAATTGTTAATCATATATCATATTCTCATTAGGGTTGAGCAAAAAGTCAATAGTCAACGGTCAACTGTCAACAACCTTAATGAGAATCCGCTGCCTCTGTCTCCCCGTCAACTGTGCATACACACCCGCATCCGCGTTCCGAGGAACACGAATGCAAACTGGATAAATCCAATCCCAATACGTACACTAGGATCTGGCTTAAACCAAAGCCCGCTAGTGCAAACTGTCCGGACACTGTACGTGCACAAGTGCACGGATGTGACCGAACCCTGTCGCAAAACCATGCGACCTCTACTCTTTTGCCTAAAGGCGAAAAGGTTTCTGTGTGGGACTCTAAAGACTCGACACTACGCTGGCAGTGGGTTTAACCACAGACCGCAAGCGGCACTAGCTGTGCGTAACGGTCCCCAGGTAATGCCGACAAGAAGACCGACGAGGCGAAACCCATCTGAACTCCTACTGAGCCTGAATATGACATTCTCCGTACAGTCCGGTCTGTTCGTCTGATACATCGCATGGCGGGCCTAGGGGGAGGTAAACGTCAGTCCCCCAATAGCGGTACAAGTCGTGCCGGAGCGAAGCCCAAAACACCCTGAGATAACACTGGAAGCCTACCAGTATATCTCGTTTGCCCTGGCCAGGGACTACTGGTGTAATGGCTCTCCTAGACACAGCGCGATGTCAACCCCCAATACCGGGAGAGACGAATCCTGTCTAACCGTCACTGCCTCCAAGTGCTTCGGGACTGCACCCAACTACTACCTGTTTGCACGACTCCTTTGAGCCGTGGTAGGGTAGTAATCAAAGTGCAGTGGGAACACACTCGAGGCGAAGTGACAGTGTCAAGTCAGCGGACTAAGCTGTACTCATGTCACCTGGGAACTGATAACTGACGATAGGCATAATACCAACTAGTCAGTTCGCGACGAGTCCTGTCCAGTGTACCCGTAATCTAACAAGCACCCGCGTATTATCTCAAGTACGACGTACTGACGGCTGTGGGACAGACCGTCTCCCACACTGGGATGAGAAGCGCATGCGCTGGTCTAGTCCGGAGTATCGATGCCCTGTCTCGATAGTCCTGCGACCAGGGACCTGCATAAGGATGTGCTTATAGATTACCCAGCCCTACTAGTGTGACTGCCATCACATCGATGGTAATCAAGCAAAGATCCTAAGAGCTCCACTAATGTGTATAGGTGATATACTAAAATAAACATATGTACACATGTGTAGAAACAAACCATGTAGCATACTACTATTTTGAGCAAGATTGTATATACAAGGTGAATATCCCAAGCTTCCATTAAGTAATATACAAACTAGTATGATACAGTAATGGCCTCTAGGGCATATACACTAACAATCTCCCACTTGCACTAAGGCCATGTACTGGCGTATCGAAGATCTATCATCTCGATCAGCCGCTCGAACTGAGTCTGGGGCAGGGCCTTGGTGAATGGATCTGCAGTGTTATCTTCTGAAGCGACTCTCCGAACTTCGATCTCCTGGCGATCTACGATCTCCCTGATCAGGTGATACCGCCTCAAGATGTGTCTGGATCTCTGATGGGACCTGGGTTCCTTCGCTAAAGCTATAGCCCCGTTGTTGTCACAATACAGAGGTATTGGATCAACAATGGATGGAACCACCTGAAGTTCTTTCAAGAACTTCCTCATCCAGATGGCTTCTTTTGCGGCATCAGATGCTGCGATGTATTCCGCTTCCATCGTCGATTCTGCAACGGTTTCCTGTTTGGAACTCTTCCAACACACCGCCCCTCCATTGAGGGTAAAGACAAAACCCGACATGGACTTGGAATCATCCTTGTCACTCTGGAAGCTGGAGTCAGCAAAGGCCTCGATCTGGAGGTCTTTTCCACCATACACCAAGAACATCTCCTTAGTCCTTCTCGGGTACTTGAGAATGTTCTTTACCGCTATCCAGTGTTTCTCCCCAGGGTTTGACTGATACCGGCTTACCACACTCCGTGCATAAGCTACATCCGGTCTGGTACACAACATCGCATACATTATAGAGCCTATCGCAGAAGCGTAGGGTATAATAGACATGCGATCCCTCTCCAAATCAGTCTTGGGAGACATCTCTTTAGAGAGGGTGATCCCGTGACAAGCCGGCAGGTTACCGCGCTTAGAATCTTCCATACTGAATCTTTTCAGTATGGTGTCGATGTACCTGGACTGTGAAAGTCCTAATATCCTCTTGGATCTATCACGATGGATCCGGATCCCCAGGATGTATGAGGCATCACCCAGGTCTTTCATGGAGAACCTGTGTGACAAGAACCCCTTGACAGATTGTAGCATAGGAATGTCATTTCCTATTAAGAGAATGTCATCCACGTATAAAACGAGGAATACTATAGTTCTCGCTACAAATCTACTATAGATGCATGGTTCATCTGGATTTTTGATGAAGCCAAATTCCTTGACCGTCTCATCAAAACAGATGTTCCAACTCCGCGATGCCTGCTTTAGTCCATAGATGGACTTAAGCAACTTGCACACCTTTCCGCTGCTCCCACTCTGAATGAAATCCTCTGGTTGGTCCATATAGACACACTCCTCTAAAGTTCCATTTAGAAAAGCGGTCTTTACGTCCATTTGCCAGATCTCATAATCGTGGAAGGCAGCAATGGCAAGAAGGATCCGAATAGATTTCAGCATGGCTACTGGAGAAAAGGTTTCATCATAGTCCAAGCCAGGTCTTTGACGAAAACCTTTTGCTACCAGCCTAGTTTTATAGGTCTCAACCTGTCCATCTACACCAATCTTCCTTTTGAAGATCCACTTGCATCCTACGGGTTTTACCCCGTCTGGAGCAATGTCCAACGTCCATACTTTGTTGGTGTACATGGACTCCATTTCGGTCCGCATTGCATCCAGCCATTTCATTGAGTCAACGCTCTGAACGGCCTGCTGGAAGCTAGTAGGCTCATCATAATCTATGATGCAATCCTCTCTATCCCTGTCTATGAGAAAACCGTAGTATCTCTCGGGCGGATGAGTCTGCCTACTACTCCTGCGGAGCGGCGTAGGAATGTCCTGTTCTTCCGAACCCTCTGGTTCCACTAAACTTTCAGTAATAGTCTGTGGTTCTGGAATTTCTTCCAGTTCTACTGCGCTCCCATTAATTTCCTTTTCTAAGAACTGGTGTTCTAGAAAGTGGGCATGAAGAGAAACAAGAACTTTTTGTTCCTCTTCGTAGTAGAAGAAATATCCCTTGGAATTCTTTGGATATCCCACAAACTTGCACTGTACTGAGCGTGCCTCGAGCTTGTCCGCATGCTGCTTTTTGACAAAAGCTGGACTTCCCCATGTCTTAATGTGATTAAGATGGGGCCTCTTCCCACACCACATCTCAAATGGTGTGGTAGGCACAGTCTTAGTGGGAACTCGGTTCAAAAGGTATGCAGCTGATTCTAGCGCATACCCCCAGAATGATCGCGGTAACTCAGCGTTACTCATCATGGACCGTACTATATCCAATAGGGTTCGGTTCCGCCTCTCCGATACACCGTTATGTTGCGGAGTGTATGGAGGAGTAAGCTGAGAGAGAATTCCATTCTCTTTTAAATAGTCCAGGAACTCGGCACTTAAGTATTCTCCACTTCGATCCAATCTTAGAATCTTAATACTTTTGCCGGTTTGTTTTTCTACTTCATTCTTATACTCCTGGAATTTTCCAAAGGCTTCGGACTTATGTTTCATTAAGAAGACATAACCGTACCTTGAGAAGTCATCCGTAAAAGTAATGAAGTAAGAATAACCGCTTCGCGCATGTATAGACATTGGACCGCACACGTCACTGTGTACGAGTCCCAAGAGCTCGCTCGCTCTTACTCCATGTCCAGTAAACGGAGTCTTTGTCATCTTTCCTTTGAGACAGGATTGACAAGTGGCATACGATTGATATTCGAACGCATTCAAATATCCTTCTGTATGTAACTTAGTCAACCTTCTCTCATTGATGTGACCCAGTCTACAATGCCACAAGAAAGTCTGATTTATTTTCGGAGACTTTCTTTTGTGTGTATTCTGGACATTGAAAATCTGTGGTTGGTTTAATACGTATATACCATTACTCAATGTACCTGACCCAATCAGAACTTTATTAAGGTGAATGATTACAACATTGCTTACAAAAGCAAATTCATAACCTTCTTTAGAAACTAAAGATACAGAAATGATATTACAAGTTGCGTTGGGTACAAAAAAGCAATTACGCAAAACCAAAACATGTCCATCTGACATTCCCAGGTGATAGTCCCCCACGGCTTCAGCATCCATGCTAGCTCCGTTCGCAAATCTGAGGGTCATGTCACCTGCCTTTAAAACCCTACGGTTTCTCAACGCCTGCAAAGAATTACAGATATGAGATCCTGATCCGGTATCCAATACCCAGGAAGTAGAGTTTATTGAAAGACAGTTTTCATTAACATACACACCTGAAGCTGAAGCTGCAACCTGCTTCAATTCCTGTGTTCTGTCTTTCCAAGCCCTGCAATCATTCTTCAAGTGTCCTTTCTTATGACAATAGAAGCATTCTTCCTTATCCACAAGCTTCCCCGCTTTCTTTATTGCTTTAGCTTTTTCCTTCGTATCCACTTTACTAACACCGCCCCTTGGTTTGGCGGGGGCTTTCTTCTTCTTTCCCTTGGCTTTCGCCTTGGACCTAGAAGAAAATGATCCTCCTACAAACAATGTGGATGTTTCCCTACCTTTCTGTAGAGTGCCCTCTGCGCTCCTCAGCATGTTGAGGAGCTCTGAAAGTTTAACTTCTTTTTCTTGCAAGTTGAAGTTCAGTATAAACTGGGCGTAAGTGGAAGGAAGGGACTGGAGAACTAAGTCTGTATAGAGCTCACTCTCCAATGTGGTTCCTAGGTCCACGAGCTCCTCAATGTAGCCGATCATCTTTAGCACGTGCTCTGCTACTGATGATCCGACGGCCATCCTTGCCGAAAATAACTTTTTCGACGCTTCGTATCTTGCGATACGAGATTGCTCTCCATACAGTTCTTTTGTATAGAGAAATATGGATTCAAGGTCCATATTCTCGTGCCTCCTCTGATGTTCGTTGTCTATCGAGGCAAGTACGAGGCACTTGGCCTTCGCGCTATCAATCTCCCAAGTCTTGCGGATTTCCTTATCCGCGACGCTGGAAGTGGGACCAGGGACAGGGGGAGCTTTGGTGGTAAGAAGATACCCCAGCTTGTCGTAAGTGATTGCCATTTTGACATTCCTGAGCCAATCTTTGTAGTTAGGCCCTGTCAGTATGTTTTTATCTAAAAGTAACTTAAGTCCAGTCATGTCGATTGGTCGCTGCAATTAGGAGAGAGAAGAAGAAACACTCAGCATGATGCTCTTGCAAGTTTACAGTGGTTTTTAGTTTGTCTAAACAGGATGGCTCCCACTGTTTCTCGAATCCCTCCTCAAACCATAAAGGAAGAATTAGTCAGGATCAATCTCACCGTTCAATACTTGCTTAACCGTTCAGCCAGGCCAGTGTCGGTACTTCGAGGGAGGTTTTCCAACGTTTTCGCGAAGTTCCTTAATTAAAGAACCTCTTTTCCCTGGGGGCGTAGCCCCGCTAACACCTTTCTAGGCGCCTACTAAGTTTATAGCATTGATCGTTAAGTGAGAAATTTCCCGAGGAGTAGCATATACTCACAGTAGGATCGGGATCCAAATATCATCGCGTGACGAAACTGAAGGAATCCTACCAGAATCATCACACTCCAAATGGTATGCAAATCTAGCAAGTTTCAGTACTTATGAAACTCCCGATGTGGATTTTTGCCCCATGCTCTTATGACCTTGACTTTGGCCAAAATATCATAAGTCACATGTCAAGTTCTACCCGTCATTATCCAGGTTAATTTGGATCCATCCGTACCTACCCTTGACTTTGGCCAAAATGGCAGTACGACTGTCCCAAACCAACGCATCTATCTATGCTACACATGAACACCCAATAGCTACCAATCACTATGCCTTGACTTTGGCCAACATACACAGCTTGAATACTATTGACTATTCATGTGAAACGACGGAGGGCTACGAATGGTTTTGGCAAAACCGTGAACGTAGTGAACTTGATATAGTCGATGGAACGAGATAGCTTTTAAAAGGAGTGGCTCAAGCTCCGTATTTAAAAGTTGTTTTTGAAAAGAATCGAGTGGTTTTTCGAAAGTGTTCCAACGACTTTAATCTTGGTTTATTATCTTGCATTAGTTCTTTTAATGCGTGATATTCTTGCATTAGTTCTTTTAATGCGTCCCATCATTTAATCCTACCATTGCAGAAAACAACCAAAATATGACGTACGCTTATGCCATTCGCATTCGCCACTGGGCCCCGTCATTACCCGTTAGGTTACTTAACTAACGACAGAGCGGGGGCTGGGCTAGCGCGGCTGTAAAACATAAGCAACGCCTAAATAATATCATATATAGATATACTGCAATGATAAACATTTCAGATCACAGATGAATACATTGGATATACTAGGAATCTGTAATTCGTACGAGCCTGTAACGAAAAACAGATTACACGGTCGCGGTGAATAGCCAATACCCCACCCAAGACCCCTACGGGTGCGGCAAACTACCCGCCAAGTACCCGAAGCGAAGCAACCTCCCTCATCTCCATGAGTAGGACACTCGGCACTTCGGCATACCCGGTAGTTTGTGCACCCCCTCCATGGGTCTATCCTAGGAGCAAAAACAGTAAAAAGAAATTATACAATGACGGCTACAACCCCGACCCGGTTGTGCGGCCATACAAATAATTATTACATCAATTTACAAATTTACATGAATTGAAAGAAAAGAAAAACTCTCGTCTCACAACCCCCCGGCTATTCACCCGCGACAATCCAACATATTCATATACACATTCCAGCAACATCACAGATCACAGATTTGTATAACCCCCACTAATCGACATATAGCGATTAGCAGACGTTCAATACAAATATCACATTACAGAAAAACCCGTTAGCTTAAGTCTTTTAGAAGTTCGATCAAAAATACGGATTTTCGGGACCCTAAAAATAAAATTTTCGTTCTGGAAAATCTGGGCAGAAAACACATATTCCAAAAATCCCAAAACAACCCCCGAATAACACTGCACCAAAGATGGACCTCGGCCGAGTCAACTCGGCCGCGGATCCGCGGCGGGAGCGTGCTCCCGCCGCGTTTCCGCGGCGCTTTGACTCGATCGTTGGACCAAATTTGGTGGTTATTCTAATAAAAGCCTGAGCCGATTTTAGAGATGAAAATAATCAACTTTTGAACAGTATAAAAATCGACAGAAACTTGAAATTCTCGGGTTCGTTTTCGTGACTTTTTCTTTGATCGATCTTCTAGTTACTTGCTAACATGTTAGATAGAGTTTAACTAGGCTCTGATACCACTGTAAGTCCATGCTACCTCTCCCGGTACTTTCGGGCATGCGGAATTTGATAAAAAAACGATTTTTATAGAGGTGGTAACACGGAATTATAACCCGGATCTTTGTTAAACTTCTAACTAACAACCTAACTACGAGTTGCTAACTACTCGGTTAGGGGGTTATACCTTGCTTGTCTTGAACTCCTTCGTCTTCAAACTCCGATGGTGGTCCGGATCGGCTTCTTCCCGTCGTCTCCGTACGCTGAAGATAGATCCACCTGAAAGTTCCAACCTTTGGCTCCTTCTTCGAACTTTGAAGAAACTAGTTCACTCGGTTTGCTAAACCTTGTGAACTAGAGTGAGTAGAGAAGAGTTTGTATAGGATTTTATCTATGGTTCTTGGTTCTCAACTCATGAGACAAGTGAACCATAGAATCAAGAGAGGGAGCAAGAGGAAGAGGGTGAGAGCAAAAGCAAGAGAGCTCAAAAACAAAGAGAGAGAATGAGCAAGTAAGAATGAGCCTCTCTTTTGTCTTTCACCCTCTCATAATCCATAACAATGATAACTCATCATACCAATCAAGTGTTATGTGATGGTTGAAGCAACCATAACCATATCATTTCATGCACTCATTTTTCATAAAGGAGCAAGCAAGCAAAAGTCTTTGCCATGAAATGATAGCTATGATTATCATGATGGTCAACTAGTCAAGCCTAGTCAACCGGTCAACAAAGTCAACAAAGTCAACAAGTCAACAGCCATGTCACCATAATACTTAATTAATATAATTGTTAATCATATATCATATTCTCATTAGGGTTGAGCAAAAATTCAATAGTCAACGGTCAACTGTCAACAACCCTAATGAGAATCCGCTGCCTCTGTCTCCCCGTCAACTGTGCATACACACCCGCATCCGCGTTCCGAGGAACACGAATGCAAACTGGATAAATCCAATCCCAATACGTACACTAGGATCTGGCTTAAACCAAAGCCCGCTAGTGCAAACTGTCCGGACACTGTACGTGCACAAGTGCACGGATGTGACCGAACCCTGTCGCAAAACCATGCGACCTCTACTCTTTTGCCTAAAGGCGAAAAGGTTTCTGTGTGGGACTCTAAAGACTCGACACTACGCTGGCAGTGGGTTTAACCACAGACCGCAAGCGGCACTAGCTGTGCGTAACGGTCCCCAGGTAATGCCGACAAGAAGACCGACGAGGCGAAACCCATCTGAACTCCTACTGAGCCTGAATGTAACATTCTCCGTACAGTCCGGTCTGTTCGTCTGATACATCGCATGGCGGGCCTAGGGGGCGGTAAACGTCAGTCCCCCAATAGCGGTACAAGTCGTGCCGGAGCGAAGCCTAAAACACCCTGAGATAACACTGGAAGCCTACCAGTATATCTCGTTTGCCCTGGCCAGGGACTACTCGTGTAATGGCTCTCCTAGACACAGCGCGATGTCAAACCCCAATACCGGGAGAGACGAATCCTGTCTAACCGTCACTGCCTCCAAGTGCTTCGGGACTGCACCCAACTACTACCTGTTTGCACGACTCCTTTGAGCCGTGGTAGGGTAGTAATCAAAGTGCAGTGGGAACACACTCGAGGCGAAGTGACAGTGTCAAGTCAGCGGACTAAGCTGTACTCATGTCACCTGGGAACTGATAACTGACGATAGGCATAATACCAACTAGTCAGTTCCCGATGAGTCCTGTCCAGTGTACCCGTAATCTAACGAGCACCCGCATACTATCTCAAGTACGACGTACTGATGGCTGTGGGACAGACCGTCTCCCACACTGGGATGAGAAGCGCATGCGCTGGTCTACTCCGGAGTATCGATGCCCTGTCTCGATAGTCCTGCGACCAGGGACC
The DNA here is from genome assembly GCA_030015575.1 of Agapanthus africanus. Taxonomy (NCBI): domain Eukaryota; kingdom Viridiplantae; phylum Streptophyta; class Magnoliopsida; order Asparagales; family Amaryllidaceae; genus Agapanthus; species Agapanthus africanus. The sequence continues at coordinate 557,870,513 of JASDDO010000022.1, read as the reverse complement.
TGCATAAGGATGTGCTTATAGATTACCCAGCCCCACTAGTGTGACTGCCATCACATCGCTGGTAATCAAGCAAAGATCCTAAGAGCTCCACTAATATGTATAGGTGATATACTAAAATAAACACATGTACACATTGAAGTAGAAACAAACCAAGTAGCATACTACTATTTTGAGCAAGATTGTATATACAAGGTGAATATCCCAAGCTTCCATTAAGTAATATACAAACTAGTATGATACAGTAATGGCCTCTAGGGCATATACACTAACAACATCGGCATGACTTATCAAGTTACTGGGGTCTGACGTATACCATCCTAGACTAGATATGCGGCATATCAGACGGACAGACTGGACTGTACGGTAGTGTTACTGATTGGATTCACAGGAGTATGAGCAGGCTTGCTTGTTGATCTTCTGATCGCTCAATACCCGGGTGGCCGTTATGTTTAGCTGACCGCTTGCAGCTTGTGGGTATTTTATATGATCATCACCAACTTTCGGCGTATTGACGAGTCTTTAGAGTCATACACAGAGGTTTCCTGGTTCATGCGAAATGAAGTAGGAGCCCATATGTGATATGTGCGGGACCGAGATTAATACGCATATGTGATACCGTATTCTATTCTCGCGATTTGTGTCATCGGTCGGTTATATGTGATATAGCCAGGTTATCGAATCAAGTGTTGATTCGATAAGTTGATACATATAATATTAGTCGGTTATATGTGATATAGCCGGATTATTAAATCAAGTGTTGATTTAATAATCCAATGTATAATTATATATTTGATTTATTAATTTACATTAACTAGTATTAGCTCACTTAAGCATATCTTTTTCTTACTTATGTGTGCATTAGTATATATGTGATATATATTAGTGTACATTATTTTGTGTCATGTTAGATGATATATGCAACATGGGTGTATGAGACTCACACCATGCTTATCATAATGGTGGGTTATTATTTATTTTAAGTAATTCAAAATTAGTTAGAAATTGCCATGCTTAGAAGCTTGGAGAAGCTTAAAGCATCTTTGACTTAGTCTACTAATTTTGTCTCACTTAAGATATTTATTAACACAACAATTATCTTAAACCATGGTTTAGTCTCTACAAGGGTTAATATAAGATATTATCTCACCATGGTTTCTATTCTCACATCATTTGATTCATTCACTCCATTCTCGACTTCATCTTTTTCTTCATTTCCAAAGAGCTCTCTAAGTTTTGAGGAGATGAAGATAACATGTGAGAAAAATAAATCTAAAGTGAGCCCAATTCCAACTTCATCAACCTCTAATAGATTATCCGTTTAGTTTGGGTTGTTTCTTCACAAAGTTCACCACTTAGTGAAGAGGTAGCATGAGCTTGAGTCTCCTCGATGTAGACCATCTTCGGCCTCAAAGACTTTGAGCAAGCTTGTTCATTTCTTCAAGTGAACCCATACTACAGTTAAGGAGATCACTACATGGAGCGAAGGGACTACTACACGGAGCTTTAGAAGTGAAGGACTGGTCTACAAAGGTTGTATTGCTCATTCACTTAGTTGTAATGTTTGATTACTTGTTAATTTTGTCTAATTACTCTAGTTAGATCCTAGTTAAGGGTCCGTTAGCACTCTAGAATTTTGAAATTGGCATGTTTGATGCTGTGAAAACCCAGTAGGGTGCTAAGGAATCCCAACAGAACAAACCTCACAATGGAAGAGCACTAGACCAACATCGTCTTCATCTAGGGCAAGCATCTATCAGCTCGAGGTTTCCATCGCTGTGAAAGCCGAAATGGCCGCGATACAAAAGAAACTCGAAGCCGTCGAAAAAAAGTCTCGTCAACCTCCCTAAACCAAGTTACGCTCCCCAAAACCGTGTGTGGTTGCTGTTTTGACCCATCACATTTAATGGAAAAATGTCTTTTGAATCCTTCGTCGCAAGGTCATGAACAAACCATTGCTGCTTTTCAGCAACAACCTACAAATGACCGTTATTCATCCACATATAATCAGGGATGGAGGAATCATCCTAATTTTGCTTGGAACAAAAACCAATCTCAAAATCAAAATCAATTCCTAAGCCAAAGTAACTATCAAAGGCTTCCTCCAAAGTAACATACACCACACCAAATTCAGCATCCCTTTCAACCGCAATCTCTTCAAAATCCGGCCAACAACTTTGCTCATAATAATATTTCAACGGCCGGTACCGATAAAACCTCTGCACTCGAACGAAACATAGAAACGTTTATTAAACAATCAACACAAACGACGGCTAATTTAACATCTTCTATCTAAACATTAGTGCAATACACTGCTTCCCACGGTGAAAGCATAAAATCGACAGAAGCACAACTTGCACAGTTAAATGCCGTAATGAGTGAGAGAGAGAAAGGACGACTTCCATATCAATCTTTACCAAATCCTGGCCACTCACAAAGCGCGAATCTCATCCTTCAAAATCATAATGTGAGTGCCGTAACTACATTGAGATTAGGAAGAGTGCTGAATAATAATGTTGGTAAACAAGTTGACGTCGATGATATTGATGAAACCTCGGCTGCTATTTCTACTCCTACTTCGGCTGATCAACATCTTCTTCCGAGCTTATTCTCCGTTTCCCACTAGGCTCAAACCCTCAACCCATTTCCTTGAAGGAATTACCATCTAAGACCATTCCAAATCCAATTTTGGGATCCATTCTATCTCCACAAACTTCTTATCAAAAGTTAGACCGAACCCTTATTGATAAAGCTCCTTTTCCAAACAGGTTAAGGGTCAACAGACCAAGTCCCTGTTCACCGCCGGAAACAGAGACGAACCTGGAATGGATCGTCTTGCCTGAATCTGGGGGCAGATGCTATTTGGATTTATCCGTCCACCTCTCTGAAGATACCAAGTTGATTTATAACACCGTATATCGGAGGTTTGGACGTACGCGACCACTGTAGTAGACTTTCCCAGATTCCTCCTCGTTTGCGAGGGTTTTTTTTTATTGTGGGGACGCTCTTCCCTGCAGGCGCAAGCCCCTGCAGTTAATTACGTTACTGCATCGCGATAACTACTTTCTCCTGCTCCGGAAGTTCACTTCTTGTCATGTGTTTTGTTTTGGTTTTGGTTGCCCGTGGATTGTATACAGAGACTAATTTATGTCGTCGCCCGTAGGGCGTGGATTAGTCCAAATCTTTATATTTTTAGATTTGGATTTAGGTTGATTTAAGAATCGTTAATCTGGTTTGAAATTAATATCAACTTAAACATTTAAGCATTTGGGCTCGATTATTTTAGTTTAAGAACATCGCGGTCCATTATCGCCATGTTTGAGGCGAAAGTTAGTTTAAGGACGTTTCAGTCCTTTGTAGCTGTATTTGGGAGCGAATATTAGTTTAAGGACATTTCGGTCCAACATTCCCGTTTTGGGGACGAATGTTAGTTTGAGGACATTTCGGTCCATTATCGCCATTTTGGAGGCGAATATTAGTTTAGGGACTTTTCAGTTCGTTATTAGTTTAGGGACATCTCGGTCCATTATCGCCATTTTGGAAACGAATATTAGTTTAGGGACTTCTCGGTCCGTTGTTAGTTTAAGGATTTCTTGGTCCGTTATTAGTTTAGGGACATCTCGGTCCGTTATCGCCATTTTGGAGACGAATATTAGTTTAGGGACTTCTCGGTCCTTTATCCATCTTGCGCACACGTGTATTTGTTACGTGACGGAGCGAACAACGGTGATATGGAATGCACCCAATTTGGGGTGCGATCCGATTTGAGGTGTGCACGTCAATTTGGAAGTGCACCAAAAGTTGTTGGTTGTCGGGACCCGCCATCTCTCTAAAGGCGTTGAAGAATTACAACGACATATATCAGAGGTGTGGAGAGATGTACCCTTAAACCAAATCCCATATTTGAGGGAAAAGGGGGGGCTGTTGTAGACCTAAGAAATGTTAGTCATGTTTGAGACTAAAATTATCTTAGGAGATATAAGATGAATATAATTTGGGATATCATCAATGGGAGACCACTAGTCATTTTTGAGATTAAGGTCAGTTTGGGAAAACACGAGCAATATGGGCTCGGTTGTTTTAGAATCAAAGAGGTTTAACCTCAGGAAACTTAGCCAATTTGGGCTGAGATTGTGTTTCCATAAATACCCAACAGTACTGAGCACTGAGGAATACAGTGCTCTCGTGCGTTTCACGTGGGAACTGGATTAGTGTTAAACACTAGAGTTTTGTGGCGCTCACGTAATACACGTGAGGCACCAAAATATGGGCACTACCTATTCAGTTTTATCTCCCATTCTTTTTTTACAGAAGTGCTAAGCACTTGGTTAACGTTCTCGTGCAAAACACGTGACTGCCTCTTTTCTTTTTGATACTGGGGTGCTTTAACACTCACGTGGGAAACATGTGAGGCAGTTTTAGCTGCTCTCTTTATTCGTTTGAAGCACTCACGTGGGAAACACGTGAGGCTTCAAAATAGTGCTAAGCACTAACGATTCTCGTTTTGAAGATTTTGGATCATCATCATTACTTTTTTTTATGGAAGAACTAAGTTCTTTATATATAGGGTTAAACCCTAATTTTTGGATGAATTAAATTTCTATATGTTCTCGTTCTTCTTCTATCATTTTTTTTATATAACTAAATTCTTTTCCCCTAGGTTTTTGAATCTGCAGAGTAAAATCTCCCTGATAAGAATTAAATTATCAACTTGTGGGTGCAAATCTTAACCCGGGAAAGAACTGAGTTCTTAAATGAAGGGTTAAACCTTTAGATAGGTAAAGGAGAGACAATATGATCTCTTTTTTTTAACCTCTGGTTTCAATGAGGAAGGTCTTCTTCTTTGAGAATTAAATTCTCTTGTTCTCTCAAGATCTCGCTGTACTGTTTTTTGCAGAAGCTTGTGGGGAAAATTTCCTTTTCTTTTTTCCCTTTTCCTGTTTTTCTTTCTATTTATAAGATAAGAGAAAAGATCAATTTGTTAGGAAAATCTCTGATTGAGAAATCATGATCAATCCAAAATGATCTCTCGGATCACTAGGTGAATTTTATTCACCATTGGATTTTTAATCCAAAGGCTCTCTGTTTAACATATAAGTTTTCTTGTTTACTTAACAGGATTAGGAAATATCTTTTCCTAAGATAGAATTTTTATTCTATCACATAATCGGTGGGTGATTTTATAATCACCGTTGGATCTTTGACCCAAGGGTCCTCTGTTTAACAGAGAAGATCTTTCTAGTTTGAGAAAAATCAAGGAAATATATCCCACATAGAATTTAATTCTATCCTGCCAAAGAGTGCAGCAGAAGAACCCACGTGTTTAACACGTGATCCCTAGCATAGGTTTCAGTATACTTTATTTTCAGCACTCATATGCATATAAATTCTCATGTGTTTAACACGTGAGGCCTGTTTGGCTTGCCAATTATTTAATTGCAGCGCCTATATGCTTTGCATATAGGCGCTCATGTGTGGTACTTTTAGCCCATTTGTTTTTAACTGCAGCACCTATATGCTTTTGCATATAGGTGCTCACGTGTTTAACACGTGAGACTTGAATAGTGGAGGATTTTCCACCTTCCCCTTTTTTTATAAGGGAACAAATGCCCCCAGCGTTGCTCTCACGTGGCCTGTACGTGAGTGCAATGTCGTCCACTCTTACAACCGTTGGATTGCCTAGGGGAACGGGAAGATGAACCGCTCACCATCACGTCTTATAAATGAGGTGTTTGGCTTATTAGACGATTCACTGTTTCTTCATCTTCTTCCTTAACTTTTTCTTGATAATTTAATTCTCCTCTCAGAGTTTAGCTCTCTGCCCACAGATCTTTCAGAGTTAAACTCTGCAAAACTCTTTTTTTGGGTAAGGATCTTGAACGACGTTTACCCCTTAGGGAAAACCCCTTTCATCATTTTTTTCTTGGATTTTAAATCCATCACCAGAGCTTTGCTCTTGTCCTGAACCGATCTATTAGAGATCTAAAACCACCCCTTTTTTCTTCTAAGAAGACTCTGGGGTCTTGAGAATTTTTAGTTTTCTACCTAGGGTTTACCCTACCATTGATCTTTGAAGATCCTTGGAATTTAATTCCACTTTCTTTGCCTCCCTACCTTGGGAGTTTTATGGGATTTAATCCCTTTATTAAAGGAATTTAATTCCATATCACAGAGCTTAAATCTGAAAGACTCAGAGACTTTTGAGAATTTTATTCCATGGTGTTCTTGAGCGTTTTTCCTTTTTCAGGGTTTTAATACCCTTTGACACAGATTTGAGTCTGTTGTGTATGTTTTTCGAGGATGTTAGGAGTTATTCAAACTCCGCTGTTTATTTGATGAGAATCCTTTTGGATTCTCATAATGATTATCTTGCCTCATCATTGGTGAGCCGCCATTTGGATTTCGTGGGGCCTACTGGCTTTGTAGTTAGTGGACCCATGAAACGAATTCATATATATATATATATGTTTTTATTAATGGGTCCTCCCCCTTTTTTTATTAGGTATGATGGCATCACTTTCCTACTTCTCTTACATACGCTCGGAGGCCGCTTTCCCACAGTCGCCGTCAGACGAGTAGGTTATGGCGATGATTAAGGAACATGATAAGGATAATAAAAGCCTTCTCTTATGGGGAGTCTAGTATGGTCACATTATCAGGGGCTGTCGTAGTTTCACGTGCGAAGTGCCAGCAGAACCCAGCCGCTCGATATCATTGTCGGAGCGACCGCATACTGCTTATGCGGTGGAAGCGGTTAACTGGACCCCTGAGGGCCGTCTTGAGCCATCAACGACAGGGATCCCCAATCAATCTATGATGGCTATCGATATCTTAGGGCGCTGAATATGTCAGGGTGAAGCTTGTCCCTGGGGGCGGATCTATAAAGTAGGTGTTACCCCGCGTCATCGAGTGGGTTATCTTCCCTGGGCCAGGTACATTCTTTCGTCCCAATGCTCACGGATGCAGAAAGTTGGGCTATATCAAGCGGTGTATGCATCACTGTTCTACTATCACGCTCCCCATTAATGGTCGGTCAAGGCTTTTTTAAACAAGTAGAACCTTCCGACAAATACTTTTCTACTGGAGAACCGTGAAGTCTCTATTTCGCTGGAGGAATTCCGCGAAATTTCAGGGCTGCCGATCAAGGGAGAACATTATGAAGAATTACTACCCCCCGACGAGTATATATTTGCTACAGCGCCGCGGTTCTTGAGGGCTTGACGACCGAGAATGCTGTTCGGCACAAGCACCCGAGTCTGATCAAAGCTTTGGGTATCTTCGAGAAACTATTCGTGGCATCGGAAGGGCAATGTGTCACTTTTGACGCTTTCATTGCTTGCTTTCTCCGTGAAGATGTCTTATTTAAGAAAGCTCCGAAATTCGCAAAGGTTGAGAACCCCTTCGGTTTCGGCTTGTAGAAACTGCCGGCCAAAGAAAAAGACCTACCGCAGTTTTATATTCCAATTTTATCGTCCGAGGCCTTTGATGCAATCGCTGCCCCCGGAATGGACGAAACTTTCTTTATTGGCTTTATCAGTCTTTGGCTTAGCTGGTTTGCCATGCCGATGTATCGCCGTTTCATGAGGGCCTCCGTCTTTTATCCTGCCCATCGCATAGCCGAAGGAGCGTGGTTGGCTGTTGGCATTGCAGGACTATCACACCTATATCATGGTCTAAGTACTGCCGCCAATAGTTCAAACCCAGGTGCGGACACCGTGAATTTCTCCCTCCACTACTTCACGTCATGGATCGAGATGCATGTGTCAGGTGCATTTGTTGCACACCGGCGCCCTGCTTTCTATGAAGCATATACCTTCCCACGGGTGATGAGGCCGGTCGATGCTTCCACTCCTGATCCGACCCAGTTGGGGGTTTTATGGGTATTGCTTAATCTATATTCGAATGAGGGAGGAATGGTTTTTAGTGACCGAATCCTTTCTGCTCCAGTGGGGCCCATTCAACAACTGTTCGATTTGTCAAAGAGTGGAGCTCCGATTCTAAAGCCCAAAGAGATCATGCATCTATATTCAATCCAGCCTGGGTACTTAGTGTTCCGCGTGAATGATATTGTTCTCTTCATGCGGTATAATCCACATCTCTTCGCCCAACAGTTAGGTTACAACCAGGGAGTCCCTCTCGAAGCCTTTCTAGTCGAGCCCACTCTTTTTCTGGAGGTCACTCATGACGTTATCCACAACGTCATGCGGTTGGGTACTGGTTTCGTCTTCATGATTCCCGAGCCTGATTATCTTCCAAGACCCGTGGGGCCCTTCAAGGGCTGGTATCTGAAGGGTTACACTAGCGCCCCGGCCAACAACCGTGGCCAAATGCGGAACAAATTTTTTTTTATAGCGAACATAAACTTGGCGCTAGAATAACACTAAACCCAGATTTTTACCATAAACCTAACTAGCAAAAGAAGAGTTCTATCTATTATGATAGAAAGTTATACCTAAGTCTTGAACTCCTTCTCTTCTTGTGTTGCTTCTCCTTGTTATGAGCTCCTTGGAGTGGGGTAGATGGCTCATCCTCACCGTCTTCTCTTTTCCAAAGAAAGATCCACCCGAAGGCCTCTACCTTGAGCTCCAACCTCTATCTTGAAGTAACTAAGGTGCTTGGTGTGCTAGACTAAGAAGCCTAGAGTGAGTTGAGAGCTGTTTTAGTGGTTAGATCTCACAAAGCTCTTGATTTTCAACTCATGAAACAAGAGAGCCTTGAGAGAGGAAGAGGAGAGAGCTTGCAAGAGAGAAAATGTATCATGTTGAAATGAGGAGATAGCTCTCATATGAAGAAAAAAAGAATAATGATAATTTTAATTAGGATAAATTGTTATGGTTGATATTGATTTGACCATTATCATGTCACAATTAATGCTAAGCATGCTCACAAAAATATCTAAGTCAACATGGGTCAACAAATTCAAATGGTCAAACCAATTAACCATGATAAAATTATCTCTAATTAAATCTCATTAATCAATTTTCTCCATCTCATTATGGTTTTAATCAAGTCAATGGTCAAAACCCTAATGAGGTTCCTCTGCCTCTGTCAACTGTGTATACACACCCGCATCCGTGTTCCGAGGAACACGAATACAATGAGACCAAACCAACCCGAAACCAAATACTAGGATCTGGCTTAAACTAAAGCCCACTAGTATCAACTACTCGAACATCGAACACGCACAAGTACGCATACGTTAACGAACCCTGTCGTAAAACCATACGACCTCTACTCATTTCGCCCAAAGGTGAACAACCCTCTGTGTGGGACTCTAAAGACTCGACACTACGCTGGCAGTGGGTTTAACCATAGGCCACAAGCGGTACTAGCTGTACGTAACGGTCCCCAGGTAGATGCCGATAAGAAGACCGATGAGGTGAGCCCATCTGAACTCCTACTGAGCCTGAATATGACAATCTCCGTTCAGTCCGGTCTGTTCGTCTAAGAGTATCACATATCGGGCCTAGGGGGCGGTAAACGTTAGACCCCTGATAGCGGTACAAGTCGTGTCGGAGTGTAGCCCAAAACACCCTGAGAAACTACTGGAAACACTACCAGTAAATCTCGCTTGCCCTGGACAGGGACTTTGTGTAATGGCTCTCCTAGAAACAGCGCGATATCAACTCCCAATACCGGGAGAGACGAATCCTGTCTAACCGTCACTTCTTCCAAGTGCTTCGGGACTGCACCCAACTACTACCTGTTTGCACGACTCAATAGAGCCGTGGTAGGGTAGCAATCTAAGAACAGTGGGAACACACTCGAGGCGAAGTGACAGTGTCAAGTCAACGGACTAAGCTGTACTCATGTCACCTGGGAACTGTTAACTGACGATAGGTATAATACCAACCAACAGTTCCCGACGAGTCCTGTCCAGTACACTCGTAACCTAACGAGCACCTGCATACTATCTCCAATACGACGTACTGATGGCTGTGGGACAGACCATCTCCCCTGCTGGGACGAGATGCGTATGCACCAGTTTACTCTGGAGTATCGATACCCTGTCTCGATAATCCTACGACTAGGGACCTATATAAGGATGTGCTTATAGACTACCCAGCCCCCACTAGTGTGATCGCCATCACAACGCTGGTAGTCAAGCAAAGATCCTAAGGGCTCCATCAATATGTATTAGCGATATGTTAAAAGAAACATATACACATATTAAGATAGAAACAAACCAAGTAGCATACTACTATATTGAGCAAGACTGTCGTAAACCCGTATATATATATCCCAAGCTTCCAAAATGTATTATACAAACTAGTACTATACAATAATGGCCACCAGGGCATACATATCCAACAATCTCCCACTTGCACTAAAGGCCAGTAATTGGTGTACCGCATACCCAACGTCTGCTCTATGGCCTGCTGCTGGCATACCGCATACCCAATAGTTCAAAAAGTCGCTCGAACTCTGTTTGAAGGAAGGCCTTTATGAATGGATCCGCCGTGTTGTCTTTTGTGTCCACTCTCCGTACCTCGATCTCCTGGCGATCAATGATCTCCCTGATCAGGTGATACCGCCTTAAGACGTGTCTGGACTTCTGATGGGACCTTGGGTCCTTTGCTAAATCTATACCTCATTGTTATCGCAATACAAAGGTATTGGGTCAACAATGGACGGAACCACCTGAAGTTCACTAATGAACTTCTTCATCCAGACCGCCTCTTTTGTGGCATCGCTTGCAGCAATGTATTCATCCTCCATCGTTGAGTTTGCGACGGTATCATGTTTGGAACTCCTCCAACACACCGCCCCTCCGTTGAGGGTAAACACAAAACCCGAGACAGACTTGCTGTCATCCTTGTCACTCTGGAAGCTTGAATCGGTAAAGGACTCGACCCTGAGGTCTCCATTATCGTAAACCAGGAACATCTCCTTAGTCCTTCTTAGGTACTTAAGAATGTTCTTCACTGCTGTCCATTGGTTCTCACATGGGTCTGACTGATACCGTCTCACCACGCTTAGTGCGTAAGCTACATTTGGTCTTGTACATAGCATCGCATACACTATAGATCCTACCGCCGAAGCGTAGGGTATAGTGCTCATGCGAACCCTCTCCTCGTCAGTCTTGGGAGACATCTTCTTGGAGAGGGTGATTCCGTGCAATGTGGGTATATTACCACGCTTGGAATTTTCCATACTAAATCTCTTTAGTACAGTCTCTATATACCTGGACTACGAAAGTCCCAGTAATCTCTTGGATCTATCTCTGTAGCTTGATCCCCAGAATGCACGAGGCATCACCCAGGTCCTTCATGGAGAACCGTTGTGACAAGAATAGCTTGACCGATTGTAGCACAGGATTGTCATTTCCTATCAAAAGAATGTCGTCCACGTACAAGACTATGAATACGACAGTTCATCCTACAATCTTCTTGTAAATACAAGGCTCATCCTCGTTCTTGATGAAGTCAAATTCCTTGATTGCTTCATCAAAACAGATGTTCCAGCTCCGTGATGCCTGCTTTAATCCATAAATGGATTTAAGCAACTTGCACACCTTCCCGCTGCTCCCACTGTCTACAAAACCTTCTGGCTGATCCATATAAACGCATTCTTCCAAATTGCCATTTAGAAAAGCCGTTTTTACGTCCATCTGCCAGATTTCATAGTCATGGAAGGCAGCAATGGCAAGTAGGATCCGGATGGATTTGAGCATAGCCACTGGAGAAAATGTTTCGTCATAGTCCACACCAGGTCTTTGACGAAAACCTTTTGCAACGAGTCTAGCCTTATAGGTTTCCACCTGCCCATCTACACCAAGTTTTCTTTTGTAGATCCATTTGCATCCAACGGGTTTTACCCCAGGTGGAGCAATATCTAAGGTCCACACTTTATTGGTGTACATGGACTCCATTTCGGATTGCATAGCATCCAGCCATTTATCAGAGTCCCTATTGATAATGGCCTGCCTGAAACAGGTAGGATCATCTTCTTCCAAGATGCAATCCTCTCGATCCCCGTCTATGAGAAAACCGTAGTATCACTCGGGCGGATGAGAAATCCTACCAGATCTGCAGAGTGGCTGAGGTTCATCTGGGATTACTAAATCTAGTGGTTCCTCCAAATCTTCAGTTACATTTTGTGGTTCATGGATTTCTCCCAGTTCTACCGTACTCCCACTAGTTTCTTTTGCAAGAAACTCCCTTTCTAAAAAGGTAGCATGGAGAGATACAAACACCTTCTGTTCCTCAGTGTGGTAGAACAGATATCCTAGTGAATCCTTAGGATATCCCACAAATTTACATAGAACTGAACATGCCTGAAGCTTGTCCAGTTTCTGTGTTTTCACATAGGTCGGACAACCCCATATCTTAATAAATTTAAGACATGGTTTCTTACTACTCCATATTTCATACGGAATTTTAGGCACAGATTTGGACGGAACTTGATTCAAAAGGTATGCCGCTGTCTGAAGCGCATGTCCCCAGAATGAAAGAGGTAACTTAGCACTACTCATCATGGAGCGAACCATATCCAATAGGGTACGATTCCTCCGCTCCGATACACCGTTGTGCTGTGGTGTATACGGAGGAGTAAGCTGAGAGAGAATTCCATGCTCTTTTAAGTAATCTAGGAATTCTGTGCTTAAGTACTCCCCTCCTCTATCCGATCGGAGGATCTTGATACTTTTGCCAATCTGGTTTTCTACTTCGTTTCGGAATTCTTTGAATTTCTCAAAAGCTTCAGATTTGTGTTTCATAAAATACACATATCCGAATATAGAGAGATCGTTAGTGAATGTGATGAAGTACGAGAACCCACCCCTTGCATGTATAGACATTGGACCACACACATCACTGTGTATGAGTCCCAAGAGCTCTGCTGCTCTTTCTCCATGTCCGGTGAACGGAGATTTGGTCATCTTTCCTTTGAGACAAGACTGACAAGTTTCATAAGATGAAAATTCGAATGTATTCAAGAGTCCATCTTTATGCAACCTACTTAGTCTTTTCTCTCCGATATGACCAAGTCTACAATGCCACAAGTAGGATTCATTCGTATCTGAACTCTTCCTCTTGCGTGTGTTTTGTACATTGAGAACTGTATTCTGATTTAGAACATAGATACCATTACACAGTGTACCTTCTGCAACCAGTACCTTATCAAGGTAAATGTTCATGATATTTCTATCAAGAACAAAGTTATATCCATCTTTATCAAGTAAAGAAACTGATATGATGTTGCAAACCATGGAAGGTACATAGTAGCAATTGTTTAAAATCATAGTATTGCCATTTGGCAACACTAGGTGATATTCACCGACGGCTGCAGCATTAACTTGTGCTCCGTTCCCTACCCTGAGTGACATATCACCAGGTCCAACGATCCTACTTTTTCTTAGTAAATTACAGATATGAGATCCTGATCTGGTATCTAGTACCTAGGAGGTAGGACTTACCGAAAAGCAGTTCTCAACTACAAGAACATCTGAAGTAGATGCAATAGTATGCTTCTTCTTCACTTGGGTCTCCTTGGAATCCATACAATCCTCTTTCCCTTGCTCACACTTATGACTGTTGTCGTAAGTTAGAGCCGAACTGACGTTCCCCAGCCCCGAATAAGAATTCGGATCGGTCAAGCGATACATTTTATTATCTTGATTAGGGCGTGAAATGGTTGCTACATGGAGAGAGAGAAAAAGAATCACTCGGCGTGCGCTCTTGCAAAATTAGATTGGTTATTAATTTATCTAACCAGGATGGCTCCCACTGTTTCCTCAAATTCTTCTTCAAACCCTAAAAGAAGAACTAGTCAGGATTTAATCACACGTCACAATACTTGCTTAACCTTTCAGCCAGGCTAGTGTTGGTACTTCAAGGGAGGTTTTCCAACACTTTCGCGAAGTTCCTTAATTACATAACCTCTTTTCCCTGGAGGCGTAGCCCCGCTAACACCGTTCTAGACACCTACTTTGTTTATAGCATTGATTGTTAAGTGAAATAATCTCCTGAGAGTAATCCTACTCATCAGTGGGATCGGGATCCAACTATCATTGTGTAATGACTTAGATGGAATCCACTCTAGTCACTACACTCCAGAAGGTATGCTAAATCTGCAAGTTTCCTGTATATTTGAAACTCCCGATGTGGTTTTTTCCCCTAGGACCCAAGTGACCTTGACGAATAATCAACAAATCAAAAGGTCCTAGTCAAGTTCAACCCGTCGTTATCCAGGATTGCATTAGACCCGCCCGCATGATTCTTGACAAATAATCAACAAAATTATGCGACCGTCCTAACCAATCGCATCTATCAGTGCAACAGAGAATTATTACTTAGCTACCGTTCACTGTGCCTTGACGAATAATCAACAAACGCAGCACGAATACTAAGTATTAATTATCTGAAATGATGGAGGGCTACGGCTGGGTTTTTGGCGAAAAACCCGTAAACATAATGAACTTGATTTCGCTGAAGGAACCTGATAGCTTTGTAAATATATAGTGGCGAAAACTTTTGCTAAAGAGGTCACTCCCTGTGAAGGGATCTCGGCTCTTTCCTCGTCGAATGAGGTGCAGGATATTCAAAACTGAATACCACGATGCAAAGCAAAAATAATCGACTATAGTGAAGTTATTACCCTGACGCAAACCTCTGTCCAAGGGGTCACTCCCGATGAAGGGATCTCGGCCCTTGCCTCGTCGAATGAGGTGCTGAATATTCATAACCGAATACCTCTGTGCAAAACAAAAGAGAACGTCCTTGCAATTACAGCTTTTTGAAAATTGTTCCAACAACATCTTTTAGGTTTATTTTCTTGCATTAATCAAAATTAATGCGGTCCCATCAATTAACTTATCACACCAGAAAAGAACGAAAATAAAATGTACGTATATGCCATCCGCATTCGCCACTCGGCCCCGTCATCACCCGTTAGGTTACTTAACTAACGACAGAGCGCGGGTGCAAAACATATGCAACATCTACTTATATATATATATATATATATAAGTATATACAACTTTCGTCCCAGGCATGATAATAATCAACATCACAGAATCTCAGCCAACAATACATAATGGTGGATAATCTTGGAGCCTCGGGTTTCATTTGAGCCACAAATAAAACCCAACGTTCCCGGTCGTGTGGATAGCCTGTGCAATGAAAACCTGGACCCCTATGAGCGCGGCAAGTTACCCGCCAATCCCAGAAGCGAGGCAGCCCCCTTCAACAAAGTGAATGGGCCACCCAGCACTTCACGGAATCTGGTAACTTGGGCACCCCTCCATGGGTCATCCTATACCCCCTACGAGTGAGGCAAATAGCCCGCCAATTCTAAAATGAAGCCCCCTCCGTCTCAACGCCATGAGATGCGGGCTTCTTGCCTTCTAGAACCCGGCTATTCGTGCACTCCACCGTGGGGTAATCCTAGTACAAAAAAAGAAAATAATATGTACAAACGGTGACATCGACCTCAACCCGGTCGTGCCCTAAAATAATATACAACCCGGCAAAGACGGCAGTCCACATGTCGGACACTCGCCCCGCAATAACAAATGTACAAATGAATATGAACTGTACTACTAACATTGCACCACATGCTATCCATCACGACTATCCAACCACAATCGCAGCAAAAGCACAAAACATCAACGCGAATGTCACGTTCGTAAAACCCGTCTAAAAGAACATATAGCAATCAGACGAGTTTTACCGATCGAGTGACATTCCCGATCGCAGATAAAAGTGAATGTACCGTAAAATACACATTTAAAATTTCGATTGACTAAACTTTTCCAAATAGGCCCCAAATGCAAATCCAGCACTCAAATAAACCTGGGCCAAAACTATATATCAAAAATATCATATTTTCATGAACTAGAGCCCCAGAAAAATTTTGGGGTCCTGTAGCCCAAAAAGCGCAGCGGAAGGGCTGCGAAATGCGCCATTTTGCTCACTTTCCGCGGCGGAATTTGGAGTTAGGCCCCCAAATTTTTTTTGTAGCTATAGTTTCGCTTGCAAGCTCAAGAAAATTTTTAGGACAACTTAGAAAATCGACAGCAAGCTCAAGAACATAGATTCGTGATTCGGAAAAATTTGTCAATCGAGATTTTAACCTTGTGCAAACTAGCTAGTAGTGTTTATGGGTAGGCTCTGATACCATGAAGGGTTACACTAGCGCCCTGGCCAAAAACCGTAGCCAAATACGGAACAAAATTTTTTTATAGCGAACATAAACTTGGCGCTAGAATAACACTAAACCCGGATCTTTACCATAAACCTAACTAGCAAAAGAAGAGTTCCATCTACTATGATAGAAAGTTGCACCTAAGTCTTGAACTTCTTCTCTTCTAGTGTTGCTTCTCTTTGTTGTGAGCTCCTTAGAGTGGTGTAGATGGCTCCTCCTCACCGTCTTCTCATTGCCAAAGAAAGATCCACCCGAAAGCCTCTACCTTGAGCTCCAACCTCTATCTTAAAGTAACTAAGGTGCTTGGTGTGCTAGACTAAGAACCCTAGAGTGAGTAGAGAGTTGTTTTAGTGGTTAGATCTCACAAACCTCTTGATTTTCAACTCATGAAACAAGAGAGCCTTGAGAGAGGAAGAGGAGAGAGCTTGCAAGAGAGAGAATGTATCATGTTGAAATGAGGAGATAGCTCTCATATGATGAAAAAAAGAATAATGATAATTTTAATTAGGATAAATTGTCATGGTTGATGTTGATTTGACCATTATCATGTCACAATTAATGCTAAGCATGCTCACAAAAATATCTAAGTCAACATGGGTCAACAAAGTCAAATGGTCAAACCAATTAACCATGATACAATTATTTCTAATTAAAACTCATTAATCAATTTTCTCCATCTCATTGTGGTTTTAATCAAGTCAATGGTCAAAACCCTAACGAGGTTCCTCTGCCTCTGTCAACTGTGTATACACACCCGCATTCATGTTCCGAGGAACACGAATACATTGAGACCGAACCAACCCGAAACCAAATACTAGGATCTGGCTTAAACCAAAGCCCACTAGTATCAACTGCCGAACATCGAACACGCATAAGTACGCATATGTGAATGAATCCTGTCGTAAAACCATACGGCCTCTACTCGTTTCTCCTAAAGGTGAACAACTCTCTGTGTGGGACTCTAAAGACTCGACACTACGCTGGCAGTGGGTTTAACCATAGGCCGCAAGCGGTACTAGCTGTACGTAACGGTCCGCAGGTAGATGCCGATAAGAAGACCGATGAGGTGAACCCATCTGAACTCCTACTGAGCCTGAATGTGACAATCTTCATATAGTACGGTCTGTTCGTCTAAGAGTATCACATGTCGGGCCTAGGGGGAGGTAAACGTCAGACCCTTAATAGCGGTACAAGTCATGTCGGAGTGTAGCCCAAAACACCCTGAGAAACTACTGGAAACACTACCAGTAAATCTCGCTTTCCCTGGACAGGGACTTTGTGTAATGGCTCTCCTAGACACAGCGCGATATCAACTCCCAATACCGAGAGAGACGAATCCTGTCTAACCGTCACTGCCTCCAAGTGCTTCGGGATTGCACCCAACTACTACCTGTTTGCATGAATCAATAGAGCCGTGGTAGCGTAGTAATCTAAGAACAGTGGGAACGCACTCGAGGCGAAGTGACAGTGTCAAGTCAACGGACTAAGCTGTACTCATGTCACCTGGGAACTGTTAACTGACGATAGGTATAATACCAACCAACAGTTCCCGACGAGTCCTGTCCAGTATACTCGTAACCTAACGAGCACCTGCATACTATCTCCAGTACGACGTACTGATGGCTGTGGGACAGACCATCTCCCCTGCTGGGATGAGAAGCGTATGCACCAGTCTACTCTGGAGTATCGATGCCCTGTCTCGATAATCCTACGACTAGGGACCTATATAAGGATGTGCTTATAGACTACCCAGCCCCCACTAGTATGATCGCCATCATAACGCCGGTAGTCAAGCAAAGATCCTAAGGGCTCCATCAATATGTATTAGCGATATGTTAAAAGAAACATATACACATACTAAGATAGAAACAAATCAAGTAGCATACTACTATATTGAGCAAGACTGTCGTAAACCCGTATATATATATATATCCCGAGCTTCCAAAATGTATTATACAATAATAGCCAATAGGGCATACATATCCAATAGTATCGCCATCGGGTTGGTCCCATCATTGCAGAGGAGAGAAGGGTTCTATCTGAATGTAATGCCACTTCTTCTGCTCAAGCCGTCAGTGCCCTATTGCGGCCACGGTCGATCACATGCTTTCCTATGAGAGATAGATTATCGGTGCTTATTCTGAAGGCTGCTCAGGCGAAATCAGTCACCCACGCTGCTGGTATGTCGATCCGCGCTAAGGCCGGGGAAGTGATTCCTGAGAAGGCACCGGCAGGGGTATCACCAAAAACGGACACCGAAGGTGAGATTGGGCAGTGCCGTGCAAAATTGCCGAAGGGAAGGAAGTGCCCTTCTTCCAGTGATAGCTCGGGCCCTAAAAGGAGGAAGAAATTAGTCGCTGGTTTACTCGATGTGTTGCTTGAGTCCGAGCCTCTTCACGACGAGCCCATATCTGTACATGAACCAGACGACGACCCCCTCTTTCTTGGCACATCTGTCGAGGAAGCCGCTCAATTGGCCAAAGCCTTGAAACGATCGCAGGATGAAAGTGAGAATGTGCGCCCCAAGAAGGGATGCTTTCCCCCTTTCGTATTCCATGACGTTAATCCATTATCACCTAGGCTACTAATGGGTCCTCTAACGATGGAAGAAGAACGGGCTCTGTGTTAGTGTATATGCCCTAGAGGCCATTACTGTATCATATTAGTTTGTATATTACTTAATGGAAGCTTGGGATATTCACCGTGTATATACAATCTTGCTCAAAATAGTAGTATGCTACTTGGTTTGTTTCTACTTCAATGTGTACATGTGTTTATTTTAGTATATCACCTATACACATTAGTGGAGCCCTTAGGATCTTTGCTTGATTACCAGCGTTGTGATGGCAGTCACACTAGTGGGGCTGGGTAATCTATAAGCACATCCTTATGCAGGTCCCTAGTCGCAGGACTATCGAGACAGGGCATCGATACTCCGGAGTAGACTAGCGCATGCGCTTCTCATCCCAGTGTGGGAGACGGTCTGTTCCACAGCCGTCAGTACGTCGTACTTGAGATAGTATGCGGGTGCTCGTTAGGTTACGGGTACACTGGACAGGACTCGTCGGGAACTGACTAGTTGGTATTATGCCTATCGTCAGTTATCAGTTCCCAGGTGACATGAGTACAGCTTAGTCCGCTGACTTGACACTGTCACTTCGCCTCGAGTGTGTTCCCACTGCACTTTGATTACTACCCTACCACGGCTCAAAGGAGTCGTGCAAACATGTAGTAGTTGGGTGCAGTCCCGAAGCACTTGGAGGCAGTGACGGTTAGACAGGATTCGTCTCTCCCGGTATTGGGGGTTGACATCGCGCTGTGTCTAGGAGAGCCATTACACGAGTAGTACCTGGCCAGGGCAAACGAGATATACTGGTAGGCTTCCAGTGTTATCTCATGGTGTTTTGGGCTTCACTCCGACACGACTTGTACCGCTATTGGGGGACTGACGTTTACCGCCCCCTAGGCCCGCCATGCGATGTATCAGACGAACAGACCGGACTGTACGGAGAATGTCACATTCAGGCTCAGTAGGAGTTCAGATGGGTTTCGCCTCGTCAGTCTTCTTGTCGGCATCTACCTGGGGACCGTTACGCACAGCTAGTGCCGCTTGCGGTCTGTGGTTAAACCCACTGCCAGCGTAGTGTCGAGTCTTTAGAGTCCCACACAGAAAGCTATTCTCCTTTAGGAAAAAGAGTAGAGGTCGCATGGTTTTGCGACAGGTCGCATGGTTTTGCGGCAGGGTTCGGTTACATCCGTGCACTTCTGCACGTACAGTGTCCGGACAGTTTGCACTAGCGGGTTTTGGTTTAAGCCAGATCCTAGTGTACCTTTTGGGATTGGTTTTATCCAGTATGCATTCGTGTTCCTCGGAACACGGATGCGGGTGTGTATGCCCAGTTGACGTAGAGACAGAGGCAGAGGATTCTCATTAGGGTTGTTGACCGTTGACAGTTGACTATTGACTTTTTGCTCAACCCTAATGAGAATATGATATGTGATTAACAATTATATTAATTAAGTATTATGGTGACATGGTTGTTGAGGGATTGACTTTGTTGACTTGTTGACTTTTTGACTTTGTTGACCGGTTGACTAGGCTTGACTAGTTGACCATCATGATAACTATAGCTATCATTTCATGGCAAAGACTTTTGCTTGCTTGCTCTTTTGTGCAAAATGAGTGCATGAAATGATATGGCTATGGTTGCTTAAACCATCACATAATACTTGATTGATATGAGGTGTTATGATTGTTTTGGATTATGAGAGCCAAATGAGAAAAGTCTTCTCTCATTCTTTCATACTCATTCTCTCTCTTGTTCTTGAGCTCTCATCTCCTCCTCTTGCTCTCCCTCACTTGACTCTATGGTTCACTTATCTCATGAGTTGAGAACCAAGAACCATAGATAAAATCCCATACAAACTCTTCTCTACTCACTCTAGTTCACAAGGTTTGGAAAACCGAGTGAACTAGTTTCTTCAAAGTTCGAAGAAGGAGCCAAAGGTTGAAGCTTTCAGGTGGATCTATCTTCGGCGCAACGAGACGCGGGGAGAAGCCGATTCGGACGACCATCGAAGCTTGAAGACGAAGGAGTTCGAGAAAAACAATGGTATAACCTCCTAACCGAGTAGTTAACAACTCCTAGTTAGGTTGTTAGTTAGATGTTTAACAAAGATCCGGTTTTGAGTCCATGTTACCACCTCTAAGAAAATCGTTTTTCGTCAAATTCCGCATGCCCGAAAGTACCGGGAGAGGTAGCATGGACTTACAGTGGTATCAGAGCCTAGTTAAACTCTACCTAACATGTTAGCAAAGTAGTTAGAAGATCGATCAAAGAAAAAGTCCCGAAATGAACCCCGTTTTCAAACTTGCTGTCGATTTTTTATGTTCTGTAAAAATAATAAATCATGCATAAAAAATAGACTCAGGGTTTTTATAGCGCACTGTAGAAAGACGGTCCCCTGATCTCATCATTTCACCGCGGAAACGCGGCAATAGCTTCCTATTGCCGCGGTTCCGCGGCCGTCTTGGCTCCTCTCTGGTTGTTCTTTGCTACAGTGTGCTTATAGGGGTATTTTAGGATTTTTGGAATATGTGTTTTCAGCCCAGATTTTCCAGAACGAAAATTTTGTGTTTGGGGCCTAAAAATCCGTATTTTTGATCGAACTTTTAAAAGACTTTAGCTGACGGGTTATTTTTCTGTGATATGATATTTGTATTGAACGTCTGCTAATCGCTATATGCCGATTAGTGGGGGTTATACAAATCTGTGTTCTGTAATGTTATTGGAATGTGTATATGAATTCGTTGGATTGTCGCGGGTGAATAGCCGGGGGGTTGTGAGACGAGAGTTTTTCTTTTCTTTTAATTCATGTAAATTTGTAAATTGATGTAATATTATTTGTATGACCGCACAACCGGGTCGGGGTTGTAGCCATCATTGTATAATTTCTTTTTACTGTTTTTGCTCCTAGGATAGACCTATTGCACAAACTACCGGGTATCTTGAAGTGCCGAGTGGCCTACTCACGGTGTTGAGGGAGGTTGCTCCACTTCGGGTACTTGGCGGGTAGTTTGCCGCACCCGTAGGGGTCTTGGGTGGGGTATTGGCTATTCACCGCGACCGTGTAATCTGCTTTTCGTTACAGGCTCGTACGAATTGCGGATTCCTAGTATATCCAATGTATTCATCTGTGATCTGAAATGGCTATCATTGTAATATATCTATATATGGTATTATTTAGGCGTTGCTTATGTTTTACAGCCGCGCTAGCCCAGCCCCCGCTCTGTCGTTAGTTAAGTAACCTAACGGGTAATGACGGGGCCCCGTGGCGAATGCGAATGGCATAAGCGTACGTCATATTTTGGTTGTTTTCTGCAATGGTAGGATTAAATGATGGGACGCATTAAAAGAACTAATGCAAGAATATCATGCATTAAAAGAACTAATGCAAGATAATAAACCAAGTTAAAGTCGTTGGAACACTTTCGAAAAACCACCCGGTTCTTTTCAAAACTAACTTTTAAACGCGGAGCTTGAGCCACTCCTTTTTAAAAGCTATCTCGTTCCATCGATTATATCAAGTTCTCTACGTTCACGGTTTCGCCAAAACCATTCGTAGCCCTCCATCGTTTCACATGAATAGTCAATAATATTCAAGCTGTGTTTGTTGGCCAAAGTCAAGGCATAGTGATCGGTAGCTATTGGGTATTCATGTGCAGCATAGATAGATGCGTTGGTTTGGAACAGTCGTACAGCCTTGTTGGCCAAAGTCAAGGGTAGGTGCGGGTGGATTCAAATTAACCTGGAGAACGACGGGTAGAACTTGACATGTGACTTATGATTTGTTGGCCAAAGTCAAGGTCATAAGAGCATGGGGCAAAAATCCACATCGGGAGTTTCATAAGTACTGAAACTTGCTAGCGTTGCATACCATTTGGAGTGTGATGATTCTGGTAGGATTCCTTCAGTTTCGCCACGCGATGATTTTTGGATCCCGATCCTACTGTGAGTATATGCTACTCCTCGGGAAATTTCTCACTAAACGATCAATGCTATAAACCTAGTAGGTGCCTAGAAAGGTGTTAGCGGGACTACGCCCCCAGGGAAAAGAGGTTCTTGAATTAAGGAACTTCGCGAAAGCGTTGGAAAACCTCCCTCGAAGTACCGACACTGGCCTGGCTGAACGGCTAAGCAAGTATTGTGCGGTGGGATTGATCCCGACTAATTCTTCCTTTATGGTTTGAGGAGGGATTCGAGAAACAGTGGGAGCCATCCTGTTTAGACAAACTAAAAACCACTCTAAACTTGCAAGAGCATCATGTTGAGTGTTTCTTCTCTCTCTCCTAATTGCAGCGACCAATCGACATGACTGGACTTAAGTTACTTCTAGATAAAAACATACTGACAGGGCCAAACTACAAAGATTGGCTCAGGAATGTCAAAATGGTAATCACTTACGACAAGCTGGGGTATCTTCTTACCACCAAAGCTCCCCTTATCCCTGGTCCCACTTCCAGCGTCGCGGATAAGGAAATCTGTAAGACTTGGGAGATTGATAGCGCGAAGGCCAAATGCCTCGTTCTTGCCTCTATGGACAATGGACATCAGAGGAGGCACGAGAATATGGACCTGGAATCTATATTTCTTCATACAAAAGAACTGTATGGGGAGCAGTCTCGTATCGCAAGATACGAAGCGTCGAAAAAGTTATTTTCGGCAAGGATGGCCGTCGGATCATCAGTAGCAGAACACGTACTTATGATGATCGGCTACATTGAGGAGCTCGCGGACCTTTGGACCACATTGGAGAGTGAGCTCTATACGGACTTAGTTCTCCAGTCCCTTCCTTCCACTTACACCCAGTTTATACTGAACTTCAACTTGCAAGAAAAAGAAGTTGAACTTTCAGAGCTCCTCAACATGCTGAGGAGCGCAGAGGGCACCCTACAGAAAGGCAGGGAAACATCCACTTTGTATGTAGGAGGATCATCTTCTTCTAGGTCCAAGGCGAAAGCCAAGGGAAAGAAGAAGAAAGCCCCCGCCAAACCAAGGGGCGGTGTTAGTAAAGTGGATACGAAGGGAAAAGCTAAAGCAACAAAGAAAGCGGGGAAGCTTGTGGATAAGGAAGAATGCTTCTATTGTCATAAGAAAGGACACTGGAAGAATGATTGCAGGGCCTGGAAGGCCAGAACACAGGAATTGAAGCAGGTTGCAGCTTCAGCTTCAGGTGTGTATGTTATTGAAAACTGTCTTTCAATAAACTCTACTTCCTAGGTATTGGATACCGGATCAGGATCTCATATCTGTAATTCTTTGCAGGCGTTGAGAAACCGTAGGGTTTTGAAGGCAGGTGACATGACCCTTAGAGTTGCGAACGGAGCTAGCATGGATGCTAAAGCCATGGGGGACTATCACCTGGGAATGTCAGATGGACATGTTTTGGTTTTGCGTAATTGCTTTTTTGTACCCAACAAAACTTGTAATATCATTTCTGTATCTTTAGTTTCTAAAGAAGGTTATGAATTTGCGTTTGTAAGTAATGTTGTAAACATTGACCTTAATCAAGTTTTGATTGGGTCAGGTACATTGAGCAATGGGATATACGTATTAAACCAACCACAGATTTTCAATGTCCAGAATACACACAAAAGAAAGTCTCCGGAAATAAATCAGACTTTCTTATGGCATTGTAGATTAGGTCACATCAATGAGAGAAGGTTGACGAAGTTACAAACAGAAGGATATTTGAATCCGTTCGAATATAAATCGTATGCCACTTGTCAATCCTGTCTCAAAGGAAAGATGACAAAGACTCCGTTCACTAGATACGGAGTAAGAGCAAGCGAGCTCTTGGGACTCGTACATGTTAGTTGTATGTATGCCCTAGAGGCCAGTATTGTACAGATGATGTATATTTTATTGGATGCTTGGACATATATAGAGATGACTTTCTTGCTCGATATGATAGTATGCTATCTGGTTACTCTTTATCTTAACACGTATACTAGTCTTTTTAAACTGTCTTATAGTTACATGTTGGTAAAGCCCTTAGGATGAGTACTTGACTACCTGGACTATGATGCGGATCATACTAGTGGGGACATGGTAGTCTATAGGTACATCCTTCAAGGTCCCTATTCGTGGGTGTATTGAGACGGGGCATCGATATACCAGTGTAGACTAGCGTATACGCCTCTCGACCCATGAGATGGGCGATGGATGATCCCATATCCATTGGTGTTTGACATCAGAGATGGTATACGGGTGCTCAGTGGAGACTGGGTACACTGGACGGACTCGCCGAGAACTCCCAGTTGCTATTATACCTCACGTCAGATGGCAGTTCTCAGGTGACACTTGTGCAGGTTAGTCTGTAGACCCGAGATCGTCATAGAGTCTTGTATGATTCCCACCGTGCTTTGATCTCCACCTTACCACGTCCATGAGGGCGTGCAAAATGGTGGTTTTTGGGTGCAGTCCCGAGTCACATGGAGGCAATGAGCGATAGGAGGGGTTTCGTCTCTCCCGGTATTGGGGGTTGATGTTGCGCTGTGCTCGATTGGCCGTAACAGGGAAGTCCCTGGCCAGGGCTGATCAAAGATTTACTGGTAAGTGTTACCAGTAGTTTCTCGACCAGTTATGAGCCTCACATCGGCACGACTTATCGGTTATTGGGGTCTGACGTTTACCACCCCTAGACTTGATATGCGACATATCAGACGAACAGACCGGACTGTACGGTAAGTGTTACTGGTTGGATTCACAGGAGTATGAGCGGGCTAGCTCGTCGATCTTCTGATCGCTCAATACCCGGGTGGCCGTTACGTTTAGTAGACCACTTGCGGCTTGTAGGTGCTTGATATGATCATCATCTGCTACCGGCGTATTGACGAGTCTTTAGAGTCCTACACAGAGGTTTCCTGGCTCAAGCGAAACGAAATAGGAGCGCATATGAGATATGTGCGGGACCGAGAATAATGCGTGTATGTGATACCGTATTTCATTCTCGCGATGAATGTTTCGATTGGTTGTATGCGATATGACCTAGTTATCGAATCAAAGATTGATTCGATAAGTCGATTCATTGGATACTAGTCGGTTATGTGCGACATGACCGGATCATTGAATCAAGTGTTGATTTAATGATTTAATGTATAATTATATATTTGATATATTACTTTGCATTAGCTAGTATTGGTTCACTTTAAAAGGATTTTCTCACTTTATTATGCACATTATATATGTGATATATTTTGTGTGCACTTGATTGTATCATGGTTGATGATACATACTCACTTGGATTTGTGTAAAGACTTAAACCATGTTTAGCGAATGGTTAGGGTTTCATATTTTCACTTAATCATTTATCTTTTCTTTTTTGAGAAATAGATAATATAGAAAACAAAATGGTTTCTTTTATCATGAAGCTTGTTGAAGCTTCATGAAGCTTTGACCAAGTGACCACTTTGTCTTCTTCTCCTAACCCTAACCACTCATCTAAACTATAGTTAACTCTCTACACTTGACCATGGTTAGAAGATGATAAGTATTGATTTTATTATTCTTTTTACATAATACTTATCATATCTTTTCTTCTTCTTCATCATCTTCATCAAGAAAAAGCTTGCCTTCATCAATGGCATCTTGAGTAAACAAGTGAGAAATCCAATTCTAAAGTGAACCCACCTCCTATTTCTTCACCCTCTACCTCTTGCCAAGTAGTATAGGGTGTTTTCTTCACAAGTTTCACAACTTGGTGAAGTCGGAGCTTGATCTTGTGAAGCCTCGACGTAGATCATCTTCGGCATCGTAGCCGACGACTATTCCGCTCATTTCTCCGATGAAGCCGATGCTAGGGTCCGAGATCCGAGATGGACAGCGAGGGGACAACTAGGTGGAGCTAAGGAAGTGGATAACCGGATCTACAAAGGTTGTAGCATCTCACTTTTAGTTTAGTTGTTAACTAGTTTCATTTTTCGCCTAAAATTCTAGTCGACGATCCGTATTAGGGTTTCTCGGCACTCATAAAATTTGAAATTGGCATGGTTGATACCTTGTGAGACCTCTATAGTGTGCCTAGGAACCCTACAGTACACAGCGACGTGTGCGGTCCAATGTCTACACATGCGCGAAGCAGTTATTCTTACTTCATTACTTTTACGGATGACTTCTCAAGGTACGGTTATGTCTTCTTAATGAAACATAAGTCCGAAGCCTTTGGAAAATTCCAGGAATATAAGAATGAAGTAGAAAAACAAACCGGCAAAAGTATTAAGATTCTAAGATCGGATCGAGGTGGAGAATACTTAAGTGCCGAGTTCCTGGATTATTTAAAAGAGAACGGAATTCTCTCTCAGCTTACTCCTCCATACACTCCGCAACATAACGGTATATCGGAGAGACGGAACCGAACCCTATTGGATATGGTACGGTCTATGATGAGTAACGCTGAGTTACCGCGATCATTTTGGGGGTATGCGCTAGAATCAGCTGCATACCTTTTGAACCGAGTTCCAACTAAGACTGTGCCTTCTATATCATATGAGATGTGGTGTGGGAAGAGACCCTATCTTAAGCATATTAAGACATGGGGATGTCCAGCTTTTATTAAAAAGCAGCATGCGGACAAGCTCGAGGCACGCTCAGTACAGTGTAAGTTCGTGGGATATCCAAAGAACTCCAAGGGATATTTCTTCTACTGCGAAGAGGAACAAAAAGTTCTTATTTCTCGTCATGCCTACTTCTTGGAAACTGAGTTTGTGGAAACCCAGATAAGTGGGAGCACAGTAGAACTGGAAGAAATTCCAGAACCACGAGCTATTACTGAAAGCTTAGTGGAACCAGAGAGTTCAAAAGAACAGGACATTCCTACGCCGCTCCGCAGAAGTAGTAGGCAGTCTCATCCGTCCGAGAGATACTACGGTTTTCTCATAGACGGGGATAGAGAGGATTGCATCATGGATTATGATGAGCCTACTAGCTTCCAGCAAGCCGTTCAGAGCTTCGGCTCGGTAAAATGGCTGGATGCAATGCGGACCGAAATGGAGTCCATGTACACCAACAAAGTATGGACGTTGGACATTGCTCCAGACGGGGTAAAACTCGTGGAATGCAAGTGGATCTTCAAAAGGAAGATTGGTGTAGATGGACAGGTTAAGACCTATAAAGCTAGACTTGTAGCAAAGGGTTTTCGTCAAAGACCTGGTTTGGACTATGACGAAACCTTTTCTCCAGTGGCTATGCTGAAATCCATTCGGATCCTTCTTGCCATTGCTGCCTTCCACGATTATGAGATTTGGCAGATGGACGTAAAGACAGCTTTTCTAAATGGAAATTTAGAGGAGTGTGTCTATATGGACCAGCCAGAGGGTTTCATTCAGAGTGGGAGCAGTGGAAAGGTGTGCAAGTTGCTTAAGTCCATCTATGGACTAAAGCAGGCATCGCGGAGTTGGAACATCTGTTTTGACGAGACGGTCAAGGAATTTGGCTTTATCAAAAATCCAGATGAACCATGCATCTATAGTAGATTTGTAGCGAGAACTGTAGTATTCCTCGTTTTATACGTGGATGACATTCTCTTAATAGGAAATGACATTCCTATGCTACAATCTGTCAAGGGGTTCTTATCGCACAGGTTCTCCATGAAAGACCTGGGTGATGCCTCATACATCCTGGGGATCCGGATCCATCGTGATAGATCCAAGAGGATATTAGGACTTTCACAGTCCAGGTACATCGACACCATACTGAAAAGATTCAGTATGGAAGATTCCAAGCGCGGTAACCTACCGGCTTGTCACGGGATCACCCTCTCTAAAGAGATGTCTCCCAAGACTCATTTGGAGAGGGATCGCATGTCTATTATACCCTACGCTTCTGCGGTAGGCTCTATAATGTATGCGATGTTGTGTACCAGACCGGATGTTGCTTATGCACTGAGTGTGGTAAGCCGGTATCAGTCAAACCCTGGGGAGAAACACTGGATAGCAGTAAAGAACATTCTCAAGTACCTGAGAAGGACTAAGGAGATGTTCTTGGTGTATGGTGGAAAAGACCTCCAGATCGAGGCCTTTACTGACTCCAGCTTCCAGAGTGACAAGGATGATTCCAAGTCCATGTCGGGTTTTGTCTTTACCCTCAATGGAGGGGCGGTGTGTTGGAAGAGTTCCAAACAGGAAACTGTTGCAGACTCGACGATGGAAGCGGAATACATCGCTGCATCTGATGCCGCAAAAGAAGCTGTCTGGATGAGTAAGTTCTTGAAAGAGCTTCAGGTGGTTCCGTCCATTGTTGATCCAATACCTCTGTATTGTGACAACAACGGGGCTATAGCTTTAGCGAAGGAACCCAGGTCCCATCAGAGATCAAGACACATCTTAAGGCGGTATCACCTGATCAGGGAGATCGTAGATCGCCAGGAGATCGAGGTTCGGAGAGTCGCTTCAGAAGATAACACTGCAGATCCATTCACCAAGGCCCTGCCCCAGACTCAGTTCGAGCGGCTGATCGAGATGATAAGTCTTCGATACGCCAGTACATGGCCTTAGTGCAAGTGGGAGATTGTTAGTGTATATGCCCTAGAGGCCATTACTGTATCATACTAGTTTGTATATTACTTAATGGAAGCTTGGGATATTCACCTTGTATATACAATCTTGCTTAAAATAGTAGTATGCTACTTGGTTTGTTTCTACTTCAATGTGTACATGTGTTTATTTTTGTATATCACCTATACACATTAGTGGAGCCCTTAGGATCTTTGCTTGATTACCAGCGTTGTGATGGCAGTCACACTAGTGGGGCTGGGTAATCTATAAGCACATCCTTATGCAGGTCCCTAGTAGCAGGACTATCGAGACAGGGCATCGATACTCCGGAGTAGACTAGCGCATGCGCTTCTCATCCCAGTGTGGGAGACGGTCTGTCCCACAGCCGTCAGTACGTCGTACTTGAGATAGTATGCGGGTGCTCGTTAGGTTACGGGTACATTGGACAGGACTCGTCGGGAACTGACTAGTTGGTATTATGCCTATCGTCAGTTATCAGTTCCCAGGTGACATGAGTACAGCTTAGTCCGCTGACTTGACACTGTCACTTCGCCTCGAGTGTGTTCCCACTGCACTTTGATTACTACCCTACCACGGCTCAAAGGAGTCGTGCAAACAGGTAGTAGTTAGGTGCAGTCCCGAAGCACTTGGAGGCAGTGACGGTTAGACAGGATTCGTCTCTCCCGGTATTGGGGTTGACATCGCGCTGTGTCTAGGAGAGCCATTACACGAGTAGTCCCTGGCCAGGGCAAACGAGATATACTGGTAGGCTTCCAGTGTTATCTCAGGGTGTTTTGGGCTTCACTCCGACACGACTTGTACCGCTATTGGGAGACTGACTTTTACCGCCCCCTAGGCCCGCCATGCGATGTATCGGACGAACAGACCGGACTGTACGGAGAATATCACATTCAGGCTCAGTAGGAGTTCAGATGGGTTTCGCCTCGTCAGTCTTCTTGTCGGCATCTACCTGGGGACCGTTACGCACAGCTAGTGCCGCTTGCGGTCTGTGGTTAAACCCACTGCCAGCATAGTGTCGAGTCTTTAGAGTCCCACACAGAAAGCTATTCGCCTTTAGGCAAAAGAGTAGAGGTCGCTTGGTTTTGCGACAGGGTTCGGTCACATCCGTGCACTTGTGCACGTACAGTGTCCGGACAGTTTACACTAGCGGGCTTTGGTTTAAGCCAGATCCTAGTGTACCTTTTGGGATTAGTTTTATCCAGTATGCATTCGTGTTCCTCGGAACAGGGATGCGGGTGTGTATGCACAGTTGACGGAGAGACAGAGGCAGAGGATTCTCATTAGGGTTGTTGACCGTTGACAGTTGACTATTGACTTTTTGCTCAACCCTAATGAGAATATGATATGTGATTAACAATTATATTAATTAAGTATTATGGTGACATGGTTGTTGAGGGATTGACTTTGTTGACTTGTTGACTTTGTTGACCGGTTGACTAGGCTTAACTAGTTGACCATCATGATAACTATAGCTATCATTTCATGGCAAAGACTTTTGCTTGCTTGCTCTTTTGTGCAAAATGAGTGTATGAAATGATATGGCTATGGTTGCTTAAACCATCACATAATACTTGATTGATATGAGGTGTTATGATTGTTTTGGATTATGAGAGCCAAATGAGAAAAGTCTTCTCTCATTCTTTCATGCTCATTCTCTCTCTTGTTCTTGAGCTCTCATCTCCTCCTCTTGCTCTCCCTCACTTGACTCTATGGTTCACTTGTCTCATGAGTTGAGAACCAAGAACCATAGATAAAATCCCATACAAACTCTTCTATACTCACTCTAGTTCACAAGGTTTGGCAAACCGAGTGAACTAGTTTCTTCAAAGTTCGAAGAAGGAGCCAAAGGTTGAAGCTTTCAGGTGGATCTATCTTCGGCGCAACGTGACGACGGGGAGAAGCCGATTCGGACGACCATCGAAGCTTGAAGACGAAGGAGTTCGAGAAAAACAAAGGTATAACCCCCTAACCGAGTAGTTAACAACTCCTAGTTAGGTTGTTAGTTAGATGATTAACAAAGATCCGGTTTTGAGTCCATGTTACCACCTCTAAGAAAATCGTTTTTCGTCAAATTCCGCATGCCCGAAAGTTCCGGGAGAGGTAGCATGGACTTACACTCTGAAACAACCCATCTCGGCCATTTCTAAAGACGAGGCCGCTCTGAAGACGGGCAGGCATTTGTTTTCGATCGAAGCCCGACGAGCGCAATTGATCAGAAAAGAGCAGCGACTCGAGAAGGCCATACTTCAAGCTCCTTGGCGTATTGGTATGCATATATATTTTTTTACGTCTCTTTTGGTAATTAATTGGTACTACTTTCACCTCATCTTATCTTTACAAAAATTTTGTAGGGCCTTTTGCAGTGGGCGTAGTCTTGATCCTAGATTGCGCCTTGAAGCCTCCGGTGATGGCTTCTATTTCTTTAGTGGAGACTGCCAACCCGGCTATAGATTCCATGAATATCTTCAGTGACGCACCGGAGGGTGTAGAGGAGATCACCGAAGCTGCCATCCATGCCTTGGAGCCCCCGATGATGGCCTCTGTTCCTCTAACAGAGATTGCCACATCGGTGATAGATTCAATGGATATCTCCAGTGACGCACCAGAGGGTGTAGAGGAGATCACCGAAGCTGCCATCCCTCCAGTTCAAAGTGGACAAACTATCGAAGGTAATCTTATATACATCTACATTTTTTGTTTAACGACCCTTCCATATGTCTGAACATTTCTTTCTCTCAGAATTGCAGGAGCTGGCGTCCTCTATTGTGGATCTTTCTTTGAAGAAAACTTTCCAGCGTTTACTTGACATGGCGTCCCCGCAAGCGATACCTCCACAGAGCATAGTCATTTCTTCTGGTCAAGGTTGGTATTCTTTTGCCTTTTCGTTTTATATTTTTGTAATGATGCTGATGCGCCCTCTATTTAAACCGCAGTCCTAAAAACTGACGTCGAGGTTGAAGTTATTGATGGACTCGGGGATCTCTCAAATCCGCCTTCCATGGGTAAGTGACGCTTTAGCATTGGCGTTCTTTTACTTGTTCTATGTTTATAAAGGCAACTAACCATACATGTATGCTTACAGCTTTGCCAATCCTGATCCTATTAGAATCCCGGATTTCCATGCCATCAGGCCATTACGCCTGACGCATGTCTGAGAGGATGGCAAAACAAAGCATTCATTCGCTGGCGACTCTTATTGAAGATGTTCATGCTGGTACCTCCATTACGGCCGAAGAATTCGCTGTTGAAGCCAATGCTTTTTTGTCTGTTCTTGCCACCTATCATGACGAGGCACTGGTGCGTACTTGGGTCCAGTACTGTCGTCAAGTTGAGGCTTCGCTACATGGGGTTGAATGCATACTCCTTCCCTCTGACATTTCGTCAGTAAAGGCCAGTTTGCATGGATGGATTGACTGATGTGCAGCCAATCTCCAGTCATGTGAGAAAAAGCTTAACCGAAAGTTTTCGGCGAGAGAACTGG
Organism: Agapanthus africanus; assembly: GCA_030015575.1. NCBI lineage: Eukaryota > Viridiplantae > Streptophyta > Magnoliopsida > Asparagales > Amaryllidaceae > Agapanthus > Agapanthus africanus. Next base: position 557,837,814 of record JASDDO010000022.1, on the reverse strand, counting down.
CTTCAAAAGCTTTAGGGGAACTTCAAGCCCAACTCACCGCCAAGACTAGTGCTTATGAAATTTAGCGAGTTCTTCAGGAGGCCATTACGGAGGTGGTGGCTTTTGATAATCCCGTTATTTTTACACGAGAGATGGTCGAGGCCCATAAGGCTGCCGAGAAAGAGCTTGAAAGTTGATTTTCTTTATATCAGAACCAACAGGCACAGGCAGGGACTTATCTCGCGACGTAGATAGAGCTTGAAGCGGATGTCCGGTGGAATAATGTTGAACTTGCTAGCTTATTGAACCACCCTCCAACTTAGAATTTTTTGTCGCTGTATATTTTCTTATTTTGTTCTTTTATATCTTGTATTCATTTTGATTTATGAATAAAAGAAATATTTCATTTCATACTTGCGCCTCTCTGTCTTGAATCGACGTAAAGTAGTTTATGTACTCATCTCGGAGTTTGTAGTTTATTTACCCGTTTCGGAGTTTCTAGTTTATGTACTCATTTCAGAGTTTGTAGTTTATTCAATCGTTTCGGAGTTTCTAGTTTATGTACTCATTTCGGAGTTTATTCAGTTTACCTCCCTTGGGTTTACAGGAAAACTTGTCCTAACGTTATATATAGATAACCCCTGTTCTTTACGACAGAGGTCTGTTAGGTTTTGTGGTAGTAGGGTTTGTCCGTGGTACCGTTGCGTTGGTTGATATATTCCTCGATATACAGTCTTTAAGCTGTTGTTCGAGTAACCCCATGACTGTCGTGTCTTTGATCCCTTCGGGGGTTGGACAAGACGTCTTCAAGTAATCTCCTTAGGCTATATTACCGTCGGAAGAGCAAGCGTTAGGAATTTTCCATGTCGTTTTTTACTTGAGGTTAGGCTCAATTTGGAGCTCCGATGAGTCATAACCACTCCGCGCTGGTGTGGGATGATCTCCGATAGTCTTTTTGGCTTTATATGAGTTGCCGTTAAGACCCGAATCTAGGAATATGCTGTCACTTCATTTTTGTTTTACGATACCGTGTTGTTTCTTTGCCGAAGTAGGATAGACATCTGCAGGACCTCTATGCTTATTGCAGTTGAAATCCGGAGCTAGGAATATGCCTTTGCTCCAATTTGATTTGGCTCGTTGGAGCTTTGTTGACGTCACGTCTACACCCTGATGGGATGAGAAGGTACGCTGGAGCAGTCTTTAGGTTGTATATGTACCGTCAAGACTTGGAGCTAGGACTTTGCCATGGCTCCGTTTTTTACTTGACCTTTGGGTCTTTGTTAACGTTGCGTCTACATTGAGAAGGAACGTTGGGCTGGAGCTAGGATTTTTCCATCACTCCGTTTTTTATTTGACCTTTGGGTCTTTGTTAACGTTGCATCTGCATCGAGAATGAACGTCGAGATGGAGCTGGGATTTTGCCGTCACTCTTTTTTTGTTCGACCCTTGGGTATTTAATGACGTTGTGTCTACATCCAGCTAGCATGAGAAGCACGTCAAGCTAGAGCTAGAACTCTACCATCAGTCCTTTTGATTTGGCTCCTTGGAGCCTTGTTGACATCATGTCTGCACCCTGTTGGAATGAGAAGAACGTCGAGCTGACCTCTAGGTTGTATATGGACCGTCAAGATCCGGCTCTCCCTTTGAAGAAGCCTGGTGGGAAAATATGGCACCCTTTCTTTCATTTATGCCTATGGATTGTATACAGGGATCGGTGTGGACCTACCTGCAGGGCAGAAAAGTTTTGTTTTCATTTTTTCGTTTCTTACCGCGATGCTCTATCTTTTCAGCTTTTCATACCGCGAAAGTCACGTTTGCCCAATCATTTCGGCTATTTTTTATATATATTTTTACTCGCTGCTTTTTATTGCGAGTTGCCCAATCATTTCGGCTGTTTTTATATGCATATTTTTTTGCTCGCTGATTTTAATTGCGAGTTACCCCATCATTTCGGTTATTTCATATGCATTTTTTTTGCTACTCGCTGCTGTTTTTTTATTACGAGTTTGGAATCTGATACCAACCTTGGCATCAGCATCGCTACGACTGGAATACTGTTAGGGACGAATCATCATTTGCTGTGAAAGGACTTGGGGTTTGATACCTGTTTAGGCATCAGCATCGCTGCAACTGAGATTTTGCCAGGAGCGAATCATCATTTGCCTTTATCGATTTGAACAAAGACAGCTTAGCAAACAGGGTTAGGATCCTCTCGACTAAGACTTTTTGACTGTATGAGCCGTAAGGGTCTCATAAAGGTATTTCTCCCTATGAGTCGTGAGGATCTCGTAAGTGTATTTTCTCCTTAGGAATCGTGGGGATTCCCAAGTGATATTTTCTCTCGTAAGTCGTAAGGATCTTCCAAGAGTGTTTTCTCCTTATAAGTCGAGAGGACTTACAAGTGTCATTCACCATATGGGGGACGTTTCTCGCCATTGGTGGAACTTGATGGGAAAATGTTTATTTATGCCTGTGGATTGTATACAAGGGTCAATATTGGACAGCCTGTGGGGCAATTTTGGAGAATGTGATGACTTAAGAACAGGTTCAGATCCCTGTAGCTTAAAGCTTTTGAATCTTATGAGCCGTGAGGGTCTCATAAGGGGAATTCTCTTTACGAGTCGTGAGGATCTTGCAAGTGTAATTTCTCCTTAGGAATCATGAGGATTCGTAAGTGTGTTTCTCCTCTGTAAGTCGTAAGGATCTCACGTGGGTATTTTCTCCTCACAAGGTCGAGAGGACTTTGCAAGTGCATATGAGTTTTTATTTTACGAGATCGCGCCCTTTCGGGTTTTCACAAACTCGCCGGCAGTCCTGCTGTTTTTACTCATGGCGTCCTTTCGGGTTTTCATCCGTGCCCATTTTTCATGTGGACATACCGTTTTTTTGTTTTATTTTTTTAAGAGTTCGCGCCCTTTCGGGTTTTCACAAACTCGCCGGTAGCCCTGCTGTTTTTACTCACGGCGTCCTTTCGGGTTTTCATCTGTGCCCATTTTGCTTGTAGACATACCGTTTTTTTAACGAACGATGGAACTCTCGAAAGTAGTTTCACCGCGGGTGACCCATCTATTTACTGGTGGGATTTGCGGATGAATTCATTGCTAAAGTAGTTGCGTAGCCAGTGGGACTTGAGTTGCAACCTCTGTCGTTGGGACTTCGATTGCAATATAGATCTCAAGGAAGCATATCACCGTTTTGGAGTTGATATGCTAGTTTAGGGACATTTCGGTCCGTTATTGCCATGTTTGAGGCGAATATTTAGTTTAAGGACATCTCTGTCCGTTGCCGCCATATTTGAGGCCAACGATTAGTTTAAGGACTTCTCGGTCCGGTATCGCCGTTTTTGGGATGAATTTTTAGTTTATGGACATCTCGGTCCGATGTCGCCATTTTTTAGGCGAATATTTAGTTTATGGACATCTCGGTCCGTTATCGCCATATTTGAAGCGGATATTAGTTTAGGAACTTCTCGGTCCGTTGTCTCCGTGTTTGAGGCAAAATTTGAGTTTAAGGACTTCTCGGTCCATTGTCGCTGTGTTTGAGGCGAGATTTTAGTTTAAAGACATCTCAGTCCTTTATTCGGAAACGAGTATTTGTTTAGGGACGTCTCGGTCCGTTATCACCTATTTTCGAGGTGACGGATCTTTTGGATACTACTTTTAGGGTTCTGACTCAGAAAGATAGCGAGTGGACACAAGCGTCGTCATCTATCATTGACCCTGGTCGTAACCCGTTAGGCGTAGTGTTTTTTGAGGAATCGACCGTTTATTGACCGGAAGGGTCTTTCACCATGCATATCCATGAGCAGGTAGGCTCCACCTTAGTAGACTTTGTCTATGATGTACGGGCTTTCATATTTTGGCTCGAACTTCCCCCGTTTTGCACGATTGGGGATCATAGGTCTTTTGACGATTAGCACGAGTTCGCCTTGGCGGAATATTCTCGGCCTGGTCAATCTTTCATATGAACGTGTCATCCTTGCCTTATAAGCCTCCATGTTTTGCTGTGCTATAAGGCGGGTTTCGTCGACGGCATCGAGCTCCTCATGCCGAAGATGAGCATTTTCTTCATCTGTCAGCTCGTATCGAACTGCTACTCGTAGAGAGGGGAGATCTATTTCCAGTGGGAGCACTGCTTCCATGCCGAATACTAACATGTATGGTGCTGTATTTGTAGCTGTTTTGAACGTTGTGCGGTATGCCCAAAGAGCTTCTTGCAGCCTTTCGTGCCAGTCTTTTTTGTTCCTGGACACCGTTTTCTTTACAATTTTCATCAAGGTCTTGTTGAAAGCTTCAGCTAGACCGTTGACATGAGGATTATAGACTGAAGAGTATCTCCAATCTATTTTAAGCTGTTGTACGAAGCGGCTGATTTTATGGTTCCTGTAGGCCGGCCTATTATCCGAGATAATTCGTCGCGGAGTGCCGAACCGGTAGATGACATGTGTCCTGAAGAAATGGAGTATATGCTCCGTCTTCACCTCCCTTAGTGGTAATGCTTTTGCCCACTTAGAAAATTAGTCCGTTGTTGCCAATATGAACCGATGTCGTTTGGACGATACTGGTTCAATGGGGCCAATTATATCGGTTTCCCATATTTCGAACGGTCAGCTAGCTACTGTTGGGTGTAGCGGGTTTGGATGCTGGTGTATGAAGTCCCCATGAATTTGGCACGAGTAACATTGCTTCGCATATTCGAGGCAGTCCTGAATCATTATGGGCCAATAATATTCCATTCTTTTGATCTTCAGCTTCATCTTTGGCCCAGCTTGGTGAGAACCGCAGAGTCCTGAATCATTAAGCTCCTTCTTGTAATTATGGAACTAATTAATTATTTAAAGTAATAACAACAAATGTAAATACTCCAAGTATACATTAATTTTTAAGCAAATTTTGTACATTAAAAATAGAGTTGTTATATTATTTTAACTTGTAATTAAAAGCAAATTAATTACTTATATCTTGTGCTCAGGATAAAATACCCCTTTCTGGATTTTTGAAAAAAATATTTTGAAAAATTTCTATAGGAAAATTGGGGTTGTTACATTCTACCCTCCTTATAAAAATTTCGTTCTCGAAATTTGTAAAAGGAAAGTGTAACAGATTTAAGGAAAGTTTGGTGATAGTGTGTGAATAATAACAAAGTGATACAAAGGTGTGAAAAAAGGTTGAAGAGAATTACTAGGGTTATCCTGACCAACCGTATTAGCTTCTACGGCCGCCAAATTGTAAGCCTGGCGTCTTGGCATGTTTCTTCGTGCAAGTTGGTACAATGCTGATTGTCGAGGTAAAGGTGGTCCACGTGGAGTTGGTGCAGGAAGAGTTAACCGGGTAGGTGGGGCTTGGAAAGCTGGTCTAGCTATGGAATTAGGATTAGTTCAGTTGTGTGGACAAGTTCCTATGGTATGTGAGGATGATCCACATATCAGGCAAATACCGTTTGCTCGTCGGCAAACTTCCATCAGATGTACAGCTCTCTTGCAGTAGGTACAAAAGGCTGGGATGGGCCTGTTGATTGGTACTCCCAGTCTCCTTGGTACAAACGGTGGTCCTAATGCGGCTTCTCCTGCCATCTGGTTGGCAGGGCACTTAACTCCTGCAGATTGAGGTCTGCCCCTCGCTTTTATCACTGCCTCATAACTGCGGGCAGCTTCCAGAGCATCTTCATGAGTCGGAAATTTCCCTGTGGCTAGTGCAGCCTGGATTTCCGTGTCCAAACCTTGGTGAAATCGACGGGCTCTGATCTCATCCGTCTGTATCAGGTGTGCCGCAAATCTGTTACGGTCTTGTGTTAGCTGTGTAGTATGTGATATTAAAAATTTGAAATACTGTGACATATCTTACCGACTGAGCATGGTGAACTTAGCGTCATACTCATCTACTGACTTGACCCACATAGAACCTTGTTGTAGATGAATGAATTGCTGTTCCATGGCAAACCTGGCAGTCACAGGGAAGTACTTCGAGTCGAACTTATCGCGAAAAGTCTTCCATTCAATGGGCTGATCAAGACGGCTTTCTTGCGCCTTCCACCAGTTCCGTGCATTGTCCGTGAGCTGTAATTTTGCCACATGAACCCAAGCTATTTCTGGCACTTGTGCTGCTGCCAGATCATCCTCGATACTTTGAGCCCATTCCTCAGCTTCCAGTGGGCTTCCCTTTCCTGAGAACTGTTTGGGGTGTAAAGCTCTGAATTGCTTCACCCCAGGTGCTTCAGTCTTGGGACGGTTCAAGAGCAGCTGTTGTCCCTCAAGGAAGCTGCGGATCGCCTCAAGCAGAACTGTTTGCTCGGTGGGTGGAGCAGGAACAGTAGGTACGATTGGTAGTGGAGGTGGAGTGTTGTTGATGTTGGTGCTGGTGTTGTTTGGGGAATCCATAACCTTGAAGAAAAATTTAGGTTAGGACAGATTCAAGTACATGAAATGATAATATTCAAGGAATGTGAAATTGTAAGATTCAAGGAACATGAATTGTAAAGAATGTTTTAGTTGCTGGTTCTTGTGTTATATTGCCTCGGTTGTTCACGCAGAAAAGAACTGCATAGTGTGGTTCTATACAGCTCTGACCTGCATAGGCCGCCAACAAAACCTGTCACACCCCGCTTCCCGGTGTACGATAAAGGGGACGCGACTGGTCCGCTACGTATTTACTAAGAAGCAAATACGCTAAGCGTAGCTAAGAAATATAAAAGAAAATATACACAAGAGACAAGGTATAATAAAAACAACAATTTTATTTATTAACATTCTTTTGTACAATGCATGAAAGGAAATACAACTGAAATAAAAGCGGTGCCTAAACAATGGCATGACAGGAAATTAAAGGTACTGAATAGAAAATGTACAATGTCTAGAGCTCAGGGTCTTCGCTGTACTGATCCAAGTCTTCTGTAGTTGGCTCGATCTCTGACGGGTCCAAATCACCTGACGACATTCAAAGAAGAAAGAAATAGAATGTCATCAGCGAACAGGTCGTTCGGTAAGTCCCAAAGATAAGAGGAAAGTATAATAGACAGGATAAGATGGTATCTTTTAAAGTTGTATTATATTGTTGTAATGTTGTGTTAACGCTGTTATTTGTAACTTGATACAGAAGGATACCAGTGTATACGAGATGGGTCTTTATATGCTAGAGACCAGGGCAAACGGAATGTACAAAGAACCGTTAAGCCACGGTACAACAACAACGGAATATAGGTTAGGTGTCTTAATCTTACCATCTCGTACCACTTTTAACACCTTCCGTACCAATCTACCCCTTAAACCCCGTAGTGTTTTGATTGTATTGTTGTATTGTATTGTATAGTTGGATGACTGACCAAAACCATGATATCAGTAAACGAATGTAACTGCATAATCATATAAATGGAATAACTGGATAATGGATGTATATCCATGATTTGATTCAGTTTAAGTTGTATAGATTGATAACTGGATTCATGTGTTCATACTGAATTGGAATATTGTAGATTGTAGATTGTACTTGAATCATATTCAAGTCGGATTATACTGAGACTCAAACTGAGTCGGACAATTAGAAATGTAAATTGAAGTCCTGATTGTTTTTATTAATTTGTCTACCTTAGATAGGCAAGCACCCACTTTTCCGGCTCTCTGAGACTCAAGAGATTGGTCCCACTTAAACCTATGTTTACTAGGGTCCTTAGGTTAATTTATAGAACTTGAGGGGGTTTTATGTAAAAATACTTTTATATACTTTTCAAAATACACCCTGATTGGTTCGAAAAAGTGTGTTTGTAGTTAAAGTAACCGCAATCAATAACGGTGTCGCGTGTAGCTAGACCGAGATGAGTTTGGGTCGTCCTCTGGGAAACGTGGAACCTTTTACTCTTACTTTAGGTGTGTTGAGAAAGGAGGAAGAAATAAGAATTTTGTCGAATGGTTTCTAGATCTACGTTAAGCACTATTGTAGAATATAGATCTAGATTATTTAAGGATGTAGTTAATATAATAAGGGGGCTTGTAGGGTTCGTTAGGATTTAGTAGTTATGGACGATTAATTAAAAGTTACCCTTTTTATCCTTTAATAGATTTAAAACTAGAACAACGATGATGCGTGTAGATTAGGGTTTCTGGAGGGAAAAGGAATCCCACTCTTAACCCTTATCTCGACACGAAACTCCGTTCATATCTAGCCTTTAACAAAACAATCATTAATCTAATCTCTAATTGCGGTCGGAACTAACAAAGAATTGTTAGCACGCCAAAAATTAGGGAAATAATAGTAGAGATTCTCGCCAAAAATTGCTCGTCGACTTGATGATTTTTCCAAAAATCATTAATCTAACCTTTACTAAAACAATCTCTAACCGTGATCTCGTCGACTTGATGATTTTTCCAAGGGGCTCTCGGTCTATATTTATAGTCCAAAGCCAGAAACCTTGCTTCCAAATTAGGGAAATAATAGTAGAGATTCTCGCCAAAAATTTTCAGCATCTAAATCTTCTTTATGGCCGTGGATCCGCGGCCATAAGGGGGGTATGGCCGCGGATCCGCGGCCTTTTAATCTTAGCCTTTGATTTTCTTTCATTGGTTTCTCTCTACTTGGCACGTGAAGTTCTCTGGAGTCTTTGGATCTTTGAAATCTTCTCGCAGTTGCTGCCAGACTTGATCTCCAAGTTTTGCTTTCTTAATTAGGCAGGTTTTCTTTAACAACTTGATTTCCTTGATTTTAGTCTTGAAAAAATTCTGCTCAACAACTTGGAAAAATTCTGCACAGCAACTCAAATAATATTTAGTAGACTTTGTTCTCTTAGGATTTGGTCAATGATATTATTTGCATACATTTTCTTACCAAATTCTAATTATAATATATCAACACATGGAAAATAGTATTTTCACAAATAAACCCTCATATGTATGATATATTATGATAAAGACCTTTTTAAAATATGGAAATAGTAGGAAAAATGTAATAACAAATGTGCAGTTTTATCAACTGAACAAATACCCCCAAACTTATCTTTGATCGTCCCGAGAAAACTAGTTTATTCAAGAGAAGGAGAAAAAGAAAGAAGAAAACTAAGCACACTTTCGTAGGCAAACACGATTGCACTGAGCATGTGCAATAAGCCGTTAAACCTCTAGGTGTCCCTAGTAGGAGGAGTGTTGTCTCCTGAGGGTTTTCAGAGGATTACACCCACAAAATCCTATAACAAAAAGAGAGATGGTGAAATTTACATATAAAGATAAGAACCATAAAAGAAAGACTTTGAAAATTTAGAGTTTCCAACTACACTAGCTTTTCAGTTGTCATGAGCCTTATCTTAATAGTCATGAAAAGATGTTAGAAATCACATCATCCCTCAATAAAACATCGTCTTTATTCTTCATTCCTACCTTTCATCCAAACATCGATCATATACCCCTACGCGTGTGAATAGAACATCCCTACACTCAGAGAATTCAATTCAAGCCATCATACTCTTGTCCATCTACCGTAGTACTTTTTAATTTGATGAATATTTATATGGATTTGCTCACACATTTTTATGCGAGCGTTAATACTTCTTGAGGTACTAACCGATCGATTACTTATGTGCTTGCTGATTAGGTGATAGTATTTTCCTCGTCTTGCACCACCTAAGGCTTAGAAGTGACTCCCAAACCAGTTGGTCTAAGGCACTAGGTGATGAAGCACCCTTGCTATATTTTTTTATTGCTGTCTTGGCGATAACAAAACCAGTGTTCATTTTTCTTTTCACCATTTTTATATTTTCTTCATTTTTTTCATTTTCTTCATACTTTGGCTTTTAGTAAAGAGCATTTCAAGGTATCCTCTACTATCCCGAGTTTTAAGACGTGTGTAAATGCATATAGTAGGGTATCAACATTCAAATGTTTGGCTTCCAGAATAGAAACTATTTTTCAGACTTATTTTTATTCTCAGATCAGTGACTTCCTTCATCTTACTAACCCTTGGGACAACAGCTCATAACTACTTATTACTAGTTCGTTTAAAAAACTTCTAATTTTCTTGGTTTTCTTAAATTATTCATATCTTCTGGATGTAATTTTTCACTTTCTACTCTTTTGTTATAAAATTTTTTTTTGAAAATGTTGTGCTTATGCAAAGTATGATGCAAATTGATGCGTAAATAAGCACAAACCTCCCCCAAACCTGTTTACAGCAGTGTCCTCACTGATGTCATCCGTTAAGCTCAAAAACCTGTAGACTTGGGAGGAAATTATTAATCGGGGCAAGAATATATGAAAGTGAAAATCCTCCCCCAAACTTATTTTTGGCTCACAATCTTGTAAAAATCATTTTTCTTTCAAGAACCAAAATATACCCCCCAAACCTGAGTTAAACTATGTTAATCTTTTAAAATCACACGAGGGGGTTAAGGTTATTGGTCAATGCCAAGCTTTGCAAAGACCGAAGGTCAACACCAACCATTCAAAAATTTTATCGATGAAGCACCAAGGTTGGTGGAAGAATATGTCACCTTTCGACGTGAAGAAGTAGGGATGTGATAAGAGGTGTAATGGAAAAGGATTGCGTCTCAATTTGGAGAGACGACACAGTGATAGTGATGATGGATTACTCGCATTATCATGATTGTCCAGAAGAAGGGGTGGAGGTTCAATTTCTTTGTCTTGGAGTTGATTCATCTCAACACCCGTGTCTTATAAAAATACGAGTTCATCAGCAAAAATTTCCTCAAAGCTTTCGTCGATACCCCGAAGAATAATGTCATCAGAAAAAATGGGGTGATCGTCAGACTCTATAAAAAGTTCCTCATCAGCGTTAGATGTTGACCCGGACAACTCGGTGGAAGAGTCCGTGTCAAGCAACTACATATGAAAAGAGTCAGAATTATGAGGTTGATCAAATTCGCTGCTGTCGACATTCATTAATTCGACAGAACACACATGAGCATAGGGTTCGGAGGGTTCACTTCCCAACTTGTAAATGTTAAGCTCAATTGACTTCTTTCCAAAGGATAGGGTCATAGAGCCGTTTCTACAATTGATTACTGCGTTGGAAGTGGCCAAAAAGGGTCGACCGAGTATCACCGGGATTTGATTGCATGGGTTTGCCACAGGTTGTGTATCAATAATGATAAAGTCCATAGGAAATATAAATTCCCCGACTTTGATTAACACATCCTCTAGCTCACCCCTAGGTTGGTTGATAGATCGATGATCGCACGCTTTTGGCGTGTTGGATGTTCAAAGTTCTAAAGTATAACCGCGATCAGGACGGTGTCGCTATGCAGCTAGCCGGTTGAGCACGGGTCGATCCACAGGGAGATGGTTTTATGTCCGTTCTTGTCTTAGACGAGTCAATAAAGAATGAGTATATTTTGTTCAATCTAACCTATGTGTTTTATATGCAAGTATAAAGTTGTTAAGAAAAGATACGAAAGTGTAAGCTAAAGAAATCCGTACTCAAAACCTTTGAGCCGAGTCTTGACCAATTGAAGCTGGAGCAATCGGCAACAACGTGGATTAGGGGATTTAAGCGCGGTATTCATGGAATACGGCTTATACCCTTGTCCTTCCGTTCTTGTCTCTTGCTTTCGCCTCCGGCCAAACCGAACGCAACCGGTCGCGGTTAGGAATCACTGTTACCTTAGTAGGGTAGGGTGCCTAACGGAGCGCTTGCTTATCGTTTAGGCGGAGTTCAATGGAAAATAACGGGAAAAGGAAATGAGCAAAGAAATATTAACTTATAATATCGTATTTGTTCTTAACAACAACAATAATTACAACCATTCACAAAAAGAACCAAAAAAGAGAGAATAAAAAGAACAAAGAAAAGGAAAGATTACAAGCAAGTAATTAAAGTGCATGGTAATAAATTGCAAGTAATTAAAGACAAGAATGAAAAATGCAAGAAAGTAATTCCAAGAACCATAGAACTCAAGACAAGCATGGGATCAATAGCCAACCCTTAAACTTGCATGCTCAATCAAGAGGTTGCAAGATCAAGAGAAGGGTAAAGAACTCATGTGAAATAAAACACTAAAGAGAGAACAAAATGATACAACCCCTTGAGACCAATGACCAAACCTTAAACTTGCAAGCTCACTTAAGAGATTGCAAGATCAAGTTAAGGTAGAGAGCTCAAGGGGGAAGCTAAGCAAAAAGAATAATACAAAAACCCTCATCTTCATTTCATCATCCACTCAAAAAGCTCTCACTACAATTTTCATGGAGGAAAGAAAGAAGAAGAAGAAGAAGAAGACTAAAACCTAACAAAAAGAGGCTAAAGAATTTAACACCAAAAGCTTGGCAAGTTCTGGGGTATTTATAGGAAGGGAACTGGAAACCTAGGACAAGAATCTGCCCCTACAAGAAAAGACCAACATGCCCCTGAAAAACGACAACGAGAGGAGACTAAATGGCCGCGGTTCCGCGGCCTAAGCGTGCTTATGCCGAGGAACCGCGGCCGTTTAGAGGAGTTAGGCCATGAAATTTGGTGGTTTTCCCTAGTTTTTAGTACTCTTCAGTGTGGTATGTGACTTTTTCTCAGAAACTTTTCCCATTTCTTCCAGAATTTCAGTAGATCAAAAGGTGATGTGATGTGGATCTTTTGCCAAGATTTCCTCGAGCTCCGCGTAGATATGTTGGATCTTGTGTTGACATTGAGCTTTGTGCACGAAAATGACATCGATTTGCCATTTTGTCCCTTAAACTGGTGTGTGGCAACATACGGATAGAGAGCGGAGACCCGTGTTTTATCTGTGTTGGTAGTAATCCGGAATTTGACGTACTTTTCCATGAATTTCACTGTTCAGAGCCGAGAACCTGTATTCTGCAAATATGTAGCAAAAACTGATCAAAAGCACCTGCCTATAAACAAACGAGCGTAAGAATGGGCGGTATAAAATGCAATATTCTGGTATGAACAAATACCCCCAAACTTAACTTTTGCTCATCCCGAGCAAAACCAATTATTCACAAAAATGTTCTAACCGCACTTTCGCAGGGATCGCGATTGCACTGAGCACGTGCAACAAGCCGTTAAACCTCTAGGTGTCCCTAGCAGGAGGAGTGTTGTCTCCTGAGGGTTTTCAGCGGATTATACCCACAAAATCCCGTCAAGCTAGTGTCATAAGTTAACGTTGATTCTACTGCTACAGTTTAGTATTTACATTAGAAATTCTATCATCCTAAGTTAGAAATATCCAACCCTTATGTTTCACACCTCCTATCTATTTAACCTTAGATCATATACGTTCCAAAAAAGTTTAGAAAGATGTTGGTATCTCCTGAGTTTTCCTTCTAAAGTGCGGTCTTAAATCAGGGATTTTTATTAACTTTACAGAAAATAAAAGTCTTATTCTTCATTTCTATCTTTTATCCAAACATTGATTGTATACCCCTACGTGTGTGTATATTTGCACCCCTACACTAAAGAATTCAATTCAAGCTATAATACCCTTGCCCTAATATCTAATACTACTTCTTTTCATTAAGGATGGACGGATTTGCTCACACACCTTTCATGCGACTATTAATGCTTCTTGAGGCACTAACGACCGATTACTGAATGTGTGAACTTTAAAGCGTAAATAGCAGTTTCCAGGTCTTGACTTTATTCTATTTTTCTTTTTCTTTTTCAAGACCGGATATATTTTTCAATATGCTCTTTTGGTGTTTAGCTTTAAATACCGTTTTTTCTTTCATACTAGGCTTTCAGGCAAGAGTATTTCTAGGTATCCTCTACTATCCCAAGTTTCAAGGTGCGTGTAAGTGCAGTTTGTAGGGTATATACTTTCTGAATTTGAACTTAAGAAAAGAAACTATTTTTCAGACTTATTCTTCAGTAAAGCATCAATACTTTCCCCTTATATTGACTTAACTCAAGAACTGAACTCAAGATTACCTATTTCTCAAAAAAAACTGTAAGGACGTATACATACCAAAGTTAGACAGAATGAGGGTTATTTTTAGGGTTTTCAATTCCTAAGCCTAGAATTTAGTTATTTCTATCATATCAACTAAACTTTCAGAATAAAAACCTAAGTTACCCTATTAGCTAACTTGACGACAAAGTTTTTATATTTTTTGGAATTTTTTTTTGATTTTTATGGGTTTTTAATAAGGTATGCAAATGCAAAATATACAAATGAATGCGAAGGAAGAAAGCTTACCGAGCACACCCCCAAACTTAAACTTGACAGTGCCCTCACTGCCAGGCTATACCAAGATGGTTAAAATTGTCGGCGCTCCCTAAAAACAAATTATATACAAAACAAAAAGGAAAACAAAAAATATATACAAAAAAGGTGTCCCCCCCAAACTTAAGTAAAACAGTGTTTCCACTGTTAAGCGTTGAAGTTCAGGATCGGGGGGAAAGAATAGTATCAATCTATACAAGGCCTTACACAGGCCAAAAGTTAACACCAACCTTTCAAAAATTCTATCTCTGTAATATGCGGGTTGGTGAAAGAAGGTGAAGAGGAAAGAAATGGAGAATACGCGAGACCGTATGAAGATAGAAGCGGGATACGGTCTCGGTATATGAGAAGAAGAATGGCGGAAGGGAGAAAGAAGTGGAATACGAACTTGATGGTGGAAATGGAGTGAATAGATTAGCACAATTTGTGATGACCGATGTGTAAAAAGCGATTGTGCTAATCTATTAACCCGTCGAGAAATGGGGTCAAATCCCTCAAGATTCGTGAGAAACCATGGGTACGCCGAACTCGGTAAACCAGATAATGGAAATGGAAGTGATACGGTTTCTTGCCAGGTCGGAACGATGGAAAGGATGGAGGGAAGTGGTTGAGGAAGGTTATCGGTTAAAGGTTCAGGAGGGTGTACACAGTCAGTGGAAGGGATAAGATGAATTGGAAAATCCGACTCATCAATTAAAACTGGTTCATCCTCAAAGCTATCCTCAAAATTCAGCTTATCCATGCAATTTTCATCAAAATCAAGACGCATATGGGGTTCGGGAAATACAGTTAATGACTCGGGATGATGAATTGGAGAGAAAAACTCAGCCAAATCTGCGGGTGCATCATCCAAAATATTCTCAGTGTCAATATCCTCAATCAAGTGAAAGTCAATTTTCTCAGACACCTCATCAAAAGTATGGATTTCAATCAATTCAGGTTCTAGAGTGGAGGTGTAGAGGTCAAAATGATTGGGTGTGGTTTCACTTGGCAAGGTCCCTTCACAATCGGGTAAATCAAATACTGCAAAGTCGCACAACTCATTAAACATTCTATCTTCAATTGATAATTCATTTGGGACACTTGATAGACATTCAACACAGGAGTTGTGGGATTCAATTTGTGGTGTGTAAGTTTGATTTGGAAGGGTATACAGCCCACTCTCTCCACTCAAATTCACAGCCTGTCCCACTGCCTCATCATACATTGGAAAATTAGGAGCTAGTTGGAAACTAGCTACCGGGTCAGTATGGTGTATGAGAGTGGCCATGGACGCATTCAAATCCATCATCTGTTGGCTTGACGCTACCCTAAAGTCTTCCAACGACTGTTCCAGATTAGACATGGGTTGTGAAGGGGTTTCAGTAAAAGACTCAAAATTGTTTGGATACTGGAAATTCCCAAAAGGCGGTTCAGAAGCAATGTCTAGGGAAGGTGCAAAAGTCGGGTAGGACTGGTAGGAATTGAATGGCTGGACAGGAGCAGGATCAACAATTGGATAAGAAGGTTGGAATGGTTGATCAAAAGAATTTGAAGTGGTGAAAGGAGTGAAAGACCGGCTACATGATTGTTCAATATGTTCAGCGATGGACAAAGGACGACTTGCAAAAGGGGTATCAACATAAGAGGGTGGGGGAGGTTGAAAAGGTTGATACAAAGTGGAATGCGGAGTTCAAGTGTTTGTCCTAGACGCTTCTATGCGATCTTTCAATGAAATTTTGGGCATGGAGGGATCGTTTGATGTTCGGCCAAAGCAAGAACCATAGGAAGTTATGTCTGGTTGTGGGTACCAAAGTTCGGCAAGAGTTTTGCGAGGTGGGGTACCCATGATATGAAGAGAGAAAGAAAGAATTGAAGAGAAAAGGAGGGGAAAAAGAATGTGATTTTTTTTATTTTTATTTTTATTTTTTTAGGTAGTTATTAACAAAAGAATGAAATATACACACAAAAAGGATCTGGACAAAAACAATCACGACAAAAAAATACCACACACCTAGTCGTTCTATGGTTCACCTAGGTCAACTAGACCTGCTCCAGAACTTGATTGTCGAAGTAAAACTGTGTCGAGAAACGGGCTCAAGATACACTGATCACGAGGCCAGGTAAGTGCAGAGATAAGGGGAGGTTTTCCAACGCTTTCGCGAAGTTCCTTAATTAAATAACCCTTTATCTTTTGGCGGTTTCGCCGTTAACACTTTTCTAGACACCCCGTAAACAATATACCATTAAGCGAGGTTCTAAACACAGTTAACTTCTCCTAGTGAGCGCGAAGTCCTTAAGGCTTAAAGTCTAGTTTCTTTTAAATTTTGTGCGGGTAAACGTTATGCTTAAGTTCGTGATTTGTGGGCCACGGAAAAGGTGATGAAATCCTTTACCGTATGTTGTGGGGTTCGCTTGCCCTTAAGTCCGTATTAATGTATGCAATGCGCAATTCAATAAAAATTCTATAAAGAATCAAACAATCGTTTTTTAGTTTAAGCACGGCACTGCAACAAATACGGGTTAGTCAATTTTTAGCGTTTGCTAGCTAACTTGCAAAGAATCCTGCAAAGAATAGTATATTGGATGCGTCGGATTTGAGAAGAAGGTGTTAGTAAAGTACATACCGTTAAGTTTTGATTTAGGAAACCTCCGTTGAATCAAATCCGGTAAGCTTGAAAAGTTCGCTTGCGCGGGTCAAACTATCCGGATCTTTGGCACTGTACTTTGCAATCACCTTAGCCTTGAACGTACACTTTGCTCCCCACAATCACAGTTCGCAAATCCGCAAAAATCTGCAGACTTGCTCAAAAATTATAAAAAAAACAAAATTTTTTTTTTGTAATTTATAAATATATACAAAAAGAATATTAACCCGAATAACAAGAAAGAAAATACGCTACCGTCTCCCCGGCAACAGCGCCATTTGATCGCACACTTTTGGCGTGTCGGATGTTCAAAGTTCTAAAGTATAACCGCGATCAGGACGGTGTCGCTATGCAGCTAGCCGGTTGAGCACGGGTCGATCCACAGGGAGATGGTTGTATGTCCGTTCTTGTCTTAGACGAGTCAATAAAGAATGAGTATATTTTGTTCAATCTAACATATGTGTTTTATATGCAAGTATAAAGTTGTTAAGAAAAGATACGAAAGTGTAAGCTAAAGAAATCCGTACTCAAAACCTTTGAGCCGAGTCTTGACCAATTGAAGCTGGAGCAATCGGCAACAACGTGGATTAGGGGATTTAAGCGCGGTATTCGTGGAATACGGCTTATTTACCCTTGTCCTTCCGTTCTTGTCTCTTGCTTTCGCCTCCGGCCAAACCGAACGCAACCGGTCGCGGTTAGGAATCACCGTTACCTTGGTAGGGTAGGGTGCCTAACGGAGCGCTTGTTTATCGTTTGTGCGGAGTTCAATGGAAAATAACGGGAAAAGAAAATGAGCAAAGAAATATTAACTTACAATATCGTATTTGTTCTTAACAACAACAATAATTACAACCATTCACAAAAAGAACCAAAAAAGAGAGAATAAAAAGATCAAAGAAAAGGAAAGATTACAAGCAAGTAATTAAAATGCATGGTAATAAATTGCAAGTAATTAAAGACAAGAATGAAAAATGCAAGAAAGTAATTACAAGAACCATAGAACTCAAGACAAGCATGGGATCAATAGCCAACCCTTAAACTTGCAAGATCAATCAAGAGGTTGCAAGATCAAGAGAAGGGTAAAGAACTCATGTGAAATGAAGCACTAAAGAGAGAACAAAATGATACAACCCCTTGAGACCAATGACCAAAGCTTAAACTTGCAAGCTCACTTAAGAGGTTGCAAGATCAAGTTAAGGTAGAGAGCTCAAGGGGGAAGCTAAGCAAAAAGAATAATACAAAAACCCTCATCTTCATTTCATCATCCACTCAAAAAGCTCTCACTACAATTTTCATGGAGGAAAGAATGAAGAAGAAGAAGAAGAAGAAGACTAAAACCTAACAAAAAGAGGCTAAAGAATTTAACACCCAAAGCTTGGCAAGTTCTGGGGTATTTATAGGAAGGGAACTGGAAACCTAGGGTAAGAATCTGCCCCTACAAGAAAAGACCAACATGCCCCTGAAAAACGACAACGAGAGGAGACTAAATGGCCGCGGTTCCGCGGCCTAAGCGCGCTTATGCCGAGGAACCGCGGCCGTTTAGAGAAGTTAGGCCATGAAATTTGGTGGTTTTCCCTAGTTTTTAGTACTCTTCAGTGTGGTATATGACTTTTTCTCAGAAACTTTTCCCATTTCTTCCAGAATTTCAGTAGATCAAAAGGTGATGTGATGTGGATCTTTTGCCAAGATTTCCTCGAGCTCCGCGTAGATATGTTGGATCTTGTGTTGACATTGAGCTTTGTGCACGAAAATGACATCGATTTGCCATTTTGTCCCTTAAACTGGTGTGTGGCAACATACGGATAGAGAGCGGAGACCCGTGTTTTATCTGTGTTGGCAGTAATCCGTAATTTGACGTACTTTTCCATGAATTTCACTGTTCAGAGCCGAGAACCTGTATTCTGCAAATATATAGCAAAAACTGATCAAAAGCACCTGCCTATAAACAAAAAAGCGTAAGAATGGGCGGTATAAAATGCAATATTCTGGTATGAACAATCGATCGGCCATCTGAAGAGTGCAATGCGCAAGTTTTAACTCTTCGATCCCTAATTGCTCATAAGCAGAACACGGAATCAAGTTAACACTAACACCTAAATCGAGTAGAGCACGATTGATATTTTTACCCCCAATAGAAATTAAAATTGTAGGACTTCCGGGGTCCTTTCGTTTCTTGGGTAGTTGTTGTGTAAAAGCAGTGCTCACATTACTCGCAAGGAAAACTTTTTTAGGTACTTGAACTTTTCTCTTCCTAGTGCACAAGTCCTTTAGGATTTTCGCATATGACGGAACTTGTTGAATAGCATCTAGGAGAGGAATGTTTATGTTAACTTGCTTAAAAATATCCACAATCTTCTCCATTTGTGGACTTGGTCTGTTGCCCCTTAACCTGTTTGGATAAGGTGCTTTATCAATAAGGGTTTGGTCCAACATTGGAGAGGATTGTGGGGATGGAGAGGATCCCAGAATTGGAGTGGGGATGTTTTAGGTAGATTCGAGGAAATGGGCGAAGGGTTCGAGCCTTGGGTAAAACGGAGAATAGGCTCGGGTGAAGGCGGGAGACTAGACGAATTAAGGGAAGAAGAAGAAGCCGGGGTATCATTAGTGTCACTATCATCACATTGCTCACCCACTCGGTTATTCAGCACTTTTCCCGATCTCAACATAGTAACGGCACTCACATTACAACTTTGTGAGTGGCCAGGATTAGGTATTGGTTGAGATGGGAGTTTCCCTTTCTCTCTCGCACTCATTGCGGCGTTCAACTATGCAAGTTGGTTTTCTATTGATTTAATACTCTCGCCGTGGGAGGCGGAGTCTTTCTGTATGGTATCAATAGAAGACTTCATCTCAGCCGACAATTGCATGGAATGTTTCATGAACAAATCCAAAGTTTGTGCAAGTGAAGAGTTGTCAGTACCGGCCACTTGTGGTGTAGAAGTGTTGGCCGTATTTTGGAAATTTTGTGACTGAAAGGGGAGCTGATTCTGTGGTTGTGGTTGCTGTAGAGGAGGTCTTTGATAATTGCTTTGTTGGTTTTGATTCCAAGCAAAGTTAGGATGATTCCTCCATCCTTGATTGTACGTGGAAGAATAAGGATCGTTTCTAGGTCGCTGCTGAAAAGCAGCATTAGTTTGAAACAATGCATTCATAGGACATTCTTCCGTTAAGTGTGAAGGATCCGAACAGCAACTACAGACGGTCTTAGGAAGCGTGACCTGATTTAGGGAGAATGATGAGAACTTATTCTCAATAGCGTCGAGTTTCTTCTGTATCGCTGCCATTTCGGCTTTCACCGCGATAGAAACATTGAGCTGGTGAATACCTCCCCTAGATGAAGGTGGTCTTACGCTTTCCCACTGCAAAGTGTTTTCTGTGAGATTTTCCAAATATTTCCATGCTTCACCGTCATCTTTAGACATGAAATTGCATTGACACATTGTTTCAAGCATCTGCTTTGTCGCTGGATTAATTCCCTCATATATAATCCGACATAAATCCCATCTTTGTATTCCATGATGAGGACATTGGACAAGCAGATCCTTGAAACGTTCAAAGCACTTCCAAAATGGTTCATTGGGAAGTTGGGTGAACTGGTTGATCTCGCTCCTAATATGGGCCGTCTTATGGTTTGGGTAAAACTTCTTAAGAAATGCTATGACGAATTCATCCCAATTAGTGATAGAGTGTGCGGCAGTATTATAAAGCCATTTTTCTGCCAAGTCGCACAGTGTGAATAGGAGAAGACGCAAGCGCATAGCATCGACAGTCAACTATGAAGTACCCATCATTGCGCATACGTTTTTGAATTTGGTGATGAAAACGTATGCGTCTTCCGACTCAAGCCCGTGAAATTTGGGCAGCAGATTGATGTAGTGGGGTTTAATTTCGAAATTATCCCTGTTAGCTGGTGGATGAGATAGACAAGTGGGAAGAGGACCATAGATAGGATAACATCTCTCTTGGAGAGAGATGCGCGGTGGATTCTGCACACCTACGGGCGGTGGCAACGTGGTGTTATAATCTGATGGAGTACCGTCCATCTCGGTCGTGGTGTGTGATGGGGGAAAAGAAGATGAAGAAGTACCGACTTCGGAGTCGATAGCAGGAACGAGGACAAGACGGGCACTAGGATCCCGTGTCCAGCCGAGCATGCACTAAGAGGGTTTAGCGTAAGCGGCAGCGTGTGTGTAATTTAAAATTTGGTTTGTTTTGAAAAAAAGTGGGACTCAAGACAAATCACTCAAAAATGCACAAACAACCCTAGAACTAAGGTTACCTAGGTCCAGTTTCTAGACCGCTCCTAGACTTCCAAAGGACAAGCCGTAGGATCAATCCTCGACCACCTCTTTACTACTCTTGTGGCCAGGTAAGTTCCAGGTAAGTGGGAGGTATCCGCTATACGAATCACCAAAAATAGCGGGCCTAATTAAGTAAACCACTTGCCTTAGACACACTTGCCTAGGCACCACAAAAGTAATGCGGATAAGCGATAGATTACCCACGACCTTCCTCTGTCTTTAATGAGCGTGACAGTCCTTAGAGTCTGGTCTAGATATTTTTTAAATTAATGTAGGGTTGATCTAGATGCTCGGTTTGTGATTTGTGGGGCTTAGGAAGGGTGATGAAATCCCCACCTAATCTGGATTTGGTCTTTGCCCCTTAAAGTCCGTATTAAAATATACAAAACAAACCAATCATAAAATTTTGCAAAAAGATTTTTGAGCGGCGATATTTTGCAAAGAATCCTGCAGAAAAGAGATTTTATTGGATTTGAGAGGAGAGAGAAAGAGGTTAGAATCTTACCAGAGAAGATCAAAGCCCTAGATCTCCTAACTGGCCGCGCTTTCGCCGCCGATATGCACTTCCGACCGCGGATCCGCCGCAGGGAAGAGGGTTCAGGTGATGGTTTTCGCTACGTGGCCTTCTGTACTCCTCTGGATCTCAATGAATGTGTCTGTCTCCTGTTTCCTCAACTCTGTGACTCCAGGTCTCCTTGCAAAATTCACACACAAATCGTTAAATATGCAATTTGCAGTTTTGTTTTAATTATGATATAGATTGAATAAGAATTCAACACAAATAGTAAGAATAAAAAATTACGCACGTATCCCCGGCAACGGCGCCATTTGATTGGTTCGAAAAAGTGTGTTTGTAGTTAAAGTAACCGCAATCAATAACGGTGTCGTGTGTAGCCAGACCGAGATAAGTACGGGTCGTCCTCTGAGAAACGTGGAACCTTTTATTCTTACTTTAGATGTGTTGAGAAAGGAGGAAGAAATAAGAATTTTGTGGAATGGTTTCTAGATCTACGTTAAGCACTAATGCAGAATATAGATCTAGATTATTTAAGGATGTAGTTAATATAATAAGGGGGCTTGTAGGGTTCGTTAGGATTTAGTAGTTATGGACGATTAATTAAAAGTTACCCTTTTTATCCTTTAATAGATTTAAAACTAGAATGACGGTGATGCGTGTAGATTAGGGTTTCTGGAGGGAAAAGGAATCCCACTCTTAACCCTTATCTCGACACGGAACTCCGTTCATATCTAGCCTTTACCAAAACAATCATTAATCTAATCTCTAATCGCGGTCGGAACTAACAAAGAATTGTTAGCGCGCCCGATTAGGA
The DNA here is from genome assembly GCA_030015575.1 of Agapanthus africanus. Classification (NCBI taxonomy): domain Eukaryota; kingdom Viridiplantae; phylum Streptophyta; class Magnoliopsida; order Asparagales; family Amaryllidaceae; genus Agapanthus; species Agapanthus africanus. The sequence continues at coordinate 557,815,425 of JASDDO010000022.1, read as the reverse complement.
TGTTAATGATTCTTTTGATAAAGTTCATAAACTTTATAGGACTTAAAAAGGGTTTAGGGATGTTCATCATCCATTAGCCTACCCTAATCCTACGAACCCTAACAAGCGGAGAATTACTCGCGTATGTTGGGAGAAAAAGAGATGGAGAGAGAATGCATAATTAAACTACAAAGAACTAGAATAGGAAAAAGAGCTACCTTTATTAATCAACAATATTCATTACACTTTGATTCCTTAGAAAATGATTACAAAGACTAGTTTGCTTCTCGATCTCTTCCAAGGAGGTAGACGAACAGTTGATGATCAGTCTGGATGCGTGAGCCGTCTTGGACTTCGTGATCTCGTCGACTTGATGATTTTTCCAAGGGGCTCTCGGTCCATATTTATAGTCCAAAACCAGAAACCTTGCTTCCAAATTAGGGAAATAATAGTAGAGATTCTCGCCAAAAATTTTTAGCATCTAAATCTTCTTTATGGCCGCGGATCCACGGCTATAGGGCGGGTATGGCCACGGATCCGCGGCCTTTTAATCTCAGCCTTTGATTTTCTTTCATTGGTTTCTCTCTACTTGGCATGTGGAGTTCTCTGGAGTCTTTGGATCTTTGAAATCTTCTCGCAGTTGCTGCCAGACTTGTTCTCCAAGTTTTGCTTTCTTAATTAGGCAGGTTTTCTTTAACAACTTGATTTCCTTGATTTTAGTCTAGGAAAAATTCTGCACAACAACTTGGAAAAATTCTGCACAACAACTCAAATAATATTTAGTAGACTTTGTTCTCTTAGGATTTGGTCAATGATATTATTTGCATACATTTTCCTACCAAATTCTAATTATAATATATCAACACATTGAAAATAGTATTTTCACAAAAAAACCCTCATATATATGATATATTATGATAAAGACCTTTTTAAAATATGGAAATAGTAAGAAAAATATAATAACAAATGTGCAGTTTTATCAACTAAACACACCCCAAGTATTTATTAATCGTCTTTAGAGTTGTAATGAATGTTGATTTTTTATTGTGATATTTCTAGTGGAAATATCCTAATTTCATGATAAATGGTATTTATTTGTAATATTGGTTTTGTATGGAATTCATGGTATTTTAGTGTAAAATTGATTCTCGTGATTTTTAGAAAAAGGTGGAATATTTATATCATAACAAAATAGGTATTTTAATGATAAATATACATATATTTATACAAAAATAATTTTAATATATATATTTTATATTCTAGAAATCTCATTTTCTTAAGATGTCGTATTTTAAATTTTTCGAGTCCGAATGCTCCTTGCGGAGGTCTGAATCTCGCACTACTAAGTCTGAAGATGTGCGATAACCCGCACCATCCCGAACGGGTTCCCCAAAATAGGTTGTAGCGGAGCTTTGTAAAGATTGTATAAATACTAAATCCTTTAGAAAACGGTTTTGTTAAGTAAATGGTATTAAAATGAAATTGTGTCGTTTTCCCGTATTCTATGTTCTAGGGTCTCCTAAGTCAATTAGACTGCTCTTAATTGATCCAAAGCGACAAGTTGTGAGATAAAGTCAGGTAAGTACAAGTGAAGAAAGGAGGAATCCGCTCACGAATCACCGTGAAACGGGCCTTTTAAAGTTACCTTTCTCACTTGCCTAGCCTAGACACCATAAAGTCAGGTTTCGATAAACGACTGATGCCCACACCTTATCCTATTTTCATAATGAGTAGTATTTATTTATAAAGATGTATCAATACTAAATCTTTTAGAAATGGTTTTATTATGTAAAGGGTATTTAAATGAAAATGTTTGTTTTCTCGTATTCTAGGTTCTCGAGGGTATCGTGTTATGTTGCATATGAGTGTGCGAGGAGGTGGGTCGTTACCTCGTGATCTACTTAAAGATATAGCAAGGTTTAATGAAGTTAAATGTATAATTGAAACAATGTGGTATTTAAGTAAAAATACGATAATTGGAAATAGCTATCATTTTATGAATTGAAACTTGATCGATTTGGTTTGATTAGTGATTAATAGTCAACATGAGGATGTTTAAGCACGATAGTATTAATTAGAAATGGAGTTTTATAAGAAAACGGAATCGGAAATCGGAGTTGTTCCGATTCCGTCGGGTTTTGTAAATTCGTATTTTTAGAAAAGAAAAGAGAAGTTAGAAAGGGACTTACGGGTTTGGACAAACACGAGAGTGATAAGGATGAAGAGGGTTCGCCAGTGCGTCGATTCGTCGCCGCAAGTTCCCAGCACGATCACCGGAAGTTCGCCGTAGATTTCGTCGGAGCTTCGCCTTTCGCTCGTTTTCAAAGTATACACGATTCTTTGAATTTTGAAAGAGTGGGCTCAGAATTTTGGGGTGAGAGGGTAGGGGTGTATTTATAGGGTTAGGCTCGGGTTAGGGTAGGTGTAGAGTTTTTAATTAAAAATGTAAAAATGTAAAAATGTATTGAAAATTATTTTAAAATGGAGTAAATGGTGGTTAATGGGTTCTCTGTAAACGATCCAAACATTTAAAGTATGCAGGGGGTAGGGAAAAGGAAAAGACATAACTCCCATGTTGGGGACTCGGTCGTCCGGCCGAGTCCAGCCGGCGGCGTCGGCCCGAGTCGGACCGAGTCAAGGTGGCAGGAGATGGGGGGTCGTCAGATGGGGGCTCTGGTGTATTTAGGTTAGTGGGTGTAGTGGGAAATTTGGGAGTTATTGTGTGTGGACTGTTGGGCTTCTATAAAATTTAAAACAAAATAATATTAAAAATAATGTGAGGCAGGGGATTTGAACTCTGATGGCTTGGTTCAGCAGTGTAAGGTATTACCAATGAGCTACAAGCTCCTTCTTGTAATTATGGAGCTAATTATTAAAGTAATAACAACAAATGTAAATACTCCAAGTATACATTAATTTTTAAGCAAATTTTGTACACTAAAAATGGAGTTGTTACATTATTTTAACCTGTAATTAAAAGCAAATTAATTACTTATATCTTGTGCTCAGGCTAAAATACCCCTTTCTGGATTTTTGAAAAAAATATTCTGAAAAATTTGTATAGGAAAATTGGGGTTGTTACACATGGTGCGGGAGCGGTACGGCGTGTGCACTGGATCGGGCATGGTGTGGCATGGGGGCTGGCATGATGTGGCACGGGGAGTGGGTACGGGGCGCGACACGTCTGTGTACGGGGTAGAGCAGTCATGGCACCGGGGTTCTAGGAATGTGCATTGGGTAGCGACAAGTGGGCTCGGGGTGCACTGGGTGTTGGTGGCTGGACGATGATGCAGGGAGAAGGCCAGCGTGGTCCTGGGGTGGTGAACGGCACGACGAGAGAGGCAAGTGGCCTCGACAGCGGTCGCAGCAGAGCTCGGGTGCCCAGAGGATGAGTTACAGCAATAGAGGAGTGCGGTTGTGGGGGTGCTGTGAAGCTCCTGTGGGTGCTCAAGGAAGAAGGTGACGATGGTGGCGTGTTACGCCCTGCTTCCTGGTCTACGGAAAGGGGACGCGGCGAGGCCGCTACGTATTTACTTTGAAGTAAACACGCTAAGCGTATCTAAGCAATATAAGTAAAATGCACAAGAGACAATGTCAATAGATATAATTGAACATCAACTTTATTTATTAAACATTCTTTTTACAATACAACTGAAAAGTAAATATATGGAATGGAAAGCAATGCCTAAACAGTGGCATAACATAATTGGAAAATACAGAATGTAAATGTGTAGAAGGAATCTAAAGCTCTGGGTCGAAAGCTAGCTGGTCCAAATCCTCGCTGGTGGGCTCGATCTCCAGATGGTCCGAATCACCTGATGACATTCCAAAGAAGAAGAAAGAGAATGTCATCAGCGAAAAAATCGCTCGGTAAGTTCCAAGGGTAAGTGGAAACATAATAGACAGAAAGAGAATGTAACTTTTAAAGTTGTATTATATTGTTAACGCTGTTGTTTGTAGTTTGGTACAGAAAATACCAGTGTATACGAGAGGAGTCTCACTTTCCCCGGAAACTAAGGTATCAAAAGTACAAGGCTTCGTCGATAATACCATGGAACAACGACATAAATATAATTACGTCTTAAGTAACCACCTCGTGCCACCTTTAACATGTTTCGTACCAGTCTATCCCTTATAAACCCCACGATGTCTTGTTTGTATTGTTTGTATTGTATTGTCTTGTAAATTGAATTGTATAGATGGATGACTTGCCGAAACTATAATATCAGTAATGGAACGGATATAATGGATGAACATGTAAATGGAATATATCCATGGTTTGGTTCAGTCGATATAGATTGAACAGACGGAATCATAGATCCATGTTGTATTGAAGTTTGATACTTGAATCATATTCAAGTCAGATTGATTATAACGAGACTCAGTCTGAGTCAGACAATTAGAAAAGAAATTGAATCCTGATTTACGTTTTGGTGTTATCGGTAACTGCTGCATATAGACGGCAGGATTTGTGTCTTTTTCAAAGACAATTACCGTGTTGATAACACCATTTGTTAAGTTGTCTACCTTAAATAGGCAAGCACCTATATCTCCGGCTCCCTGAGGCTCAAGAGACTGGTCCCGCTTAAACCTATGTTTACTAGGGTCCTTATTGTAATTTAGTAAAACTTGAGGGGGCTTTATGTAAAATAATTTTATATAATTTTCAAAATACACCTCAAGTATTTTATTATCGTTTTTAGAGTTTTCATGGATGTATATTTTATCAGTGTGACATTTCTTATGAATAAGACATAATTTCATAATATATGGTATTTATTTATAATATTGGAATTGTATGGTATTTTCTTGTAAATGAGATATTTTTCTTGAATTTTGGAAATATGGAATATTATAAATATTAAAAATAGATATTTTGATATTAATTACACATATATTTATTTATTAAAAATATAAGTTTTATTTATAATAGAAATCACATTTACTAAAGAAAATTGTATTTTAAATCTTTCGAGATTGTATGCTCCTTGCGGAGGTCTGCATCTCACTATACTAAGCCTGAGAATGTGAGATAATCCGCACCATACCAAACGGTTTCTCTGAAATGGTTTGTAGAGGCGCAATTGCAAAGATTCGTTAAAATACACATCTTGTAGAAAAAAGTTTTTATAAGTCGGAGGTAGTTATGTGTAAAATCGTATTTTTCCCATATCTATGTTCCTAAATTCCATCGTGCTATGTTACATATGAGTGTTGTAAGGAGGTAGGTATTTACCTCGTGAGTTTTCTAAGATAATACGATTGTTAAAATTCAAGCATATCGAAATGAAACATCAGGTATTTTAATGTAAAAGTGGAATAAAACTTGCTACGTTTATTATTTTGATGACAAACTTGTTCTATTATCTTCATTATTGTTTAATGGTCAGGACATAAGAGTTTGGTATTATTGTTTTTAAGAAAAATAGAACTTTTTAAGGAAAAACCGAATCGGAAGTCGGATTAACTCCGCTTCCGGGTTTTAGTTTTGAATATTTTTAGAATAGAGAAAAGAAGAAGAATTAGGGACTTACAGGTTATTAGACTAGAAGAGAGAAGGAGGAAGAGGTAAGAGAAACCGGTGCATCGTTTCGTCATCGAAATCTCCTCGGATCGTCGTCGGAAGTTCGTCGGAGCTTCGCCCTTTTCTAACTCCACTTGCACACAAAAAGTCTCGGGAATTTTCTTAAGAGTTTGGGCAGAAATTTAGGAGTGAGAAGGGGTGATTTGAGGGGTGGTATTTATAGGAAAAATCTAGGGTTTAGGTTAGTGAAAGGGTGTGATAAAAATTGTATTTAAATTTGCATTAAAAAAGATTAAAAGGGGTATTTTAATTCTATGATTAATTGCAGAGAATTTAAACAGTGCAGGGGGAGTGGGGTAAGCCAAAGGGTACAAGGGGTTCAAGAAAAAGTGGGATCGGATAGAGTTGACCCGGCGGCGCCGGCCGAATCAGCCGATTCGCCGGCCCGAGTTGGGCGAGTCGGGGCGCGTCTTGATGCCATACGTCCCTGACGCTTGGTCTAGCCTCGTGGTCACGCTTGTTTATTCTGTAACTTACCCTATTACGTGTAGTGCACGTGTAGACTCTTGGGCTTCTAAAAGATTAAAAGAATTTTAACTAAAAATAATGTGTGGCTGATGGGATTTGAACTCTGGTGCTTTGGTTCAGCAGTGCAAGGTCTTACCAATGAGCTACAAGCTCCTTCTTGCTGTTCTAAAGCAAAACAAACTTATAACTTGTGCTTAGGCTCAAATACCCCTTTCTGTATTTTTGAAAAAAAATTGTACAGAAAGTTTAGGCTTGTTACATTCTACCCTCCTTATAAAAATTTCGTCCTCGAAATTTGTAAAAGGAAAGTGTAACGGATTCAAGGAAAGTTTGGTGATAGAACTATTGGTAGTGTATGGAAAATATGTGAGAGAATGAAAGAATGCGAGAGATTTGAAAAGAGTTGAGGAAATTACCAGGTTTACCATGGTCTACGGCCTCTGCTTCTTCGGCCGCTAAAAGGAAAGTCTGATGTCGTGGTTCATTCCTCCTAGTTGGGGGCACATTCCTCTGTCCTTGAGGCATGTTTCTCTGCCCTCGAGGCATGTTCCTCAGTGCCTGATGGAATTGGTGAGTAGGCTGTGCAGGTGGTGGTGCAGGGAGTGCAAAGCGAGGTGCAGAAGCCTGGATAGCTGGCCGCTGCGGGTAGTTGGTGTGTGTGTGAGATGGGTTGCGTCTATAAGGATAGTTTCCAATTCCATGATTGGGCGCGCCACAAACTAGGCACAAGCCTTTTGCGCGCCTACAGTCCTTCCACAAGTGTCCTTCCCTCTAGCAATAGAAGCAAAAGTCGGGACTTGGTTGATTATTGGCTTCTTCCAGTCTTCTGAGTTCAACAGTTGGCCTTGAAGAGGCTCCTCCTGCCATCTGATTGGCAGGGCGCTTCACTCCGGCAGATTGAGATATGCCCTTTCTCTTTACTACTGCCTCGTATTTTCGAGCAGCCTTCAAAGCCAAATCATGGGTTGGGAAATCCCCTGTAGCTAGAGCAACTTGGATTTTCGGATCGAACCCTTTCTGAAATCTTTTATCCCTGATCTCAGCAGTCGGTATGAGATGGGCCGCAAACCTGCTGAGCATGGTGAACTCAGCATCACTCATCTACAGATTTGGTCAACATCGAACCCTGTTGCAGATGGGTGAATTGTTGCTCCATATCAAAGTGGGCAATCTCAGAGAAGTACTTTGTATCGAACATGTCGTAGAAAGTCTTCCATTCGATGGGTTGATCAAGACGGCTTTCTTCCGCCTTCCACCAGACCCGTGCATTGTCCGTGAGCTGCAGTTTCGCAACTCGAACCCAAGCTATCTCTGGCACTTGTGCTGCTGCCAGATCATCTTCAATGCTTTGAGCCCATTCCTCAGCTTCTAGAGGGCTCTATTTTCCTGCAAACTGTTTGGGGTGCAAGACCCTGAATTGCTTCACCCCAGCTGCTTCTACCTCTGGTCGGTTCATCAGGATAGCAGTCTGTTGCTGCTGTCCTTCCAGGAGGCTATGGATTGCCTCAAGCAGAACCGTCTGCTCGTTGATCAAAGCAGCGATGACAGGTGTGAGTGGTAGTGGTGGTGGAGTGTTGTTGACATTCGTGCTGGTGTTGTTTAGGGAATCCACAACCTTGAAAGAAAAATTTAGGATGGGACAGATTCAAAATATATGAAATTGGAAGATTCAAGAAGTATGAATTGTAAAGAATGTTTTAGTTTCTAGTTCTTGTGTTAAATTGCTTAGGCTGTCCAGGCAGAACGGAACTGCATGGTAGGGTTCCATACTGCTTTGACCTGCATGGGCCACCAACAAAACCTGTCACTCCCCGCTTCCCGGTGTACGGGAAGGGGACGCGGTGAGGCCGCTACGTATTTATTCTGAATTAAACACGCTAAGCGTATCTAAGCAATATAATTAAAATGCACAAGAGACAATGTCAATGGATATAATTGAACAGCAACTTTATTTATTAAACATTCTTTTTACAATACAACTTAAAAGTAAATACATGGAATGGAAAGCGATGCCTAAACAGTGGCAAAATAGAAATGGAAAATACAGAATGTAAATGTGTACAAGGAATCTAAAGCTCTGGGTCGAAAGCTAGCTGGTCCAAATCCTCGCTGGTGGGCTCGATCTCCAGAAGGTTCGAATCACCTGACGACATTCTAAAGAAGAAGAAAGAGAATGTCTTCAGCGAACAAATCGCTCGGTAAGTCTGTCACGACCCGAATTTTAGTTCGTGACCGGCACATAAATCACGCAACGTCTAAAGGAGCAACGTAAATTAAGTATGCCGAAATCCAGAAATCTAAACCCCCATTTATTTATTTTTTTTAAAATTTCGGGCAGCACCTCCCTCGTATATTTTGATCCAAAACAGATATACAACAAAATATATAAGCATCCCTTAGCGGGAGCTAGCTCTTCGCCAATCGGCGGGGTCACAACCACAAAAGACAGAATATAAGTATATGACGCCCAACGGCGAAGATCCATACAAGGAATAAGGTAAAGCAAGACATCAAACCCACCAAGCGAACATAAAACCCATCGCTCAAGTCTTGCAACTACAAGTCTTGCTAAGTCTCATTACTTATACAAATACTAGTTTTTGATTTGATGGAGTTGACTAGATACAACAAGAATAATAAAACAAGAGTGGCACGATCCAACATGTACCACCTACCCAAAGAAAATCACCCGAAAGCAGCTGTGTGCCAGCGACGCCGCTACTGATCCAAGCGGTCAACTTGCAAGAACTGTGGCACAACGGGGGTGAGTAGCCAACTCGTGAGTAGAAAACATCGTCAGGTAGAAATCAAAATAAACAACGATTCCTAGGTCAACTATATCATAAAGGTAATACTATGATATCTAGGGTGACCGTATCTGTATATGTGCCAACAATATAATGAATGCCTATCAGCATGTGGATAACATCCTATGTGTCCATCAATGACACAACAACATCATGTATGTAAATATCATGAAAGCATATGCATGAAAATATGAGGATATAAATTAACGTGTGTCCATCAATGACACAATAAAATCATGGAAACTAAGTGTCCAACATCAACACTCGAAACATCATGAAACCCGTGTCCAGCATCGACACGTAAATCCTCATATCTCGAGCTCCGTCAATCCGGATCATCCCTTGGGCTCCGTCAGTCCGGATAGGCCCATATCAATATCTCGGGCTCCGTCAGTCCGGATCGGCCCACAGGCTCCGTCAGTCTGAATCGGCCCGTATCAATCTCTCGGGCTCCGTCAGTCCGGATCGGCCCATATCAATCTCGTGGGCTTTGTCAGTCCGGATCGGCCTGTATCAATCTCTCAGGCTCCGTCAGTCCGGATAGGCCCACGGGCTCCGTCAGTCCGGATCGGCCCGTATTAATATCAGGAGGAAACGTGTTTTCAAAACAATGCATACTTTCATGAAATACCACAGTCCTTAAATCCATAAAATCACATGAAATCCATATCTCAATCCGTAAATCCATGAAATATAATATGTGCAACATAAAACAGCAATATGAGCATATAAAGGAAAAACCGCTATTTAAATGTATCAAGTTATTAAATATATCATGCGGTTCCCAATTCTCCAAATTCCATGCAGCATCATATAAAGGTGAACATGTAGCCATAGCAAGGTATATGTGTAAGCATGTAGGTATAGCAAGATATGTGTATCTATATGTAAGTGTAACAACCCTATTTGGATGCAGTAGTTTAAGATTTATCGAGATTCTTTTTCCATAATTTTAGAACGTTTAGTTGGCTGCTAGTATATTTTATTTTGAATTTTTTTACCGTAACCAATTTTGATATGAAAAATCTTCAGTTTTTATATTATATATAATATTTTCTTAGTGGCAGTAAAACATTATTTTGCGTATCTTAAAATTCCTAAATTGACATTAATATTAGGGTTGCATACATATATGACCATGGTTAACTTCTGTTTACTGTTAATATGAGAACAAGAAAAATCTGCGCCGAATCTTTAAATACATTTAACTGATGATATCTATCTATATATATATTTATAAAAATTTTCTATATATACAAATCAAAATATCTCTCTCATACTCACATCTCTCTCTCCCCCTCTGCTCCTCAAAATTCCTTTTTCGTACCGACTCCCCTCCTCTCACCCCACCATCGCTTCCCTCACCATCGCCACCATCTCCCGCCGCCGCAACCCTCGACTCCCGCTCCTCACTCGCCGACCCTCGCCCCCATCTCCCGTCGCCTTCGTCCTCGTCCTCATCCCACCGACGCCGCCTCCATCCCTCGTCGCCGCCACAAACCCCGACCCTCTCATCTCATCCCGTCACCACCGCCATCGTCCCCATCACTGCCACCGCAGCCCTCGTCTGCACCTCGCAGCTGCTCCCATCCTTCCGATGACGACGACGTCGCCTGCCGCATCATCATCACAGATTTCCCATAGCCAGATCCAAGCACTCCTCGACGTTTCCTCGACTCGACCAGGACCTATCCAAACCCTAGCAACCACCATCATCATCCTCTGTAAGTTCCTTGATCCCTGTAAAAATAAATAAACAAACAAATAAATAAAATGAAATGATAAGAAAACAGTGAACATTGAAAGGGAAAATTAGGATTTAAATCCTAAGTTGATATGTTTGCGCTGGTCGTGTGATAGTATTTATGAGAATATTTATGATTAACCGATGATAAATTTATCTAGGCGGATCATATAACTCAGATCCCAAGTCGCACTTTAGCTGAGATCGTGCCTCGCATCTTCGTGCATCGTTCTCTCCTGATCTTTATCCTCAGGCAAGTATTCTTGCTCTGCTTTGGTCGATGCACATCGGCAACCCCTTATATATGTTACATATATTCTTTTCCTGCTCTAGAATAGAAAGAAAGTGTTAGTGCTGAATGATTTCTTATCGTTAGAAAGATATAGACTCGTATTCAACTAATTGATAATTAGAAAACTAGATTAAGTATGGTTTTGCTATGAGATCTATTTAACTACAAAAAAGGTTTGAAAGTTGTTAATCTAATTTATACATGTACCTTACTAGCCAGCTTATGATTATTATATCCATATTAAGATTAACGGTAAAGATAACACCCATGACTAATACCAGCTTGTACATCGCCTTCATGCAGTTACTATTACCAGATAACAATTACATTGACATGTCATGATTAACCATTATACAAGTCCACTTTATTTTGAAGACGAGATCGCTAATTAGGGTGCTGAACTACATGACATGACACACCACTATTTACCAGTTTCATTTCTATTCAATTACCATATCACAAGTTGCAGACTTTTCAGCATTCTTAATTAGTGCTCTAGTCATCACCATAGTACCTATAAATACGCGGGTGTTGGGGTAGTTTGAGTGTGCGTTCGTACAACAGGATCTCAGGAGTCTTATGACGGCAGCTCGTACCGGGCTATATCGGTCGCATGTTTACAGCTCGTACCGGGCTATATCGGTTGCATGTTTACAGCTCGTACTGGGCTATATCAGTCGCTTGTTCATTCCACAGTTGGTCCCATGTTTCTTAGCCCCTGGGGCACCACTCTTGGGTTAGAAATACTCCTGCAGAGGTTGACGCACACACTCGAGCTTACGATAGGATAGTTTACCTTTTAGTGACCAGTTAGGTTATGACTTGACCTCTTATATGTTTGTTTCATAGTATCCATGTATTTATTTATATATCCATTTTTCTTGCGCACGCGGGATTCACTACATTCATATATTCATGTTATCATACTACATATACACTTTATACGTTGAGTACTTGCTGAGATATTCTGACATCCCTGAGATTTGCTATTTCAGGTTTAGAGACAAATTTTCAGGCTGAGGAGGACCGCAACGACTACCAGAACTTTGCCGAAGATCAGTAACCCGTAGGTTTATTTTCCTTTCAGTTAGTTTTTAGCATGTGCGTCCTTATGGGACATTAGGACTTATGTATCTCTTTTGGATCTTGTTTTTATTTCGAATCTAGTGTATCAGATCTTTATTTGTATCAATTATCTAGTGGACCTATTTTTAGTATTCTTTGTAGTTACGTTGTAGCATGATTATCAGTATTATCCCTTATGGTTTTGGATTTTATTTTTACAGGTTAATCTAGACAGCCTGTGACTATGGAAGGATTTTTCCTTACCATAGGTAGCACAACTGGCCTTCGTTGCTCTCCGTATTCCGTATTTTGGGAAGCGGGGCGTGACAAGGTTTTGTTGGTATCAGAGCCAGGATAACGTCAAAAGTTAGTCTGGGTTCTGCCGACCTTTAGGGTTAGAATCACATGTTTAGGTTTTCCCCAGTATGTTATGCAGCAGATTCCGTTGACTCTAACCGTAGGATTCAGGCGACTTACATAGAGTTACGATATTGTGCCCATGTACCGCGGCATGGATACAATACTGTATTCTGTATGAGAAACTTAGAGTCCTACACTTAATCCGTATTCTTTGAATTGATTATTACATTATCTCTTTGCTTCGCTCGGTTTTAATATTTTGAATTTAAATCTCGTTTTCGTTGCTAAATCTCGTCGTTCGTTTTGACTTCAGAATCATGGAAGAAGAAAATTTGTGAGTATATGGGAGACGTGACAATAATACTGCACTACTTGGAGTTATACATGGCATGCTAGAAAGTCAATAGCAGCAGACCGAATTGCTACAGGAGGGCATACTTGCTTCTCAGTAGACCGCTACTGCAGCCCTGAACAAAGTGGCTAAGCTTCGTGAAGGTAGACGTCTGGGCAGCGTCGCCAATTTCAGGAGGCTACAGCTAGTAGTTTTCACTGACGCGGGCGGACCACTGGATGCTGAGCAGTGGATTGTCGACATGGAGAATTTGCTGTCAGCCGCCCGGGTTCCTGAAGAGGTCATAGTGGATATAGTCAAGATTCAGCTGAAAGATGTGGATAGAATTTGGTGGCTCGCAGAAGAGAACAGGTTGACAAACCAATTGCATGGACTGATTTCTCTACGGCTTTCCTTGAGAAATTCCCAAATCGGCCAGGATCGAGATGGAACAACAATTTATCAGTCTTCATCAGAGAGATCGCACGGTGGACGAGATAGCGGCTGAGTTTATCCGACTCAGTCGTTTCGCTCATTCAATGGTAGCCCAGGAGGAGGATAGAGCTAGAAGATTCTTACAGTGTCTCACTCTGGAAATACAGGAGAAACTAGCTTCACATAATCTGGGGACTTATTCGGAAGTATTAAATGCGGCCCGCAGAATTGACACAGTTATGGATAAGAGGAAGAAATTTCAGAGTGGAGGATTCAAACGGCCGGTGAATCAAATTTCAGGGAGAATTCCAGTCAGACAGCATGGAGGAGTTCAGATGAAACGTACCGCAACCCCACCACAACGAGAACCTCCGGTTTGTGGATAATGTCAGATACCGGGACACGTCGAGAGAAATTACCGCCGCGCTAAGGGTCTATGTCTGATTTGTGGTCTTAGTGACCATCAGATTGGGAGGTGTCCTAGGAGAGCAGAGCGCAACCAAGCTCAGAAAGGACTTATCCCTCAGAAGCAACTTTTTGATCAGAGGCGAGGAAACAAAGGTTGTGGACAGGGGCGAGCCTTTACCCTGACAGCTGAGCAGGCGGAGACGTCAGAGGATGTTGTTTCAGGTACCATTCTAATTTGTTCTGTTCCTGCTAGAGCACTTTTTGATTTTGGAGCTTCACATTGTTTTATGTCTTTGGATTTTTCCACAACACATTCTATTACACACAAAACACTGACTAGAGGTTGGGACATTCATACTGGAAATAGAGTAGTTACCACCAACCTAGAGTGCAAGCTTTGTCCGGTAGTGATTTGCGGCAGGGAGCTTTTCGCAGATTTCCTATTGATTGGGACATGTAGTTACGATGTCGTCTTAGGAATGGATTGGTTGGGCACCTTTCTCGCACATATTGATTGTCGGGCAAAAATTGTAAACTTTCGCATTCCTAACCACCCAGAGTTCATGTTCACTGGGGGAGCAAATCTTTGGGACCCATAAAGTTTAGAGCAAAGACGACGTGCAGTATAATAGCGTCAATAGAGATTGATATGAGTTCGACATCGGTCGTAGTTCGGGAATTTTTGGATGTCTTTCCTGAGGACTTACCCGTCTTACCCCCGCCTCGTGCTTTGGGATTTTCGATAGAATTATTACCAGGAACGACACCGATTTCTAAGTCAACCTACAGGATGGCACCAGTTGAATTAGCGGAATTGAAAAAGCAGATAGAAGACCTCCTCAACAAAGGATTCATTCGCCCGAGTACTTCTCCGTGGGGCACTCCAGTTTTACTAGTAAAGAAGAAGGACGGCTCGTTACGCATGTGCATTGACTACCGAGAGTTGAACCGGGTTACGATTAAAAACAAGTACCCTATACCTCGGATCGATGATTTGTTTGATCAATTATGTGGTGCTCGAGTGTTCTCTAAGTTGGATCTTCGGTCGGGGTACCATCAAGTTCATGTTAAAGGGGAGAATGTATGCAAGACAGTCTTCAGAACTCGATACGGTCACTATGAATTCTTGGTAATGCCATTCGGTGTTACTAATACCCCAGCCGTGTTCATGAATTTAATGAACCGAGTTTTCTCTCAATACCTTGATCAGTTTGTCATAGTTTTCATCGACGACATCCTTGTGTACTCCAAAAGCAAGGATGAGCATGCCGAGAATTTGAGGATCGTGTTGCAGACACTGAGACAGGAAAAGATATACGCCGAGCTTAGTAAATGCGAATTTTGGCTTGAAAAAGTTCAGTTTTTGGGCCACATCGTTTCTGGAGATGGTATTTCAGTAGATCTGGCAAAGATTGAAATAGTGAAGGATTGGCCAGCACCAAAGTCAGTAGCAGAGATTAGGAGTTTCTTAGGACTCGCAGGCTACTACCGCAGATTTGTTAAAGATTTTGCACGAGTGGCTGAGCCGTTGACAAGACTTACTCGAAAGGGAGTACCATTTGTATGGTCAGAAGAGTGCAACCGAGCGTTCGAATTATTGAAGGAGAAACTCACAACTGCGCCCATATTGACCATACCAGATGGGACAGGAGGATTGGTGATTCATAGTGACGCTTCCGGCAAGGGGCTAGGCTGTGTCTTGATGCAGTGTGGGAGTGTTGTCACTTATGCCTCGCATCAACTGAGAACGCATGAGAAAAATTATCCAACTCACGATTTAGAGTTGGCCGCTGTAATCTTTGCTTTGAAGATTTGGAGGCATTATCTTTTGGGAGAATGAGTGAAAATTTTTACGGACCACAAGAGCTTGAAATATGTATTCACGCAGAAAGAACTAAATATGAGACAACGCAGGTGGTTTGATTTCATGGCTGATTATGATATTGATTTGCAATATCATCCCGGGAAAGTAAATGTGGTACCGGATGCTCTCAGTCGGAGACCAACATTGATGTGGTTGACTGGCCAGAAGGAACTCATTGATGAATTTCGAAGACTCAATTTAGAAGTGGTAGAGCAAGGGACGCATGGACAGTATTGGCAACTGCAAGTGCAGTCTTCATTAGTAGATTGTATTAAAGCTGCACATGCTGGGGACCCGCAATTGCAGAAGTTCCGCGGGTTAGTAGAGGTTGGATTGAGAACAGATCTATTGATACACGAAGATGGCTCATTAAGACTCGGCAGTCGTTTATGCGTACCAAAGGGCGAGGTTCGAGAGGAAGTGTTGAAGGAAGTACACAGTTCAGCCTATTCGGTGCACCAGGGTGGCACCAAGAGGTATAAGGATGTTAAACAATACTTTTGTTGGAATGGCATGAAGAGAGGATTGCCCACTATGTGTCAAAATGCTTAGTGTGCCAGCAGGTGAAGGCCGAACATCAGCGAGTGGCCGGCCTATTGCAACCACTTCCCATTCCCCAGTGGAAGTAGGAACACATCACTATGGACTTCGTGACGGCTTTACCGCGGAGTCCTAAGGGCAATAATGCTATTTGAGTCATCATCGACCGTCACACACTGGCGGCCCATTTTCTACCCTTTCGAGTGGGACAATCGACGGAGACATTGGCAGAGAAATATATGCAAGAGATCGTACGGTTACATGGGGTGCCTATCACTATAGTATCGGACCGGGACACGAGATTCCTCTCACATTTCTGGAGAAGCTTACAAGAGAGTTTAGGCACTTGTCTCCGTTACAGCACAGCTTACCACCCCCAGACCGACGGACGATCTGAACATACGATACAGATATTAGAAGATATGTTGAGAGTCTGTATGCTAGATTTCAAGGGATCGTGGGAGGATCACCTTCACTTGGTGGAATTCTCGTATAATAACAGCAATCAGGCGAGTATTCAGATGGCGCCGTTCGAGGCACTTTACGGACGTAAGTGTCGTTCCCCACTTTGCTGGGACGATGTGGGTGAGCGAAGATTACTAGGACCGGAGCTTGTAACCCAAACCGTTGAGAAGGTCCAGTTGATTAGGGACCGTATCAAGGCAGCACAAGATCGTCAGAAGAGCTGGACGGATACTAGTCGAAGACCTCTTGAGTTTGGCGTAGGAATTCATGCCTTCCTTAAGATTTCGCCGACTCGAGGAGTGATTATATTCGGTAGTCATGGGAAACTCAGTCCCCGATTTATCGGACCGTTCGAGATTGTGGAACGCGTTGGAATGGTGGCATACAGATTGGCCTTACCACCCTCTTTGGCTGGTGTGCACGATGTATTCTATGTATCACAGTTGCGTCGGTACGTTCGCGATGACAGTCATATTCTCGATCATTCTGAATTAATCTTGAGCACTGATCTCTCGTATGAAGAGCAACCTACAGCCATTGTCGACCGTAGAGAGAAGGTATTGAGAAACAAGATCATCCCTTTAGTTCTTGTATCTTGGGGCGGACGTTCTCGCGGGGAATCCACTTAGGAGCGTGAGGACAAGATTCGTCAAAAGTACCCACACCAGTTTTCTTGATCTTGTAGTCGCCCTTCCAAATTCGAGGACGAAATTTTCTGTAAGGTGGGTAGGATATAATAGCCCTATTTGGATGCAGTAGTTCACGATTTATCGAGATTCTTTTTTCATAATTTTAGAACGTTTAGTTGGCTGCTGGTTTATTTTATTTTGAATTTTTTTATCGTAACCAATTTTGATATGAAAAATCTTCAGTTTTTATATTAAATATAATATTTTCTTAGTGGCAGTAAAACAATATTTTGCGTATCTTATAATTCCTAAATTGACATTAATATTTGGGTTGCATACATATATTACCATGGCTAACTTCTGTTTACTGTTAATATGAAAACAAGAAAAATCTGCGCTGAATCTCTAAATACATTTAACTGAAGATATGTGTATGTATGTATATATATATATATATATATATATATATATATATATTTATTTATAAAAATTTTCTATATATACAAATCAAAATATCTCTCTCTCTCTCTCATACTCACATCTCTCTCTATCCCCCTCTGCTCCTCAAAATTCCTTTTTCGCACCGACTCCCCTCCTGTCACCCCACCATGGCTGCCCTCACTGTCGCCACCATCTCCCGCCGCCGCAACCCTCGACTCCCGCTCCTCACTCGCCGACCCTCGCCCCCATCTCCCGTCGCCTTCACCCTCGTCCTCATCCCACCGACGCCGCCTCCATCCCTCGTCGCCGCCATAGACCCCGACCCTCTCATCTCATCCAGTCACCACCGCCATCGTCCCCATCACTGCCACCGCAGCCCTTGTCTGCACCTCGCAGCTGCTCCCATCCCCCCGACGACGACCACGTCGCCTGCCCCATCATCATCACAGATTTCCCATCGCCAGATCCAAACACTCCACGACGTTTCCTCGACTCGACCAGGACCCATCCAAACCCTAGCAACTACCATTATCATCCTCTGTAAGTTCCTTGATCCCTATAAAAATAAATAAATAAATAAATAAATAAAATGAAATGATAAGAAAACAGTGAACATTGAAATGGAAAATTAGGATTTAAAACCCTAAGTTGATATGTTTGCGTGGGTCATGTGATAGTATTTATGAGAATATTTATGATTAACCGATGATAAATTTATTTAGGCGGATCGTATAACTCAAATCCCAAGTCCTACTTTAGCTGAGATCGCGCCTCGCATCTTCGTGCATCGTTCTCTCCTGATCTTTATCCCCAGGCAAGTATTCTTGCTCTGCTTTGGTCAATGCACATCGGCAACCCCTTATATATATTACATATATTCTTTTCCTGCTCTAGAATAGAAAGAAAGTGTTAGTGCTGAATGATTTCTTATCGTTAGAAAGATATAGACTCGTATTCAACTAATTGATAATCAGAAAACTAGATTAAGTATAGTTTTGCTATGAGATTTATTTAACTACGAAAAATGTTTGAAAGTTGTTAATCTA
Organism: Agapanthus africanus; assembly: GCA_030015575.1. Classification (NCBI taxonomy): domain Eukaryota; kingdom Viridiplantae; phylum Streptophyta; class Magnoliopsida; order Asparagales; family Amaryllidaceae; genus Agapanthus; species Agapanthus africanus. Next base: position 557,796,967 of record JASDDO010000022.1, on the reverse strand, counting down.
ACTTATACATGTACCTTACTAGCCAGCTTACGATTATTATATCCATATTAAGATTAACGGTAAAGATAACACCTATGACTAATACCAGCTTGTACATCGCCTTCATGCAGTTACTATTACCAGATAACAATTATATTGACATGTCATGATTATCCATTATACAAGTCCACTTTATTTTAAAGACAAGATCGCTAATTAGGGTGCTGAACTACAAGGCACACCACTATTTACCAGTTTCATTTCTATTCAATTACCATGTCACAAGTTGCAGACTTTTCAGCATTCTTAATTAGTGCTCTAGTCATCACCATAGTAGTTATAAATACGCGGGTGTTGGGGTAGTTTGAGTATGCGTTCGTACAACAGGATCTTAGGAGTCCCATGCCGGCAGCTCGTACCGGGCTATATCGGTCGCATGTTTACAGCTAGTACCAGGCTATATCGGTCTCATGTTTATAGCTCGTACCGGGCTATATCGGTCGCTTGTTCATTCCACAGTTGGGCCCGTATTTCCTATCCCCTGGGCACCACTCTTGGGTTAGGAATACTCCTGCAGAGGTTGACACACACACTCGAGCTTACGATAAGATAGTTTACCTTTTAGTGACCAGTTAGGTTATGACTTGACCTTCTACATGTTTGTTTCATAGTATCTATGTATTTTATTTATATATCTGTTTTTCTTGCGCAAGCGGGCTTCACTACATTCATATATTCATGTTATCATACTACACATACACTTTATACGTTGAGTACTTGCTGGGATGTTCTGACATCCCTGAGATTTGCCATCTCGGGTTTAGAGACAAATTTTTCAGGCTGAGCAGGACAGCGGCGACTACCAGGACTTTGCCAAAGATCAGTAACCCGTAGGTTTATTTTTCTTTCAGTTAGTTTTTAGCATGTGCGCCCTTATGGGATATTAGGACTTATGTATCTCTTTTGGATCTTGTTTTTATTTCGAATGTAGTGTATCAGATCTTTATTTGCATCAATTATCTAGTGGACCTATTTTTAGTATTCTTTGTGGTTTCGTTGCAGCATGATTATCAGTATTATCCCTTATGGTTTTGGATTATATTTTGATAGGTTAATCTAGACAGCCTTATGTGACTATGGAAGGATTTTTCCTTACCGTAGGTAGCACGACTGGCCTTTGTGACTCTCCATATTCCATATTTTGGGAAGCGGGGTGTGACAGTAAGCATGTATGTATGATGCATTTCAAATGCGCAATAGCATAAGAATTAATGTCTCCATGTCAATGACAATACAATACCACATAGGTATAGGTGCAGCTATAGCAGGGTATGTCATGCAACACAGCATAATGATGTGAGCATAGTAAGCAAATTATGCAAGGAGTCATATCATAATGCAGTAATTCTACTATGTAGTGACATAGCAATTATCGATGATGAAGGTGTGTGAGCCGGCCAATCTGTGTAAGTGTAACATACACATCATCGATAATGGTGTAGGTGTACTAGCATAGGTATATATAATGCAATGAGAATGACATGAACGTAGCATAAAGTACATCGTCAGCTAAATGCTATGGGGTATACGTGTCTACAATATATCCGAGTCGGTGAATCTATCAATCGGCATCCAGCCTCATAATATCACGTACGGTATAATCCATCGTACAACATATCACTCAAGATTCAGAATATTATATATGTCTATATACCTATATCCCAGGTCAAATCCATATCAATCTCATATCGTGGACCGATAAAGGTATCAACAATCTCATATCGACTCGCATCCATATAAAGACATATCACACTAAGTCATCATATCATATCGTATACTCGTTTTCTTTCAATTCGTCCCTATCATGATTCACTTCTCATTTCATACTCTTAAATGTTACTATGTTCATTAGTGTCAACTTTTATCATATTATCGTTACTAAATCCTATAATCTTGTCCGTCGCATATCATTTATCAGGATATAATAATCAAACGATCTTTCATATCAATGTTTGCGGGGGTGCTATATGCCATCCACCCGACTTCCCCCGTAGATATAAATCTACTCACCTGCTAAACTCCTTGCTTAGCCGTAGTCGATGTGTTTCGCCGTCTCAGAATCCACGTGAAGGTACCTACCTACATATCAACACGTATCGTAATACCGTTAAAATCAAGTTCCGAAATCCAATACGGCACGCGGTGCGCTAATAGGTTAGAACCTATAGCCTACACATGCAAAACCAACCAAACAACCTTCGTTGTTGACGTACAAATATCCAACGACCCGATACAATATCAAATACTAAAATCAAGAATTCCAAAATACGGAAAACATAACCAAAACCACTCACAATAGCTCCCAGATTTTGGTTCAGGTCTAAAGGGGATCAACAAACAGTACTAAGGGGTAGTATATGGAGTGTGTGTGCTCCTGGACCAATTCCAGCACCAACCACCACCAAGTGGCCGGCCACATACACCAAAAATCCAGCGAGTTCGGCCCATTCTGCTCCGTTTGGGTCCGTCTTCTCAGGGTGTTCTACTAGTGTCTTAAATAGGTTTCTAGAGTTGTTTGTTTTTCTCATAAACTTCCCAGGTCATCCCAGATTCCCTGTAGGCCTTAAGGTTTCACAAAACCGACACGGAACAATTCTAACTTCGTGTATCGGGTTCTAAACTCAATTCCAGGTTAATAGAACACTCTCTAAGGTCTTGTAAACACTCCCTACACCTCAATTGACCATTAGACAGCAACGCATAATTTTCTATAATCGATAACCTAATTAACTCAATTTCTAACTAGAAATATGATATTTAACACTAAAAACTAAACTAAAGTGTATGGTTACCATATTTGCAATCATAGAACTTTCTTGAGTTGCCCAAGTCTTCAAAATCCAAACTTGAAAGGTTCTAAGGGTTTAGAATGGACGTGTGCATGTTTTTAGTGAAGAGGGCATAGGGTTTTGAGAAATATTTGGAGAGGAGGCATGGAGGTAGTGAGGTGAAAGGGTATGAAGCAATTGGGTTGAGGAAATAATGGAGGAGGAAGGAGATAGGCAGCTAAGTATAACCCTTAGGCTCACTCTCCTCACAAATATCTCCCCTACACCCACTCTCCCCCAAAATATCTAATTTGTCCAAAACATCAATCCATATTTCATTCACTCTCATTGCATTTCTTTTCTTTTCTTTTCTCTTTGTTTTCTTTCTCACAACCTCACAAAACTCAACACTTGACACAAACACAACACGCACACATGCACATGACATGTCCACAAGTCGCGGAAAAAGGTAAAAATACGGATTTGCCAAAAATCCGATAAATATCATTAAAATAAATAAATCATTTTATTCTCCGATAAATTTTCAAATATTGGTATACACCTATACGACTTTACGAAAATCCCAATTTCGCAAATCGGGTAGTTTTCGCGAAATATATTATTTTAATATTAAATTTCCAAAAATAATATTTTATATTTCAGAAATGTTACAATCTTCCCCCTTAAATAAATTCGGTCCCCGAATTTAAGTTTAACTCCCAAATACTAAAACATTTCAAAATTCAACAATCACGTGCGTCTGTTGCGCACGGAAATAACTCCAAATACAAGTGCCACAATATGCACGAAAGCAAAACTAAGTGCAACGGGTGTGTACGAAAACAACATCTAGTGCATCTATAGTGCATGGAAATCTCAATCCAATGCATCTGGTGTGCACAAAATCACATCTCGTATCATACGCCCAACATGCGCGAAAATCCAAATCATGTGTATCCGTCATGCACAAATGAAATCTAAATCAAGTGCATCCAACATGCTCGAAATCCAATACCAAGCGCCTAATATGCGCAAAAATCCAAATCAAACGCGTCAGGTCCATATAAAGTATCTAGTGCAGTAGCATGCATGAAAACGAATCTCAAGTGCAAACGCGCATAAAAACCATAAATCTGGTAAAACGAATGCTCAAAGACATAAATCGGGTGTAACCAACGCACGGAGTATAAATCTAGTGCAACCAATGCACGAAATACGAATCAGGTGCATCCAGTGCATGGAATCTCATCAATAACTCAAATGCGTATGAAAACTACACCGAGTGTACCAAGGTGTATAAAATCATAAATGTGTGCAACTGCGTGCACAAAACACGTATCAATGCACTGCAAGCATATGTGAGCTATATCGAGTGCAGAAATCAAATCGAGTGTGTACCACATGCAAAAATCAAATCAACCGTATGAAATCCACGAAATCATAATCATGTGCAGCCAAGGCACAAAAATCAATATCAAGTGCAATTAGATATGCACAAAAGGTAAATACCTAGTAGGTGCAGCCATGGTGCACGAAAACAATATTATGAAACTCAATCATCAAAACTCAAATCCAAGCGATATAAGCGTGATACTCGGATCACAAACGCAAATCGCAACAATTGACAATGAGGTACACCTCCTGCAATGTCGAAAAATGTCAGTGCGCCCAAAACTGGTAGAGCAAGAACATCCACTTGCTTCCTTCTCACGGTCTGGCTTCCTCTGTCTCTGGGTCCTCATTTTCTCTGTGGATTACCAATCTCGCAATCTATCGGCTCATCGGCCTGGTCAGGTGTGCTAACGGAAACGATTCCGCTCTGACACTCCTCTGGTCATCTCTCGGCCAATTAGTAAGATCACTCGTAAGGATGCACGTTATTGGCGTCGGCCTCTGGCCCTCTGAATACATGTGACACCACTGATCCTTGGTGCAAAAATTATCGCAGCAGTGTCCTGGAAAGAACCTGCTCATGGTCTCTTCCGATCTCGCCTATGCCGAACTATATGGAGGATGGTACTCTTACCTAATCTTTTCTCGCTTTTTGGACATCTGCGTTCTCAGCACAACATTTCCTCGGAAACTGGCCGTATCCCAACGCCTCTGTATACATATCAGATCTCAAATCTCAACGGGGAGTAACAACGGCTCATTAGCATCTCGCACGAACCTCTTGTTTCACTCGACTTTATTATCGTCCACTTTGACGTCACGTCATGCTATCTGCGTACAACAAAAGTTCTCGGCTACAGTCAATCCGGAATCTGTCATACGGACTAGAAATCACGAACTCGGTATCTTCATCACTCTGTAGAAGATATCTATCTGAACACGTCTTCGGGAACTGGTCCAAACCATCGGAGGAATACTCAATACTCGTCCGTTCTCGATCAACTCACAACGCATCTTGGTGAGGTCCTTTATCTGAAACTGGTCAGCTTACCGATCTCACATCGGAACATTCAATGAACAATGTCATCTCTGGATCGATCTACTCTGGATCTGAGTAAGAATCTCCACACTGGAAATCTTCAACTCAACTGGGCCTGCGTCGGCGCATCAATCAGACGAATCATCTCAGTCTCTCAACTCAAGATAGACTAGCTATCTCCTGTCGCATCTCTGCCTGAAAACTCCAGCGATCTCAGCTCGTAAGCTCTGGAAGCGACATCTCGTCAATTTCAGCAACAGCTGGGTCATCTGTCTGCACGGTAGACAACATCACAATCCCTGAGGTAGGCTGTACATCAACAGTCCTCTCCCAACAGGAAGCCTCTAACAATGGCCCGATCATCCGGTACAAAACCGTACACTCGCCTCAACTGAGAGGTCACAATACAACACTAAATCGATGCGTTCCCATGTCACCAGAAAACACGATGGTCAGTCCTCGTCCACGACGAGCTCGCCCTGACCGCATCACTAGCAGTAGCTCAAACTGTGCTCAAACCATGGTGACAGGAACCTCAATCATGTATCGACGAAAATAGATCAAGGCATGAAATGAATCAACAAATCCAGAATGAATACATGATCATAAGGAGGAACAGAATCAGTGAGAGTATGATCATAGAAACAAATAGAATCAAGGATCTCAAATGGATGTATAATCAGGGGAATGAAGAGAATCACCAGTCTCAAGATATGTACATCCTAAGGTCACTTAAGTGGAGTATCGTATCGTATCGTATCGTAAATATACCGCGGAGCATACGTACGGTACGTCACTCTACTCAAGCTATCTACTCCATCAATCAGGGTCAGCCTATGTAACGAAAGTTTGGGTCTAATAGCCCCCCGTTCAAGTCTAAGTTTCGTAAGGTCAAGCATAGGTTCCGAAATAGATTATGCCCCAGACTCCACATAGTCAAACCTAAACTCAAACTAAGGTTAAACCTAGCGCTCTGATTCCAACTTTATCACGACCCGAATTTTAGTTCGTGACCGGCACTTAAATCACGCAACGTCTAAAGGCGCAACGTAAATTAAGTAAGCCGAAACCCAGAAATCTAAACCCCCCCCTTTTTTATTTTTTTTAAATTTCGGGCAGCACCTCCCTTGTATATTTTGATCCAAAACAGATATACAACAAAATATATAGGCATCCCCAAGCGGGAGCTAGCTCTTCGCCAATCGGCGGGGTCATAACTACGCAAGACAGAATATAAGTATACGATGCCCAACGACGAAGATCCACATAAGGAATAAGGTAAAGCAAGACATCAAACCCACCAAGCGAACATAAAACCCATCGCTCAAGTCTCGCAACTACAAGTCTTGCTAAGTCTCATTACTTATACAAATACCAGTTTTTGATTTGATGGATTTGACTAGATACAACAGGAATAATAATACAAGAGTGGCACGATCCAACATGTACCACCTACCCAAAGAAAATCACCCGAAAGCAGCTGTGTACCAGCGACGCCGCTACTGATCCAAGCGGTCAACCTACAAGAACTGTGGCACAACGGGGGTAAGTTGCCAACTCGTGAGTAGAAAACATCATCAGGTAGAAATCGAAATAAACAACGATTCCTAGGTCGACTATATCATAAAGGTAATACTATGATATCTAGGGTGACCGTATCTGCATATGTGCCAACAATATAATGAATGCCTATCAGCATGTGGATAACATCCTACGTGTCTATCAATGACACAATAACATCATGCATGTAAATATCATGAAAGCATTTGCATGAAAATATGAGGATATAAATCAACGTGTGTCCATCAATGATACAACAAAATCATGGAACCTGAGTGTCCAACATCGACACTCAAAACATCATGAAACCCGTGTCCAGTATCGACACGTAAATCCTCATATCTCGGACTCCATCAGTCCGGATCGGCCCATATCAATATCTCAGGCTCCGTCAGTCCGGATCGGCCCACAGGCTTCGTCAGTCCGGATCGGCCCGTATCAATCTCTCAGGCTCTGTCAGTCCGGATCGGCCCACAGGCTCCGTCAGTTCGGATCGGCCCACGGGCTCCGTCAGTCCGGATCGGCCCGTATCAATATCAGGAGGAAACGGGTTTTCAAAATAATGCATACTTTCTTGAAATACCACGGTCCTCAAATCCATAAAATCACATGAAATCCATATCTCAATGCGTAAATCCATGAAATATAATATATGCAACATAAAACATCAATATGAGCATATAAAGGAAAAACCGCTATTTAAATGCATCAAGTTATTAAATATATCATGTGGTTCCCAATTCTCTAAAGTCCATGCAACATCATATAAAGGTGAACAAGTAGCTATAGCAAGGTATATGTGTAAATATGTAGGTATAGCAAGATATGTGTATCTATATGTAAGCATGTATGTATGATGCATTTCATATGCGCAATAGCATAAGAATCAATGTCTCCATGTCAATGACAATACAATACCACATAGGTATAGGAGCAGCTATAGCAGGGTATGTCATGCAACATAGCATAATGATGTGAGCATAGTAAGTAAATCATGCAAGGAGTCATATCATGATGCAGCAATTCTACTATGTAGTGACATAGCAATTATCGATGATGAAGGTGTGTGAGCCGGCCAATCCATGTAAGTGTAACATACACATCATCGATAATGGTGTAGGTGTACTAGCACAGGTATATGTAATGCAATGAGAATGACATGAACGTAGCATAAAGTACATCGTCAGCTAAATGCTATGGGGTATACGTGTCTACAATATATCCGAGTCGGTGAATCTATCAATCGGCATCCAGCCTCACAACATCACGTACGGTATAATCCATCGTACATCATATCACTCAAGATTCACAACATTATATATGTCTATATACCTATATCCCAGGTCACATCCGTATCTATCTCATATCGTGGACCGACAAAGGTATCAACTATCTCATATCGACTCGCATCCATATAACGATATATCACACTAAGTCATCATATCATATCGTATACTCGTTCTCTTTCAATTCGTACCTATCATGATTCACTTCTCATTTCATACTCTCAAATGTCATTATGTTCATTAGTGTCAAATTTTATCATATTATCGTTACTAAATCCTATAATCATGTCCGTCATATATCATTTATCACGATATAATAATCAAACGATCTTTCATATCAATGTTTCCGGGGGTGCTATACTCCATCCACCCGACTTCCCCCATAGATATAAATCTACTCACCTGCTAAACTCCTTACTTAGCCGTAGTCGATGTGTTTCGCTGTCTCAGAATCTACACGAAGGTACCTACAATATCAACACGTATCGCAATACCGTTAAAATCAAGTTTCGAAATCCAATACGGCACGCGGTGCGCTCATAGGTTAGAACCTGTAGCCTACACATGAAAAACCAACCAAACAACCCTCGTCATTGACGTACAAACATCCAACGACCCAATACAATATCAAATACTAAAACCAAGAATTCCAAAATACGGAAAATATAACCAAAACCACTCACAATAGCTCCCAGATTTTGGTTCAGGTCAAAAGGGGATCAACAAACAGTACTAAGGGGCAGTATATGGAGTGTGTGTGCTACTGGACCAATTCCAGCACCAACCACCACCAAGTGGCCGGCCACATACACCAAAACTCCGGCGAGCTCGGCCTGTTCTGCTCCGTTTGGGTCCTTCTTCTCAGGGTGGTCAACTAGTGTCTTAAATAGGTCTCTGGAGTTGTTTTTTTTCCTTATAAACTTCCCAGGTCATCCCAGATTCGCTATATGCCTTAAGGTTTCACAAAACCGACACAGAACAATTCTAACTTCGTGTATTGTGTTCTAAACTCAATTCCAGGTCAATAGAACACTCTCTAAGGTCTTGTAAATACTCTCTACACCTCAATTGACCATTAGACAGCAACGTATAATTTTCTATAATCGATAACCTAATTAACTCAATTTCTAACTAGAAATACGATATTTAACACTAAAAACTAAACTAAAGTGTATGGATTGCCTTATTTGCAACTATAGAACTTTCTTGAGTTGCCCAAGTCTTCAAAATCCAAACTTGAAAGGTTCTAAGGGTTTAGAATAGATGTGTGCATGTTTTCAGTGAAAAGGGCATAGGATTTTGTGAAATATTTGGAGAGGAGGCATGGAGGTAGTAAGGTGAAAGAGTATGAAGCAATTGGGTTGAGGAAATAATAGAGGAGGAAGGAGATGGGCAGCCAAGTATAACCCTTAGGCTCACCCTCCTCACAAATATCTCCCCTACACTCACTCACTCCAAAAATATCTAATTTGTCCAAACCATTAATCCATATTCCATTCACACTCTCATTGCATTTCTTTTCTTTTCTTTTCTCTTTATTTTCTTTCTCACAACCTCACAAAACTCAACACTTAACACAAACACAACACATGCACACATGCACATGACATGTTCACAAGTCGCGGAAAAAGGTAAAAATACGAATTTGCCAAAAATTCGATAAATATCATTAAAATAAATAAATAAATCATTTTATGCTCCGATAAATTTCCAAATTTCAGTATACACTTATACCACTTTACGAAAATTCCAATTTCGTAAATCGGGTAGTTTTCGTGAAATATATTATTTTAATATTAAATTTCCAAAAATAATATTTTATATTTCAGAAATGTTACAAAGTCCCAAGGGTAAGTAGAGACAGAATAGACAAAAAGAGAATGTAACTTTTTTAAAGTTGTATTATATTATTAATGCTGTTGTTTGTAGCTTGGTACAGAAAATACCAGTGTATACGATATGAGTCTCACTTTCCTCGGAGACTAAGGTATCAGGAGTACAAGGCTCCGTCGACAATACCACGGAACAACAACATAGATGTAATTACGTCTTTAGTGACCACCTCGTGCCACCTTTAACATGTTCCGTACCAATCTACCCCTTATAAACCCCACATTGTCTTGTTTGTATTGTATTGTCTTGTAAATTGAATTGTATAGATGGATGACTTGCCGAAACCATAATATCAGTAATTGAACGAATATAATGGATGAACATGTAGATGGAATATATCCATGGTTCGGTTCAGTCGATATAGATTGATTAGATTGAATAGACGGATTCATAGATCCATGTTGTATTGAAGTTTGATACTTGAATCATATTCAACTAAGATTGATTATATTGAGACTCAGTCTGAGTCAGACAATTAGAAAATAAATTGAATCATGAATTAGGTTTTGGTGTTATCGGTAACTACTGCACATGGACGGCAGGATTTGTGTCCTTTTCAAAGACAATTACCGTGTTAATAACACCGTTTGTTAAATTGTCTATGTTAAATAGGTAAGCACCCATATCTCCGGCTCCCTGAGTCTCAAGAGACTGGTACCGCTTAAACCTATGTTTACTAGGGTCCTTATTGTAATTTAGTATAACTTGAGGGGGTTTTATGTAAAATAATTTTGTATAATTTTCAAAATACACCTCAAGTATTTTATTATCGTCTTTAGAGTTTTCATGGATATATATTTTACCAATGTGACATTTCTAATGAATAAAACCTAATTTCATAATATATGGTATTTATTTGTAATATTGGATTTGTACGGTATTTTCTTGAATTTTGAAAATGTGGAATATTATAAATATTAAAAATAGATATTTTGATATTAATTACATATATATATATTTATTAAAAATATAAGTTTTATTTATAATAGAAATCATATTTTCTAAAGAAAATTGTATTTTAAATCTTTCGAGATCTTATACTCCATGCGGAGGTCTGCATCTCACTATGCTAAGCCCAAGAATGTGCAATAATCCGAACCATACCGAACGGGTTCTCGGAAATGCGTTGTAGAGGCGCAATTGCAAACATTCGTTAAAATACACATCTTGTAGAAAAAAGTTTTTATAAGTCAGATATAGTTATATGTAAAATCGTATTTTTCCAAGATCTATGTTCCCAAATTCCATCATGCTATGTTATATATGAGTGTTGTGAGGAGGTAGGTCATTACCTCGTGAGTTTTCTAAGGTAATACGATTGTTAAAGTTCAAGCATGTCGAAATGAAACATGAAGGTATTTTAATGTAAAAGTGGAATAAAACTTGCTACGTTTATTATTTTGATGCCAAACTTGTTCTATTATCTTCGTTAATGTTTAATGGTCATGACATAAGAGTTTTGTATTATTATGTTTAAGAAAAATAGAACTTTTTAAGGAAAAACCGAATCGGAAGTCGGATTAACTCCGCTTCCGTCGGGTTTTAGTTTTGAATATTTTTAGAATAGAGAACAGAAAAAGAATTAGGGAATTACAGGTTATTAGACTTGAAGAGAAAAGGAGGAAGAGGTAGGAGGTGCCGGTGCATCGTTTCGTAATTGGAATCTCCTCGGATCGTCGTCGGAAGTTCGTCGGAGCTTTACCCTTTGCTAACTCCACTTGCACACAAAAAGTCTTGGGAATTTTCTTAAGAGTTTGGGCAGGGATTTGAAAGTGAGGAGGGGTGATTTGAGGGGTGGTATCTATAGGAAAAATCTAGGTTTAGGTTAGTGAAAGGGTGTGATAAAAATTGTATTTAAATTTTCATTAAAAAGGATTAAAATGGGGTATTTTAATTCTCTGGTTAATTGCAGAGAATTTGAATAGTGCAGGGGGAGTGGGGTAGGCCAAAGGGTGCAAGGGGTTCAAGACAAAGTGGGATCAGATCGAGTTGACCCGGCGGCGCCGGCTGAGGCAGCCGATTCGCCGGCCCGAGTTGGGCGAGTCCAGGCGCATCTTGATGCCACGTTTCCTTGATGCTTGGTCTAGCCTCGTGGTCATGTATGTTTATTCTATAACTTACCCTATTACGTGTAGTGCACGTGTAGACTCTTGGGCTTCTAAAAGATTAAAAGAGTTTTAAATAAAAATAATGTGTGGCTGATGGGATTTGAACTCTGGTGCTTTGGTTCAGCAGTGCAAGGTCTTACCAATGAGCTACAAGCTCCTTCTTGCTGCTCTAAAGCAAAACAAACTTATAATTTGTGCTCAGGATCAAGTACCCCTTTCTGTATTTTTGAAAAAAAATTGTACAAAAAGTTTAGGGTTGTTACATGGCGGCTCCGGTGTGGTGCGACGATGGCTGTGGCATGAGGGGCTAGGGAGATGGGTTGAAGGAAGATGAAGGGGGTGGTGGCTTTGATGAAGGAGGAAGAAGATAGAGACAATGGCGGTGGCAGCAGGGTCGTTGACGATGGGTGTTCGGGGGAGAGTGATAGGGGAGCTCAGGTGCAGTGGGAGATGGAGAAGGGTTGGAGAGGAGACTCGTCGGTGATGGGGTTTTGCAGGCGTAGGGTCGGGGGTGGAGGCGATGACGTGAAGGTGGAGGGTTCGTCTCAGGTTAGAAGCTGCGGTCGATGGGTGTAGGTGATTGGGTACTCAAGTGGTGGTGGGTTCATTTGGGGAGCTCGGGGAAGAGGAGGGCAACGAGAGGGGAGAAGGGAAGGAGAGAGTGTGAGAATGAGGGGGGAGAGAGTGTGTGTGAGAATGAGGGGAGAGAGATCTTGAGAGGTAGGTGAAGGGGTCTCGCGAGAGGTGGGAGACGTCGAGGGGAGCAGGATCCGTCATTGAGGCCGTTAGAGGAGCGGGTCGCGTGGAAGTTGTTGGGATCGTGGATTCATCGTCGTAGTGGTAGGTGTGGGCTTCGTGATTAGCGCAAGAGAGGGGAGGACGTGGGGCGAGGAGGAGCGGGTCACGGGGTGAGGAGACGGGAAAGAAGGAGAACGAGAAGAAGAAGAAGTGGGTGGGGGTGTAACCGGTCGGGTCGGGTTTGGGTTTGGGTTTGGGTAGGGATAGGATCATCGGCCAGGCTCGGGGATGGGGGTTGGGATTGGGTTCAATATTCAGGGCTTAAATTTTAGGTTAGAAAATTAAAATTTGAAATTAAATTTAGAAAATTTAGGAAATATTAATTGTAAAAATGAGAAATATAAAATTTTGGTGAAAGTATTTATTTAAAATACGAAAGATATTTATAGCGGAACTGGGTATTACACCCGATGATAGGAGCAATAATCCGGATGATGGACCTCATTTATTTATTCGGGGTGCCGAGACTCCGGAAGCGTTATCATTTGAGGTTTTATGACAAGGTTGAATATTTTCCTTATATTGTCTTGAGGGAAAGAGTATTCCCGACCCATCTTCCTCATAAAAGAAGGGTTCCAGCTGACTTTTCCTCGACTATATGAATTTTTGGATCCGCTTCGCTGTTTTCGCATGTTATTCGTGTTCTTCACCTTGTTTTTGCCTCTATTTCGGGATTTTCTTTTGTCACGAGAATGTACAGCGGGCTGGGAATGATGGACATTACTGTCACGCCCCGTGTCCCAGAGTGCGCTAAGATCGGCACGTGACAGAGCCAACTATGCTACCTGTGGCTAGGAAACATCCCTCCACAATCACATTACGACTGTCTATAAGATATCAAGAACAGTAGAAATAAAAATAAACTATCTAGTACAAGTTCACATGCCAGAATAAACGAGTCAAGAAATAATATGCGGAAGCAATAAATCCAATAAACAATAACATCTGAAAACTACGTCCCAAATACGGGCTCACATCAGGAAATAAAAGTACGGAAATAAAACTAAACTAACTAGATACTAACAGGATCCTCACTGCTCGGCCTGTCGGCTGAAATACTCCTGATCGGCCTGCGAAAGAGGTAAAGGATCTGGGCCATGCAAAACCCAGACGTCAGTGCGGCATAATATCAAACAATAATAAATGAACATGATACACGAGATATGCAGGCATGAGTATAAACGATAACACGAATATAACCAGTAACATGGATATGGAACAGTGAAGTGTATACGTGCAGGTGAAGTGCAGTGAGTAATCTAAACTATACTACTGGGTTATCTATTCTAAAGTCTTCAAAATCATTTAATGTAATCCTCATCGTAACCCATCAGACTATGCCCCGTTCATTTCCCACGGGACCCCGGTAACATGATTATTCAGTATATGCCCCGTTCATTCCCCACAGGACCACGGTAACATGATTTTTCCGTAACGCCCGGAAATACGGCAAACAATATAGCCCTTTGAGTTACGTTCGGTTACATTCTTGATTTCCCCTTACCCCCAAGGTTATGTGTTCAAGTCAGATATTGATAAATCTGGAGCTAATGCCAACACAGGATCAATCAGGTACAGGTTTGTTTATGCAGACAATAGGAAACGTCCGTCAAGACAACATCTTAGGATTGTCAGCATTAGAAATAGGATCTGGTAACATGTCAAGTAGTGGTGTATCAGGTCATGAAAGGTAGTGCACAGATATCAAATGGAGGCTCATAATATAACTGTAGCAAGTACGGATGCACGATAAAAATACGGATGCACAGTAAAACATGGATGCACAAATATCTATTAGGGATTTCATCTGCAACTCCATGATTACGTAGGATGCACATTATCAAGCATGGGGTGCTAATATAACAGTAACATGAAATAATATGATCTATAGATGCAACTAGATATATAATTAATGATATGGATGCACAATAAAACACGGATGCACAAATATCTATCAGGGGTTACATCTGCAACTCCATGACTACGTAAGATGCACATTATCAAGCATGGGGTGTTAATACAACAGTAACATGAAATAATGTGACATGGCATGCAACTAGATATATAATTAATGATATGGATGCGTACGGGTATCGAAAAACTGTAAAACAGTAACATGGATGTACAATGCAGTCAACATGTGATATTTTTATTTATATAGATGCAAAATATATATCATAGCATGTAGCAAGATAAACTTGCCTGAATGGATCTCTCGACGGGGTGTAAACGCAGCGTCCAACGTCGTGTAAACGTAGCAATGCACACACGGCGTACAGAACAGAACTAGGCAAAGCAAGAACGCGACCACGCTGGCTGAGGACGTACACTATGTCGCCCGGATCATCGGCTACGACACGGCTCCGGCGGTGACCGGAAACAAGAATCCAAGAAGAAGAAAAGAGAAGAAAGAAGAAGACGAAGAAGAAGAAGAAGAAGAAGAAAGGATGGTGCTCTGGAGGTGACGTCGATGATGGGCCGTCGACGGCGAGGTTTACGGAAAGGCAGTGGGGGTTTCTTGGGTTCTTGGGGTCGGGCTTGCAGTGGTGTCGGGTTGGAGAGAGAGAAAGAGGGAATAGGTCGCGGTGATGAGGGCGTGAGGTCGGCGGGGTCGGAGCCCCGGTGACGTGAGGGTGCAGCGAGGGGTGCAGGGGCTCGAGTTTTTGGTGCTCGGTTCTCACAGGGTTGATGTGGATGGGTGCTCAGGGAGAAGAGGTGGTGGTGGAGAAAAGGAGTCGACGACGTGAGGTCGTCGGGGCGAGGCGACGACGGCGAGGCGACGGGCGAGGCGCGGGCGTGGATTCGAGCATTCGCGTGAGGCGGGAACGAGGGAGGAAGGAGAAGTGAGAGAGAACGTGGGCGAGGTTAGGAAAAAAACGGGTTATTTAGAAAAAAATATTATTATAATATTTATAGTAATAGAGAGAGAGAGAATCGGAGCAGGTAAAATATAAATATATTTAGTTATATAAATATATTTAGTTATAAAATTATTCTTATATAACAGTTTAGTTAAGGAAAAATAATATTATATATATTTTTTTGAGATTTTTGGCTAATACGAAATTACTCCAAAATACGCCCGGGTCGGGTCTAAAATTATGGTTTGAAAATACGGATAATATACGTAACAACCAAAACCAAAATAGAATATCCGGGTAATGAAAAAGCATAACCCCAAGAACAGATGCACGTAGTGTGCACGTAGCTATCCAAACGAGTCTGTTTCACTGAACGGGACGAGAACACGATGCACGGATGCTACTAAAGGGTTAGTGGTATGATGCAGGCCATACAAGATATTTTTTTTAAAAATATTTTATTTGATTATATTTGTATTATTAAAAAAAAAGCAAATGCCGGATATAATGCAGGTGAACAGGAAATACAACATGAAAGTGCACGGATCCTCAAAACTAGCCGGGATAAATCATACATGGGAATCAAGACGGGTTTCCAGCAAGCGGGTCGGATCAGATGCAAATACAGATACCAATTACACTATTCGCACCCAAAACACAATAAATCAAGAATAGCCATAAATAAAGAAGTACTTAAAATAGAACTGGTATAAATGAACTAGGGTGTTACAATTACGGTCTTTTTTATCCGCAGATTATTGCTTGAGACGTTGCGTCCCAGCCTTTTCATAGATAGCTATTTCACAGCTGTGGTCGTCCCGAATCTTTTGACAAGCTTCTTGTATTAGTTTGTCAACTTGTTCTTCGAACGATGTATTTGACATTCTTAGAGCGGGATTTTGCTCTGTTTCAACGTCACGGCTATTTGGAAGAGCGTTCTCTTCTTCCCAGAGCTGTTTATGACGCGGCAGCTGTAGAATCGTTCCCGTTTATTGGACCAAACGTATCCGAGCCCTGTTGTTTCCATCTTCCCATTGGAAATCTTTCGCTGGGTCCCAGGGATATCCTAAAACTTTTTGTAGAAGTGGGCTTGCCGAACAATTTATTCAAGGGCTACACCATAGCATTATAACAGCTTTTTCAATCCCTCCGCGTAGTATCTTGGCAGACGGATTGGTTGAAGCTTGTTGAATGCAAAATCGGCACCGTGCCAGACTTCTTTCTCTACTCTGATCTCCGTAGATTGGTAGAAGAGGATCGCCTTTTCACCTCTTCGCCTGGGAGGCATGTAGAAAGTCCGTAGTTCCTATACGCTGTATGTATCGAGCGCATCAAGTTCCTTGAAATGTCGAGGCGGGACCATTGTGATTTGTATGCTCTGATCTGCTTCATCGAGGGTTTACACTGACGGGAAGATGGGGAACACTGCGTTGGCTTCGTCCTCAGAGTCGCTGCCAAAGACCAGCATAGGGGTCGATGGTCTGAGCCTGTTGTTTTGGGGTTACCCTGAATAGACTATTTCTTCATCTTCCTCGGTGTCGCTCCCAAAGATCGGGATGGTAGCAATGGACTTCCGTTTATCCTCCGGCTTATGACACATCTCCGTACGTTCGAAATATGGTAAGAGGTACTTTGCGTCTTCATATTTCCGAACCTCGTTTACGGAGAACGGATTTAGCTCTCCCGTGACGGTGTATTCCGAGCCATTTTTGAAATACTTCATACAGTGATGTTGTGTAGAAGGGATGACGTTGTACTCATGCAACCAGGGCCTGCCGAGCAAAGCATTGTAGCAAGTTTTGGCGTCCATGATGTGAAATTTAATGTCAGAGACGAGCAAACCGAAGCGTAACGTCAGAATTACGGACCCAAGCGTCCGTGACGACTGTGAGTCGAACCCCGAGATGGTAATTTTGTCCCGAGCCAAGTGCTGAACGTTCATGCAAATCTCCTTCAGTACTTTCACGTTGAGAAGGTTGACGGAGGATCCATTGTCGACAAGGATTTTGCCTATCTTGATGTCATGGCAGTACCCGGTAACGTATAATGGACGGTTATGTTCGCACGTACCGAGGAGTAGATCTTCATCTCTGAATGTAATGTCAGCTGTGTGAACCTCTGCCGGCTCATCCTTCATCTTCTCTTCTGCGAGGAAAGCTTGGAACTAATCGGGCTCTTGTAATGCCCTGATCAGAGAATCTCGTGCCTCTTTGGACAGGAGGAGAGCATCTAATATGCTTAGTTGTAAGGGTATCTTCCTCATATGTGCTAGGACATTGTAATCCATCTTGTTTTAGGTGGGTCCCTGGCTGCGAGCTCTTTGACGACTCCATCATCGAGGGTGATTTTCTCAGGGATTTTTTCTTTTCCTTTGTCTCTTTGGCTCGAACCTTTGTTTATAGGTCCGAGGTTCTTTTCAGGCAGCGTGCGGTTACGCAACTGAATGTTCTCGCAGTTCTTTTCCTCCTCTTCTTTTTCGGAGGTGGAGTCCTTGAAGAGAGGGCTGAGGGTTATTTCATCCTCAGAATCGCTCCCGAAAGAAAGAACTTGAGGTTTTTTCCTTTCCGGACTGGTATCAACCATATGACAGTTGCCAATCGTTTTTTCACACGTACTTGTCACTCCTTTTTGCTATCGACGAGCTTCACACTTCATCCTCTTGAAGTGTTTTTGATGGTCAACATATCCTTGCTACCACTTCTTGAAGGCACTGCATTCTTCGGTCGGGTGGGTGACCCTTCGATGATATAGGCAGTAATTTGGATGTGAATCCTCTCCGTCGAGGCGTATGACCCTGGGAATGTTCCCTACGAGAGGTGGCAGTTTCATTCCCACTGACAGGGCTTTGGCGAACCGCTTCTCTGCCTTAATACTGCTCTTATTTTGGTAGGTGTGCTTCGGTTTGGTTGGAGTACTTTATGACTCATCCTCGCTGCAGCTTTTTTACCTTGACGTTGATGTTTAGCCTTTTTGTATATAGCTGTTTCACGCTCTCGGTTGGCTTTGCTTTTCCGAAAGGCTTCATTTAACAACCTATCGATTGGGTCTTCTTCTGGCAGTTCCAGGAAGTTTAGCGCCGTATCTGCCCCCAGTTCCTCTGCGTTGTTTTCTGACGCCGAGAGAGCTTCTTCGCCATTTAACGATGAATGGGAGACCATGTGGTAACTTGCTACATAGTCTTCGGTTTCTTCTGATGAGTCATTTTCCTTGTCATTGTCACTATCCTTGTTCTCAAGAATATGCTTGAGAAACTCTCCAAGAGTGATCGGTGTCCGCGCCTTCCGGTTGTACTCCTCTAACGCGTCGATGTACTTTTGTATATTTGTACGCTTGTCATTATACTCGACAGGCTGCACATGCTTCTTGGTCTTCTTCTTTTTCTTTGAAGATTTTGAAGGCTTGACTTGGGGATTTTGCCCTTTGTCAACAACTTTCGGTACGGGACGCGGTTTCAGCATCCCTTCGATGATTTCGGGTTCAAATGGGCTTTTCCACCTGACTTCTGGACATGCCTGTAGATCCTTCAACATTCTTTTGATCTTTGCTGAAAGAACGATTTCCCATGGAGTTTCTTCCACGAGCAAGCATGATTCCCCCGGTGCATCCACCATTTTGGGAGTGTGCTTCTGTGGCGGGTTCACCCTCTAGTTCTCAGATAGCGCGAACTTTCCCTGTTGATACTGATCCTCGACCTAATTCTTTCCCGGAAGCCATGTAGACCGTATGCACGATCATGCCGCTAGACTTGGAGTGTTTGGGTCCAGCGCTTTTGGAATTTGCCGCAAGCGGTGGGATGTTCTCCAGCCTCAGCCTTTTGTAGGAGGTTAAAGTTGAAGGAGCCGTTATGACAGGCACCTCTGTAGAAGAAACCCCTCGATGTATGACGGCGGGATGATCTTTCTTTTGCCGAGCCTTAGATTTCTTTGGTTAGCGGGAATAGTTTTCGTCGATCACAGAGTCCTGGACTTTTCGCCAGACTCTGTGAATTTGGGAGGAGAGCCGTTGATGGGCCCGCTCCTGCTTTTCCTATACAGGGACCTCAACAGAAGGAGGTGATTTCTTCAGTAACTCTGTAGGGGAGTTTTTGCACACCCTCTTCAGCGGTTCAAAGTTGTTCCCGGTTGGAACAACAGTATAAACTTCCACCATGGGAGCTGGTGGGGTAAGTCCAGAGAGGGAGTTTCCCCCAGTTTTCCTTACTCGGCGCCAGTGGAGATGTCGAGCGTACATTGCTGAAGGGACCGCCTCAGTTTCGAAAGCGGTTGCAGCTTGCCCATGGTTTTGTTGAGGAGCTCCAGCAGTTGCCAGCCTGTTAAAGACCGACATCCTTGGCATGATTTGATTGGAGACGGTCATCCTCTCGAAGACCAATCGCTTGACCGGTGAAGCACTTTTGACGGCTTCATTTGCAGCAGGAATTGGGAGGGCTATCCTTTTTAGGGTAGCCCCTTCAGGAACGAGATTCTTTGCGGGCCCGCTTTGGTTCTGGCTCAGCCTGTCGAAGACTGAGACGTCTGAGCTTCGACTCAGCCTGTTGAAGACTGAGGCATCAGACTTGGATGACTCGTTGAGATGGGCCGTTGTGGTTGCAAGTCGATCGAAGACCGACTTCTTGGGAGCTTCGTCTTGCGGCGCTGGGGCACTAAAACTCGTTGGTGGGAATATGGTCCCGAAGAATAGTCTAGTAGTGGCTTAAGTAACTTGCCCCACCGGCATTGAGAAAATGGAGGCCGCGTTGGGCCCATAAGTCACTCCTCTAGTTGGGACGGAGCAGGAGTTGCTGTTGCAAGTTCCGCAGTTGGAAGCCATCGATTTTCTTTTTCTTCTACACAGGAGCAAGACACCAAATCTTAGTACCTCAAATCTAAGGGCAAGCTTAGCGAACCGCGATTTTGTTTGCGAAACACGACACATGAAGTGTGGAGTGGGAAGAGGAAATGGTCCCACCGGGCATGCCAGAATCTGTTCACCGCTGGAAATAGAGACGAACTTGGGATGGATCGTCTTGCCTGAATCTGGGGGCAGATGCTATTTGGATTTATCCATCCACCTCTCCGAAGATACCAAGTTGATTTATGACACCGTATATCGGAGTTTGGATGGACGCGACCGTTGTAGCAGACTTTATCAGATTCCCCCTCGTTTGTGAGTTTTTTTTAATTGTGGAGACACTCTTCCCTATAGGTGCAAGCTGTTAGTCATATGTATACCTTAGAGGCCATTATTGTACATGATTGTATATTATAGTGGATGCTTGGACATATATATAGAGATGACTTTCTTGCTCGACATGATAGTATTCTATCTGATTGCTTTTTATCTTAACATGTACACCAGTATTATTATACCGTCTCTCTGATACATGTTGATAAAGCCCATAGGATATGTACTTGACAACCAGACTATGATGCAGATCATACTAATAGGGCCAGGGTGGTCCGCAAGTACTTCCTTTAATAGTTCCTAGTCGAGGGAGTATCGATATTCCAGAGTAAACTAGTGTGTACGTTTCTTAAACCTGTATGTGGCGATGGTTGATCCCATAGACATTGGTGTTTGACATCAGAGATTTTACACAGGTGCTCATTAGAGAATGGTACACCAAACATGACTCTGTGAGAACTCTTAGATGGTACTATACCTATCGTCAAATAGTAGTTCTCTGGTGACACTAGTACATGTTAGTCTGTAGACCTGAGATCGTCATAGAGTCTTATGCGGTTCCCACTGTACTTTGATTTCCTCCCTACCACGGCTCAAAGGATTCGTGCAAACAGGTGGATTTTGGGTACAGTCCTGAGTCACATGGAGGCAGTGAGCGATAGGAGGGGTTTCGTCTCTCCCGGTATTGGAAGTTGAGGTTGCGCTATGCTCGATTGGCCATAACAGGAAGTCTCTGGCCAGGGCTGCTGATGAGATTTACTGATAAGTGTTATCAATAGTTTCTTGAACGGTTATAGGCCACACATCGGCTTGACTTATCAAGTTACTGGGGTCTGACGTTTACCACCCCTAGACTTGATATGTGACATATCAGACGAAGAGACCGGACTGTACGGTAAGTGTTGCTTATAGGCTTTATAGGAGTTTGGATAAGCTTACTTGTTGATCTTCTATTCGCTCAATACCTGGGTGGCCGTTACGTCCAGCTAATACCACTGATGGCTTGTGGGTGACTGATGTGATCATTACCTACTGCTGGCGTATTGACGAGTCTTTAGAGTCCCACACAGAGGTTTCCTAGCTCAAGCAAAATGAAGTAGGGCACATATGTGATATGTGTGGGACCTTGATTAAATACGTGTATGTGATACCATATTCTAATCTCACGATATATTATATCGGTCAGTTATATATGATATAACCGGGTTATTGAATCAAGTGTTGATTCGATAAATTGATATACATATAAATGATATTAGTCGGTTATATAAGATATAGCCAGATTATTAAATCAAGTGTTGATTCAATAATTTGATATATATATATATATTTATATTCGATATATTAATATATATATATATATATATATAAACTAATATTAGCTCACTGAAGATTTTCTTCTCTTGGATATGTGTGTGTGTGTGTGTGTGTGTGTTACATATATTATTGTGTCATGGAGAATGATACAATGCACATGGGTATATGAGACTCACACATGGCTTAGGATAATATTGGGTTTTTAATTTTAAAGTAAATCAAAAATTAAGTGGAAATGAGCATGGCTTAAGATGCTTGTGGAAGTATGTAGAAGCCATGTCTCATCCCACTAATTTTTGTCTTACCTTAGATATTTTATAACCCAACCATAATCCTTAACCCATGGTTAACTCTCTACAAAAATATCTTGGAGATATTTTTTTTCACCTATGGTTCTACATTAGTTCATGTTCTTCACTTGTTCTTCTTCTTCTTCTTCTTCTTCTTTCTTCTCTTGATTTTTCTAAGAGTTGAAAAGAAAAAGAGAAAAATAATTCTAAAGTGAGCAAAATTCCTACTTCATTAATCTATACCAAACTAGCCCTTTAGTATAGCTTGAGTTAGAGATTCTTCAAGGTGGATCATCTTCGGCCTCGAAGATACTTGAGCAAACTTGTTCTTTTCGCCAAGTGGAGCCTATGAAGAGTTCAAGGGACTACTACTTGGAGGTTTAGAAGTGAAGGACCGGTCTACAAAGGTTGTATTCTTTTTTCACTTAGTGTAAACTTTGTTTACTAGCTTATAAACTCCAATTCTCTAGTTCGATTCTAGGTTAGTATAGCTTAGCACACTAGATTTTTAAAAATTGTATACCCGATGATTCTTCAAAACCTAGTAGTTATGCTAAGTCATACTTTCGTGGTATCAGAGCTAGGCTAGAGCTTTAGGCGATATCTAAACGACGTTAAAGTGTTCGATCGAACTTCGAAACCCGTCAAAATCCTAGTTTCTGGAAAAAAATTCAAAAGTTGGAATTTATAAGATTAAAAATATGCAGAAAATTGTGCAGGGTTTATAATGGAGCCCCATGAATTTCGAGGGCCCAACTCAATCATTTGGCCGCGGAACCGCGGCCTAACCTATGGTTTAGCCGCGGTTGTGCGGCAACATTGATGAGTTAAGAACTTGGGTTTCTTGTGCTGCTCCATAGGGATATTTGGCACTTTCTGGGTATTTTTAGTGAGTCTCAAGTTGTTGATGTCTCTGTGATTTGTTGGTGTTTGATGAATCGATCGAAATGTTTAACATCGTCCAGATTATTTTGATATGTGATACAATATTTAGAATCCACAATAATGAGTTTTGTGAAAACTAGTTAGTGTTTTGTAAATTTAGCAATTTAGTCTCTTTTGATAGATTGCCACGAGTTTCGATTCGGATCAAAACTCCGTCGCAATCTCGTATCGTACGCGAACAATCGCCGGATAACACTACTAGATAGCCATGCCCCATAGCCCCGACCAAGTGACTATAGAAGAACCCCGTTGCCAAAAGCATCCACTCGGGTGCTCGCGGCCGTGGTGTTCCGCCCAAGTGCACTTCATTGACGGCATCGGGGGTATGACAATCTACTAAAGTTCCCGACGAGCATTTGATCATAATGTCGGGATCTTGTTGAATTACCCGATTGGTTTTTGAAAAGTGTTTTCAATTCGAGACTAAAATGCGAGGTTTATAGTGTCAGACATGAAATCTGAAGTATGAGATATTCCGGATTTATGATGTCTAAAGTGTTGCGGATTTTAATTATTGTAGTTTTCATTTTCTTTTCTACGACCGTAAGTGTAATATATGGTGTATCATTTCGTTGCTATACGTCAACGACAATCGGGATACACATATTTACTTACGTTGATGATATGTGATGTTTTTGTGTTGCTGTGATATGTTATATTGGATCGTCGTGTTTGAATAGCCGGGGTTTTTTGCATGCGATGAGAGTTTTTCATTTTCATTCATGTAAAAATTGTATGTAATATTCTTTTATTGGGACACTTCCCGGTTGAGGATGATCTCACCATTGATGTATATTATTTACTTTTCTGCATTAGGATAGACCCAAGGAGGGAATCACAAGTAACCGGGTTCTAGAGTCCAGTGGGAGGCCATCTCGAGGAGTCGAGATCGGGTTTCCTAACTCTAGAATTGGCAGCATTGCTTGCCGCTCTCGTAGGGGTCTAGGGATGTGGGTTTGGCTATTCATCACGACCGTGGAATCAGCATTTTTTACTAGCTTAATTTAAAACACGGACCTCCTAGTTTATCCAATGTTTCATATGTTATCTTCTGCTGCAATGCTCTGTAATGTGATCATATAACTGCGTGAGACGAATGCTTTATATTATATATATGATATTTAATAAACGTTGCTTGTGTTTTTCACCCACGCTAGTCCTGCCCCCGCTCTACCGTTAGTTAAGTAAGCTAGCGGTGCATGACGGGATTGTAGGGATTCTATAGCACCACACTAGATTTAGGGTTGCATCACACATGCTATAACAAAAATTTTAGAGGGTGCTAAATAATTCCAACCATGAATCGAACTAGAAAGATAGAGTAACAACATGCAAGTATCATATACTACAAGTGTCTAACACTAAGTGGGAGAGAATACAACCTTTGTAGACCTCCTCGTAGACTCCTTGGATCGATTGAGGTTTGAACTGGTTGGCTTGTGTCCTTCCGAGTCCACGATGATCCACCACGAAGTCTCTTTGCACCAAGCTCCAAGCTTCTCTTGATCAAGGATGAAGAAGAAGCTAACACTATACACTAGTGGGCAAGACTAAAGTAGAATGGTGATTTGGGTTTGGATCTCAATTAAAAACCTTTTCTTTTTAATCCTTTCTCTTTCTTTTGAAACCCTAGTGAGCTTTGAGGAGAGACAGGAAGAAGGAGATGGCACAAAACAAACTCAAGAGAGTATTTTGATAACCATCCCTAAACTCAAGAGAGTAAGAGGGTTTCATCCATGCTAAACCATGGTTACAAAATATCTAGATATTTTGTAACTTGAATTTAAGCAAAACTATAGGCCAAAACCATGGGCAAAAGAAACCATTGATTTTGTCAACTCAAGAGAGTTGAATAGTCAACCATGATTTTAATCCCATTTTGCTTTTCTCAAATAAACAAAATATCTAAAAAATGTTACCATGTAAGTCTTGCATTGCCACCACCAATGTATCATCAACCATGACACATCTATACTTGCATGTGTGCATGCATATCAACATATACATACATTCATGCATGCAACATAAAGAAATAGGTTTTAATAAATGAGCTAATGGACTTAATATTAAATCAACACTTGATTTAATAACCAGGTCATATCACATACGACCCGTCTAATAGTAAACGCCCAATTAAAATACGGTATCCAATACACGCATTTAATCCAGCTCCCGCGCATATCACATATGCTCCCCAAATCATTTCGCCTGAGCTAGGAGACTCCTTTGTGGGACTCTAAGACTCGTCAATACGCTAGCAGTAGGCAGTGATCACATCACATGCCCACAAACCGTCAGTGGCACAAGCAGTACGTAACGGCTCCTCGGTATTGAGCGATCAGAAGAAATACAAACAAACTTGCTAAAATTCCTGTCGAGCCAACTGAAAACACTTACCGTA
This sequence comes from Agapanthus africanus, assembly GCA_030015575.1. Classification (NCBI taxonomy): domain Eukaryota; kingdom Viridiplantae; phylum Streptophyta; class Magnoliopsida; order Asparagales; family Amaryllidaceae; genus Agapanthus; species Agapanthus africanus. The sequence goes on along the minus strand of JASDDO010000022.1, from coordinate 557,771,107 downwards.
CAGTCCGGTCTCTTTGTCAAATATGCTACATATCAGGTCTAGGGATGGTATCGTCGACCCCAATAACTCAGATAAGTCATGCCGGTATATGGCTCATAACAGATCGAGAAACTACTGATAACACTTATCAGTAAATCTCAGCAGCCCTGGCCAGAGACTTCCTGTTATAGCTAATCGTACATGGTGGAGAGACGAAACCCCTCCTATCGCTCATTGCCTCCATGTGCCTCGGGACTGTACCCAAAATCCACCTGTTTGCACGACTCAGTAGAACCGTGGTAGGGTGGAGATCAAAGTACAGTGGGAGACACACAAGACTCTATGACGATCTCGGGTCTACAGACTAACCTGTACCAGTGTCACTTGAGAATTGCTATCCGACGATAGATATAATACCACATAGGAGTTCTCGGCGAGTCCGTTCAGTGTACCCAGTCTCCACCGAGCACCCGTATACGATCTTTGGTGTCACCACACCAATGGATATGGGATCATCGATCGTCCATCATATAGGACATGTAACGTATACGCTAGTCTACTCTGGTGATATGATGCCCCGTCTCGATACACCCACGACTAGGAACATTTCAAGGATATGCTCATAGACTACATATGTCCCACTAGTATGATCCGCATCATAATCTCAGTAGTCCTGCATCATCCTAAGGGCTATATCAACATGTACCAAATGAATGAAAGCATGATCAAACGAACATGTCAAGATAAAAGGTGCAACCGGATAGCATACTATCATGTCGAGCAAGAATGTCCCCTGAATATATATATATATATATATATATATATATATATATATATATACCGGTACATACACTTTCATATAATGGCCTCTTGGGCATACATATATCCAACAATCTCCCACTTCCACTAAGGCCAATTATTGGCGTATCTCATACCCAACCTCTCAAAAAGTCGCTCATGCTGCGGCAAAGGGAGGGCCTTGGTGAGTGGATCCGCGGTGTTATCTTTTGTATCTACTCTCCGAATCTCGATCTCGCGGCGATCAACTAACTCCCGGATCAGATGATATCGCCTGAGGATGTGTCTGGATCGCTGATGGGCCCTGGGATCTTTGGCTAACACCATAGCCCTATTATTATCACAATACATAGGTATTGGATCAATAATGGTCGGAACTACTCCTAGCTCCGAGACGAACTTCCTCATCCAGACGGCTTCCTTGGCAGCATCATTTGCAGCAATATACTCAGCTTCCATCGTGGAGTCTGCAACGGTTTCCTGTTTGGAACTCTTCCAACACACCGCCCCTCCATTGAGGGTAAAGACAAACCCAGAGATAGATTTGCTGTCATCCTTATCACTCTGGAAGCTCGAATTGGTAAAGGCCTCCATTTTGAGATCTCCGTTACCATACACCAATAACATTTCTTTAGTCCTTCGCAAGTACTTAAGAATGTTCTTCACTGCTGTCCAGTGATTCTCCCCTGGGTTGGATGATACCCGCTTACTATACCCAGTGCATAAGCTACATCATGGCCAGTACATAACATCGCATACATTATAGATCTTACAGCAGAAGCGTAGGGTATAATGCTCATGCGAGCTCTCTCTTCATTGGTCTTTGGGCAAAAGTCCTTAGAGAGAGTGACTCCATGACTAGCTGGTAAGGAACCCTTCTTGGAGTCTTCCATACTAAACCTCTTTAGGATGGTGTTAATGTACCTGGTTTGGGACAATCACAATAACCGTTTAGATCTATCTCTATAGATCTTTATGCCCAATATGTACGGGGCATCACCCAGGTCCTTCATGGAGAACCTTTGTGATAAGAACAGTTTGACCGATTGTAGCATAGGAAAGTCGTTTCCCATCAGAAGAATGTCATCCACGTACAATACGAGGAATGTGACAGTACTTCCCACAATCTTCTTATAACCACAAGGTTCATCTGGATTTTTGACGAAATCAAACTCTTTGATAACATCATCAAAATAGATGTTCCAACTCCATGATGCCTGCTTTAATCCATAAATGGATTTAAGCAATATACATGCTTTCCCGCTGCTCCCACTATCAATGAAGCCCTCTGGCTGATCCATATAAACGCACTCTTTTAAATCACCATTTAGAAAAGCAGTTTTAACGTCCATCTTCCAGATTTCATAGTCGTAGTGAGCAGCAATAGCAAGTAGGATCCGAATGGATTTAAGCATGGCTATAGGAGAAAAGGTTTCGCCATAGTCCAGTCTTGGTCTTTGTCGAAATCCTTTCGCCACAAGCCTTGCCTTATAGGTCTCCACCTGCCCATCTACACTGATCTTTCTCTTAAAGATCCATTTGCACCCTATGGGTTTTACCCCAGAGGGTACAACATCCAAAGTCCATACTTTGTTGGTGTACATAGACTCCATTTCGGATCTCATGGTATCCAGCCACTTCACAGGGTCACCACTCGTGATAGCTTGCTGAAAACTGGTAGGGTCATCATCATCCATGATGCAGTCTTCTCCATCACCATCAACGAGAAAACCGTAGTATCTCTCCGATGGGCGAGAAGTCCTACCAGATCTACGAAGTGGCTGAGGTTCATTAAGTTCTGTTGCAACATCAGGCTCAACCAAGTCGTCATTTGTAATTTGTGTCTCTAGAACCTCTTCTAGATCTACCACATTGCCATCAGAATCATTTGGAAAAATCTCACTTTCTAAAAACGTGGCATTCCGAGAAACAAACACCCTTTGTTCCTCTTTATGATAGAACAGATATCCATATGAATATTTTGGATATCCCACAAATAAACATTTGAACGATCGTGTCTCGAGTTTGTCCGGATTCTGCTTTTTGACAAAAGACGGACAACCACAAATATTAACTCGCTTAGGAGATGGTTTCTTCCCATACCATATCTTATATGGAGTGGTAGACACGGTCTTGGTCGGAACCCTGTTCAACAGAAAAGCTGCAGTCTCCAATGCATGCCCCCAAAAGGAGAGGGGCAACTCAGCATCACTCATCATGGATCGTACCATATTTAATATGGTTCAATTCCGTCGCTCTGACACACCATTGTGCTATGGTGTGTAAGGGGGAGTGAGCTGAGAGAGAATCCCATTCTTTTTTAGGAAGTTCGAAAACTCTGTACTAAGATACTCTCCACCTCGATTCGATCGAAGTATCTTGATGCTCAATCTAGTTTGTTTTTCTACTTCAAGTTTGTACTCCTTGAATTTCTCGAAAGCTTCAGACTTATGCTTTATTAAAAACACATGACCGAATCTTGAGAAATCATCGGTAAAAGTTATGAAGTAAGAAAAACCGCCTCGTGCATGTGTAGATATTGGCCCACATACATCACTATGTATGAGGCCCAAGAGCTCAGTAGCTCTTTCTCCGTGTCCAGTAAACGGAGTTTTGGTCATTTTCCCTTTGATACAAGACTGGAAAGTCGCATAAGATTTATACTCAAAAGAATTTAAATATCCATCTTTATGAAGCTTGTTTAGTCTTGTTTCATTAATATGACCAAGTCTACAATGCCAAAGAAAAGCTTCATTTATATCTAAAAATTTTCTTTTGTTTGTATGCTGTATGTTGAAAACTGTGTGTTGATTAAGGCCGTATATCCCGTTATCAAGTGTACCACAACCAATCAACTCTTGATTAAGTTTAATGTTCATAATATTGTGCTGCAATATAAAATGATATCCTTCATTGTCCAACAAAGAAACGGATATTATATTACAAAGCATGCTTGGTACAAAATAACATGGGTTCAAAACCAATATACAACCCGATGGCAACCCCAGATGATACTCTCCCACTGAAATTGCATGTACATTGGAACCCTTTCCAACCCGGAGAATATGATCACCTGTCTTCAAAACTCTGCTATTTCTCAGCCCCTGCACAGAATTACAGATATGAGAACTCGAACCGGTATCCAATACCCAGGAAGCAGAGTTTATAGAAAAACAGTTTTCGGTTACGCACACACCTGAAGCTGAAGCATCACCGTGCTTCCCTTTCTTGAGACCAAGGTACTCAGTACAATTCCGCTTCTAGTGTCCCGTCTTCTTACAGTAGAAACATTCTCCTTTTCCCGACTCCGCAGCTTTGGATTTGTCTTTTCCCTTTGCCTTTTTTATTCCACCTTTTGGCTTGGTGGATTTCTTCTTATTCTTTCCCTTGGCCTTGGCTTTTGGGACGGAAGAAGAAGATTGTCCAACAAGCAAGGAGGGAGACTTCGCCTTAAGCGTGCTCTCCACATTTCTCAACATATTGAGAAGTTCGGGTAGTGACTTCTCCATGTTGTGCATGTTGAAGTTCATTGTGAAAGGAGCAAAGGCAGAGGGAAGAGACTGTAGAACAATATTCGTATATTGCTCATTGTCCATTGTCCATCCGAGGCCCTCAAGCTCTTCAATAAGAACTATCATTTTCAAAACGTGGTCACCTACTGAAGCGCCAGGAGCCATTCGCATCTGAAATAGCTTTCGAGATGCTTCGTATCGTAAGATACGAGACTGCTCCCCATACAACTCCTTTGTATGGAGAAAGATGGATTGAACATCCATCTCCTCGTGCTGCTTTTGATGTGTATTGTCCATCGATGCAAGCGTGAGGCATTTGGCGGTGGCACAGTCAATATCCCACGTTTTGCAGATCTCTCTATCCGCAACAGAAGATTCAGGGTCTGGTTTGGGCGGGGCTGTGGCAGTGAGGACATATGATACTTTATCATATGTGAGAGCAATGTTAATGTTCCTCAACCAGTCTTTATAGTTTGGTCCGATAAGCTTATTTTTCTCTAATAGTAGCTTAAGTCCAGTCATGGTTATCTGCCATTAGGAGAGAGAAAAGAATACACTCAGCGAAAGCTCTTGCAATGATTAGATTGGTTTATTATTTTATCTAATCGATGTCTCCCACTGCTTTTATCAAATTCTCCTTCAAACCTTAAAAGGAAAAAATTAGCCAGGATTAATTACATTCTACAACTTCGCTAACCGTTCATCCAGGCCAGTGCCGGTACTTCTGAGGGAGGTTCTCCGGGCTTTCGCACGGACCTAATTAAAATAAACCTCATTTTCCCAAAGGCGTAGCCCTGTTGACACCTTTCTAGACACTTAATGAGTTAGCTAATTGCAAAGTGCAAAATTCTCCCGGGAGCAACTATTGCTCACAGTGGGATCGGGATCCTACTATCACATAGAAGGTATGCAATCTCATTGCAAATTTCAACACTTGAAACTCCCGATATGGTTTTTACCCCTGGCACTTATGACCTTGACTATAATCAACATATCATAAGTACTAGTCAAGTTCTACCCGTCATTTCATGATTAATTAGACCCACCCATATGACCCTTGACTATAATCAATATAATCACATGAATGTCCTAATTAATCTCATCATATGTTGTGCAGGAAGACATCACTTAGCTACCGTACACTACGCGTTGACTATAATCAACATACATAGCACGAATACTAAGTACTCTACTTCCTAAAATGACGGAGGGATGCGTATAGTTTTTAAGAAAACCTTTAACGCTTCGAACTTGATATCGTTGAAGAATCTAATGGTTTTAAAAGGAGTGGCTTAAGCTCCGCCTTTTAAATCTTGCTTTTTCATAAAAAGCCGAGTAGGTTTCAAATCTGATTCTACAACATCTTTTTAGGTTTCTTTTTTTTACATTAATCATATTAATATAGTCCTATTATTTAAGTCCTTAGCCATTACAGTAAAGAAACGAAAATAGAACGTACGCTTATGCCATCTGTATTCGCCACAATGTCCCGTTATAAACCGTTAGGTTACTTAACTAACGACATAGTGGGGCGGGACTAGCGCGGGTGCAAAACATAAGCAACGTTTATTATATATCATATATATAATATATCATTCGTCTCAGCATATAAAGTAATCACATTACAGAATATCCACAGCAGAAGCACATATATGAAAATACAGGATATACTAGGAGGTCCATATTTTGTATTTAGCCAACAATAGAAAATACGGATTCCACGGTCACGATGAATCGCCAAGCCCACACTCCTAGTCCCCTATGAGAGCGGCAAGTGACCCTACCAATTCTAGAGTTTAAGAGACCCGGTCTCGACTCTTCGAGATGACCTCCCACTGAACCCTAGACCCGGTCACTTGTGCTCCCCTCCTTGGGTCTATCCTAATGCAGAAAAGTAAATAATATACAACAATGGTGACATCATCCTCAATCCGGAAGTGCCCCAATAAAAGAATATTACTTACAATTAATTTTACATGAATAAAAAGAAAAACTCTCATATCACATAAAACCCTCGGCTATTCATTCACGACGATCCTGCACATTATATCTCAGCAACACATAATATCACATATCATCAACGTAAGTAAGTATGCGTACCCCAATTGTTGTTGATGTATAACAACGAAACCGGCGATACACCACATACTACACTTATGGTCACAGAAAAGAAAGTGAAAAACTACAACAATTGGAATCGACACTGCCTTTAGAAATCATAAACCCGGAATATCACATTTTGAGGATTTCATGCCTAACAATGCAAATCTTATATTAAGGTCTCAACCATGAAAACACCTTTTCAAAAGAATCCGGGTAATTCAACAAGATTCCTGATTCTACCGAGACCGAAATATTAGACTTACACGCAACTAATTACATTTCACAAAACTAATTAGTGTAGATTCCAATTATTGTATCACATCACAGATATCTAGACAATGTTAAACGTTTCAATCGAATCAACAAGCACCCACAAATTACCTCGATGAGCTCAACACTTGAACAAAATTAAAGTACCTTAAAACGAGCCACGGTACTTATGATCCATCCGTAGAAGGCCCAAACCAATGCCTCACCTATGACACCGCGGAACTATGACAAACCTTAAGGTTCATTCACGGTTCCGAGGGCATAGAAACGAGTTAAGGTTTTTGTTCTTCTAGAGAGTCCATAGAGTTACTTGCACGACTATCGAATATAATTAACTTATGAAAATTTCAACACTTAGAAATTTTCAGCGAAGGCAATGGGGGGTTATTTATGTTCGCTTGAACTATCAAACATCATCCAACTTACCATTCTAATGTTAAAAAATACGATTACGAAATACTCCGAATAAGGCCTTAAGCATAATTTACATCACATGAAAATTTGGCCTAAACAAACAATACCTGAAAACTCAAAACCTACACAGCAGAGCACAGGAAATTTTTTGGGCAAAACAGGGGAAGGGGGGCCGGCCACATTGGATTTTGAGGGGGGGCTCGGCCAAAATCCGATAGGTTTGGCTCAAATTTGTTCTGTGCTCTTAGTATTGTGTCAGTACGCTTCTGCAGTTGTTTGAAAATTTTTTCTAGCACCTTAAAAAATCGACAGAGGAGAAAAATTCAAGGGTTGCAGTTTTGTAATTCGGAGTTGTTTCGTTTCCGTATTCTATCTAACATTGTCTATGTTTCTAGCTTGGCTCTGATACCATTGTTGGGATTCTAGCGCACCACACTAGGTTTAAGGGAGCATCACACATGCTATAACAAAAATTTTAGAGGGTGCTAAACAATTCCAACCTTGAATCGAACTAGAAAGATAGAGTAACAACATGCAAGTATCATATGCTACAAGTGTCTAACACTAAGTGGGAGAGAATACAACCTTTGTAGACCTCCTCCTAGACTCCTTGGATCGATTGAGGTTTGAACCGGTTGGCTTGTGTCCTTCCGAGTCCACGATGATCCACCACGAAGTCTCTTTGCACCAAGCTCCAAGCTTCTCTTGATCAAGGATGAAGAAGATGCTAACACTCCACACTAGTGGGCAAGACTAAAGTAGAATGGTGATTTGGGTTTGGATCTCAATTAAAAACCATTTCTTTTTAATCATTTCACTTTCTTTTGAAACCCTAGTGAGCTTTGAGGAGAGAGAGGAAGAAAGAGATGGCACAAAACAAACTCAAGAGAATAATATGATAACCGTCCCTAAACTCAAGAGAGTAAGAGTGTAACGTCTTAGAAAATCGTTATGTGAATTTTTCCGTTTTGGGTAAAAATTTTCGGTATTTTCCGTTTTAAACCGACTGTGATCAAACGGCCATATAGACTTGCCAGCACCTAGTTTAGCTAAAATAAAGCTAGTGCGCATGCTTTGGGGTTATATGGGACGTTTTGGTTCAATTTGAATTTTTCCCAATTTTAATATTATTTTAATACGGTATTTACATTTTGGGAAATTTCACTTAAATGATCTTTTCAACAATTAAGTTTGAGTTAAACCAAAACCTTATCACTTAGCTAGATTCATTGTGGACTAAGGTTTAAGTTTAATCTTAAAGAAAAGAAATGAATAAGGAGATGCATGCATGAGACTGTGAATGCATTTATGAGCATTAATCACAAAAATGAGCTAGAACACTCCACAACTCTCCATTCACCTCACTTGACCGAGATCCCTTCCTCCCCTACTGCTCTTGATCATTCCTTTCCATTCTTGCATCATTCTAGCACAATAAATCCCCAAAAATCCCAAATTATATCACAAAAATCTCATTTTTCTTCACTTGTGCCTCTCGGATGCCTAGGTGCATGCAAAGCTTGGATCTTTGAGTTCTTTTAGCTAGGTAATGATCTCTATCTCTTCTTTAATTAGTTTTTGTGCTTTGTATCTAGTTATTTTCAGTTTAGATTGGTTAAAGTTAAGTTTTGTGCATTATATCGTATTTTAGTGTCGATTTGCGATATCTGTGACCTGCTATGACCTGGATTTCGTACAGAAAAATTAAACAAAATTGTAGTGATGTACTAGTGACCCTGGAGCACCACCTAAGACACGAGACCCACCCCACCGGCCAGGGCCGGCGACGAGAAGACCAATTCCGGCGACGTCGGATTTTCTGGAGAGTTGGGGTGTGGGTTTTTGAGGGTAGGTCTATGCTGGGGTTTGGGTGTATTTGGTCTTGTTTGTTTGTTTAATTTTCACTGTATGCAAAATCTGGGATCACTTAGGTAGATTGTAGTGTTTTGTGTTCGCGCGATACGTTATACGACACGGATCGTGCACTTTGTGTGATTTTACTCTTAAGTTGTTTTCGTCATGTCACTACGTGCGTTAGCCACAATACGAACACTCAAGAGTATGTTTTGTGTTGTTGCGTCGGTCTAAGGTAGTTTGTACGCGTTTTAGGGTTATTATTAATATATACTTGGTTTATTGTTTTAATGTTGTAGGTTCGCAGGCGGGGACTACGGACACTGCTACAAAGGGAAAGCAGGTGGTTGGCTACACTTAGCCAGGAGTGTTGGTGAGTAGATTTAACATCTACAGGGGAATCGCCTGCATGGCGTTATGCGTCTGGGCTAGAAATGTTATTTCTGTCGCATATTCTATGTCATATTTAGAATTGCGCATTCACCCTACTGCTTAGTTAGTGTTGTGCTTGGACTAGTATCCTTAGGACACTGCACCATTATTGACGGCTTATGTCGTACGAGCACTGATTGTATGCCACACACACCGTTAATAATTGACATGTCATGCACAACCCACATATAGGAATGATATTGATTGGTTAGGAACATTGAGACATTGATTCATAGTTCTTATCGCATATGACATTTAGCATACCTGTATATCCAGATGCTTACACATATGCCTTCACATACTTACGTGTTAGATACCTGTATACCTATAGAGTATTGTACCATTAGTGATAGGTATATACACACTTTATGTCATAGCTACAGGTATACCTTGCTCACATACTTCACTTATACCCAGGGGGTATACTACATCATTACTTGTAGGTAAATACATATATCTTGCTATACCTTTATGTTGCATATATATCTGGTTATACTTACATGTTTACCTTTACTTGATGTTAATTTAGAATTGGAGAGATTAGGAACCGCATGATTATTATATTAACTTGTTATAGTTAATTGCGGCTTTTCCTTTATATGCTCGCATTTCAGATTTATGATGCGTATATCATATTCATGGATTTTCGCGTTGAGATATGGATTTTTCATGATGTTTTCTGGATTTGGGGACCGTGGAAGTTTCATGAAATTATGCATTATTTGAAAAACCCGGTTTCCCTGGATATGATATTTCAGCAGCCACCATGAGATTTATCGGTTCGGATATATATATACCCCACGCGAGGAAAGGAGGGATCCGTGTGCGGGTATATGGTGGGGCCCGGAGGTACCCCGGGGCAAGAATCTCAGTGAGGAGATGAGTTAGTGGGGGAACCATACTTTTCGGTGACATTAGCAATGACTCGGTGGTTACCATGGGGATACCGACGGGAGTCATGTGCGTATGGATACGTCGAGAGGCGAGGGTCAGAGCTAGGCACTCGAGCTTTCGGGATAGCGTATGATACGTACCTATCCGGGTGCCAGTCACGGAGATAGCACCTGATAGATCAGCCTTTCTGTGTCGATGCTTGACACATTGTTTTCATGATATTTTATTCTTATGTATATATAACAGTGGATTAGGACGCAGTTATATATGCCCTTACACCAATATTAGTGGAATGGGATGCTAATATATGTGTATTGACGTTAATTATATACATCATCATATTTATTCATGCAAATATACCTAGAATATAAAGGACTCATTGATATTGGATTTAGGACATTTAAGAATTCATATGATATTGATTACAGGATATATATAAGATTGCTGATTTTGTACACTCGGGATATGTGAGATCTACTTGATATTATACATTCGGGGTATACGAGATACACTTGATATTGTACATACGGGATATGTGAGATCTACTTGATAGTGTACATTCAGGATTTGTGAGACTTATATGATATGAGAGCCAATTTGGGGGCTGATTTGAGGAATTGGGATTTGGATTGTCTTGATGGATTTTGATCCTACCACGATGTCAGGATTCCGTGGAAATGGCATGTTTCATTCCATACTCTACATTTACTGTTTATGCACTGCTTCATGCATTAGTGTACCTGTTAGAGTACCTTCCATGACTGTTGCATTTACATACCTTTATTCATATCATTTCTTCATGTACTTGTAGTACCTGATAAAGTACCTTACATGACCGTTACCTTCATATCGTCATATTATTGCTTCATATATTAATTGTACCTGCTAGTATACTTTTCATGATTATTGCATTACATATGACTATTCATTGATATTAAATGCTTATGTTAGATTCGCGCTGTACGTGCATACTCGCGATTACCTGCATATGTTATTTACTATTCACGAGTTGACAACTCACCCCCGTTGTGCCAGTGTCTTGCAAGTTTTCCTCAAGATAGTCAGAGGCAGGACTATTCCCATCCTTCGTATCATCTTTTGGCTGCGGATACCACTTCGCCTGACAGTGTGCAGTTTTGGCCAGGTGGGTTTTGTGGTTATCCTATGTTGTATTGTATATTCGTTGTATCTATGTACTCTCCATCTACCAGTATTATGTATGACAAAGTTGGTATTAGAGCGCTAGGTTCTACCTTTCGGAGTGTAGGATGACCTTGGTATGATAGAGTAGGTAGCTTAAGCAGAGTAACGTAGTGTGTGTATGTCTGCAGCATACTCACGATGCAGTACTCCGCCTAAAGTGACCTAAGTACAAATTGCTTGAAATTCCTTCCTTGATGATACATATTCTTGTGATTCGATTTCCGTGTTCTTATCGAATCTTATATTCTATTTATAGCCTTTGTCGCCGACGACTATGGGGACTCAGAGAGGTGCAGTAAGGGCCGAGGTCAAAGTAGACTCGGGTGAGATGAGGACTGACCAAGATGGCATGCTCGTTGCACAGGTGCAGACGGTTTCGCCTTCGACTGATAGTATCGTTAGGCTTGTGGCAGAGATGCGGGACTTGCACCAGCCGATGAGTTCTTTGGTGGAGGCCATTCGAGCGCAGCGACAGGAGGTTGTCACCCCTGTTACCCAGTTGTTCCTTGCGGTCAGCACACAACATTCCGTTACCTACATAGCACCAGTGGATGCAGCCCCAGTTGACGAGACACTTCTTCCTAAGACTCTGGGAGTTCCGGAACAGTGGAGGACTCGTACAGAGGTACCAGCGCAGAGACATAGGCTTAGTCGTCGAGACAGATTTCATGACTGTCGCGGGAGTAGCAGAGGCTTTGGACGAGGATAGTCGTTTAACTCTCATCCCCAGGAGGGTCAGCAGCCATCGTATGGATGTTTTCGATGCGGGAGCCTTCATCACCATATCAGGGATTGTTCCTTATTACCGCATCAGACCCATGTTCAGAGAGGTCGTGGTCGTGGAGGATTGGTTACGAGAGAACGGTCTGGCAGAGGAAGAGTTCTGACAGTTCCGGATAGAAGGCAGACACGAGAGTTTGTTTCTACTCATCGGGACGCACAGGAGTCCAGTGCAGAGTTTTTAGGTATTCTTAATTTGTATGTTCTTTTGATTCATAGGTTGATGTTGTTCGGGATCTTTGTACTGGTTTGTTTTACACACTTTGTGCCATGGTTGGGACGAGGATCGTGTTAGCTAGATCAGCCGCTTGTTGTGTTAATTTCTGTCAGCGACTCTTTTGTTGCGCTACACGTAATTCAGTCGTGTGCCAATCGGTTTGGAGATTCTTTCGTCACTTGATCCCTCTAGAGGAGTTAGATTTGACATTCTCCTGGGCACGGATTGGTTAGCTACGTGCTAGGGGTCTGTGGAGTACCACGAGAAAACAGTCAGGTTTGTTTTCCCGGCAAGTCAGTTCTCGTTGTGTAGGAGGACAGTGGTGTCGCCTCTCACAGCTTGAATTCTGCCTTTTTCGCTAGTCGGCTTTTGAGGAGAGGATGTCGTGGATTCTTGGCGTTCATTCGAGATACCGGAGCCACAGTGGGTTTTGTTGGACCGGTTTCCTTTCGTGCGAGAGTTTTCCGACGTTGTTCCAGATGAGTCGGCGAAGCCTAGGGAGCTTAAGGATCTGCTGCAGAGTTGTGTGTTGGGGGGCTAGTGCGTCTGAGTGTTTCGCATTGGAGAGCTCCTATTTCTGCTCGTCAAGGAGAGAGACGGCAGTTTGAGGTTGTGTATTGATTGATCGTCATCTGAACTGGCTTACGTAGCGGTTAGGTATCATTTACCTCGCATTGACGATTTCTTCGATCAGCTCCAGAGTGCGAGACATTTTCTAAGTTTGTTGGGGATCAGATCATCATTGTTGCGGGTTCGGAGTAATGCCATTCCGAAGACTGCTTTTGTGCGTGCTACGGGCTTTGTGTGTTTTGGTGGTGTCATTGGACTCACCAATGCCCTAGCAGCATTCGTGGATATGATGAACCAGATTTCTTCAGGCCGTTCCTCGACCAGTTATTGTTGTGTCATGATAACATTCTAGTCTTTTCCTTGTGTCATGAGGAACAGGAGCAGCACTTGAGAATTTATATAGCAGACATTGGGAGAGTGCCAGCTATTTGCTAGATTCTCGGAGTGTTCCTTCAGGCTTGTTTGTGTTGTCTCCTAGGTCTTGTAGTTACGGGAGACGGTTTTGTATGGTTCCGAGGGAGATCGAGACCGTACAGCTTTGGCCCAAACTTGTGTACGGACGGAGGTCCGTTGATTTTGGGCTTAGCAGGTTTTTACCGCCATTTCAGGCAGGATTACTAACATATTGTTGCACCGTTGACTGGACTGACCAGAAAAGAGGTTCTTTTCTTTGGACTGAGGCATGCGTGCGGAGTTTTCCAGCAGTTGGAGGTTCGGTTGACAACTGCACCAGTTCTTCTTGCTTTCTGGTTCGGGCGACTTTGTTGTTTAACTGTGATGTTTCACGAGTGGGGCTCGATTGTGTACTGAGGTGACACTATAGAGTTATCGCTTTTGCTTCCCGACAATTGGAGGAAGTACTAGCAGGATATCCCACTCATGATCTGGAGATGGCCGCGGTGGTTTTGCGTTTGAGATTTGGAGACACTACTTGGTTGAGAGTCGTGTCAGATTTTCACGGACCACCAGAGCTTAATGTACATCTTCCTGTAGCGGGTTTTGATTGTTGAGACAGTCTTCTGCAGATTTACAGTTCTTGTTCGATCGTGGAGTACAGCTTAGGTTCGCCTCTTCTGAAGAGACAGCTTGCTCATGTCCGCGCCCGACCACTTTTCCCTAATCGTTTTCGCGAGGCACTGTCCGCCGATGCTCGTTTGTCAGAGATACTCGAGCATACTCGGTAGGGTAAAGATTCGGAGTCCTTGATTTGTGACTAGGTGTGTGCTGCGTTTAAGGACGCGTTTGTGTGTACCTGGTGTTGATGGGTAGAGATGCGAAATCCTAGAGCAGGCGCATCTGTCCACTCTCTGTGTACATCCAAGTTCCACCAACAATTGACGTAACTGGTGAGATAGTTACGGGTGGGCAGGGGTGTAAAGAGCAGTTTCGGGTTTCATTTCAAGGTGTCTGTGTTTTTGTGAGCTAACGTTGAGCATCTGAGACCGGCTGGAGAGTTGCAACCTTTAACCGTTCCGAAGTGGGAATGGGAGCAGATCTCCACGAATTTCGTTATGGTGTATACTAAGGTTTAGTGAGGGTGTGACTTCATTCGGGTGTTTGTTGTCCGGATATACTCAGTTTGCTCAGTTGTTCTTTGTTAAGTTGTGCGTTGCACGGAGTTCCTTCATGAGTCGTATCCAATGAAAGCACCCTGTTTGCTTGCCGTCTTGGGCAGGAGCTTCAGGAAGCGTTGGGTACTAATTGAGCTTTAGATCCATCTTTCCATTCGCAGGATTATGGTTTTGTGAGAGCGGGCTATACCGACTCTAGAGGTTATGCTTGTGCGTACGTACTAATTGTTGTCGACAGTTGGGGATCGTCACTCGCCATTGTTAGGGTTCTCATTCGAGAGATGTTATCAGGAGACACTCCAATTGGCAACCTTTAGGTTTAGTTGTTAGATCGTGTCGATCACCAATCTGTTTTTCTAACTCTGCGTAGTAGGATTTTTGAACCCCAGCTAGTCTAGAGACTTCGGAGATGATCCAGTTGGTTCAGGTTAGGATGATGACAGCCAGTGCAGACAAAGGTCTTATGCCGACCATGGTGGTCGCAGACTTAGGTTCGCAGTGGGTGATCATGTATTCCTACGGACTTTCCGATGAATGACGTGTTGAGTTTTGGGAATCTTATCCCAGGATTATAAGTTCTTTTGAGATCCTCAAGCGAGTTAGTTTCGTTGCCTTTAACTTGGCACTTCCGCCCAGATTTTTAACTTTTCACCCCGTTTTCTTTGTGTTGATACTTTGCAATTACCTTCATGACTTTCCCACATGATTCAGCACCAGACCTTTTAGTTTGGACTCGATCTTTTCGTTCACCGGCAGCCATTTGTATTAGTGGCTCGGCAGGTGGAGAAACTTCGGTCAAGAGTCTTGCCATCTGTGGAGAGTTTTCTTGGACGTAGCCGTTTAGTGAGGTGATCACTTGGGAGGCTGCGAGCGAGATATGAGACTTTGTAATCTTCTCTTTGAAGGTACGCTTAGTGAGAATTTTAAATTCGGGGACGAATTTTTATAAGGGGGGAGATTGTAACGTCTTAGAAAATCGTTATGTGAATTTTTCCGTTTTGGGTAAAATTTTTCGGTATTTTCCGTTTTAAACCGACCGTGATCAAACAGCCATATAGACTTGCCAGCACCTAGTTTATCTAAAATAAAGCTAGTGCGCAAGCTTTGGGGTTATATGGGACGTTTTGGTTCAATTTGAATTTTTCCCAATTTTAAAATTATTTTAATGCGGTATTCACATTTTGGGAAATTTCGCTTAAATG
This sequence comes from Agapanthus africanus, assembly GCA_030015575.1. Lineage (NCBI taxonomy): Eukaryota > Viridiplantae > Streptophyta > Magnoliopsida > Asparagales > Amaryllidaceae > Agapanthus > Agapanthus africanus. The sequence goes on along the minus strand of JASDDO010000022.1, from coordinate 557,755,308 downwards.
ATCTTTTCAACAATTAAGTTTGAGTTAAACCAAAACCTTCTCACTTAGATAGATTCATTGTGGACTAGGGTTTAAGTTTAATCTTAAAGAAAAGAAATGAATACGGAGATGCATGCATGAGAGTGTGAATGCATTTATGAGCATTAATCACAAAAATGAGCTAGAACACTCCACAACTCTCCATTCATCTCACTTGACCGAGATCCCTTCCTCCCCTACCGCCCTTGATCATTCCTTTCCATTCTTGCATCATTCTAGCACAATAAATCCCCAAAAATCCTAAATTATATCACAAAAATCTCATTTTTCTTCACTTGTGCCTCTTGGATACCTAGGTGCATGCAAAGCTTGGATCTTTGAGTTCTTTTAGCTAGGTAATGATCTCTATCTCTTCTTTAATTAGTTTTTGTGCTTTTTAGCTAGTTATTTTCAGTTTAGATTGGTTAAAGTTATGTTTTGTGCATTATATCGTATTTTAGTGTCGATTTGCGATATCTGTGACCTGCTATGACCTGGATTTCGTACAGAAAAATTAAACAAAATTGTAGTGATATACTAGTGACCCTGGAGCACCACCTGATACACGAGACCCACCCCACCGGCCAGAGACGGCGACGAGAAGACCAATTCCGGCGACGTCGAATTTTATGGAGAGTTGTGGTGTGGGTTTTTGAGGGTAGGTCTATGCTGGGGTTTGGGTGTATTTGGTCTTGTTTGTTTGTTTAGTTTTCACTGTATGCAAAATCTGGGATCACTTAGGCAGGTTGTAGTGTTTTGTGTTCGCGCGATACGTTATACGACACGGATCGTGCACTTTGTGTGATTTTACTCTTAAGTTGTTTTCGTCGTGTCGCTACGTGCGTTAGCCACAATACGAACACTCAAGAGTATGTTTTGTGTTGTTGCGTCGGTCTAAGGTAGTTTGTACGCGTTTTAGAGTTATTGTTAATATATACTTGGTTTATTGTTTTAATGTTGTAGGTTCGCAGGCGGGGACTACGGACACTGCTACAAAGGGAAAGCAGGTGGTTGGCTACACTTAGCCAGGAGTGTTGGTGAGTAGATTTAACATCTACAGGGGAATCGCCCGCATGGCGTTATGCGTCTGGGCTAGAAATGTTATTTCTGTCGCATATTCTATGTCATATTTAGAATTGCGCATTCATCCTACTGCTTAGTTAGTATTGTGCTTGGACTAGTATCCTTAGGACACTGCACCATTATTGACGGCTTATGTCGCACGAGCACTGATTGTATGCCACACACACCGTCAATAATTGACATGTCACGCACAAACCACATATAGGAATGATATTGCTTGGTTAGGAACATTGAGATATTGATTCATAGTTCTTATCACATATGACATTTAGCATACCTGTATATCCAAATACTTACACATATGCCTTCACATACTTACGTGTTAGATACCTGTATACCTATAGAGTATTGTACCATTAGTGATAGGTACATACACACTTTATGTCATAGGTACAGGTATACCTTGATCACATACTTCACTTATACCCAGAGGTAAACTACATCATTACTTGTAGGTAGATACATATATCTTGCTATACCTTTATGTTGCACATATATCTGGTTATACCTTCATGTTTACCTTTACTTGATGTTAATTTAGAATTGGAGAGATTAGGAACCGCATGATATTATATTAACTTGTTACAATTAATTGCGGCTTTTCCTTTATATGCTCGCATTTCAGATTTATGATGCGTATATTATATTCATGGATTTTCGCATTGAGATATGGATTTTTCATGATGTTTTCTGGATTTGGGGACCGTAGGAGTTTCATGAAATTATGCATTATTTGAAAAACACGGTTTCCCTGGATATGATATTTCAGCAGCCACCATGAGATTTATCGGTTCGGATATATATATATATACCCCACGCGAGGAAAGGATGGATCCGTGTGCGGGTACATGGTGGGGCCCGGAGGTACCCTGGGGCAAGAATCTCAGTGAGGAGATGAGTTAGTGGGGGAACCATACTGTCCTGTGACATTACCAATGACTCGGCGGTTACCATGGGGATATCGACGGGAGTCATGTGCGCATGGATACGTCGAGAGGCGAGGGTCAGAGCTAGGCACTCAAGCTTTCGGGATAGCGTATGATACGTACCTATCAGGGTGCCAGTCACAGAGACAGCACCTGATAGATCAGCCTTTCTGTGTCGATGCTTGACACATTGTTTTCATGATATTTTATTCTTATGTATATATAATAGTGGATTAGGACGCAGTTATATATGCCCTTACACCAATATTACTGGAATGGGACGCTAATATATGTGTATTGACGTTAATTATATACATCATCATATTTATTCATGCAAATATTCCTAGAATGTAAAAGACTCATTGACATTGGATTTAGGACATTTGAGAATTCATATGATATTGATTACAGGATATATATGAGATTGCTGATTTTGTACACTCGGGATATGTGAGATCTACTTGATATTGTACATTCGGGGTATACGAGATACACTTGATATTGTACATACGGGATATGTGAGATCTACTTGATAGTGTACATTCAGGATTTGTGAGACTTATATGATATGCGAGCCAATTTGGGGGCTGATTTGAGGAATTGGGATTTGGATTGTCTTGATGGATTTTGATCCTACCACGATATCAGGATTCCGTGAAAATGACATGTTTCATTCTATACTTTACATTTACTGTTTATGCACTGCTTCATGCATTAGTGTACCTGTTAGAGTACCTTCCATGACTGTTGCATTTACATACCTTTATTCATATCATTTCTTCATGTACTTGTAGTACCTGATAAAGTACCTTACATGACTGTTACTTTCATATCGTCATATTATTGCTTCATGTATTAATTGTACCTGCTACTGTACTTTTCATGATTATTGCATTACATATGACTATTTATTGATATTAAATGCTTATGTTAGATTCGCGCTGTACGTACATACTCGGAATTACCTACATATGTTATTTACTATTCACGAGTTGGCAACTTACCCCGTTGTGCCACAGTGTCTTGCTGGTGTTCCTCAGGATAGTCAGAGGCAGGGCTATTCCTATCCTTCGTATCATCTTTTGGCTGCGATACCACTTCGCTTGACAGTGTGCAGTTTTGCCCAGGTGGGTTTTGTGGTTATCCGATGTTGTATTGTATATTCGTTGTATCTATGTACTCTCCATCTACCAGTATTATGTATGACAAAGAGGGTGTTATCCATGCTAAACCATGATTACAAAATATCTAGAAATTTTGTAACTTGAGTTTAAGCAAAACCCTGGGCAAAAGAAACTATTGACTTTGTCAAATCAAGAGAGTTAAATATTCAACCATGATTTTAATCCCCTTTTACTTTTATCAAATAAATAAAATATCTAAAAATTTTACCATGTGAGTCTTGCATTGCCACCACCAATGTATCATCAACCATGACACATTTATGCTTGCATGCGTGCATGCATATCAACATATACATACATTCATGCATGCAACATAAAGAAATAGGTTTTAATAAATGAGTTAATGGACTTAATATTAAATCAACACTTGATTTAATAACCCGGTCATATCACATACGACCCATCCAATAGTAAACGCCTGATTAAAATACGGTATCCAATACACGCATTTAATCCAGCTCCCGCGCATATCACATATGCACCCCAAATCATTTCGCCTGAGCTAGGAGACTCCTTTGTAGGACTCTGAGACTCGTCAATACGCTAGCAGTAGGAAGTGATCACATCACATGCCCACAAACCGTCAGTGGCACAAGCAGTACGTAACGGCTCCTAGGTATTGAGCGATCAGAAGAAACACAAGCAAATCTGCTAAAACTCCTGTCGAGCAACTGACAACACTTACCGTACAGTTAGGTCTCTTCATCAAATATGCTGCATATCAGGTCTAGGGATGGTATCGTCGACCCCAATAACTCAGATAAGTCATGCCGGTATATGGCTCATAACAGATTGAGAAACTATTGATAACACTTATCAGTAAATCTAGCAGCCCTGGCCAGGGACTTCCTGTTATAGCCAATACCGGGAGATACGAAACACCTCCTATCGCTCATTGCCTTCATGTGCCTCGGGACTGTACCCAAAATCCACCTTTTTGCATAACTCAGTAGAGCCGTGGTAGGGTGGGGATCAAAGTACAGTAGGAGACATACAATACTCTATGACGATCTCGGGTCTACAGACTAACCTGTACCAGTGTCACCTGAGAACTGCTATCCGACGATAGAATAATACCACATAGGTGTTCTCGGCGAGTCCGTTCAGTATACCCAGTCTCCACTGAGCACCCGTATACGATCTTTGGTTTCACCACACCAATGGATATGGGATCATCCATCACCCATCATATAGGACAAGTAACGTATACGCTAGTCTACTCTGGTGATATCGATGCCCCGTCTCGATACACCCACGACTAGGAACATTTTAAGGATATGCTCATAGACTACGCATGTCCCACTAGTATGATCCGCATCATAATCTCAGTAGTCCTGCATTATTCTAAGGGCTATATCAACATGTACCAAATGAATGAAAGCATGATCAACAACATGTCAAGATAAAAGGTGCAACCAGATAGTATACTATCATGTCGAGCAAGAATGTCCCCTGAATATATATATATATATATATATATATATTGTAACATTTCTGAAAAATAAAATATTATTTTTTGGGAATTTTATAATTAAATATTAAATATAATGAATATTTTAATATTGTGGTATAATTAAATACCGATAAATAGGGGAAAATTTGAAAAAAATTATAGAAATTACTAAAAAGAGGGTGCTTTGTGTAATTTATGCAAATTATGAAATTCTATGATTTATTTTGCGCCATTTTAGCGCTAATCGCGATTAAATATCGCTAATCGCAAATTAAGCGTGTTTTGTGCACATGACATGCACCATATCATTTTTACACTTGTGTTATATTTTCTACATGGTTTTCTTGTTTTGTTTTGGTTTCTATTTAGAGAAATGAAAAGAAAAGATAAAGAAATCAAGAAAAAGAATAGTCAAAGAGGCATAATGATGACAAGAGGGATGGGCATGAGAGAGAGGCGGTGAGGGGTCAAACCATAGGCATGGCTCATTTTTTTTCTCTTCATCTCTTCACCGTTTCTCCTCCTTCTTCATCCATGGCAACCCCCATCTCCCTCCTCCACTTCAAGCCACAAAACACCATCAAAAACAACCCAAAACCCCATCTCCTTTTCACAAAAAGCATGCACAAGCTCAAGGGAAGCACATTGGACCAAGAAAAATCACATTTTGGTGCTGTATGAGATTCATGAGTGCTAATTGAGGTAACCATTTCACAATTAGTGTAGTATTTCTATTGCTTAAACCTCTATGCAAGTTTAAAATCAATTTCGTGTAGTTTTATGCACTTTGGAAAATTCTAGAGAGGGTTAGGATTTTATTTGAGTTGTGTTGTTGAGCTTGAGCCTTATTGGTGACCTTAGACCCCCCTTTAATGATAGAAACCCAGACCAAGCCCAACTGAAACCCAAAATACGGAAAAACAGTAACTTTTCATGTCAGTTTGCGAGGTATTGGAATGTGCAGGGAAATCTGGGATGACCTGGGTTAATTATGAGACTAGCAAACGACCCTTGTAAAATTGAATTGACCCTTGAGTGACCATAAGAGTTGGCCAGAGATCGTTATAGGATGTGCCAGAGCGGACTACTTCCATTATCGTTTCCATATGGACCGTTGAGCTGGGGAGCTATGTACTTAGCAATTCGCAGTAAGAGACGAGAGCCTAAGGGCACCAGGCGACAGGACATGATCAGGAGGCAAGTTGATATCTTGCTCTGCTTGCGTTGGATGCACCGACATCTTCTCGACCTTGAAGAAAAGACATATCGACGACAGTATTTATGATTGGTGATTTCGTGAGTTAACTATCACGTATCAGTCACTTTGGATTTCGTCATTTTGGGTGATTTATTGCATGATTGAGTTTTGATGACCGAGTTTCATGATAATTGCTTTTGTGCACCATGGTTGCACCTACTGGGTATTTACGTTTTTGTGCATAGTTATTGCACTTGAGATATGTTTTTATACACCGTCGTGTTGATTTATGATTTGTGCGTATTTATTGCACTTGATATTGATTTTGTGCTTTGGCGGCACATGTATACGATTTCATGGATACAGCTGATTTGATTTTTGTGCAGGTGGTATGCACTCGATTTGGTTTTTGCACTCAGTATAGCTTACATATGCTTGTAGTGCGTGGATACGTGTTTTGTGCACGCAGTTACACGCGTTTATGATTTTATACACCTTGGCACACTCGGTGTTTCTTGTTATACGCATTTAAGTTATTGATGCATTTTCGTGCACTTGTTGCACTCGATTTTTATTTTGTGCAGTTATTGCACTGGGTTTTTACGCTGTGCATTATTGCATCATATTGTATTTCGTACACTGGATGCACAGTATCTGGTATTTCGTGCACTGGATGCACTGTATTTAGTATTTCGTGCACTGGATGCACTGTATGTGATGTTTCGTGCACTTGATGCACCAGATTTGTATTTTTGTGCATTGTCGCACTAGACTTGCATTTCGTGCGTTTATTGCACCAGGCGGGTATTTCGTTCATGGGTTGCACTAGATTATACTCAGTACCTTGGTTGCACCCGATATATGTCTTGAGCATTTGTGTTACTAGATTTGTGTTTTGTGTGCGTCTACACTTGATGTTCGTTTTCATGCAGGTTACTGCACTTGATACTTTTCACGGACTGACGCGCTTGGGTTGGATTTTTACGCATATTAGGCGCTTAATATTGGATTTTCTGCGCATCGGATGCACATGATTTAGATTTGGTTCATGCATGTTGGATGCACTTGATTTAGATTATTTGTGCGTATTGGATGCACTTGATTTAGATTTTATTCGTGCGTGTTGGATGCACTTGATTTAGATTTTATTCGTGCCTGTTGGATGCACTTGATTTCGATTTTATCCGTGCATATTGGATGCGATTTCATTCGTGCGGGACAGATGCACTTAATTTGGATTCTCGCGCATGTTGAGCGTATGATATGAGGTTTGGTTTTGTGCACACCGGGTGCACTCGGTTGGGGTTTTCATTTATGCATGTTAGTTGTACTGGATTGAGATTTTGTGCACCCCAGTTGCACTCGACTTCGATTTGATGTCATTCGAGATGCTGATTTTGATTTCATGCCTAGGGTATGTATGAGAATTGACTTATGGTTTCGGCATAGTTTTCATACACTTTTAGTAGTTTGATTCGATTTTGTGCACGCTGATGCACATGGTTGTGAGATTATATACCACGGTATACTTGATTTGGATTTGGATTGAGAGGTGTTGTATATCGTCGATTTCGATTGCGATATTCGATATTGTTTTCATGCACTTTGTGCACTGGATTTGGATTCTTGCGCATATTTGGGCGCTTGATGCGATTTTGATGCACACCAGATGCACTAAATCGAAATTTTCATGCATATTTGATGCACTTGGTATTGTTGTCAGGCACACCCGATGCACTTAGATGTTGTTTCTGTACACATATATAGCACATTCATGGATTTTGATTTCCGTGCGCACCAGACGCACGCGGCATTCTTATGCACATTTTGGGATTGAATTCTTATGGTGCAGTACGTTTTTATGATATTTACTACTTGATATAGTAGCTGAGCAGGACTAGTCAGAGGACACTACCTGGATATATTTTGCATGCATTGATAGATATCGAAGGGATTTCCAAAGAAAGAGCTATAGTCTCAGTATTTACTTACGTGTCTGAGATGACACGAAACTTTTACGAAAAGGAAACCCTTCTAAATTATTTTCAAAACGACGGTACGTGCATGTAAACAAAGGATATATATAGGGTTATTTTCTTACTATAGACGCCCGCCACTGTGCCGCGATATGCGCATCGCACAGCGATTTAAAACGGTTTGGCATGCATTTCCTTCAGATATTTACATGTATAGATTTGGTGTTTACATGTATAGTTTTGATGTATATCATGTTGGTTTTCGTATTAGATTTGACATTGGTGTCTTCACCATGACTCCGATGATTGCGGGATGCTTGACGGAGTTTTGATTTTGAGTTATCTGCTCATTGTTTATGCGCATGCATTGCGCTACGATGTGTTCTATGTATTTGTGATTTCGGAGCCCCGACAGCTTAGGCTTTTACTGAAATGTTTTAGTATTGAGGGGTTTAAATTTAAATTCGGGGACCGAATTTCTTTAAGGGGGAAAGATTGTAATATTTCAGAAAAATAAAATATTATTTTTTAGGAATTTTTATAATTAAATATTAAATATAATGAATATTTTAATATTGTGGTATAATTAAATACCGATAAATGGGGAAAAATTGAAAAAAAATTATAGAAATTACTAAAAAGAGGGTGCTTTGTGTAATTTATGTAAATTATGAAATTCTATGATTTATTTTGCGCCATTTTAGCGCTAGTCGCGATTAAATATCGCTAATTGCAATATTATTTGCTGGACCGAATTTCTTGGTATTACACTATATGGATAGATGTTTACCCATACCAATATATTTTACTTCAGGCTATATTATTATTATTTGAGAATATTACTGATCGTATGACCTAGGATTGCGTTATACATGTGATTTCTACTCGTAGATGTTTTCTACTCACTAGTTGGTAACTCAGCCTCGTTGTGCCACAGTTTCTTGCAGGTTTTGCCATACAGGTTTCGTTGCGGCTTTGCTGGCACACTGTTCCTTCCGAGTGATTGCTTGGGTAGATGGGTTCTTTTGCATCAGGACCACCATTGTATATTTGTTAATTCAGTTGTATCTAGTAAAACCCCATCAACCAGACTTGTATATTTGATAGAGATAGATGACCGGTGTATATTCTTTCGACCTTTGGGTCGTGCGCTGTATTATTATGGTTTTCCTCTAGTTTTCTTGATGATGTTGGATTTTTATCCCGAGTTTGATCCTCGCCCTTCGGCGTTGTATATTATATTGCATTGTGCGGTTTCGTCCGTCGATTGACGAAGAGCTAGCTCCCGCTTGGGGATGCCTTTATTCATTACATATGCTTTATCAGGTTTGTACCCATTTGGGGTCAGTTTTTACAAAGGAAACTCTGCCGAAATTTTTAGAAAGGACTTGAGTTTTTAAAAATGCATATTTCGGCTTATGTTGTTAAACTTCTTGCTTTAAAAATTGGTTCTTCCTTCACTCTACTGCTTTACTTGGTTTGGATTTCTGGGTTTTGGCTTACTTAGATTACGTACGCCTCTAGACGTTTCGTAGTTTAAGTACCGTTCATGTTCCGTACTTTTCGGGTCGTGACATACACACACGCACACACAGACACACACACATACCGGTACATACACTATCATATAATGGCCTCTACGGCACACATATATCCAACAGGGACCCCATGGCGAATGCGGATGTCATAAGCGTACGTTCTATTTTCGTTTCTTCTGTGATTTTTAGGAAACATAATTGATGGGACATCATTAATGTGATTAATGAAAAAGAAAGAAACCTAAAGATGTTTTAGAATCAAAATTTTCAAAAAGGTAGCTCTAGTTCTTATTTTGTATAGTGGTATTCCTTGATAGATATCCAGCACCTCAATCGATGAGTAAAGTGCCGAGATCCCTTCACCGGGAATGACCTCTTTAGCAAAATTTAGCAACTGCTACAACCTACTCGGTTTGTTTTGAAAACTATTCAATTTTAAAAGCGGAGCTTAAACCACTCCTTTTCAAATCACTCGATTCTACAACGATAACAAGTTCATTACGTAAAAGGTTTTCTTAAAAACCTGTCGTAGCCCTCTGTCATTTCAAATAAGTGCTATTTAGTATTCGTGCTACGTTTGTTGACTATAGCCAAGACGTAGTGTGTGGTAGCTAATTAGTGCTTATGTGCAACCATATGATGCGATTGGATTAGGGTAGTCGTACGACTTTGTTGACCATAGCCAAGGGTCGTACGGGTGGGTTTAATTCAATCAGGAAATGACGGGTTGAGCTTGGCCAGCGCTTATGATTTGTTGACCATAGCTAAGGCCATAAGTTTCTAGGGGCAAAAACAGATATTAGGAATTTCAAGTGTTGGAAATTTGTAATGATATTGCATACCTTCTATAAGATAGTGGGATCCCGATACCCACTGCGAGTAAGAGTTACTCCTAGGAGAATTTTCCACTTTGCAAATAGCCGATCTAGTAGGTGTCTAAGAAATGTGTTAACGGGGTTATGCCCCTGTGGAAACGAGATTATTTAATTAGTTCCATGTGAAAGCATGGGGAGACTCCTTCGAAGTACCAATATCTGCCTGGCCGAACGATTGGCGAACATATAGGGTGTAATTAATCCCGTCTTGTCTTAACTTTTAAGTTTTGAATGAAGATTTGATAAAAATAGTGGGAGCCATCTTGATTAGATAAGATAATAACCCATCTAAACTTGCAAGAGCATACGCTAAAATGTTTTCTTCTCTCTCTCTCTAGGTAGTGACCATGACATGCCTTAATCAAGATAATAATATTGATGTATTGACCGAACCCGCTTATTATACTGAGATGGGGAACGTTAGTTTCGCTTTACCTTATGACTGTCATAAGACCGAGCAAGGAATAAGAGAATACCCAGATTCCCACACTACCCGAACGAGGAATGAGCAAGCTGATGCATTTTCTTCGGTGTGTTCGTAACTGAGAACTGTTTCTCAGTGTGGTCTACGTCCTTGGTATTAAATACCGGATCAGGATCCCACATATTTAATATGTTACATGGGTTAAAGAGAAGTAGAGAACTGGGAATGGGTGATATGACTGTAAGAGTAGAGAATGGTGCACTCATTACAGCCAAAGTAGTTGGCGAATATCACCTTATATTACCAAATGGTAATACAATGATTCTCAACGACTGTTATTACATACCTAACTGGATATGAAATATTATATCAGTCTATTTATTACATAAAGAAGAATATAACTTTGCATTAGAGGATAATGATATGAACATTTTCAAAAATCAAGTGTTGATTGGGTTGGGTACGTTATGCAACGGCATATACATTCTGAATCAAGCCACAGTTCTAAGCATACAGAACACACACAAGAGAAAAAGTTCAGAAATGAACGAAGCCTTCTTGTGGTATTGTAGACTGGGTCATATAAATTTGACAAGACTAGCTAAGTTGCATAAAGATGGATATTTGAATCCGTTCGAGTTTATATCTTATGAAACTTGCCAGTCATGTCTTAAAAGAGAAATGACCAAAACTCCGTTTACTGGACACGGAGAAAGAACTATTGAACTCTTGGGACTGATACATAGTGATGTATGTGGTCCCATGTCTACTCATGCCAGGAATGGTTTCTCGTACTTCACTACATTCACCGATGATCTCTCAAGATTCGGACATGTATTCCTGTTGAAACACAAATCTGAAGTTTTGGAGAAATTCAAGGAATATAAGTGCGAAGTCGAGAACCAGACGGGTATAAGTATTAAAATCCTTTGATCTGATCGAGGAGGAGAATACTTAAGCACGGAATTCCATGACTATTTAAAAGAGAATGGGATTCTCTCTCAGCTTACTCTTCCGTATACACCACAGCACAATGGAGTGTCGGAGCGGAGGAACCGCGCCCTATTAGATATGGTGCGCTCTATAATGAGTATTGCTGAGTTACCTATTTCCTTTTGGGGTTATGCAATTGAGACAGCTGCATACCTATTGAATAGAGTTCTGAACAAATCCATGCCTACCACTCCATATGAGATATGGAATGGGAAGAGACCATCTCTTAAACGAGTAAAGATATGGAGTTTTCCGGCCTATGTTAAAAGAAAAAATCCGGACAAGCTCGAGGCAAGATCTATTTTGTACAAGTTTGTGGGATATCCAAAAGATTCATATGGATATATATTCTACCACACTGAGGAACAAAAAGTGTTTGTTTCTCAACATGCCACCTTTTTAGAAAAGGAATTTCTTGTAAAAGAAATTGGAGGTAATAAGGTAGACCTGGAAGAAGTTCCAGCTTCACAAGCTACAACAAATGATTTGGTAGAACCGGAGGATTCAATAGTCCCCGACGAACCTCAGCCACTCCGCAGATCTAGTAGGGTTCCTCATCCACCTGAGAGATACTACGATTTTCTTATAGACGGTGGGACTGAGGATTGCATCATGGAAGATGATGACCCAACTAGTTTCGAGCAGGCAATCACAAGTGGAGACTCTGTGAAATGGCTGGATGCTATGTAATCTGAGATGGAATCCATGTACATCAACAAAGTATGGACTTTGGAAGTTTCTCCTTTAGGTGTAAAACCCATCGGCAGCAAGTGGATCTTTAAGAAGAAACTTGGTGTAGATTGAAAGGTTGAGACCTTCAAGCCTAGACTTGTCGCTAAAAGTTTTCGTCATCGACCAGGTGTCGATTATGATGAAACCTTTTCTCCAGCAACTATTCTTAAATCCATCAGGATCCTACTTGCCATTGCTACATACCATGACTACGAAATCTGGCAAATGGACGCCAAGACCGCTTTTCTAAATGGTGATTTAGAAGAGAGCATATATATAACATAGCCAGAGGGCTTCGTAGACAGTGGGAGCAGCGGAAAGGTGTGCAAGCTGCTTAAATCAATTTACGGATTAAAGCAAGTATCGCGGAGCCGGAACATCTATTTTGATATGGCAGTCAAAGAGTTTGACTTTATCAAAAACGTAGATGAACCTTGTATATACAAGAAGGTTGTAGAGAGTAAGGTTGTATTCCTCGTATTGTACGTGGATGACATACTCTTGATAGGAAATGATGTTCCTATGCTACACTCAGTCAAGCTCTTCTTATCACAAAAGTTCTTCATGAAAGATCTAGGTGATGCCTCATACATCCCGGGGATAAAGATCTATAGAGATAGATCTAAACGGATGTTAGGATTGTCCCAATCCAGGTACATTGACACCATACTAAAGAGTTTTAGTATGAAAGATTCTAAGCGTGGTAATTTACCCCCTTGCTCAGGAATCGCTCTTTCCAAAGAGATGTCTCCCAAGACTGATTTAGAGAGGGCTCGCATGCAAGGGATACCCTATGCTTCGGCAGTCAGGTCTATCATGTATGTGATGCTATGTACCAAACCAGATGTAGCTTACGCACTTAGTGTGGTAAGCAGGTATCAATCAGATCCTGGGGAGTATCACTGGACACCTGTGAAGAACATTCTTAAGTACTTGAGAAGGACTAAAGAAATGTTCTTGGTGTATGGTAACGGAGAACTTCAGATGGAGTCCTTCACTGATTCGAGCTTCCAGAGTGATAAGGACGATAGTAAGTCAGTCTCAGGTTTTGTATTCGCCCTTAATAAGGGGTGGTATGTTGGAAGAGTTCCAAGCAAGATATTATGGCAGACTCGATGATGGAGGCTGAATACATCGTTGCCAACGATGTCGCCAAAGAGGCTGTCTGGATGAAGAAGTTCATAGCTGAACTTGGTGTGGTTCCTTCTATTGAGCATCCAATACCCTTATATTGTGATAACAATGGAGCTGTGGCTTTGGCTAAGGAACCCCGGTTCCATCGGCGATTCAGACATATTCTTAAGCAGTATCACCTGATCCGGGAGATATTAGATCGAGGTCAAGAAAGTTGACATGAAGAATAACACGACGGATCTACTCACGAAGACCCTCCCCCAGACGCAATTTGAGAGACTTTTTGGGATGTTGGGTATGCGATACTACAACATCTAGCCTTAGTGCAAGTGGAAGATTGTTAGTCATATGTATGCCCTAGAGGCCATTATTGTACTTGATTGTATATTATAGTGGATACTTAGACATATATATAGAGGACTTTCTTGCTCGACATGATAGTATGCTATCTGGTTGCTCTTTATCTTATCATGTACACTAGTATTATTATACTGTCTCTCTAATACATGTCGTAAAGCCCTTAGGATGTGTACTTGACTACCAGGACTATGCTGCAGATCATACTAGTGGGGCCAGGGTGGTCCGCAAGTACATCCTTTAATAGTTCATAGTCGAGAGTGTATCGAGACAGGGCATCTATATTCCAGAGTAGATTAGTGTGTATGTTTCTTGACCCTGTATGGGGCGATGGTTGATCCCATAGCCATTAGTGTTTGACATCAGAGATTGTGCACAGGTGCTCATTAGAGAATGGGTACACCGAACAGGACTCGCCGAGAACTCCTAGATGGTACCATACCTATCGTCAGATAGCAGTTCTCTGGTGACACTAGTACATGTTAGTCTATAGACCCGAGATCGTCATAGAGTCTTGTGTGGTTCCCACTGTGCTTTGATTTCCTCCCTACCATGGCTCAAAGGAGTCGTACAAACACGTGGATTTTGGGTACAGTCCCGAGTCACATGGAGGCAGTGAGCGATAGGAGGGGTTTCGTCTCTCCCGGTATTGGGAGTTGAGGTTGCGCTATACTCGATTGGCCATAACAGAAAGTCCCTGGCCAAGCCAGCCTATGAGATTTAATGGTAAGTGTTATCAGTAGTTTCTCAAACGGTTATAGGCTACATATCGGCATGACTTATCAAGTTACCAGGGTCTGACGTTTACCACCCCTAGACATATCAGACGAAGAGATCGGACTGTACGGTAAGTGTTGCTTATAGGCTTTTCCGGAGTTTGGACAAGCTTGATTGTTGATCTTCTATTCGCTCAATACTTGGGTAGCCGTTACGTCCAGCTAGTACCCGAGATTTTGAGTCTGAAGAACAGAATTTTCCCGATGAGAGTTAAATTCTCAACTTATGAGGATATTTGTCTTACGGATCTCAGATCCAGAGAAAAAACTAAGTTCTTGTGTAAAGAGTTAAACCCTTATTTTTGTTTATGCTAGGCAAAGAAGATATATTTTATCCTTTCTTTTTCTTTACTTAGGGTTTGAAAGGAGAACGAGGCTTTCTTCTTCGAGAGAATTAAATTCTTAGTTGCAGCTTCTATCTTTTTTGTTTGCAAAAGCTTATGGGGGTTCTCTCTGTATATTTGTGTGTGTCTCCGCGAGACTTGAAGTCTTAAGTCCTTTATATAGGGATTGCAAACTGTTGATTAGTTTTGAGAAAATCTCTCATTGAGAGATATCAATTAATTTAATTGGTCTCAAAGATTATTTGAGAATTTTATCCACCGTTGGATATTTGATCCAGTGATTTCTGTTTTACAGAATATATTTTCTTATTTTTAATAAGATTGAGGAAACATTTTCCCATATATAGAATTTAATTTTATTAAACGGTGATTTTTAATCACCATTGGATTTTTAATCAACGGGCTCTCTATTTAACAGAGCATATTTTTTCTTGTTTAGAAAAATTGGGGAAATATATTCCCAAAAATAAAATTTAATTCTATCATTGGATCTTTAATCCAATAACTCTCTATTTAACAGAGAATATCTTTCTCATTTAGAAAGATTAGGGATATCTTCCTCTAACAGAATTTAATTCTCATCATATGCTGATTTTTAATCATCATTGGATTTTTAACCCAACGGCTCTGTTTAACAGAGAATATCCCCAGATTTTAGGGAAATATTTCCCATGTAGAATTTAATTCTATCCGCTTTAACTTGTGCACTGATACTCACGTGTCTTTCACGTGTGGCGCCGCTCAAGAATTTAATTCTTTCATAAATAGGCATTCATATGCTTTGCACACCGATGCTCACTCGTGTATCACGTAAGGCGCTGCCATAGGATTTAATCCTATCAGAGATTGGCGCTGAAGCTCACGTGTGCTTCACGTGAGGCACCACCTGATTGTGTTTGCTTAAACAAAGGGTAATTTTTATGAGGGAACAAATGCCTTCCACAGTTGTTCTCACATGACTTGCACGTGAGTGCAATGGTGTGTAGTTTTGAGCCATCTGATCCGTTTTGGGATACAGGGAATCTGAACCGACCCCCATCCCTTTAAATAAGGCTTCAAATCCTAAGTGACTGCTGCGCTTTTCTCTCTTCTTCTTCTTTGAGAATTTTATTCTCTATTAGAGCTTAGCCTATATTCTTGAAGCTTAGTTCTTCACTCTTCTCAGATCTGCATTGTAGATCCACTCTGCCAAAATTTTCTTGGTAAGAGTCTTTTTCCACAGATCTTAGCTCTTGTATTTGGAAATTCCTCTTCAGGAATTTCGGAGTTCAACTCTATTTTGATCACAGAGCTTGGCTCTAACATATTCACTTTGGGGATTTATGGTTACAGAACTTGGTTCTGATTTTCTTGAAAATTTAATTTAACAGAGCTTTGCTTTGACAATTTATCATAGAACTTAGTTCAATTTTAGGTCTCCTCTCCTTTGGGTATTTTAATTTAACAGAGGCTTGCTCTGACAATTTATCACAGAACTTACTTCTAATCTTTAGATTTTCTCCTTTTTGGAGATTTTTTTGAAATTTTAATTTAAAAGAGCTTTGCTCTAAGAATTTTAATATCAAATCCTATTGGGGATTTTCTTGAAATTTTACTGCTAACTCTCTACATAGTTTCTTTTCAGGTACCATGACTAGTCATTTGTACGATCTCGAAGAGATTGTCTCTTATGAGGAGATTCGTATCCAAAGCCGCCTTCAAGACCAAGAATACACTACGGCCCAATGCGACAAGGCGATGCGTCGCATCGATGATTACAACCGTCGATTGCTCCTCCGCCATTCTGCCATTTTGAAGATCATCGTTGGATCGATCTGGGAAGCCCTTCCTGAGCTTGATGAGGCTATGCCGTTCCAGGCACTCGATGACACTGAAGACAAGATGCATTCAGTATATTTGATGGGCTCGATCGCAAAGAAGCGAAGGGATGATCTTGTCACCATTTTGCATCGCGTCTTCCAACAAAAAACGATAATATCCGTATACCAGAGGATGGAAGATATCAGCGGGGATCCCGAAGCTTACATTCGAGAGAGGATGCATAAGAAGATGGCCAACAAAGCAAGAAGTGCTTTACTCAAACTTGCTTTTATGTTTTAGAATTCTTGTTCGGAATTTAGCGGCATGCCATTGTAAGCCTTAGATAATGTGGTAGCGTTTTTTTTATTTCTTTTGTGATCATCCTCATTACCAATGTATAAATTTCTTTGAAGTATGAATGATAAGCCTCTTTTCCTTTAATTTTGTTTCTCTCTTTTTTTACGCCAACGCTCACGTGCCTTTCACATGAAGCGCTGCTATCGGATTTAATTCGATAAAAGACTTGCGCCGGCGCTCACGTGTGCTTCACGTGAAGCACCACCTTATTTTATGAGGGAATCGTTTTACCTTCTCGCTCTTCTTTTTCTGAATCACCCTTTTCTTTTCCAATGCCTTCTTTTTGTCGGAGCTTGGAAATAGTTCCACCATCCACAACATTTTCTGTGCCGAGACTTAAATGCTTCTTTTTATAATTTGATGCAGTGCTCATCTTCTCCTTCACAGAGAAAGAACTAGTTTAACTGTTGGCTATAGTGCCTTCAAGTAAATTATTGGATCGCAGGCACGTGATTGCAATGATTGAGGGAGGACCTATACCGGTAGAATAGTCTTACTCAAGATGATAGTATGCTATCTGGTTTGTCTTTATCATCATGTACATACTTTAGGTGACATTACAGATCACTATCAAATGTTGATAGACCCCATAAGATTCTTGCTTGACTACGAGCAATATGATGGCGATCATATACATGAGAGTTAGGTGGTCTATAAGCACATCCTTAAAATGTCCCTAGTCGTGGGAGTTTCGAGACTGGGCATCGATACTCCAAGAGTAGACTAGTGTATACTGATCGAGACCCCGACGAGGGGTGGTGGCCGGTCCCATAAGCCATTGGTGTTAGTTGGTTCACCTAAGATGTATACAGGTGCTCATTGGGTTATGAGTACACCGGACGGACTCGCCGGGAACCTGCTAGTTAGTATTATACCTATTGTCAGATAGCAGTTCCCTGGTGACATGTTTACAGGTTAGTCTATCGACCTGAGATCGTCATTTGTCTCGTGTGAGTTCCCACTATGCTTTGATTACTTCCCTACCACGGCTCAAAGGAGTCGTGCAAACAGGTTTTAGTTGAGTATAGTCACGAGCCACATGGAGGCAGTGAGCGGATCGTCGGGGGATTCGTCTCTCCCGGTATTGGGGGTTGATGTCGCGGTCGTGTATGGGTGGCCATCACCAGAAATCCGTGGCCAAGGTAGTCGAGAATTACTGATCTAGGATCGGTAGTTTCTCAGGTGGTGATAGGTTTCATACCGACACTAAATGTCGCGTTATTAAAGGTCTGAATTTATTCACCCCCTAGACTCGATATGCGATACTCATAGACGAACGGACTGAACTGTACGGATATATTGTCACTGTCAGGCTCAGTAGGGGTTTCAGGATGAGTTTGCTCGTCGGCCTCCCTTTCGCTCAATACCTGGGTAGCCGTTACACACAGCTAGTGTCGCTGACATGCTTGTGGTTAAACCCACTGCCAGCGTATTGACGAGTCTTTAGAGTCCCACACAAAGGGTTTCCCTTCTTCGGGCAAATCGATGTAGATGTCGTATGTGTCACGACCCGAAAGAGCACGTGACTGGCACTTGAATCATATGAAGTCTATAGGACCCCATCTGATCCAAGTAAGCCAAAAGCCCAGCAATCTAAAACCATTTTAAAGAGTAAGGAAATCATGGTTCAGAAATCCAAGTTTTTAAATAACTAAGCCGAATATGTATTTTAAAAATATGTAACCTTTCCTGAAAATTTCGGCAGAGTTTCCTTTATAAAAACTGGCCCCGAACAGGGTACAACAAGAATAATATGTATGACATGAAAAAAGGCATCCCCAAGCGGGAGCTAGCTCTTCATCAATCGACGGTCACAACCACACAAGCAATAATAATATACAACGCCAAAGGGCGAGGATCAAACTCAAAAAGAAACTCAAACAGTCAGAAAACCGTATTACTACTAGCGCGACTCTAAGGTCGAAATAATACAACACTGTCTCTAAGTCTGAACAATATACAAGTTTTTGGTTGATGGAAATTCTAGATACAATAGATAATATAAGTACAATGGCGGTTCTGATACAAAAGAACCCACCTACCAACGCAAGTCACCCATATGGAAGCAGTGTGCCAGAAATGCCGCTATGGAATCAGTATGGCAAAAACCTGCAAGAACTGGGGCACAACGGGGGTGAGTTGCCAACTCGTGAATAGAAAATATCTACAAGCAGAGATCGAATGTATGACCATCCTAGGTCAATACGATCAGATATAAATAAACCTCAATATGAATAAAGCTGAAACATGCTAAACTGGCAATGTAATCTCTATACATGAATGTAATGCCAAGTGCTCGTGCTAGTGCCTCAGGTAATAGCATGTCATGAATATGAGGTATAATCAATGTAATCAAATCTGCACACACGTGGATCCCGTCCACTCGTCACCCACTGACGATAACCATCATGCAAGTAAATAACATAACCTGTGTATGGAAATATAAGGATATAATCCACCCGTGTCCCTCGCGACACATCAATATCATGGAACCGGAGTGCCCAGCATCGACACTCGAAAACATCATGAAAACTGTGCCCAGCATCGGCACAAAACATAAGCCTCAGTATCTCGATACCTCTGTATCACAATCTTGAAATCTCAATGTCTCAATCACAAAATCTAGGGCGTCGTCAGTCCAGATCGGCCCCTACCATCCATCTCATAACTACGACGGTATCCTCCGGATATCCGACGTGTCGGGTAATATCACCGGTAGGTAGTGCTCCCTTGCACAGGCTCAACGCCATCATCTGCGATCTTCTTGCCCCGGGATACCGCACCGGGTCCACCATGTACCCGCAATCGGTCTCATCCGCCTCCTCGATTCGGGTTTCACATGTCGCTCTCAGCACCGAGAAAACACATGGTGGACGCACTGAAATATCATATCAAGGGTAACCAGGTTTTTAAAGAAATGACATATCCTCTTTTGAAACAACCTCGGTTCCCAAATCCAGAAATATCATAGAAACAATATATCTCAATGCGTATAATCAAAAGCATGAAGTATGCGACATGTAAAGGAAGGTATGCACATCATCATGTCATGCAAGGATCATATACTGAATGTAATAGTACTACAGTGTAGTGGCATGGCAATTATCGATGATGAGTGTGTGAGCCGGCAACAAGTGTATGTGGAACATATACATCATCGATAATGGTGCTGGTGTCCTAGCAGCATGACTGAAATATAACCACAGTACAAGCGATGCAATGCAGATAGCATGAATATGCGGAATCGAATAATCAACGCAAAAGTACAGAATCTACACCAATATGTATATCATGCAATGGTGCCATTTGAAATAAGACGAATCGGGTTTTTAGTAAAACAAGGGCTACGGTATTTTAGGAAAAGATGCATCATTTGGAAATATCTGTATAACCCTTCTGCCTATCTTAAAAATATCCCTGATTCGTTATTTTGAAATAGGTATATCTCGGCTCAGTCTAAGGTCTACTAAGTAATCTAGACAGGAGGAATATGAAACCACCTACATCTGAGTCCATATATATAGATATAATAGTCGGTGATCCCGCCTCAATAACATATCGTAAGATATCCTCGAGTCATGAGTGCGGATCTATCATTAATATCGGCTCGTACGGTAAATCGTCGTACGGCATCCCAATAGCTGGGTAGGGGTCAATATCACACTATCTCATCCCATATCAGGTATCACTGTCATCAGATCGCATAATCTGGGGTACTACTCCAAGTCTAGTACAAAACGTTACCATCTATAAGAATATGAATGCGGATAAAGCACATGTCCAAAGGCCCGCTAAAACTATCATCTCGCACCTCAAAGACAAGCTATGTCACATCGCCGATCTCACGGCCTCACATCAAGTATCATCTCAAACCCACGTATCATCCTCAAATCCCGTATATAAACACATAGTCCCAAACCCATGTGTAGATATACGCATCATCATATGCACATAAACAAATGAAGGAATGTATGCAAGTATGTGTGTAAGTGTATGTGTGGGTGCAACCACTACTCTAGGGTTCGCACTATACTAAACCAATACATTCCGATCATCAATAATACCATTATTACCATCACTAATCTAAACCACACATAATAAATATACGTGTGTATACGTATTCGTATACAACACCACGGACTGCGGGGGTGCTATACGCCATCCACCCGACTTCTCCCCGTAGATATAAATCTACTCACCTGTATCCTGCGTGTCGGTGTCGATATCACCGTCATCTTTTGCATCGCCTCGGATCATCGCGGGGTACCTACACATATCACACGTATCGCATCGCATCAAAACCAAATCAAAACTTGAAACGATACGCTAAAACCAATACGATACGCTAAAAGGCTTATAGGTTAGAACCTACGGTTAGCCTTCGCAAAACAACCCGAAATCACTCGATGCAGTCGTACAAACGTCACACGATCGAGATAACGTACAAACACCAAAATATGGAAATCAAAATACGTAACACTAAACACTGAAAGTAAGGCAGCAACCCATGAAAACGATCCCAGATTTCGTCTCAGGTCAAATCAGGTCAAATAAACAACTCTAGGGTGCTGTGCAGGGTGTATATGAGCTACTGGACCAACCCCGAAGCATTCCCTCACTAATTGGCCGGCCACAACCCTCCCAAAACCGGCCTCGCCGGCCCCCCTATGCCCAATGGGGTCCGTCTGGTCAGGGTGGCCTCCTATGGTCTCAATTTGGTCCCTGGTGTTGCTTATTTTTCCTGAAAAAGTCCCAGTACATTCCAGATTTCCCTGCACCCTCTAAACACTCACAAACCGACATGAAAGTCCCGTAATTCCGTATTCTTGGGTTTTAGGTTGTGTCAGGTCAGGGGCTTGGTCAAAATAGGGTCTAAGGTTACCATTAGAGTCTAATTGCACGGCCACATCTCAACTTTACCCTAACCCTCTCTAGTTTTGTCCAAAGTGCACCAATTCACCCGATATCGATATGAAACTTGAATTAAAGCCTAAGCACAAGATTTAACACTCTAAATGTGAAGAAATTACCTCAATAAACCCTCATGAATCCTTAACAGCGCCAAAACACCATCTTTCTTGGTCCATTGCGTAGATCTCAAGCTCGTGCATGTTTTTAATGAAATGGGCATGTGGTTTTGGGGTTGTTTTTGAGATGATTTGAGGGATTGAAGGTGGAGGAAGGGGGGGGGAAATGAATGGCAGGAGCAGCAGCAGCAAATGGTGGGAGAGGGAGACAAAAGAGGAGGAGAATGAAGATAAAAGTCTAAGTTTTATGCCAAAGTCCTCACCTACCCTCTCTTCTTACCATACCTATTTCTTACCCCTTTCTCTTTTCTTTTTCTTTTACCTTAATCCAAATTCTTCTTACACCAATAGTAAACCCAAAGTAACATGGTAGAACATGCACAAGTGTAGGAAAAAATGATATGTGCAAGTTTTGCACAAAAGTCCAAAAAAACCGATTAGCGATTTTTAATCGCGATTAGCACTAAATTAGCATATAATTGATCACAAACACTTAAAAATGTCATAATTCCAATAAATACCCCATTTTAGAATTTTCCATAATTTTTCATAATTTATTTGCATTTAATTATAAATTTAATATTAAAATAATCAATAAAATAATATTAAATTATAAAAATTCCCAAAAATAATATTTTATTATTTTGGAAATGTTACAGTATGGTTTTACGGCAGAGTTCGATCACATACGTGTACTTGTGCACGGATGATGTTCGGACGGATAATACTATTAGGCTTTGGTTTAAGCCGGATCCTAGTATTATATTTGTTGGATTATTTTCGTCTTTTTGTATTCGTATTCTTCGGAATACGGATGCTGGTATGTATATACGGTTGAGGGGTATTCTTGTAATTTATTACAAGATTACTTTTAGAAGATTACACCTCATCATGGTTTAGACCTTTTTGGATTAAAAGGTTATTGAGGGGTCTAGATTTTCATTGCACAGGCTATCCACACGACCAGGGGAATGTCGGGTTTCACTTGTGGTTCAAAGGGAACTGGGGCTCCTAGATGATCAGTATTGTTCTGTGATGCTTATCGCTTATCTGTGATGTTGCATATATCATGCCTGGAACGATTATTATATATTGTTATATATGCTAGTAGATGCTGTATATGTTTTGCACCCGCACTAGTCCAATCCCCGCTCTGTCGTTAGTTAAGTAACCTAACGGGTGATGATGGGACTCAGTGGCAAATGCGGATAGCATATACGTATATTTTATTTTTCGTTCCTTTTTTCCGTGGTATGATATATTAATTGATGGGACTGCGTTGATTCTGATCAATCCAAGGAAAACAGACCTATTCGATATTGTTGGAACAATTTTCAAAAAGCTATTATTACAAGGACGTTTTCTTTTTGTTTTGCACAGCGGTATTCGGTTATGAATATCCAGCACCTCATTCGACGAGGCAAGAGCCGAGATCCCTTCACCAGGAGTGACCTCTTGGGTAGAAGTTTGCGTCAGGGTAATAACTTCACTATAGTTGATTACTTTTTTCTTTGCATCAAAGTATTCAGTTCGAATATCCCGCACCTCATTCTACGAGGAAAGAGCCGAGATCCCTTCACCGGGAGTGACCTCTTTAGAAAACGTTTTCGCCACTATATATTCGTAAAGCTATCCAGTTCGTTCAACGTTATCAAGTTCATTACGTTAAAGGTTTTTCGCCAAAAACCATTTGTATCCCTCCGTCATTTCAGACGGGTAGCACTTGGTATTCATGCTATGTTTGTTGTCCTTAGTCAAGGCATGGTGTATAGTAGCTATTTGTTATTTTTCTATTGCATAGATAAATGTGTTGGTTTGGGACAGTCTTACAGCCTTGTTGGCTTTAGTCAAGGGCGAGTACGGGTGGGTTCAAAATAACCTGGACAATGACGGGTAGAACTTGACATTTGACTTATGATTTGTTGGCCTTAGTCAAGGTCATAAGAGCATGGGGTAAAAATGACATCGAGAGTTTCTAAAGAAACTGAAACTTGCTAGGCGTACGCATACCATCTGGAGTGTGATAACATGAGTGGATTCCATCAAGTTATCATGCGATGATAGTTGGATCCTGATTCCCACTGATGAGTTGGTTTACTCCTCGGGTGATTTTAGATGATCCCGACTAATCTCCTTTGGGTTTGGGGGAGGATTCGAGGGAACAGTGGAAGCCATCCGGATTAGATAAAGTGACTAACCATTTTGATCTAGTTTAAAGTGCACGCTAAGTGTTTCTTTTCTCTCTCTCTCTCTGGCAGCGACCATGGCCCGACCCTAGACTAGAACTCATGAACCAAGTTAACCGAACCTTCTTAAAACACACTGGCTTTTAGATTTTCTGAGTTGCATACTTCATTGCCACTCCTACTTTTACCCTTTGCTTTTCTCTGGAACATTCTGTATCACTATGAAGATCCACATTTATTGGATATGACCATCGTATAGTTACATACGAACTTGAAGAAACTTGTTTCAGATTCGATAATGGTTTCCGGTTCTGGAGAAATTGAATAGGTTTATTCAGCTGTCTTTTCTTTTACCTTCTCTCAGGTTGTGAGGGCTCCTAGGATTAAGAGAGGGTACACCAATTACGCTTATTGGATAGTCTTCTTCCAAACCATAGGCAGGTGCCGAAAGGTGGGGAAGGAAGAAAACCAATTAGCCTAAGTATAGTGTACAGAAGGTAATAAGTAAAGACAAATAAAGAGATTAGAAAGAGGGCAAAGTAAAATGCGACTGCTATCATTCATGATGAAACCGTGTATATCATCGCCACTCTTACTTCACCTTTGAATTTCTCCAGAACACCCCGTATCACTACAAAGATCCACATTTATTAGATAATCCATCATATAATTACATACGAACTCGAAAGAACTTGTTCCAGTTCGAGAATGGATTCTGGTTCAGGAGAAATAGAATAAGGATTATTTAGTTGTCTTTTATCTTTACCTTCTCTCAGGTTGTGAGGGCTTCTAGGATTAGGAGAGTACACCTATTACACTTATTGGATAGTCTTCTTCCAAACCATAGGCTGGTGCCGAACGGTAGGGAAGGAAGAAAACCATTTAGCCTAAGGGTGATGTACAAAAGTTAATGAGTAAAGACGAATAAAGGGATTTGGAGAGATGGCAAGGAAATATATGGTCATGAATCTGGATAATGGAAGAGGCATTACTAGGAATACCCGGCTACCCCTTCGAAACATTTTAATGTTTCAGATTCACTATGCATTGTTAATTGAAAACTTATTTCCCAATTAGATCCTTACTCCAGGGTATGTATTTACCAGATTTTATTCTCACATCTGTATGGTTTTACAGATGATGAGTGGGAGTAAGATATTGGGAATTAGGTGATTATATCCTCATTATATCGGAATTCGTTGTAATTGGTGATATTTGAGGAAAACACCTGGGTTTTTGCTGGACGACAGATATTTGGTTTTGAATATCCGGAGTTATGCACTAGTTTCAAACTGATATATCTGTACGTTAATTTCATAAAGTGAGATATAACTTTTTGAAATTATGTCCATGACATTTACCGATATCAGTTGATGATTGGGTAAGGAGCATTAAACAACGATGTAATTCTTCTTAACCATAATATAGTTTTCAACCTACGACGCACAGGGTTTGAGTTATTCAACTCAGGGGACTTGTACAAAGTATTGTATGTTGTCCAGTGTCCATTAGGACAAAGGGGTTGGTGCTCGTACTATATTCTGTTTACTTGTGACTTCTCCAATTTTAGAGAAGTATTTCGTAGAAATACAAGGTCCAAGTTTTGAGAAGTTATAGGTACAAGAAAAAATTAGAGAACCATGTGTTGCAAGTTTCAGGATTCTTCAAGGTGATCGAAGATGTAGATACTTGTGTTTGGTATTCAGTTGATGGTAATGGTTTTGAGAACTTATTTCTCTTTCAGGTTACTCATATCTGGATGCACTCCTAGTTGAGTAATGTTGATTGGCCTCTCTCCATTTAGTTGACATGCACTGGAGACAGCTGCATTATTTGAATCTGATTCCAATTAAATTTGTGCCTCAGTTTCTATATTGTATATAGAATGGTTCATATCTTAATGATATTAAGGTCTATGGAGTTGTCCGGCTTATGCTTAAAACCGGACTCTGGACATACTCATGGCACGTTTCATTAATGGCGGTTTGTGGGTTATCCCGGGATATGATGAGGGATAATTTTCTACCATCTCGAAGATCGATAGTGATATTTTTCTTGACTCACCACAGTTTTAGCATAATGGACTTTTTTTTCTTCAGAAAACAGTATTAGGAGTATAGCAGAATTGGAAGTGATTCCAGAACCATAAACGATTACTGAAGATTTAATAGAACCTAAAGATTCAATTGGTTTGTGAAATTCTATTAGCCACTCCGCAGATATGGTGGGTAATCTCAGGCGCCCGAGAGGTACTTCGGTATCCTCAGAAACAGTGGCAGGGAGGTTCTTGTTTACCCAAACTTGTCATTACTGTTGTTCTAAACTATGAGACTCGGCAGAAGGATGAGTATAGTGTCGTTCTAAACCAGTTTCAGAAGTGCACATGTATATGACTCTACCAAAGGGTTGTTGTAGTCAGTGGGAGCAGCGGAAGCATAGTGGACAAGTAGCTTATGTCTATTTATAGACTAAAGTGGGTATAACGGAGATAGATCATCTATTTTTGATGTGACAGTCATAGGCTTTGACTTCATCAAAATAGGAGATGGATCTGTTAAGAAGGTAATAGGATGTGATGTCCTGGTATTTGGATGACATGCACTTTATAAAAAGTAAAATTCATATACTACGATCGGTTATACTGTGGTTATCACACTGTAGTTTCTCCACACAGGATATGGATATTATATAAGGCATTCTGGTTACTAGATCTATGGTTTAGATCTAGATTTGGGTAGTTTCCCAATCTGGGTACTTTGACACAATTCTAAAGGTGTTTTAGAATGGACGACTCATGGCATGGTGGTGTACCTGCAGGTGATGGAGTCACCCTCTCTAAAGGTGTCTTACAGACTAAAGGGAGGAGAGATGTGCATGATTGGCATATCACTTGCTTAGGCAATTGAGTCAATCATGATATGTCAAGTACCACACCAGATATTTTTTTTGCACTAGCTGCAATAAACATATATATTAATCCAATCTTGGAGAAACGGTCGGAAGCATTTTATGAACATAAGTGGATATTCTAGGGATATGGTAACGACAGTCTCCTTCGGGAGACGGTTATCATTCCAGGCTTCCAAGGTGACCTGGATGACAGAGTGACTATTAGAGTTATAGTTTTCCCTCTTTTGAGGGGCAGTAGTTTGGACAGGTGGTCCAAGCAGATATTGAGGGAGGCATGGTGTAGGATACTGATTAAATTCAGTGGACGATACAATCTAAGAAGTTTGCTGGATTTGGAGTTCATTTGTGAACTGGGTCCCATTAGATATCCAGACATATTCTAAGACAGGTATTGCTCATTTCGGGATATGGCTTTCTCCACGAACTTGAGATAAAGAGAGATAAAGAAAGAAACATTGGAGCGGATCCACTCACTGAGGCTATTTCTCGAACGCAATAGTTTTACAAACAAGCTTTGTGAAACTGATTAGTAGAGAAGTTGGGTGTTTGGTATCATACGGGCTATAAGTATGCGACACCGCAATAATTAGCCTTAAGTGCAAGTGGGAGATTGTTGGCTATAGTGCCCTCAAGTCAATTATTGGATCGCAGGCACGTGATTGCAATGATTGAGGGAGGACCTATACCGGTAGAACAGTCTTACTCGAGATGATAGTATGCTATCTGGTTTGTCTTTATCATCATGTACATGCTTTAGGTGACATTACATATCACTATTACATGTTGATAGAGCCCATAGGATTCTTTCTTGACTACCATCAGCATGATGACAATCATATACGTAAGAGTTGGGTGGTCTATAAGCACAACCTTAAAATGTCCCTAGTCGTGGGAGTTTCGAGACTGGAAATCGATACTCCAAGAGTAGACTAGTGTATACTGATCGAGACCCCGACGAGGGGCGGCGGCCGGTCTCACAAGCCATTGGTGTTAGTTGGTTCACCTAAGATGTATACAGGTGCTCATTGTGTTATGAGTACACCGGACGGACTCGCCGGGAACTTGCTAGTTGGTATTATACCTATTGTCAGATAGCAGTTCTCTGGTGACATGTGTACAAGTTAGTCTATCGACCTGATATCGTCATTTGTCTCGTGTGAGTTCCCACTGTGCTTTAATTACTACCCTACCATGGCTCAAAGGAGTCGTGCAAACAGGTTTTAGTTGGGTACAGTCCCGAGCCACATGGTGGCAGTGAGCGGATCGTTGGGGGATTCGTCTCTCTCGGTATTGGGGGTTGATGTCGCGGTCGTGCACGGGTGGCCATCATCAGAAATCCTTGGCCAAGATAGTCGAGAATTACTGATCTAGGATCGGTAGTTTTTCAGGTTGTGATAGGTTTCATACCGACACTAAATGTCGCGTTATTAGGGGTCTGACTTTATCCACCCCCTTAGACTCGATATGCGATACTCATAGACGAACGTACTGGATTGTACGGATATTGTCACTGTCAGGCTCAGTAGGGGTTTCAGGATGAGTTTGCTCGTCGGTCTCCCTTTCGCTCAATACCTGGGTAGCCATTACGCACAGCTATTGCCGCTGAAGTGCTTGTGGTTAAACCCACTGCCAGCGTATTGATGAGTATTTAGAGTCCCATACAAAGGGTTTCCCTGCTTCGGGCGAAATGATGTAGAGGCCGTATGGTTTTACGGCAGGGTTCGATCACATACTTGTACTTGTGCACGGATGATGTTCGGACGAATAATACTAGTGGGCTTTGGTTTAAGCCGGATCCTAGTATTATATTTGTTGGATTATTTTCGTCTCTTTGTATTCGTATTCTTCGGAATACGGATGTGGGTATGTATATACGGTTGAAGTGTATTCTTGTAGCTTATTACAAGATTACTTTTAGAAGATTACACCTCATCATGGTTTAGACCTTTTTGGATTAAAAGGTTATTGAGGTGTAGGATGAGGTGTTTATTGCATTTTTTGTGGCATGGCTAATTAGTGACCCATGGTTACTATTCTAGCATGCTTAGGATTTTTGTTTGTTGTGAGATTATGTTGACTTAAGATAGTTTTTGTTGACTAAGATATTTTGGAGACATGGAAATTTATGTGATGGCTCCATTATTTCTTATCATACTCACACAACAAACAAAAAACACAAGCCACTATTCATTTTTTTCTCTCTCTTGAGTTGCTCTCAACACCTCATTCTCATGGCATCTTCTTCTTTCTCTAGCTCCACCCAAACTCTCTCATGAGTTGAGAATTCTGGGTGTCTTGAGACAAATTAATCCTTCATCACTCTCTACTTCATCTACGGTATCTAGAGTAGCGATCTAGATGCCCTTGTTGCCTCGGATATGAGGTTGGAGCTCGTTGCATAGACTCTCGGGTGGATCATCTATAAGTCCACGTTACCCTTCTCGGTTCTTTCGGGGATGCGGAAACGGTGAAAAACGATTTTTCGGTGGAGGTAACATGGACTCAAAAACCGGATCTTTGGTAAACAAACTATCTAGCAACCTAACTAAGAGTTTAGCTATTATATTAGGGGTTATACCTAAACTTAAGCTCCTTCTCTTCTACTCCTTGTGGTGGTCGGATCGGCCTCACCTCGTCGTCTCCTTGTGCCGAAGATGGATCCACCCGAAAGCTTCTACCTTTAGCTCCAACCTCAATCTAGGGGAAACTAAAGTGTTAGGTTTGCTAAACCTTCAACCTTAGGATGAGTAGAGAGTGGTTTTGGTGTTTTATCTCAAAGGAAAATGGTTCTCAACTCATGAGAGAGATTTTTCCTTGAGCTAGAGGAAGAGGGAGAGCAATGGAGAGAGCTTGGATGAGAGTGAGTGAGAATGATAGAAATGAATGAAGACTTTTGCAACCATGCTCTCAAAAACCAAAATAATCATAATAATAATTGTAATCAAGTATTTTATGATGGTTCATTTCAATGGCAATATCATTTCATGCATTTAATGCATTTTGTGAACAAACAAGCAAGCAAAAGTCATAGGGATGAAATGATAGCCATTGTAATGATGATGGTCAACAAGTCCAAGCTAGTCAACCGGTCAACAAAGTCAACAAGTCAACAAAGTCAAACTTTCAACCCAACCATGGCACAATAATACTTAATTAATATTATTACTAATCATATTTCCTATTCTCATTAGGGTTTAGAAAAAGTCAACAGTCAACAACCCTAATGAGAATCCTCAGCCGCTGTCTCAGTCAACCGTGCATACAAACCCGCATCCACGTTCCGAGGAACACGAACACAAACGAGATAAAACCAATCCCAAAACGTATACTAGGATCTGGCTTAAACTAAAGCCCGCTAGTAATAACTGCCCGGACACCAAACGTGCACAGGTGAGCGGATGTGACCGAACCCTGTCGCAAAACCATGCGACCTCTACTCTTTTTGCCCAAAGGCGAATAGCTCTCTGTGTGGGACTCTAAAGACTCGACGCTACACTGGCAGTAGGTTTAACCACAGACCGCAAGCAGCACTAGCTGTGCGTAACAGCCCCCAGGTAGATGCTGATAAGAAGACTGATGAGGTGAAACCCATCCGAACTCCTATTGAGCCTGAATGTGACAGTTTCCGTACATTCCGGTCTGTTCGTCTGAGAATATCGCATGGCGGGCCTAGGGGGCAGTAAACGTCAGTCCCCTAATAGCGGTACAAGTCGTGTCGGAGTGTAGCCCAGGACACCCTGAGATAATACTGGAAACCCACCAATATATCTCGCTTGCCCAGGCTAGGGACGACTATGTGTAATGGCTCTCCTTGACACAGCGCGATAACAACTCCCAATACCGGGAGAGACGAATCCTGTCTAACCGTCACTGCCTCTAAGTGCTTTGGGACTGCACCCAACTACTACCTGTTTGCACGACTCCTTTGAGCCGTGGTAGGGTAGTAATCAAAGTACAGTAGGAACACACTCGAGGCGAAGTGACAATGTCAAATCAGCGGACTAAGCTGTACTCATGTCACCTGGGAACTGATAACTGACGATAGGTATAGTACCAACCAACAGTTCCTGACAAGTCCTGTCCAGTGTACTCATAACCTAACGAGCACCCGCATACTATCTCAAGTACGACGTACTGACGGCTGTGGGACAGACCGTCTCCCCTGCTGGGATGAGAAGCGCATACGCTAGTCTACTCCGGAGTATCGATGCCCTGTCTCGATAGTCCTACTATTAGGGACCAGTAAAAGGATGTGCTTGTGGATTACCCAGCCCCCACGAGTGTGACTGCCATCACAACGCTGGTAATCAAGCAAAGATCCTAAGGGCTCCACTAAAGTGTATAGGTGATATACTAAAAGAAACACATGTACACATTAAAGTAGAAACAAACCAAGTAGAATACTACCATTTTGAGCAAGATTATCTATACAACTGTGAATATCCGAAACTTCCATTATGTAATATACAAACTAGTATGATACAGTAATGGCCTCTAGGGCATATACACTAACAATCTCCCACTTTCACTAAGGCCATGTACTGGCGTATCGCAGACCTATCATCTCGATCAGCCGCTCGAACCGAGCTTATGATTCGTAGAGGGTCTCCTCTCCCTGCAGGTTCTATTTGGCTTTACATGATTTTCCTGGTCATCCTTGACAGCATTCCCTCTCATCCGGTGGAGATTACTTTAGCGATGCTCAATACAGCAGAGAACAAGATCTGTAGGGTTGCTATGCATGCGCACAAGGGTCTACGAGGCATCAACCATGCCCGATTAAAAATTTAGCCGTGCCGAACAACCCGAATACGGATCTTTAAACTAGAGATTAGGCGAAAACTAACATGTTAACAACTTTAACACTAAGTGAGAGGGATTACAACCTTTGTAGATCCGGTCCTTCAGTTCATATGCTCCGTGTTGTGGTCCCTTCGCTGCGATCATCGGGTTCCGGACTCTCGAGAGGTTCCACGAAGAGAAAGATGCAACCTTTGCTTCCGATCTTCGATACTAAGATGATCTACCTTGAAGTTCCGTTAACACAAGCTAACACTCATGAAATGATGTGAACACCCTCATCTAAATGGCAAGGGAAGATGAGGATGATGAAGTAGGATTTTTTCTCTCTTTATTTATCTTTTTCTCACATTTATTCATCACTTGAAGAAAATCTAGAAAGCTTTTTCATGAAAGAATGAAGGAAGAAGAAGATGAATAATGATTAGAATTTCTTTTGTGATGAATAGTAATCAAGAATATATGATTGATTATCAAACCATGGTCAAGGATGAGAGGCTAAACCAATGTAGAGAATAAACTAGAGTTAGGGTTTAGTTAGGTCAAAGCATGAGTCATAACAAAATATCTTTATCACGACAAAATAGAATCCTTCTAGAATGAACAAGAAGGAACTAACCCTAATCAAACCCTAATCCCTTATTATCATCCTTAAACATGTTTTATAATAAATCATATAATGTCACAATAATATATATCACATATATATAATATATTTGCAACAAAAGAAAATAATACAATTAACATATATCGCATATATATCAATGTATTAATCCGGTGAGAAAAAGAATCTTTTAGTGAGCTAATATTAGTTAATGTCATTTAATATATCATATATATTATTATACATTAAATTATCGAATCAACACTTGATCCGACAATCCGGCTATATCGCATATAACCGACTAATATTTATCCGTACCGATTCATCGAATCAACACTTGATCCGATGACCCGGCTGATATCAAATATCGCGAGAATATAATACGGTATCACATATCGCATTATCCTCGGTCCCGCACATATCACATATGTGCCCCTACTCCGTTTTGCCTGAGCCAAGAAACCTCTGTGTAGGACTCTAAAGAATCGTCAATACGCCGGCAGTAGGTGATGATCATATCAAACACCCACAAGCTGCAAGCGGTCAGCTAAACGTAACCCACCCAGGTATTGAGCGCTCAGAAGATCAACAAGCAAGCCTGTACATTCTCCTGTGAATCCAAACAGTAACACTCCCGTACAGTCCGGTCTCGTCGTCTGATATGTTGCATATCTCGCCTAGGGGTGGTAAACGTCAGACCCCAGTAGCTCGATAAGTCGTGTCGATATGAGGTCTATAACAGTTCGAGAAACTACTGATAACACTTACCAGTAAATCTCAACAACCCTGGCCAGGGATTTCCGGTTATAGCCAATCGAACACAGCACAACATCAACTCCCTATACCGGGAGAGACGAATCCCCTCCTATCGCTCATTACCTCCATGTGATTCGGGACTGTACCCAAAAGCCACCTTTTTGCACGCCCTCTTGGACGTGGTATGATGGAAATCAAAGCACAGTGGGAATCACACAAGACTCTATGACGATCTCGGGTTAACAGACTACTCTGTACCAGTGTCACCGGAGAACTGCCATCTGACGTATGGTATAATACCATCTGGGAGTTCTCGGCGAGTCCGTCCAGTGTACCCAGTCTCCACTGAGCACCCGTACACCATCCTTGATGTCAAACACCGATGGATATGGGATCATCCATCGCCCATCATATGGGTCAAGATGCGTATACGCTAGTCTACTCTGGTGCATCGATGCCCTGTCTCGATACACCCACGACTAGGAACAATTATAGGATGTACTCGTCGACTACTGTGGCCCCACTAGTATGATCTCATCATAGTCCCAGTAGTCGAGTACATATCCTAAGGGCTTTATCAACATGTAATATAGAGACAATCAGAGTACATGTTAAGATAAAGTACAACCAGATAGCATACTATCATGTCGAGCAAGAAAGTCCTCCCTATATATGTCCTAGCATCTACTACAATATACATCGTATGTACAGTAATGGCCTCTAGGGCATACATATAACTAACAATCTCCCACTTGCACTAGGGCCATCTGTTGTGGTATCGCATACCCAACAATTAGCTGCGGTTGAAGTATCTCATACTCAACCATCCCGTAAAAGTCTCTACTGAGAAAAAGGCCTTTGTGAGTGGATCCGCGCTGTTGTCCTCTGCGTCTGCTCTCCTAACCTCGATCTTCCTGGAGATCAACCATCTCCATGATCAGGTGATACTGCCTAAGAATTATATCTGGATTTCTGATGGGACGATAGTTCCTCGGCTAAAGCCACAACTCCATTTTCACACAATGGTAGGAACGAAGTTCATCTCATGAACTTATATTTACCCAGACTGCCTCTTTGGTAGCATCTTTGGTAACGATGTATCTTGCCTTTAATCGTCTAGTAAGTCACGGTATCTTGCTTAGAACTCTTCCAACATACCGTCCCTCCACTGAGGGTAAAGACAATGCCTGCGACTGACATTCAGTCGTCCTTATCATCCTGGAACCTTTCCAGTGATTCTCCCCAGGATCGATTGATACCATCTCACTACAACTAGTAAGTATCTAACATCCAATTAGATCTATCTCATAGATCCAAGAACCCAGGATTTAGGAGGTATCATTTTGATCCTATATGGAGAATCCTTGTGATAAGCGGAGATTGACCGAGCATAGCATAGGAAACTCCTTCCCTATCAAGAGTATGTCATCCATGTACTCTACGAGGATCCCCACCATACTCTCTACTACCTTTTCGTATATACAAGGTTCATCTACCATTTTGATGAAGTCAAACTCTTTGACTACCACATCAAAACAGATGTTCCAACTCCGCGATGCCTGTTTTATTATATAAAACATCTTGCACACGTTTCCGCTGCTCCCACTGTCTACGAATCCCTCTGGCTGTGTACTTATAGACGTTCTCTTCTAAAACATTACTTAAAAAAGCAGTCATGACACCCAACCACCAGATATCGTAGTCATGGTATGTAGCCGTGGCAAGTAGGATCTGGATGGACTTAAGCATAGATCCTTAGAAAAGGTTTCAACATAATCCATACCTGGTCTATGATGCAAACCTTTAACAAGTCTAGCTTTGAAAGTCTCAACTTTTCCATGTACACCAAGTAATCTTCTCAAGATATACTTGCTCCTGATGGGGATTTAACCCTTCAGATAAAGCAACCAAAGTCCATACTTTATTGGTGTATAAGGATTCCATCTCAGATCGATAAGCACCCAGCCATTCTTACAGAGTCCCACTCCTGATGGCCAGCTCGAAACTAGTTCGGTCATTATCTCATGATGCAATCCTCGCTCCTACTGTCATAGAGAAACCGAAGTATCTCTCAGGTGGGTGAGGAACCCTACTAGATCGGCAGAGAAGCTGAGGTTCATTGGAAACTATTGAATCCTTTGGTTCTACCAAATCATCAGCTGCAGTTTGTATAGCTGGAACATTTCCAGTTCTACATAACAGACCTTGCCTCGAGCTTGTCCGGATTTTTCTTTTAGGCATAGGCCGGACAACCCCAAATCTTAACAAACTTAAGATATGGGCTCTTCCCTTTCCATATCACATATGAAGTGGTAGACAACTGATTTGATTTGAACCCTATTCAATAGGTATGCAACTTCACAAGTGCATAACTCTCTGAAGGAAATAGGAAACTCAGTAGTACTCATCATAGAGCACACCATATCATATAGGGTTCTATTGCTCTGCCCCGATACACCGACGTGCTGTGGTGTATACGGAGGAGTAATGCTGAGAGAGAATCTCATTCTCCTTTAGAATAGTCCAGGAATTCCGTGCTCAAGTATTCTCCTCCTTGATCTCATCAAAGGACATAATACTTATACCCGTATTTTGGTTCTCTACTTCTAACTTATATTCTGTGAATATCTCAAATGCTTCGGACTTGTGTTTCAACACATGTTTGAATCTTGGGAGATTATCAGAGAATGTAATGAAGTACAAAGAACCAGTCTTGGCATATGTAGACAGGAGACTTTCATACATCAGCATGTATCAATTCCCAAGGGTTCA
The DNA here is from genome assembly GCA_030015575.1 of Agapanthus africanus. Lineage (NCBI taxonomy): Eukaryota > Viridiplantae > Streptophyta > Magnoliopsida > Asparagales > Amaryllidaceae > Agapanthus > Agapanthus africanus. Next base: position 557,719,085 of record JASDDO010000022.1, on the reverse strand, counting down.
CTAACTCTTTCTCTGTTTCCAATAAACAGAGTTGTGGTCATTTTATCTTTGTGACATGACTGGCAAGTTTCACAAGATGTAAATTCAAACTAATTTAAATATGCATCTATATGTAACTTTGCCAGTCGGGTCGCATTGATATGACCTAGTCTACAATGCCTCAAGAAGGATTCGTTCATTTCTGAACTCTTCCTCTTGTGTGTGTTCTGTACGTTAAGAACTGTGGTTTGATTTAGAACGTCAATGCTTTTAGATAACGTGCCTGAACCGATCAACTCTTGATATAGGAAATGTTCAAAACATTATCCAACAATACAAAATTATATCCTTTCTTTACTAATAAAGAGACTGATATGATTTTGTATATCAGGTTCGGTATTTAATAACATTTGTTCAGAATCAATGTATTCTGGTAATACAGGGTAATAGTGACCAACAGACTTGGCTGCAACACTTGCACCGTTTCTGTCTCATGAAACTTATCACCCGTTCTCAGTTCTCTACCTATCTGTAGCCCATGTAACAGATTACATATACGGGATCCTGATCCGGTATCACTTACCCAGGAAGTAAAGGATACTGAAAAACAGTTCTGTGTAATGAACACACCCGAAGATGATGCATCAACATGCACTTTCTTCGTTTGGGCGGCACGAGAAATCTGGTATTCCCCAATTTCCTGCTCTGTCTTATAACAATTATAAGTTGGAGCGGGACCAATGTTCCCCAGCTCAGTATAACAAGCGGGTTCGGTCAATATATCCGTTTTATTATCTTGATTAAGGCGTGATATGGTCGCTATCTGGAGAGAGAAAGAAGAAAACACTCAACGTATGCTCTTGCAAGATTAGATTGGTTATCTAATATATCTAATCAGGATGTCTCCCACTGTTTTAGTCAAATCTTCCTTCAAACCTTAAAAGGAAAGACTAGCCGGGATTAATTACACGCTACAAGTTCGCCAATCTTTCAGCCAGGCCAGTGTCGGTACTTTGAGGGAGGTCCCCCGTGCTTTCGCACGAACCTAATTAAAGTAAACCTCGTTTTCCCAGAGGCGTAACCCCATTAACACCTTTCTAAACACCTACTTGATCGGCTAATTGTAATGTGTAAAACTCTCCCAGGAGTAACTCTTACTCTCAGCGGGTATCGGGATCCAACTATCTCATAGAAGGTATGCAATCTCATTGCAAATTTCAACACTTGAAATTCCCGATAATATTTTGCCCCAAGCGATCTATGACCTTGACAAGGTCAACAAACCATAGACCGCAAGTCAAGTTCAACCCGTCATTTCCCGATTGAATTAAACCCACCCGTACGACCCTTGACAAGGTCAACAAAGTCACACGACTACCCTAATCCAATCGCATCATATGCTTATGCAGATAAGCATAAATAGCTACCGCACACTACGCCTTGACAAGGTCAACAAACGCAGCACGAATACTATGAAGTACTTATCTGAAATGACGGAGGGCTACGACGGGTGTTTCAGAAAACCCTTTGCGTAATGAACTTGATATCGTTGTAGAATCGAGTGATTTTAAATAGAGTGTTTTTGAGGCTTTTCTAGTTTTGCTAAAGGGGTCACTCCCGGTGAAGGGATCGTCGGCCCTTTCCTCATCGAATAAGGTGCAGGATGTTTCACAAATATCACTATACAAAGCAAGAACTATAGAAGCAATCAAAAGACAAACCGAGTTTGTAGCATCTGCCAGTTATTGCTAAAGGAGTCACTCCCGGTGAAGGGATCTTGGTCCTTTCCTTATCGAATAAGGTGCAGGATGTTCTACAAGGAACACCGCGATGCAAAGCAAGAACTAGAGCTACCAGTTTTTAATTTAAACAAGTTTCTACAACATCATAGGTTTCTTTTATTTCATTAATCTTATTAATGAAGTCCCATTTTATTATGCTTCGCAAGCATCTCTTTTGAAACGAAATCTGCAATATAACATACATCTCATATATATAATATAAACATTCGTCTCAGGAAGTAATATGATCTCATCACAGAACAATGCAGCAGAAGAACATATATGAAATATTGGATATACTAGGACGTCCGTGTTTTCAATACGAGTCTGTATAAAACACGGATTCCACGGTCGCGATGAATAGCCAAACCCACATCCCTAGACCCCTACGACAGCGGCAAGTAACACTGCCAATTCTAGGGTTAGGAGACCCGGTCTCGACTCCTCGAGATGGTCTCCCACTGGACCCTAGAACCCGGTTACTTGTGCTCCCCGCCTTGGGTCTACCTAATGCGGAAAAGTAAATAATATACAACGGTGACATCTTCCGCTACCTGGAAGTGCCCCAATAAAAGAATATTACATACAAATGAATTTTACATGAATGAAAAAGAAAAAGCTCTCATCTCACAGAAAACCCCCGGCTATTCAGAACGCGACGATCCAATATAACATATCACAGCAACACATAATATCTTATATCATCAACATAAACAAGTATGCGTATCCCGATTGTCGTTGATGTATAGCAATGAAGCCGGCGATACACCACATACTACGCTTACGATCACAGAAAAGAAAGTGTAAAACTACAACAGTTGGAATCCACAATCTCTTTAGACATCGCATGCCTAACCAAATGAATTCCTTAGACATCTCATGCCTAACAATTATAAACCCCGCATTTTAATCTCATTATCGAAAACTCTTTTCAATATCAAGTCGGGCAATTCAACAAGATTCCCGATTTCCTGATCGAATGCTCGTCGCAAAATTTAGTAGACGGCCGCACCCCCAGATGCCGTCGACGAAGTGCACTAAGGCGGAACACCGCTGCCGCGAGCACCCTAACGGATGCTTTCGGCGACGGGGTTCTCCTACAGTCACTTGGTCGGGGCTATGGGGCGTGGCTGTCTATTAAGTTTACCCGGTGAGTATCCGCGTACACTACGTGATTGCGGTGGACTTTTGATCGCATCAAAATTCCGTGGCAACCGATCATCTGAGACTAAACTGCTATGTCTATAATATTCAAATCAGTTATCTCATAACTACCTGTGGATTCCAAATATTGTATCACATTCCAGATAAATAGACAAAGTTAAACTTTCCGATCGAATCATCAAACACCCAAGATTTCTCTAATATATCTCAATACTTGAAATCAGTTTAAAAACATCCATCACATGCCACAGTACCAATGGTCCAGCCGTAGAAGGGTCAAGCCAACGCCTCACATGTGGCACACCGTACTGCCCCAAACCCTAAGGTTCAAAAGGCAGTTCAAGACGGTCACATAATCGAGTTAAGGTTTGTTGTCTTCTAGAGGGTCCACCGCGTTACTTGCACGACTTAGAACATTCTTAAACACGAGAAAAAATCCAACTTTTGAAAAATTTTCCAACAGGGGAAAAAGTGAGTTATTGATATCCGTTCGAAATTTTTAACAGTTTCTAAAAGTTATCCGGACAAAACACAAAAGACGCAGTTAAAGTTCCCGATCGAATCATCGAATCCCCAATACAACCCAGAAAATTCAACAGTTGAATAAATATTAAAAATTCCCAGAAAATACAGCACTAAAAGACAAGAATTACTGTGCAAATTTCAAACAGTGAAATGACTAAAGTGCCGCGGAACCGCCGCACATGCCATGCATGTGCCGCGGTTCCGCCGCGCTTTGGTGGAATCAGGCGCACGTGCTTCACAGTAACTCTATATTTCCCTGCTGATTTTTTTGAGCATTTTTAATTTGGAAAAAATCACAGTTTTAAAAAAATTCCAGAAACTAGGGTATATCGGGTTTTCCGGGTTCGATCGGACTTTAAACTTCGTCTAGACTTCGCCGAAAGCTCTAGCTTGGCTCTGATACCACTGTAGGGTTGCTATGCATTTGCATAAGGGTCTACGAGCCATCAACCATGCCCGATTAAAAATTTAGCCGTGCCGAACAACCCGAATACGGATCTTTAAACTAGAGATTAGGCGAAAACTAACATGTTAACAACTTTAACACTAAGTGAGAGGGATTACAACCTTTGTAGATCCGGTCCTTCACTTCATATGCTCCGTGTTGGGGTTCCTTCGCTGTGATCATCGGGTTCCGGACTCTCAAGAGGTTCCACGAAGAGAAAGATGCAACCTTTGCCTCCGATCTTCGATACTAAGATGATCTACCTTGAAGTTCCGTTAACACAAGCTAACACTCATGAAATGATGCGAACACCCTCATCTAAATGGCAAGGGAAGATTTGGATGATGAAATAGGATTTTTGCTCTCTTTATTTATCTTTTTCTCACATTTATTCATCACTTGAAGAAAATCTAGAAAGCTTTTTCCATGAAAGAATGAAGGAAGAAGAAGAAGAATAATGATTAGAATTTCTTTTGTGATGAATAGTAATCAAGAATATATGATTGATTATCAAACCATGGTCAAGGATGAGAGGCTAAACCAATGTAGAGAATAAACTAGAGTTAGGGTTTGGTTAGGTCAAAGCATGGGTCATAACAAAATATCTTTATCATGACAAAATAGAATCCTTCTAGAATGAACAAGAAGGAACTAACACTAATCAAACCCTAATCCCTTATTATCATCCTTAAACATGTTTTATAATAAATCATATCATGTCACAATAATATATATCACATATATATAATATATTTGCAACAAAAGAAAATAATACAATTAACATATATCGCATATATATCAATGTATTAATCCGGTGAGAAAAAGAATCTTTTAGTGAGCTAATATTAGTTAATGTCATTTAATATATCATATATATTATTATACATTAAATTATCGAATCAACACTTGATCCGACAATCCGGCTATATCACATATAACCGACTAATATTTATCCGTACCGATTCATCGAATCAACACTTGATCCGATGACCCGGCTGATATCAAATAACGCGAGAATATAATACGGTATCACATATCGCATTATCCTCGGTCCCGCACATATCACATATGTGCCCCTACTCCGTTTTGCCTGAGCCAAGAAACCTCTGTGTAGGACTCTAAAGAATCGTCAATACGCCGGCAGTAGGTGATGATCATATCAAACACCCACAAGCTGCAAGCGGTCAGCTAAACGTAACAGCCACCCAGGTATTGAGTGCTCAGAAGATCAACAAGCAAGCCTGTACATTCTCCGGTGAATCCAAACAGTAACACTCCCGTACAGTCCGGTCTCGTCGTTTGATATGTTGCATATCTCGCCTAGGGGTGGTAAACGTCAAACCCCAGTAGCTCGATAAGTCGTGTCGATATGAGGTCTATAACAGTTCGAGAAACTACTGATAACACTTACCAGTAAATCTCAGCAAACTTGGCCAGGGATTTCCGGTTATAGCCAATCGAACACAGCACAACATCAACTCCCTATACCGGGAGAGACGAATCCCCTCCTATCGCTCATTGCCTCCATGTGATTCGGGACTGTACCCAAAAGCCACCTTTTTGCACGCCCTCTTGGACGTGGTATGATGGAAATCAAAGCACAGTGGGAATCACACAAGACTCTATGACGATCTCGGGTTAACAGACTACTCTGTACCAGTGTCACCGGAGAACTGCCATCTGACGTATGGTATAATACCATCTGGGAGTTCTCGGCGAGTCCGTCCAGTGTACCCAGTCTCCACTGAGCACCCGTACACCATCCTTGATGTCAAACACCGATGGATATGGGATCATCCATCTCCCATCATATGGGTCAAGATGCGTATACGCTAGTCTACTCTGGTGCATCGATGCCCTGTCTCGATACACCCACGACTAGGAACAATTATAGGATGTACTCGTCGACTACCGTGGCCCCACTAGTATGATCTCATCATAGTCCCAGTAGTCGAGTACATATCCTAAGGGCTTTATCAACATGTAATATAGAGACAATCAGAGTACATGTTAAGATAAGGTACAACCAGATAGCATACTATCATGTCGAGCAAGAAAGTCCTCCCTATATATGTCCTAGCATCCACTACAATATACATCGTATGTACAGTAATGGCCTCTAGGGCATACATATAACTAACAAGATCGACTGCGTTCATGAGGCATACTTGATTACAAAGCCTCTGAAGGACTACTCGATTCTGTCACGACTCAAAATTAGGCATATGGCCGGCACTTAAACCGCGTAACGTCAACTAGCATAACGCAATTTAAGTAAGCCGAAAACCAAGAAATCTAAACCATAAAAAGAAGTAAGTGATAAAACATTTTAAAAAATATTTGGAAATCTCAAGTAAAAATCTTAAATCTTAAGTTTATTTTCTTAAAAATTTCGGCAGCACCTCCTTTGCAAAAACTAGCCCCGAAACGGGTATAAACATAGGATATAAATAAAGCATCCCCAAACGGGAGCAAATCACGTCCAAAGGCGAAAACAACCACCACAAAGATATATACGACGCCGTAGCGAAGAAATAGACAATATAAATGAAAAACAACATAAAGAGGTAAAACTACATAATAAAGGCAGGCTCACACGAGCATGACACCCAGAGTCACAAAATATACAATATCGGTCCTCACAAACTCGTCTCTAAGTCAATACATGAAGTGGTAGATGGAGAGTACTAGATACAATGTGATATATAATGGATATAATCGGATAACCGCAAACCCACCTACAGCAAAAAGGCCTCACAGCCAACTGTAGCGGTATCCGCTGAAAAAATACAATAAGAAGCCCTGCCGCGACTACTCTGAAGGTCAAGCCAGCAAAACACAGTGGCACAACGGGGGTGAGTTACCAACTCGTGAATAGTAAGTAACATCATACAGATAATCGCAGGTATGCACGAACAGTGATAATCTATCACATGCAATCTGATTGCATAAGTATGGCAATATGGATATGCAACAATCATGATCAAGGTACACCATCAGGGTACTACAACTACATGAAACAATGCATATCAAATAATCCTGAGTGTGGGATAAAACATAACATCATCAATGAATCATCATCGTGGAAAATCCCGGTGTCCATCATCGACACCCTAAATCCCAATACCTCAGGCGCCGTCACTCTGATCTACCCTCATATCCGTAAATCTCATGGAACCTGAGTGCCCAACATCGACACTCGAAACATCATGAAAACCCGTGTCCAACATCGACACTTAAATCCACATAACTCGGAATCCGTCAGTCCGGATCAGCCCATATCCATCTCACGACTCCGCTCGGTATCCTACGGATAACTACCGGGTCCAAACTATCCCCGATAGGTAGTAGTCTCTCTACCAGGCTCATCGTCTACTGCACAACATACCTTTCTTACCCCGGGGTAACATACCGGGTCCACCATGAACCTGCAAACGGATCATCCATCTCCTCGAATCGGGTTTCTAACACAAATCTCAGAACCGAGAAAACTCATGGTGGACGCATCGAAATATCATATCAAGAGAAACTGGGTTTTCAAAACAATGTATACTTTCTTGAAATATCTTCATGGTTCTCAAATCCATAAATCACATGAAATCCGTATCTCAATACATAAATCCGTGAAATATGATGTATGCAGCATAGAACGGTAATATGAGCATTTCAAGGGAAAACCGCTCTTTTAAATGAATCCAGTTTTTAAATATATCATGTGGTTCCCAATTTCTCCAAAATCAAATGCAACATCATATAAAGGTGTACATGTAGCTATAGTAAGGTATAGGTGTATACATGTAAGTATGTATACATGATGCATTTCATATGCGCAATAGAACCAGAATCAACGTCTCAATGTCAATAACGAGTATAATACCACATATGTGTATATGTTGTGTGTGTCGTGGCAATTACCAACGGTGTGTGTGTAGAATACAAATTAGTGCTCGTGCAACATGAACCGTCAGTAATGGTGCAGTGTCCAATAGGTACTAAGTCAAGGCACAACAAGTAATAATATGCAATGATGCTCATGCATAATCAACTCATATGCATATAACATGTGACTATAATATCATGTCTAGCCCTCGACACTTAACGCCATACGGGCGATTTCCTCATAGATGTTAAATATACTCACCGATGATCTCGTGCTAGGTAAATCAAACCACCTGCTTTCCTTTCTTCGTAGCGTCCAAAGTGCCCGCACTCGCCCCTAATATCACACAAAACATAGCAAGTGCAACTTAGAAATCGACCAATAATACATACAAACTACGTTTAGATCGACGCACCGACTCCAACAAACTCTCAAGTGTTCGCTTAGTGGCTAACGTGTGTAGAGATATCCTAAATCAAACCTAAGTGCAGCAAGATACACCAAGAACGCGAACTGTGTCGGATATCGTAACGCGCTTAGTCGAAACTCTAAAATTTAGAAAAGTGTTCCCAGATTTTGACTACAGTCAACACTCAAAAATCAAGCAGTACCAAACACCCCTAAATACCTACAGACAGCCACCCTATAAACCACAAACCCCCAGGCTCCCAAAATTCCGGTGACGCCGGAATTCCTCTAAGTCTCACCGGTTTTCCTACGCCGGGTTGGGTCCGGGTTTCAGGTGAACACTCAGGGCCTCTAGTACAACACTACTACATTACTAGATTTTACAGTAACAATTCGTGGTGATAGCAGATTACAATGACCCCAAAATAATACTAAAAATACGATATTACACAAAAATTACATCTTTAGTGTTCTAAACAGCAACCACTGGGAAACACAACATTATAAAGTCGTAATTAACAGTTAGGGATCACTACCTTTCCACACTTGCTCAAAAACCCTAGCTTTCCATGCTCCAAGTCATCTTTAGTGGCTTAACTAGGCTTGTGAAGGGTTTTGGTGAGGTTTTGTGGTGATTTTGCTTGGTTTTATGATGGTTTGGTTAGGGTTTCAGTTAAGGGGATGAGGAAAATGAGAAGGAGAAAATAATGTGTGAATGAGAGAGTGAGATGAGAATGAGGGAGTGTATGAGTGAGGGATGGGGGAAATGAAGGTGTGAGGTTAGAGTGAGCCTTGCCCCCTTTTCTTTCCTTATTAAATGCACCCTATGCTTGCCATGCCTCATCATTTCCATATCAACCCTCTCTCTCCTTCTCTCTCTCAAGTCAACACAATTCAAACCCTTATTTTAAAAACTAAATAATTTAAATAAATACCTACAATTTAATGGAATGAGGTTAATGTGACATAGCTACTTAAGCATGGTTAACACTAATTAACCCTAGGTTAACTTGCACAAGTGTGTGCAAGCCAAAAGAAATAATAATAAAATATTAATTAATTTTTATAAATCATGTGAAAACTATTTTGGTTAACTTTTTACTAAAAACCTGCATTATCGCTTAATTTACACTAATCGCATTCTAAGGTGTTACAATCTTCCGCCCCCTTAAAGAAATTCGGTTTCCGAATTTAAAATCTTACTATGTACCTTTAAAGAGATGAGGGAATTTCTTCTGCATCTCACTCTCGGCCTCCCAAGTGACCTTTTCACTATTCGAGCCACGCCAAAGAACCTTCACAGATGGCAAGACCTTTGACCGAAGTTTCTTCACATGCCGATATAATATAACTATCGGCTGCTCGGTGAACGAAAGATCGCACTCTAGCTGAACGGTCTGGTGTTGAATCATGTGAGAAGGGTCATGAAAGTATTTGCGAAGCATCGATACATGGAATACGGGGTGAACATTCGGAAAACTGGTCGGAAGCGCCAAACGATAGGCAACGGTACCAACTCGCTCAAGAATCTCAAAAGGACCTACAAATCTGGGATTAAGCTTCCCTATCTTCCCAAATCTCATCACGCCCTTCATCGGAGAAATCCGTAGGAATACATGATCCCCCACTGCGAACTCGAGCCTGCGATGACGACGGTCGGCATAAGACTTCTGTCTGCACTGGGCTGCTCTCATCCTATCCTGAATCAACTGGATCTTCTCCATAGTCTCTTGAACTAGCCGGGGTCCCAAAATCCTGCTCTCGCTGAGTTCGGTCCAACAGACTGGTGATCGACACTTTCTACCATACAAAGCCTCAAAAGGCGCCATCTGAATTGTCTCCTGATAACTGTTATTGTAGGAGAACTCTATCAACGGCAAGTGACGATCCCAACTGCCACCAAAATCAAGCACGCATGCACGAAGCATATCCTACAGAGTCTGTATAGTCCACTCTGAATGACCATCGGTTTGCGGATGGAAAGCGGTGCTAAGACTCAATCGGGTACCCAAAGCTTCCTAAAGCTTCTGCCAAAGACGGCTAGTGAACTGGGTGCCCCTGTCGGATACGATGCATGTGGGAATGCCGTGCAAACGCACAATCTCATCAATGTACAACTGAGCATACTGAGTATAACCGAAAGTGGTCTTCGCTGGAAGGAAGTGGGCCGCTTTCGTCAACTGGTCAACAATCACCCAAATGGAGTCATACCCTTGACTAGACCTGGGTAGACCCACAACGAAATCCATGGAGATCTGTTCCCATTTCCACTCTGGAATGGGTAAAGGCTGCAACTCTCCTGCCAGTCTCTGATGCTCAGCATTGACTTGCTGACAAGTCAGTGAAGGGTTACAGCAGCGCCCCGACCATCAAGATGCGGCCAAAATGCGGAACAAAAATTTCTAAACTGGCGCTACCATTACCAGATTTACGGATCGACTATAAACCCTAAACTAGAAAACTAAGAAAAGGTTAGAATCGTTATACCGAGTTAATCTGTGTCCTTCGGTCTTCATTCCAAGCTCCTCGTGATCCTTTGATGATGTTTGGTTGCCGGTCTTCCTCCATCTCCGATGATCCACCCGAAGGAAACGGCGCAAGCTCCAATCTCGTCGAACGAGACAACCGACGCTCCAAAGTCTCTAGCGATAGAGAGTAGGGTGTATGAAAGTGTCACTACAATTTTCTGTCTACCCATGAGCTCAAGAGAGCATCCATAGAAGATGAATGGAGGTGATGAAGCTTTTGTATGAACAAAAATGGTTAAGTGTTTTGTGAACTTGAGAGAGTGAGAGAGTGGGCTAGTGTGTAATGTAATCATCAACCAAATGAAATGATCCCCATTCCCTCAAGAAGTGGCCCCCCTCTCTCCCGTCATCAAAAAATCTCACCAATTAATCAAATAAACAATGCACAAACCATACCTTGCTCCATGCTTAAGACTATGCATAATACTATGCACATTCCACCTCACACCCTCCACCTCATTTATAAGACAAATGAATTTCCAAAAATGGAAAATCATATAAATGAGGTGGCGCCTTCTAGAAGCTATTCCGTAGAAAATACGGAATACTTCCCGGTACATGTATCAAAATACATATACGCGTATTCGTACAAAAATACGAATAGCCAAGAGAGAAAACAAATAGTGAACAATAATACTAGAATACGTATATATAAATTATTAAATCAAAACCCGATTTAATAATCCGGCTTAATCCTAAGCCGCTAGTATTATCAACCGTCCGATTAAAGTCTGTGCACATATTTAATCGGATACCTGTATGTATCAACATACCTCATGTACACCATATCGCCTGAACCATGAAAACCCTCTGTGTGGGACTCTAAAGACTCGTCAATACACTGGCAGTGGGTTTAACCATAAGCACGTCAACGAAAATAGCTGTACGTAACGGCTACCCAGATATTGAGCGTAAGGGAGGCCGACGAGCAAACTCATCCTGAACCTCTACTGAGCCTGACAGTGACAATATCGGTATAATCCGGTCTGTTCGTCTAAGAGTATCGTATATCGAGTCTAGGGGGTAGATAAAATCAGACCCCCAACAACGTGATATTTAGTGTCGGTATGAAACCCCATCACCACCTGAGAAACTATCGATCCTGGATCGATAATTCTCATCCACCGTGGCCACGGATTTATGGTAATGGTCATCCGTACACAACGCGATATCAACCCCCAATATCGGGAGAGACGAATCCCCGACGATCCTATCACTGCCTCTATGTGGCTCGGGACTGTACCTAACAAAAACCTATTTGCATGACTTCTTTGAGCCGTGGTAGGGTAGTAATCAAAGCACAGTAGGAACTCATACGAGACAAAAGACGATCTCAGGTCGACAGACTAACCTGTACTGTAACGTGTTGGAAATCGTTATGCGATTTCGTCCGTTTTAGGGTAAGTTTGTCGGTATTTTCCGTTTTTACCCGAATGTGAACAAACGACCATATAGACTTGCCAGCACCTAGATTAGCTAAAATAAAGCTAGTGCGCGAACTTTGGGAGTATATGGGACGTTTTGGTTCAATTTGGTTTATCCCAATTTTTAATATTATTTTAATGCGGTATTTAAATTTTGGGAAAATAACCGTTTGCGATCTTTTCTTTAAAATCTTTAAGTTAAGCAAATCCTTCTCACTTTCACCCTAGGGTATATTGTGTGGACTAGAATTAAACTAGAAATTTAAAAGAAAAAGAAAAGAAAAGATAATGAGATGCATGCATGAGTGTGTGTGTATGTGTGTATGCATTAATGAGCATTAAGTGAAGGAAATTGCTAGGAAAGCCTCACCAATCCACCTCCTTCACCCTTGGCCGAAATTCCCTTATCCCCTACTGCCCTTGCTCATTATTCTTCATAATTTATCAATAAAATCTCACAAAACTCTCAAAATATCTGAAACTTTTCACAAAAATACCAAAAGCTTAGGAATTTCTTGATCTTGATCACTTGGAGAGGGGAAAAGCTTGGACTTGAGAGCAAAGTTGTTAGGTATAACCCCTCTACTGCTAATTTATAGTTTTTGTGTTGTTTTGATCGTTAAATTCTGCGTAGAACGTAAATTATATCGTTTGAGGCGATATCGGGTTTTTAGCGACTTTTTAGAGATATGAGTATCTGCTGTGACCTGGGAATTTTAGTGATGAAAGCAACAATTTTAGAGAGATGTGCAGGTTGACCTGAGGCACCACCAGAGAGACGGAGGCCATCCCACCGGTTTGGGCCGGCGAGCCCTAAGGAGAGGGCCGGCGACGCCGGCCGAATAGTTAGGGTTTGGGGTGGGGTTTCTGTGGTAGTTGTCTGCTATGGTTTTGGGTCTTTTGGTACTGTTGAATTTGTTAGTAAGTGCAGTATGCAAAATCTGGGATCGATTACCTATAATCGTGTGTTTTGAGTTCGCGTGATACGTGTTGCGACACGAGTCGTGTGTCGTGCTGCGACGTGCACAGTTTGGGTTTAGGTATCGTTTCGTGTGTTTGCGCTAGACGTGTATACGTGTTATGGTTTAGTGCGTTGTTACGTTTTATGATACGTAGTTTACGTTATTATGATTGCTTCTAAGTTATTCGCATTATTCCTTGTGTTTGTGATATTATAGCGTCGCAAGCGGGGACTTCAGACGCTGCGAACAAAGGGAAGCAGGTGGTCGGATCTTCATAGCTGGAGACCACAGTGTGAGTAGATTTAACATCTACGGGGAATCGCCCGTATGGCGCTACGCGTCGGGGCTAGATATGATCTGATATTAGCCGTATGCTCATTCGCTTATATAGAGACATTGCATGATTCACATTGCATATAGTTACTTGTAGTGCATGATATTATATCTGATGTACACTGCACTATTATCGACAGTCCATGTTGCACGAGCACCAATGATATGCTACACACACCCTGTTGATAATTGACATGATAGGCACAACACAATTGCTAATTCATATACCTTGCTAGTAGTTAGCGACATTAAACGGTTATACTTGTGCGATAGTACATGTTACATAGAACATACCTGTATACCTACATGCTCATATGTATACCATGCCATATTACTTGTTCGCACATATACCATGCTATATCATTTGTTCGCACATATACCATGCTATATTATTTGTTAGCACATATACTTTGCTATTGATTTATGATCAGTTTGTATTGCATATATATCAGTGGTATGGGACGCTGTGTATATATGTATTCTGGATTTAGATATTATAGATTGTATTGCATATATATCGGTGGTATGGGACGCCGTATATATATGTATTTGTATTGCATATATATCGGTGGTATGGGACGCCGTATATATATGTATTCTGGATTTGGATTCTTGGGATCCGCGAGATACATTATATGGACTTATGCATTTGAGATGCGATATGGGAAATTAAGGTGTCGATGCGGGCACTTAATTTCCGAGAGATATATGGGATTTGACAGACCGATACGTGGAAACGCAAGTATCGAGGTGGATACTTGGTTTTCGAGGAACGTATGGATAGTTGACAGACCGATACGTGGAAACGCAAGTATCGAGGTGGGATACTTGGTTTTCGAGGAACGTATGGATATTATGTTTTTGGGTGTCGATGTTTGACACTCGGGTTTCATTGAGATGTACAGTATCTGAGGGCCGATCTGAGGGCCGATCTGAGTATTTTGGGATTTGGGTGTTGTTGAGATACACCGTATCTTTCATGCTGATGATATGCGCATGAGATTATTTACTTTCCGCACTCAGTATTATATTGATATGGATATCATGATAGTTGTATATTCATATTGTCATACTCATGCTATCAGTTCACATGTTATTGATTATTGATGCTAGTGCATACTTGCGATTACTGTATGATGTTAATTACTATTCACGAGTTGGCAACTCACCCCCGTTGTGCCACAGTTTTGCAGGACTTACCCTCTGAGTAGTCGCGGCGGGGCAGCTTATCATCATCTCTTTTGGGGATACCGCTACCTTGGGCAGTGAGGCCGTTGCTTTATAGGTGGGTTTGCGGTTATCCGTTGTACTTGTATATCATTTTGGGTTGGATCTAGTATTCTCCATCTACTTGTTGTATATGACTTAGAGACGACTTGTGAGATATCAGTGATGTATTATATTGGTTTTGGGAACCGTGCTCGTAGAAGCAGGTTATTGTGGATATGTATACTTTTTGATATAGTCGTTCTCTTTGATATTTCTTCGCTTTGGCGTCGTATACTTGTTGTGGTGATTGTCTCCGCCGGTGGGCGTGATTTTTCTCCCACTTGGGATGTTTATTATATTATCTGTGTTGTACCCGTTTTTTTTTCGGGGCTAGTTTTACAAAGGAGGTGCTGCCGAAATTTTTATGAAAGAAAACTAGAGTTAGAAATTTTAAATGGCGACTCCTAAAACTTTTAAATTTTGTTTTCTCCGTTGATCCAGTTTTGGGTGGTTTAGATTTCTGGGTTTTCGGCTTACTTAAGTTACGTACGCCTTTAGACGTTACGTAGTTTAAGTGCCGGTTACGGGCCGAATTTGCGGGTCGTGACAAAGTTGGTATCAGAGCGTTAGGTTTTACCTTTCGGAGTCTAGGATGACCTTGGTATGATGGAGTAGGTGGCTTAAGCAGAGTGACGTAGCGTGTGTATGTTCCGCGGCATACTTACGACACGGTACTCCGCCTAAGTGACCTTAGGACTTGTTTATTGATATTCCTTCCGTGATTGATATACATCTTGTGATTCGATTTCCGTTTCCTTATCGAATCTTGTTTCAATTTTTAGCCCATATGCCGCCGAAGACTACGAGGGCTCAGAGAGCGGCCGCGAGGGCCGAGGTCAGAGTTGACTCGCCTGAGGCGAGGACTGACCGGGATGGTACGCCTGTTGTACCGGAGTATATTGCTTTGATTGGAGCTGGTATGCAGGATCTGCGCCAGATTGTGGGGACTTTGGTAGAGACCATCCGAGCGCAGGGGCAGGCAGTTGTTCCACCCGCTGCGGTGGCCACGGTGGTACCTACAGTTCCGATAGTCGCAGTTGCAGCTCCGGGGGTTATTGCTGTGTCATTGACGGATTTCATGAGGCTGAGACCTCCGGTGTTTACGGGTACAGATGTTGCCGAGGATCCGCAGTCGTTTATCGACCGGATGGCCAGGATTTGTCGCTCACTCCGATGTTCCGACGAGAGATGGGTAGAGTTTGCCAGTTTTCGTCTGGAGGGCATGGCCCAGAAGTGGTGTGAGTCGATGGAGAGAGGCAGAGCCGCTGGTCTTGCTCCTAT
This sequence comes from Agapanthus africanus, assembly GCA_030015575.1. Lineage (NCBI taxonomy): Eukaryota > Viridiplantae > Streptophyta > Magnoliopsida > Asparagales > Amaryllidaceae > Agapanthus > Agapanthus africanus. The sequence goes on along the minus strand of JASDDO010000022.1, from coordinate 557,703,106 downwards.
GACCTGGGCTGAGTTTGTGACGTCTTTTCTCGTTCGTTTTCTTCCACCGAGCGTTAGAGATGCGCGAGCGCGCCGATTTGAGTCTTTACGTCAGACGCCGGGGATGACGGTGTCGGATTATGATGTTTTGTTTACTGAGCTGTCGATATATGCTCCATACCTGGTGGCGACGGAGGAGATGAGGGTGAAGAGGTTTGTTCGAGGCCTACTTACCCAGATATTCTTAGCCATCAGTGTTCAGCATTGTGACACGTATGCGGCAGCGGTGGATGCAGCTCTTTCGGTAGAGGAGCGTCTAGCTGAGTTATCAGTTGTTCCGGGACCAAAGAGAGTTCGTATAGGTGATGTGGCAGCGAGGCAGACGTTTAGACGTCGAGACAGTTTTCGTTCTGATAGTGGCGGTTCGGGACGAGGCAGGCTTTATGGTTCTTACCCTCAGGATGATCGGCAGTTTACTTCGGGATGTTACCGGTGTGGTAGTTTGGGTCATCGGGTTTGAGATTGTATAGAGCCGCATGTGAACGAGTCAGCTGTACCGCAGATTACCTTACCACCTTCTCCACCTCAGAGAGCGTTGCCTCTTGTTCCTGTAGTTGCGCCGCGTCAGACTCCTGTTCAGCGAGGTCGTGGTCGCGGAGGTTTTGTACCGAGAGGACGAGGTGGCAGAGGCAGAGGACAGCCAGTAGCCGGTAGAGGTCAGGCTAGGGTTTTTGCCTTGACTCACCAGGACGCTCAGGCGTCCAATGCCGTGGTTTCAGGTACTCTTTCTGTATGTTCTTATGATGCGCATGTTCTTTTTGATCCGGGATCCACGCATTCGTATGTTTCTACGCACTTCGTGCCGAGGTTAGGCCGAGAGTCGTGTTTGCTGGATCAGCCGCTGATCGTGACTACTCCTGTGGGAGAGTCGTTTGTTGCGCGTTATGTGTTTCGATCTTGTGTCGTCCATATTGGTGACAGAGATCTGCCCGTCGACTTGATCCTTCTGGAGATGTTGGACTTCGACGTTTTGTTGGGCATGGATTGGCTAGCTACTTGCTATGCGTCCGTGGACTGCCGCGAGAAGACAGTTAGATTTTGTTTTCCCGGCGAGTCGGTGTTTGTTGTGCAGGGGGACCGTAGTGCCGCCCCTCACAGCTTGATTTCTGTTGTGTGCGCTAGTCGGCTTTTGAGGAGGGGATGTCGGGGATTCTTGGCGTTCATTCATGATACTGGAGCCACAGTGGAGTTGTTGGACCAGGTTTCTACCGTGCGAGAGTTTCCCGATGTTTTTCCCGATGAGCTACCTGGGATGCCGCCAGAGCGCGATATTGAGTTTTGCATTGATCTTATTCCTGGCACGGAGCCTATTTCTATACCGCCTTATCGGATGGCTCCGGCAGAGCTTAGAGAGCTTAAAGATCAATTGCAAGAGTTGCTTGATTTGGGTCTTGTGCGTCCGAGTGTTTCGCCGTGGGGAGCTCCTGTTCTGTTCGTCAAGAAGAAGGACGGCAGTTTGAGGCTATGTGTGGATTATCGTCAGTTGAACCGTGTTACGGTGCGGAACAGGTATCCTTTACCCCGTATTGACGATTTATTCGATCAACTCCAAGGTGCGAAACATTTTTCGAAGATTGATTTGCGTTCGGGTTATCATCAGTTGCGGGTTCGGGATGATGACATTCCGAAGACTGCTTTTCGTACACGCTATGGGCATTATGAGTTTTTGGTGATGTCGTTCGGACTCACCAATGCGCCAGCAGCGTTCATGGATCTGATGAACCGGATTTTCAGGCCGTTCCTCGACCAGTTCATTATCGTGTTTATTGATGACATACTGGTTTACTCTAGGAGTCGAGAGGAGCATGAGCAGCACTTGGGGATTACTTTGCAGATATTGAGAGAGCATCAGTTGTATGCTAAATTCTCAAAGTGCGCGTTTTGGCTTGATCGAGTTGACTTCCTGGGTCATGTGGTGACTAGTGATGGGATTCTTGTGGACCCGAGGAAGATCGAGGCTGTACAGCTTTGGCCCAGACCTGGATCGGTGACTGAGGTCCGCAGCTTTTTGGGCTTAGCTGGTTATTATCGCCGTTTTGTGCAGGATTTTTCGAGTATCGCTGCACCGCTGACTGGATTGACCCGGAAGGGGGTTCCTTTTCTCTGGACTGATGCGTGCGAGCAGAGTTTTCAGGAGTTGAAGACTCGGTTGACGACAGCACCAGTTCTTTCTTTACCTTCTGGATCGGGAGGCTACGTTGTGTATTGTGATGCTTCTCGAGTGGGGCTCGGCTGTGTTTTGATGCAGCATGATAGGGTGATTGCATATGCTTCTAGGCAGCTGAAGAAGCACGAGCAGAATTACCCCACTCACGATCTAGAGATGGCTGCGGTAGTATTTGCGTTGAAGATCTGGAGGCACTACTTGTATGGGGAGTCGTGTCAGATCTTCACGGATCACAAGAGTCTGAAGTACATCTTCCAGCAGAGAGATCTGAACCTGAGACAACGCCGATGGATGGAGCTAGTAAAGGATTATGATTGTGAGATCCTTTATCACCCGGGCAGGGCGAATGTGGTAGCCGATGCTTTGAGTCGTAGGCCCGTGGGTAGCTTGTCCCAGCTGAGCGCCGTTCAGTATCAGTCTTCTGCAGATTGGCAGCTCTTGTGTGATAGTAGAGTGCAGTTCGAGTTTACCTCCACTGGGGGACAGTTTGCTCATGTCCGTGCCCGTCCTCTACTTGTTGATCGTATTCGTGAGGCGCAACCCAGTGATGCTCGTTTGTCTGAGATTCTTGAGCTTGTTCGACGGGGTACAGTTTCGGAGTTCATGATTGATGACCAGGGTGTGCTACGATGCGGGACTCGCTTGTGTGTACCGGATGTTGATGGGTTGAGACGCGAGATCCTAGAGCAGGCACATCAGTCGACTTTTAGCGTTCATCCAGGTTCCACCAAGATGTATCGAGACTTGAGAGACTACTACTGGTGGGAGGGGATGAAGCGCGATATTTCGGACTTCGTTTCGAGGTGCCTGACTTGTCAACAAGTCAAGGCTGAGCATCAGCGACCGGCTGGAGAGTTGCAACCTTTACCCATTCCGGAGTGGAAATGGGAGCAGATTTCCATGGACTTTATTGTGGGTCTACCCAGGACCAGTAGAGGGTATGACTCCATTTGGGTTGTTGTAGACCGGTTGACGAAAGCGGCTCACTTCCTTCCAGTGAAGACCACTTTCGGCTATGCTCAGTACGCTCAGCTTTATATAGATGAGATTGTGCGTTTGCACGGTGTTCCCACATGCATAGTATCCGACAGAGGTACCCAGTTTACTAGCCGTCTATGGCAGAAGCTTCAGGAAGCTTTGGGTACCAGTTTGAGTTTTAGCACCGCTTTTCATCCGCAGACAGATGGTCAGACGGAGCGGACTATTCAGACTCTGGAGGATATGCTCCGTGCGTGTGTGCTTGATTTTGGGGGCAGTTGGGATCGTCACTTGCCGTTGATTGAGTTCTCCTATAATAACAGCTTTCAGGAGACTATTCAGATGGCACCTTTTGAGGCTTTATATGGTAGGAAGTGTCGATCGCCAGTCTGTTGGACCGAGCTTAGTGAGAGTTTGGTGTTGGGACCCCAGCTTGTTCAGGAGACTACGGAGAAGATCCAGCTGATTCAGGACAGGATGAGAGCAGCCCAGTGCAGGCAGAAGTCTTATGCCGACCGTCGTCGTCGCAGACTTGAGTTCGCAGTGGGAGATCATGTATTCCTGAAGATTTCTCCGATGAAGGGCGTTATGCGATTTGGGAAGAGAGGGAAGCTCAGTCCCAGATTTGTAGGTCCTTTCGAGATCCTTGAGCGAGTAGGTTCGGTTGCTTATCGTTTAGCGCTCCCACCTAGTTTTCCAGATGTTCACCCCGTTTTTCATGTGTCGATGCTTCGAAGATACCTTCATGATCCTTCCCATATGATTCAGCACGAGACCGTTCAGCTTGAGCGTGATCTTTCGTTCACCGAGCAGCCGATAGTTATTTTGGATCGGCAGGTGAAGAAACTTCGGTCTAGGGACTTGCCTTCAGTAAAGGTTCTGTGGCGTAGTCCGACTGGTGAGGAGATCACTTGGGAGATCGAGAGCGAGATGCGGGAGAGATTCCCTTATCTTTTTGAAGGTACGTTCTTGTATGAAATTATAATTCGGGGACCGAATTTCTATAAGGGGGGGAGATTGTAACGTGTTGGAAATCGTTATGCGATTTCGTCCGTTTTAGGGTAAGTTTGTCGGTATTTTCCGTTTTTACCCGAATGTGAACAAACGACCATATAGACTTGCCAGCACCTAGATTAGCTAAAATAAAGCTAGTGCGCGAACTTTGGGAGTATATGGGACGTTTTGGTTCAATTTGGTTTATCCCAATTTTTAATATTATTTTAATGCGGTATTTAAATTTTGGGAAAATAACCGTTTGCGATCTTTTCTTTAAAATCTTTAAGTTAAGCAAATCCTTCTCACTTTCACCCTAGGGTATATTGTGTGGACTAGAATTAAACTAGAAATTTAAAAGAAAAAGAAAAGAAAAGATAATGAGATGCATGCATGAGTGTGTGTATGTGTGTATGCATTAATGAGCATTAAGTGAAGGAAATTGCTAGGAAAGCCTCACCAATCCACCTCCTTCACCCTTGGCCGAAATTCCCTTATCCCCTACTGCCCTTGCTCATTATTCTTCATAATTTATCAATAAAATCTCACAAAACTCTCAAAATATCTGAAACTTTTCACAAAAATACCAAAAGCTTAGGAATTTCTTGATCTTGATCACTTGGAGAGGGGAAAAGCTTGGACTTGAGAGCAAAGTTGTTAGGTATAACCCCTCTACTGCTAATTTATAGTTTTTGTGTTGTTTTGATCGTTAAATTCTGCGTAGAACGTAAATTATATCGTTTGAGGCGATATCGGGTTTTTAGCGACTTTTTAGAGATATGAGTATCTGCTGTGACCTGGGAATTTTAGTGATGAAAGCAACAATTTTAGAGAGATGTGCAGGTTGACCTGAGGCACCACCAGAGAGACGGAGGCCATCCCACCGGTTTGGGCCGGCGAGCCCTAAGGAGAGGGCCGGCGACGCCGGCCGAATAGTTAGGGTTTGGGGTGGGGTTTCTGTAGTAGTTGTCTGCTATGGTTTTGGGTCTTTTGGTACTGTTGAATTTGTTAGTAAGTGCAGTATGCAAAATCTGGGATCGATTACCTATAATCGTGTGTTTTGAGTTCGCGTGATACGTGTTGCGACACGAGTCGTGTGTCGTGCTGCGACGTGCACAGTTTGGGTTTAGGTATCGTTTCGTGTGTTTGCGCTAGACGTGTATACGTGTTATGGTTTAGTGCGTTGTTACGTTTTATGATACGTAGTTTACGTTATTATGATTGCTTCTAAGTTATTCGCATTATTCCTTGTGTTTGTGATATTATAGCGTCGCAAGCGGGGACTTCAGACGCTGCGAACAAAGGGAAGCAGGTGGTCGGATCTTCATAGCTGGAGACCACAGTGTGAGTAGATTTAACATCTACGGGGAATCGCCCGTATGGCGCTACGCGTCGGGGCTAGATATGATCTGATATTAGCCGTATGCTCATTCGCTTATATAGAGACATTGCATGATTCACATTGCATATAGTTACTTGTAGTGCATGATATTATATCTGATGTACACTGCACTATTATCGACAGTCCATGTTGCACGAGCACCAATGATATGCTACACACACCCTGTTGATAATTGACATGATAGGCACAACACAATTGCTAATTCATATACCTTGCTAGTAGTTAGCGACATTAAACGGTTATACTTGTGCGATAGTACATGTTACATAGAACATACCTGTATACCTACATGCTCATATGTATACCATGCCATATTACTTGTTCGCACATATACCATGCTATATCATTTGTTCGCACATATACCATGCTATATTATTTGTTAGCACATATACTTTGCTATTGATTTATGATCAGTTTGTATTGCATATATATCAGTGGTATGGGACGCTGTGTATATATGTATTCTGGATTTAGATATTATAGATTGTATTGCATATATATCGGTGGTATGGGACGCCGTATATATATGTATTTGTATTGCATATATATCGGTGGTATGGGACGCCGTATATATATGTATTCTGGATTTGGATTCTTGGGATCCGCGAGATACATTATATGGACTTATGCATTTGAGATGCGATATGGGAAATTAAGGTGTCGATGCGGGCACTTAATTTCCGAGAGATATATGGGATTTGACAGACCGATACGTGGAAACGCAAGTATCGAGGTGGATACTTGGTTTTCGAGGAACGTATGGATAGTTGACAGACCGATACGTGGAAACGCAAGTATCGAGGTGGGATACTTGGTTTTCGAGGAACGTATGGATATTATGTTTTTGGGTGTCGATGTTTGACACTCGGGTTTCATTGAGATGTACAGTATCTGAGGGCCGATCTGAGGGCCGATCTGAGTATTTTGGGATTTGGGTGTTGTTGAGATACACCGTATCTTTCATGCTGATGATATGCGCATGAGATTATTTACTTTCCGCACTCAGTATTATATTGATATGGATATCATGATAGTTGTATATTCATATTGTCATACTCATGCTATCAGTTCACATGTTATTGATTATTGATGCTAGTGCATACTTGCGATTACTGTATGATGTTAATTACTATTCACGAGTTGGCAACTCACCCCCGTTGTGCCACAGTTTTGCAGGACTTACCCTCTGAGTAGTCGCGGCGGGGCAGCTTATCATCATCTCTTTTGGGGATACCGCTACCTTGGGCAGTGAGGCCGTTGCTTTATAGGTGGGTTTGCGGTTATCCGTTGTACTTGTATATCATTTTGGGTTGGATCTAGTATTCTCCATCTACTTGTTGTATATGACTTAGAGACGACTTGTGAGATATCAGTGATGTATTATATTGGTTTTGGGAACCGTGCTCGTAGAAGCAGGTTATTGTGGATATGTATACTTTTTGATATAGTCGTTCTCTTTGATATTTCTTCGCTTTGGCGTCGTATACTTGTTGTGGTGATTGTCTCCGCCGGTGGGCGTGATTTTTCTCCCACTTGGGATGTTTATTATATTATCTGTGTTGTACCCGTTTTTTTTTCGGGGCTAGTTTTACAAAGGAGGTGCTGCCGAAATTTTTATGAAAGAAAACTAGAGTTAGAAATTTTAAATGGCGACTCCTAAAACTTTTAAATTTTGTTTTCTCCGTTGATCCAGTTTTGGGTGGTTTAGATTTCTGGGTTTTCGGCTTACTTAAGTTACGTACGCCTTTAGACGTTACGTAGTTTAAGTGCCGGTTACGGGCCGAATTTGCGGGTCGTGACATGTACACATGTCACCTGGGAACTGCTATCTGACAATAGGTATAATACCAACTAGCAGTTTCCCGGCAAGTCCGTCCAGTGTACTCATAACCCAATGAGCACCTGTATACTATCTTAGGTGAACAAACTAATACCAATGGCTTGTGAGACCTGGCCACCACCCCTCATCGGGGTCTCGATCAGTATACACTAGTCTACACTGGAGTATCGATGCCCGGTCTTGATACTCCCATGACTAGGGACATTTAAGGATGTGCTTATAGACCCCAGCTCCCACATATATGATCGCCATCATAATGCTGGCAGTCAAGCAAGAATCCTATGGGCTCTAAAAGCATGTACATGATGATAAAGACAAACCAGATAGCATACTATCATCTTGAGTAAGACTGTTTTATCGGTATAGATCCTACCTCAATCATCATAATCACAAGTCCGCGACTATGATAATTGCCTTGAGGGCACTATAGCCAACAATCTCCCACTTGCACTTAAGGCCAATTATTGCGATATCGCATACTCACAGCCCGTGTGATACCGAACACCCAACTTCTCTACTAATCATTTTCGCAAAGCCCGTTTGTGAAAATGATTGCGTTCGAGAAATAGCCTCAGTGAGTGGATCCGCTCCAATGTTTCTTTCTGTATCTCTCAGTATCTCAACTTCGCGGAGAAGACTATCTCCCGAAATGAGCAATACCTGTCTTAGAATTTGTCTGGATATCTGATGGGACCCAGTTCTCAAATGAACTCCAAATCCAGCAAATCTCCTAGACTGTATCATCCATTAAATTTAATCAGTTATATGCGCCATGCCTTCCTCAGTATCCGCTTGGACCACCTGTCCAACATACTGTCCCTCAAAGGAGGGAAAAACTGTAACTCTGATAGTCACTCTGTCATCCAGGTCACCTTAGAAGCCTGAAATGATAACCGTCTCCTGAAGGAGGCTGCCGTTACCATATCACAAGAACATCCATTTATGTTCAACAACTGCTTCCCAATGTGTCTCCAGAATTGGATTAATAAATCTGCTTATTGCATCTAGTGCAAAAGCAATATCTGGTGTGGTACTCGACATTTCATGATTAACTCAATTGCCTAAGCAAGTGATATGTTAATCATGCAGATCCCTCTCCCCCTTTAGTTTGCAAGACACCTTTAGAGAGGGTGACTCCATCACCTGCAGGTACACCACCATGCCATGGGTCGTCCATTCTAAAATACCTTTAGAATAATGTCAAATTATCCAGATTAGGATACTTCCCAAATCTAGATCTAAAACCATAGATCTAGTTACCAGAAACCATGATATTACATCCATATCTTATGTGGAGAAACAACTTTGTGACAACCACAGTATAACCGATCGTAGTACAGGAATATCTCTTCCTATCAAGTGCATGTCATCCTAAATACCAGGACATCACACCCTACTACCTTCTTACCAGATCCATATCCTATTCTGATGAAGTCAAAGCCTATGACTGTCACATCAAAATAGATGATCTATTTCTGCTATACCTGCTTTAGTCTATAAATAGACATAAGCTACTTGTCCACTATGGTTCCGCTGCTCCCACTGACTACAATAACCCTCTGGCAGAGTCATATACATATGCACTTCCAAAGCTAGTTTAGAACGACGCTATACTCATCCTCCTGCCGGGTCTTATAGTCTAGGACAGCAGCAAATGGCAAGTCTGGGTAAACAAGAACCTCCCTGTCACCGTCTCTGAGAAGACCGAAGTACCTCTCGGGTGCCTGAGGTTACCCACCAAATCTGTGGAGTGGCTAATGGAACATCAAATCCAATTGAATCCTTAGGTTCTATTAAATTTCCAGTAATCGTTTGTGGTTCTGGAATAACCTCCAGTTCAACCATACTCCCACTTATGTTTTCTGAAAAAGTCCATTTTACTAAAACTGTGGCGAGTCAAGAACAATATAAATATCGATCTTCCTGATGGTAGAAAATTATCCCTCGTCAAAGCCCGGGATAACTGATCGGTACGTCTTCTTCCTTCGCATTCATTTATACATATTTTTGCATTTGCATACTTATTTGAAAACCCATAAAAAATTGAAAAATTTCTAAAATTATAAAAATTAATGTATTCAATTTTGGCTAATTGACTTGAGTTTGACAAATAGGGTAACTGACTAGGAACAACTAGATCTTAGACTTAGTGAATTAAAAACCCTAAAAATAACCTTCCTTAGAGTTTAACGGTAGAAAGTATATGCCTTGTAGTTTATTTAGAAATAGGCAAATTTTGGGTTCACTTCTTGGGCTAAGTCAAAATAAGGGAAGAGTATTGATGTTCTTATTAGAGTATAAGTTTGAAAAATAGTTCCTAGCTTAAGTCTAGATTCTGAAAACGTATACCCAACAAAATGCACAATCACGCACCTTGAAACTTGGAATAGTAGAAGAGACCTTGAAATGCTCTTGTCTAAAGTCCTTAGTACGAAGAAAATAAAAGAAAAAAAAGTGTGAATAAAGAATAAAAAAATGGACACTGGTTTTTGTGATTACTTAAGGCTGTAAAAATAGAAAAATATTTAGCGAGGGTGCTTCATCATCTAGTGCCTTAGACCAACTGGTTTGGGAGTCACTGCTAAAAGCCTTGGGTGTTGCAAAACTAGGAAGTACGCTTTAAAGTGCTAACGCATCTTATAATCGGTCATTGGTACCTCAAGAAGTATTAACGGTCGCATGAAGGATGTGTAAGCAAAAATTCAATTAAAAATTCACCAACTAATTAGTACTTTGGACAACGGACAAGGGTATAATTGCTTGATTTGAATTTCCAAGTGTAAGGGTGATTTATACACACACGTAGGGGTATGTGATTGGGATTTAGATAAGAGAGAGGAATGAAGAATAGAACTTGTATCTTTAATAGAGTTGATAAAAATTCCTAAGTGGAGATGGAACCCTAGAAGGAAAACTTAAGAAATGCCGAAAGCTAAGTAGGTCTGCAGAACATATATGATCTTAAGTTAAATGATGAGGAAGTGTAAAGAATATGGGTGGATAGTTTACAAGTCAAAAGATAATATAATTCCTTGTTAGAAAACCTAATTGGAGAACAAAAGTCAATGGGCCGAGTTGATAGGATTTTGTGGGTGTAATCCGCTGAAAACCCTAAGGAGACAACACTCCTCCTACTAGGGACACCTAGAGGTTTAACGGCTTGTTGCACGTGCTCAGTGCAATCGCGTTTCCCTGCGAAAGTGCGGTTTGGATTTTAGTGAATAAAAATAAGTTTGCTCGAGGACGAGCAAAAGATAAGTTTGGGGGTATTTGGCGCTAGAGGAAGTGGTGAGTATTCCCGCCTGTCACGCGGGTGACCCGGGTTCGATCCCCGGCAACGGCGCCATTTGATTGGTTGATTTAGCGTGCTTGTGCTTGCGTTTTCTAAAAGGTAGATCAAAAATATTTGTAACCGCAATCAAGAACGGCGTCGCATGAAGCTAGCCGGTGAGTACGGGTCGGTCCACAGGGATGTTGTGAATTTCCTAATCGCGCTAACGAGTTAATTCCGAAGGGTGTTCGGATTGATTATTAAATCTAAAAATTGAAATTGTATGATACTAGAATTAGAAACTTGCTAGGATTAAGTTTAGGGAAAATTTGGTAAACAAAGATCTACATCTCTTTCCAATGCCATTAATTAAATGTATCATATTAGTGTTATGGTAAATCTTAACAAAGGGGATTAGGATGATTGGGAAGATTGATTCTTCCTCTAGATCCTTGTCCTTCCTTTCTTAATCTTTACCCTAACCTCCATAGAAAACTTTAAAATCCGGGCCTTTATACTACGATATCACCGCTACCTCGAGGGATAGGGTGCCGTAGGGAGCGGAATAAGAAGGTGTGCATGGAGTTCTAATTTTCATAAAAGATTGGCAAAGAAAAGAGACGAGAGATCTTCGTCTCTCAAATCCTTCCCCATTCCTAACCCTAACAAGCAAGGAAACTACTCACTCATTAGGGAATTTAAAAACATCTATCTAGGACAGAGGATAAAAATTACCCAGGGCAAGAATTGAAATCTAAACTAGAGCAAGGAATTAAATCTACTTACAGATGCATCTCTCCAATCATCAACGCAGGGTTGTTAGATCTGAATTCATGAATTGAAAAGAAACACCGATGCTCTCCATAAAGAATTCTCAATTTATTATTAAAAGGAGGCATGAGAAATTACAATGAGTAAAGTTCCTATTTATAGAGAATAGGAAACCCTAGGTTACAATTGATTTGCATGTCTACATTTACCAAAATATCCTTAGGAAGACCTAGTCAAAGTAGACTTCAAGCTTTGGTAAAATTTTATGTCTCTGTCTCTTTAAAGAAAGTATTGGGCCTTGGATCTTTGGGCTTCCTTATTATTTGGTTCTTTATTAAAATAGCTTCTATATTTCTTCCAGATCTCCAGTGAATAATTGCGGTGGACTTTTAACCGTTCGCTTTGTAATCTTGGACCTTGCATTGCCTTGTACTTTGTGAATTTTATCTTTGATGTAGGCTTGATCAAGAGTCTTCTGTTTGTTGGTCAAAGTCCACTTTTGCATCGTCTTTTCATTGTTTTCACTGTTTTCTGTCCAAGAACCTGTAACCTGTAATATGTAGCAGGCATGCGTCAAAAGCACCTGTTTATTTATAAAAAGAATAAGAATGGGGAATATAATAATACAATATTATGGTGTGAACAATAACCCACGAACAGCCATTACTAAAACGTGCCTTGAGTTTATCCGGATTCTGGTTTTAAGCATCAGCCGGACAACTCCCTATACCTTAACATCGTCAAGATATAAATTGATTCTATATATATCTGATATAGAAACAAAAACACTAATTTAATTGGAACCAGATTCAAAATCATGCAACTGTCTCCAGTGCACCAACCAAATGGAAAGAGGACAATCAACATTACTCATCTAGGAGTGCATATATATATGAGTAACCCGAAAGAGAAGCAAGTTCTCAAAAATATTACTATTAACTGAATACCAAACACAAGTATCTACATCTTCGACTTCCTCGAAGAATCCTGATACTTACAATAAATAGTTCTATACTTTATTCTTATACCTATAACTTCTCAAAATCTGAACTTTGCATTTCAACGAAATACATGTCTAGAATCAGAGAAGTTATGAGTAAACAGAATACAGTGCGAGTACCAACCCCATTGTCCTAATGGACACTGGACAACATACAATATTTCGTATAAGTCCCCTGAGTTCAATAACTCAAACTCTGTGCGTCGTAGGTTGAAAAACTGTACTAAGGTTAAGAAGAATTACACCGCTGTTGAATACACCTTACCTAATCACGAGCTGATATAGGTAAATGTCACAGACATAATATCAAAAAGTTATATCTCACTTTATAAAATAAATGTACAGATATATCAGTTTGAAATTGGTGCATAACAACGGATATTCAAAACCAAATATTTTCCTTCCGGCAAAATCCAGATGATTTCCTCAAATATCACCAATTACAATGAATTCCGATATAAAGAGGATCTAATCACCCAATTCCCAATATCTTACTCCCACTCACCATCTTTAATAATATAGAGATGTGAGAAACTGATCTGGTAAATACATACCCAGGAGTTAGATTCCAATTGGGAAAACAGTTTTCAATTAACATCGCACAGTGAAACTGAAACATGAAAATGTTTCAAAAGGGGTTAACTGGTATTCCTAGTAATGCCTCTTCCACTATCCCGATTCATGACAGTAACCATATACTTAACTGCCCTCACTGCAATCCTTTTATTATGTCTTTACTTATTACCTTCTGTACACCTCATTTACGCTAATTGGTTTTCTTCATTCCCTACCCTTCGGCACCAGCCTGAGGTTTTGAAGAAGACTATCCAATAAGCGTAATAGGTGTACTCTCCTAATCTTAGGATCCCTCACATCCTGAGAGAAGGTAAAGAGAAAAGACAACTGAATAATCCTATCCAATTTCTCTTGAACCGGAAACCATCCCCGAATCTGGAACGAATTCCTTCGATTTCGTATGTAACTATACGATGGCATATCCAATGGAAGTGGATATCCGTAGTGATACGGAGTGTTTTAGAGAGATGCAAAGTGGATATAGGAGTGGCAGGGGTATATACGGTCTTTGTTGTGAATGATGGTGATCGCAATTTCCATTGCCATTATTCTAATCCTTTTATATGTCTTTACTTATCACCTTCTGTACACCACAGTTAAGCTTGTTGGTTTTCTTCCTTCACTGCCGTTCGGCACCAGCCTATGGTCTGGAGGAAGACTATCCAATAAGCTCAATAGATGTACCCTCTTCTAATCCTAGGAGCCCTCACAACCTGAGTGAAGGTAAAGAGAAAAGACAACCAAATAATCATATTCAATCTCTCCAGAACCAGAATCCATCCTCGAAAATTTCCTTCGAGTTCGTATGTAACTATACGATGGATTTATCCAATGGAAGTGGATGTTCGTAGTGATACGAGATGTTCTGGAGAAACTTAAAGGTGATATAGAAGTGGCAATGATGTATGCAACACCGTGACATTCCAAAAGTCAAAGTGTTTTAAGAAGGTTCGGTTAACTTTGTTTCATGAGTTTTAGTCAAAGGTCGAGTCATAGTCGCAGCCAGAGAGAGAGAGAGAGAAAAGAAACACTCAGCGTGCACTCTAACCTAGATCAGAATGGTTAATCATTTTATCAAATCTGGATGGCTCCCACTGTTTCCTCGAATTCTCCTCCAAACCCAAAAGGAGAATTAGTCGAAATTACCCGAGGAGTAATCCTACTCATCAGTAGGAATCGGGATCCAACTACCATCGTATGATAACTTGATGGAAGCCACTCAAGTTACCACACTCCAGAAGGTATGCGCAAGCCTGGCAAGTTTCCTGTATGTTTGAAACTCCCGATGTGATTTTTACCCCTAGGACACAAGTGACCTTGACGGAGTCAATAAATCAAAGAGTCCTAGTCAAGTTCAACCCGTCATTATCTTGATTGCATTAAACCAACAAGGCCGCACGAGCCCTTGACGGAGTCAACAAGGCCGCACGACTGTCCTAACCAATCACATATCCATGCTACTAAAAAGCACCACTCAGCTACCATACACTACGCCTTGACGGAGTCAACAAACGCGGCACGAATACTAAGTACTACTTGTAGGAAATGACGGAGGGCTACGGCTGGTTTTTGGCGAAAAACCTTTAACGTAATGAACTTGATATCGTTGAAGGAACCGAGTGGTTTTACAAATACATAGTGGCGAAAACTTTTGCTAAAGAGGTCACTCCCTGTGAAGGGATCTCGGCTCTTTCCTCATCGAATGAGGTGCAGGATATTCCAAACTGAATACCACGATGCAAAGAAAAAGGAAACGACTATAGTAAAGTTATTACGTTGACGCAAACTTTTACTCAAGGGGTCACTCCCGATGAAGGGATCTCGGCCCTTGCCTCGTCGAATGAGGTGTAGGATATTCATAACCGAATACCACTGTGCAAAGCAAAAGAGAACGTCTGTAATGTCAGTTTTTTAAAACTTGGTTCCAACAACATCATATACATAGGTTTGTTTTATCCTTGCATTGACAAGAATCAATGCAGTCCCATCAATTAATCACACCAGAAAAGAACGAAAATAAAATGTACGTATATGCCATCTGCATTCGCCACTGGGTCCCGTCATCACCCATTAGGTTACTTAACTAACGACAGAGCGGGGACTGGGCTAGCGCGGGTGCAAAACATATAAAACATCTACTAGTATATATATAAATATATAACAATCGTCCCAGGCATGATATAAAGCAACATCACAGAAACATCACAGAAGCAACACAGAATGGTGGATAATCTGGAGCCCCGGGTTTCACTTGAGCCGCAAGTGAGACCCAACGTTCCCTGTCGTGTGGATAGCCTGTACAATGAAAACCTAGACCCCTATGAGCGCGGAAAGTTACCCGCAAAACCAGAAGCGAGGCAGCCCCTTCAACAACATGAATGGGCCACCCAGCACTTCACGGAATCCGGTAAATTGAGCACCCCTCCTGGGTCATCCAATACCCACTACGAGTGCGGCGAATAGCCCGCCAATTCTAGAGTAAGGTCCCCTCCGTCCCAACGCCATAAGATGCAGACCCGTTGCCCTCTAGAATCCGACTATTCGTGCACTCCACCGCGGGGTAATCCTAGTACAGAAAAGAAAATAATATACAAGGGTGACATCGACCTCAACCCGGTCGTGCCCCAAAAGAATAATATACAAACTGGCAGTGACGGCAGTCCACATGTCGGACGCTCGCCCCGCAATATCAAATGTAAAAATGAAATAAAACTGTACTAACATTGCACCATAGCTATCCACCACGACGATCCAACCAACATCACAGCACAACACAGAACATCAACATGAATGCCGCGTTCGCAAACCCGTCTAAAAGACATATAGCAATTAGAAGAGTTGTACCGATCAAATGACATTCAAGGTCGCAGATAATAATGTAAGTATTGAGATAAAAATTTAAACAGTGTTAAAACATCGTCTCTGAAACACCCCGAAAAGCCCCTGAACAACTGATAACAAAATATCAAAAATGGGAAAAATAAACAATACCACTGCACCAAGTTTCCAGAGACCAAATCACACCCCAAAAACCAACTCCAAATACTCAATTTGGGCCGGCCTCCCCGGTTATTCCTCACATGTGCTCGGCCCAATTCCGGCGAGGTGGTCTCGTTTTTGGCGTATGTTCTTCTGGTCAGGTCAGTAGTCTTCTGCACTTGTTTGGAAATTTTTTTGAAGACTTTGAAAATTTACAGAGAATGGAAAACTGCAGTGCACTGTTATCAGGTTGTTTCGATATCGATACTTTAACATTGTCTAAAATAGCTAACTAGGGGTTTAAAGGGTGGCTCTGATACCATGAAGGGTTACGGCAGCGCCCCAGCAATGAAAACGCGGCGAAAATGCGAAAAAAAAATTCTAAACTGGCGCTACCATTACCCGATTTACGGATCAACCTTAAACCCTAAACTAGAAAACTAAGAAGAGGTTAGAATCATTATACCGAGTTGATTCGTGTCCTTCGGTCTTCATTCCAAGCTCCTCATGATCCTTTGATGATGTTTGGTTGTCGGTCTTCCTCCATCTCCGATGATCCACCCGAGGGAAACGGTGCAAGCTCCAATCTCGTCGAACGAGGCAACCGACGCTCCAAAGTCGCTAGCGATGGAGAGTGGGGGTGTATGAAAGTGTCACTACAATTTTCTCTCTACCCATGAGCTCAAGAGAGCATCCATAGAAGATGAATAGAGGTGATGAAGCTTTTGCATGAACAAAAATGGTTAAGTGTTTTGTGAACTTGAGAGAGTGAGAGAGTGGGCGAGTGTGTAATGTAATCATCAACCAAATGAAATGATCCCTATTCCCTCAAGAAGTGGTCGACCCCCCCTCTCTCTCCCATCATCAAAAAATCTCACCAATTAATCAAATAAACAATGCACAAACCATGCCTTGCTCCATGCTTAAGACTATGCATAATACAATGCACATGCCACCTCACACCCTCCACCTCATTTATAAGACAAATGAATTTCCATAAATGGAAAATCATATAAATGAGGTGGCACCTTCTAGAAGCTATTCCGTAGAAAATACGGAATACTTCCCGGTACATGTATCAAAATACATATACGCGCATTCGTACAAAAATACGAATAGCCAAGAGAGAAAACGAATAGTGAATAGTGATACTAGAATATGTATATAAAAATACATATATAAATTATTAAATCAAAACTCGATTTAATAATCCGGCTTAATCCTAAGCCGCTAGTATTATCAACCGTCCGATTAAAGTCTATGCAGCATGTGCACATATTTAATCGAACACCTGTATGTATCAACATACCTCATGTACACCATATCGCCTGAACCGTGAAAACCCTCTGTGTGGGACTCTAAAGACTCGTCAATACGCTGGCAGTGGGTTTAACCGTAAGCACGTTAGCGGCACTAGCTGTACGTAACGGCTACCCAGTTATTGAGGGAAAGGGAGGCCAACGAGCAAACTCATCCTGAACCCCTACTAAGCCTGACAGTGACAATATCCGTACAGTCCGGTCTGTTCGTCTAAGAGTATCGTATATCGAGTCTAGGGGGTGGATAAAATCAGACTCCCAACAACGCAATATTTAGTGTCGGTATGAAACCCCATCACCACCCGAGAAACTATCGATCCTAGATCGATAATTCTCGTCCACTTTGGCCACGGATTTATGGTGATGGCCATTCGTACACAACGCGACATCAACCCCAATACCGGGAGAGACGAATCCCCGACGATCCGATCACTGCCTCCATGTGGCTCGGGACTGTACCCAACTAAAACCTGTTTGCACGACTCCTTTGAGTCGTGGTAGGGTAGTAATCAAAGCATAGTGGGAACTCACACGAGACAAATGACGTTCTCATGTCGACAGACTAACCTATACACATGTCACCTGGGAACTGCTATCTGACAATAGGTATAATACCAACTAGCAGGTTCCCGGCGAGTCCGTCCAGTGTACTCATAACCCAATGAGCATCTGTATACTATCTTAGGTGAACAAACTAACACCAATGGCTTGTGAGACCTGGCCACCGCCCCTTGTCGGGGTCTCGATCAGTATACACTAGTCTACACTGGAGTATCGATGCCCGGTCTTGATACTCCCACGACTAGGGACATTTAAGGATGTGCTTATAGACCCCAGCTCCCACATATATGATCTCCATCATAATGCTGGCAGTCAAGCAAGAATCCTATGGGCTCTATCAACATGTACATGATGATAAAGATAAACCAGATAGCATACTATCATCTTGAGTAAGACTGTTTTATCAGTATAGGTCCTACCTCAATCATCATAATCACAAGTCCGCGACTATGATAATTGCCTTGAGGGCACTATAGCCAACAGTCAGGCACCTCGAAACGAAATCCGAAACATCACTCTTCATCCCTGCCCACCAGTAGATATCTCTCAAGTCATGATACATCTTGATAGAACCTGGGTGAACACTATAAGCTGACTGATGTGCCTACTCTAGGATCTCGCGTCTTAACCCATCGGTATCAGGTACACACAAACGAGTCCTGAAACTTAGCAGACCCTGGTCATCAATCAAGAACTCTGAATCTCTACCCCGCCGAACATGCTCAAGAATCTCAGACAAACGGGCATCGTCGGGATTTGCCTCATGAATACGATCAAGTAGAAGTTGACGGGCACGGACGTGAGCAAGCTGTCCCCCAGTGGAAGTAAATTCAAACTGTACTCTACTGTCGCACAAGATCTGCGAATCTGCAGAAGACTATCTCTGAACTGAGCTCAACTGGGACAAGCTACCTCCGGGCCTACGACTCAAAGCATCAGCTACCACATTCGCCTTGCCCGGGTGATAAAGGATCTCAAAATCATAATTATTCACGAGCTCCATCCAACGGCGCTGTCTCAAATTCAGATCCCGCTGCTGGAAGATGTACTTTAAGCTCTGGTGGTCTGTGAAAATCTGACACGACTCCCCGTACAAGTAGTGTCTCCAAATCTTAAGCGCAAAGACCATCGCGGCCATCTCAAGGTCATGAGTGGGATAATTCTGCTCGTGCTTCTTCAACTGCCGGGAAGCATAAGCGATAACTCTATCATGCTGCATTAATACACAACCAAGCCCCACTCAAGTTGCATCACAGTAAACGACAAAGCCGCCCGATCCAGAAGGCAAAGATAAAACTGGTGCAGTCGTCAACCGAGTCTTCAACTGCTGAAAACTCAGCTCGCATGCCTCAGTCTAAAGAAAAGGACCCCCTTCCTGGTCAGTCCGATCAGTGGTGCAGCGATACTCGAGAAGTCCTGCATGAAGCGGCGGTAGTAACCGGCTAAGCCCAAAAAGCTACGGGCCTCTATCACTGATACAGGTCTGGGCCAAAGCTGTATGGCCTCGATCTTCCTCGAGTCTACACGAACACCGTCTCTCGTAACCACATGATCCAGGAAGCCAACACTATCAAGCCAGAAGGCACACTTCGAGAATTTAGCAAACAGATGGTGCTCTCTCAATGTTTGCAAAGAAATCCTCAAGTGCTGCTCATGCTCCTATCGACTCTTGGAATAAACCAGAATGTCATCAATAAACAAAATAATAAACTAGTCGAGGAACGGCCTGAAAATCCGGTTTATCAAATCCATGAACGCTGCTGGGGCATTGGTGAGTCCGAACGACATCACAAAAAACTCATAATACCGTAGCGCGTATGAAAAGCAGTCTTCGGAATGTCATCATTCCGAACCCGCAACTGATGATAACCCGATCTCAAAATCCAGGAAACTCATCTGGAAAAACGTCGGAAAACTCTCTCACGATAGGAACCTGGTCCAACGAATCTACTATGGCTCTAGTATCTCGAATGAAACCTAAGAATCCCCGACATCCCCTCCTCAAGAGCCGACTAGCGCAAAGGGCTAAAATCAAACTGTGAGGGGTGGCACTAGGTCCCTCTGCACAATAAGAACTGGCTCGTCCGGAAAACAAAACATGGCCGTCTTCTCGCGGCAGTCCACAGACGCATAGCAAGTAGCTTACCAGTCCATGCCCAGGAGAACGTCGAAGTCCAACATCTCAAGAAAGATCAAGTCGACGGACGAATCTCTATCTCCAATATGGACGGCACACGACCGAAACACATGTCGTGCAACAAAAGACTCGCCTACAGGAGTAGTCAAGACAAGCGGCTGATCTTATAAACACGACTCTCGGGCCAACCTCGGCATGAAGTGTGTAGAAACATACGAGTGTGTAGATCCCGGATCAAACAAAATGTGTGCATCGAAGGAACATACTGAAAGAGTACCTGAAACCACTACATTGGACGCCTGTGCGTCCTGATGAGTCAAAGCAAATACTCGTGCCTGCCCTCTACCGGCAATTGGATGTCTTCCGCCTCTGCCACCCCGTCCTCTCTGAACAAACCTGCCCTATACCATGACCTCTCTGAGTATAAGTCTGACGCGGAGCAACAACAGGTGCAAGAGGCAACGCTCTCTGAGGTGGAGAAGGTGGTAAGGTAACATGTGGTACGGCTGCCTCGTCCTCACGTGGCTCAGTACAATCTCTGACGCGATGATAAAAACTCCCGCACTGGAAACATCCAGACGATGACTGCTGACCCTCTTAGGGATAAGAGCTGAATAACTGACCTAGTCCCAAGCCTCTGCTACTCCCACGACCTGAACGAATCGCGACGTCTATACATCTGCCTCCGGGATGATACACCAGTATGAACCCTCTTCGGTTCCGGAACGACTGAAGTCTTGGAAAGACGCTCCTCAACCAGTACGGTTGCGTCCACTGCGACTGGATATGTGTCACAATACTGGGCGCTGATAGCGAGGAACAACTGGGTAAGCAGGCTTCGTACAAATCTCTTGATCCGCATCTCCTCAGTGTCCACCAAATATGGAGCATACAAAGATAGCTGGATAAACTGAACATCGTGCTCTGCCACCGTCATCACCGGAGTCTGGCGTAATGACTCAAAATTGCGAGATCGAGCATCCCTGATGCTCTGCGGAAGAAAACAGGCAAGAAAAACCATCACGAACTCAACCCTAGTCATAGGAGAAAGACCTACGGCTCTGCCCCTCTCTAAAGACTCGCACCAGGTCTGGGCAAGACCCTCCAGACGAAAACTCGTGTATTCTACCCATCTCGCGTCGGAGCATCTCAGCGAATGACAGATCCTGGTCATTCGATCGATAAATGACTGGGGATCCTCAGCTGCATCAGTACCGGCGAAAACCGGAGGCTTTAGCCTCATGAACTCAGATAATGATACGGTGATAACCTCCGTAGATGCAGGTACGACTGCCTGAACAGTAGGCACCATCGCGGTCCCTGTGACAGGTGGGACAACCTCCTATCTCTGCGCTCGACTGGCTTCAACCAACGACCCCATCATCTGGTGCAAATCCAGCATACCGACCTCTAGCCTAGTAATACGATCTATCGAAGGTGGATCAATCTACTCCTGTGGAATAGGCGTACCGCCCTGGTCAGTCCTTGTCTCCGATGAGCCTACCCTGACCTCGGCTCTCGCGGCTTCTCTCTACGTCCTCGTAGTCTTCGGAGGCATAATGGCTGGAAATGAAAACATGATTCAATAAAAACATAGAAATCGAATCACAAGGATGTATATAATCATGGAAGGAATTTCAACTAGCAAGTCCTAAAATCACTTCGGCGGAGTACCGTGTCGTAAGTATGCCGTGGAACATACACACGCTACGTCACTCTGCTTAAGCAACCCACTCTATTATACGAAGGTCATCCTACACTCCGAAATGAAAAACCTAGCGCTCTGAAACCACGTGACGTCAACAGGCGTAACGCAATTTAAGTAATCCGAAAACCCAGAAATCTAAATCATAAAAAGAAGTAAGTGATAAAATATTGTTAAAAACATTTGGAAATCTCAAGTAAAAATCTTAAAGCTTAAATTTATTTTATTAAAAATTTCGGCAGCACCTCCTTTGTAAAAACTAGCCCCGAAACGGTTACAAACATAAGATATAAATAAAACATCCCCAAACGGGAGAAAATCATGTCCAAAGGCGAAAACAACCACCACAAGCATATATACGATGCCGAAGTGAAGAAATAGACAATATAAATGAAAAACATCATAAAGAGATAAAACTACATAATAAAAGTTGGCTCACACGAGCACGATACCCAGAGTCACAAAATATACAATATCGGTCCTCGCAAACTCGTCTCTAAGTCAATACATGAAGTGGTAGATGGAGAGTACTAGATACAATGAGATATACACTTGATATAATAGGATAACCGCAAACCCACCTACAGCAAAAAGGCCTCACAGCCAACCGTAGCGGTATCCGCTGAAAAAGATACAATAAGAAGCCTTTCCGCCACTACTCTGAGGGTCAAGCCTGCAAAACACTGTGGCACAACGAGGGTGAGTTGCCAACTCATGAATAGTAAGTAACATCATACAAATAATCGCAGGTATGCACGAACAGCGATAATCTATCACATGCAATCTGATAGCATAAGTATGACAATATGGATATGCAACAATCATGATCAAGGTACACCATCGGGGTACTACAACTACATGAAACAATACATATCAAATAATCCTGAGTGTGGGATAAAACATAACATCATTAATGAATCATCATCGTGGAAAATCCCGGTGTCCATCATCGACACCCCAAATCCCAATACCTCAGGCGTTGTCTCTCTGATCGGCCCTCATATCCGTAATCTCATGGAACCTGAGTGCCCGACATCAACACTCGAAACATCATGAAAACCCGTGTCCAACATCGACACATAAATCCACATACCTCGGGCTCCGTCAGTCCGGATCGGCCCACAGGCTCCGTCAGTCCGGATCAGCCCATATCCATCTCACGACTCCGGTCGGTATCCTCCGGATAACCGCCGGGTCTAAACTATCACCGGTAGGATGTAGTCCCTCTGCCAGGGTCATTGTCTACTGCACAACATACCTTTCTTACCGCGGGGTACCATACCGGGTCCACCATGAACCCGCAAACGGATCATCCATCTCCTCGAATCGGGTTTCTAACACAAATCTCAGAACCGAGAAAACTCATGGTGGACGCATCGAAATATCATATCAAGAGAAACCGGGTTTTCAAAACAATGCATATTTTCTTGAAATATCCCCACAGTTCTCAAATCCATAAATCACATGAAATCCGTATCTTAATGCGTAAATCCATGAAATATGATGTATGCAACATAGAACGGTAATATGAGCATTTCAAGGGAAAACCGCTCTTTTAAATGAATCCAGTTTTTAAATATATCATGCAATTCTCAATTTCTCCAAAATCAAATGCAACATCATATAAAGGTATACATGTAGCTATAGCAAGATATGGGTGTATACATGTAAGCATGTATGCACGCTGCATTTCATATGCGCAATAGAACCATAATCAACATCTCAATGTCAATAACGAGTATAATACCATATATGTGTATATGTTGTGCGTGTTATGGAAATTACCAACGCTGAGTGTGTAGCATACAATTTAGTGCTCGTGCAACATGAACCGCCAGTAATGGTGCAGTGTCCAATAGGTACTAAGTCAAGGCACAACAAGTAATAGTATGCAATGATGCTCATGCACAATCAACTCATATGCATATAACATGTGATTATAATATCATGTCTAGTCCTCGACGCTTAACGCCATAAGGGCGATTTCCCTGTAGATGTTAAATCTACTCACCGATGATCTCGAGCTAGGTAAATCCAACCACCTTTTTTCCCTTCTTCGTAGCGTCCGAAGTCCCCTCACCCGCCCCCAATATCACACAAAACATAGCAAGTGCAACTTAGAAATCGACCAATAATACATACAAACTACGTTTAGATCGACGCACCGACTCCAACAAACTCTCAAGTGTTCGCTTAGTGGCTAACGTGTGTAGCGATATCCTAAATCAAACCTAAGTGCAGCAAGCTACACCAAGAACACGAACCGTGTCGGATATCATAAAGCACGTAGTCGAAACTCTAAAATTTAGCAAAGTGTTCCCAGATTTTGACTACAGTCAACACTCAAAAATCAAGCAGTACCAAACACCCTTAAGTACCTACAGACAGCCAAACCACAAACCACAAACCCCCAGGCTCCCAAAAATCCGGCGACGCCGGAATTCCTCTAAGTCTCGCCGGTTTACCTAGGTCGGGTTGGCTCCATGTTTCAGGTGAACACTCAGGGCTTCTAGTACAACACTACTACATTACTAGATTTTACAGTAACAATTCGTGGTGATAGCAGATTAAATGACCCCAAAATAACACTAAAAATACGATATTACACAAAAACTACATCTTTAGTGTTCTAAACAGCAACCACTAGGCAACACAATATTATAAAGCCCTAATTAACAGTTAGGGATCACTACCTTTCCACACTTGCTCAAAAACCCTAGCTTTCCATGCTCCAAGTCATCTTTAGTGGCTTAACTAGGCTTGTGAAGGGTTTTAGTAAGGTTTTGTGGTGATTTTGCTTGGTTTTATAATGGTTTGGTTAGGGTTTCAGTTGAGGGGATGAGGAAAATGAGAAGGAGAAAACAATGTGTGAATGAGAGAGTGAAGTGAGAATGAGGGAGTGTATGAGTGAGGGATGAGGGAAATGAAGGTGTGAGGTTAGAGTGAGCCATGCCCCTTTCTCTCTCCTTATTAAATGCACCCCATGCTTGCCATGCATCATCATTTCCATATCAACTCTCTCTCAAGTCAACCCAATTCAAACCCTTATTTTAAAAACTAAATAATTTAAATAAATACCAACAACTTAATGGAATGAGGGTTAATGTGCCACGGCTACTTAAGCATGGTTAACACTAATTAACCCTAGGTTAACCTGCACAAGTGTGTGCAAGCCAAAACAAATAATAATAAAATATTAATTAATTTTTATAAATTATGTAAAAACTATTTTGGTTAACTTTTTACTAAAACCCCGCATTATCGCTTAATTTACACTAATCGCATTCTAAGGTGTTACAATCTTCCCCCCTTAAAAAAATTTGGTCCCCGAATTTAAAATCTTACTATGTACCTTCAAAGAGATGAGGGAATTTCTTCCGCATCTCGCTCTCGGCCACCCAAGTGACCTCTTCACTATTCGGGCCATGCCAAAGAACCTTCACAGATGGCAAGACCTTTGACCGAAGTTTCTTCACCTGCCGATCCAATATAACTATCGGCTGCTCGATGAACGAAAGATCGCACTCTAGCTAAACGGTCTGGTGCTGAATCATAGGTGTATTTTCTCCTTAGGAATCATGGGAATTCCTAAGTGTGTTTTCTTTTATAAGTCGTAAGGATCTTATAAGAGTATTTTCTCCTTATGAGTCGAGAAGACTTACAAGTGGTTGTTCACCTTATGGGGATATTTCTCACCATTGGCGGGACTTGGTGGGGAATGTATTTATTTATGCCCGTAGATTGTATACAAGAGTCGATATTAGACCACTGGTAGGGCAGAAAAGCTTTGTAAAGTTTTAGCGGCTTAAGAACGGGTTTTGATCCCTGTAACTTAAGGCTTTTGGACTCTATAAGCTGTGAGGGTTTTGTAGAGTGTATATTCTCCTTACGAGTCGTGAGAATCTCGTAAGTGTATTTTCTCTTTAGGAATCTTATGGATTCCTAAGTGTATTGCTCCTTTGTGAGTCGTAAGGATTTCACACAGTTGTTTTCTCCTTACAAAGTCGCGAGGTCTTTGTAAGTGCATCTTTTCCTTTCTTTTAACGAGTCTGTGCCCTCTCGGGTTTTCACTAGCTTGCCGGTGGCCCTGCTGTTTTTTCTCACGGCACCCTTTCGGGTTTTCATCCATGCCCATTTCGCTTGTGGACATACCTTTTTATAAGCGGCCGGCGAGATAACACACCTTCAGTTGTAGGCCCCGATCTTTTGTGAAGGATCGCATCATGTAGAACATGGGAGATGTGTAAATTGTTTATGCCCGTGGATTGTATACGGTGATCAATATGGAGATCTACCATAGGCCTAAACGTGTTAGTTTTAGGGACATGACGGTCCATTATCGCCGTATTTTGAGGCGAGTTTTTAGCTTAAGAACTTCTCGGTCCAATATTAGTTTAAGAACAACTCGATCCATTATCGCCGTATTTTAGGGCGAATATCTTTTGGTACTACTTTCAGAATTCTGACTTTGGAAGATAGTGAGCGGACACATGCGTCGTCATCTATCATTGACCTAAGTCATGACTCGTCAAGCGTAGTACTTTTTGAGGAATCAGCCATTTATTGGCCGGAATGGTCTTTCGCCATGCATATCCATGAGCAGGTAGGTTCCACCTTGGTAGACTTTTTCTATGATGTACGGGATTTCATAATTTGGCTCGAACTTTCCCTATTTTGCACGATTCGGAATCATCGGTCTTTTGACAACCAGCACGAGTTCGCCTTAGCGGAATGTTCTCGGCCCGGTCAGTCTTTCATATGACCGGGTCATCCTTACCTTATAAGCCTCCAGATTTTGTTGTGCTATAAGGCGGGTTTCGTCGAGGGCATCGAGCTCCTCGAGCCTAAAATGAGTATTTTCTTCATCTGTCGGCTCGTGTTGAACCGCCACTCGTAAAGAGGGTATTTTTATCTCTAGTGGGAGCAATGATTCCGCGCCAAACACCAGTATGTATGGTGTTGTATTCGTGGTCATCTTGAACATTTTTCGGTACGCCCAAAGTGCTTCATATAGCCTTTCATGACAGTCTTTTTTATTTCTAGATATCGTCTTTTTTATAATCTTGATCAAGGTCTTATTGAAGGTTTCAGCTAGACCGTTGGCCCGAGAATTATAGACTAAGGTGTATCGCCAGTCTATTTTGTGCTGCTGTACGAAGCGACTTATTTGGTGGCTTCTATAAGCTGGCCCATTATCCGTCGCGGAGTCCCGAACTGATATATGACATGGTTTTTGAAGAAGTGGAGGATATTTGATTAGTCTAAAATATTGCACATTTGTATGAACATTTTCCCTACTATTGTTAAGTACTAAAAGGTGTTTATTGTAAATATAAAACATATGTGGGTTTATTTATAAAAAGTTTATCATCATATGTTTTTACATTTTAATTAACATAATGAGGGAAAATATATGCATATAATATTTAATTAAAATCTTAGTAATTAAAATATGCATATCATATCAAATATTTCTAATCAATATTTTTAAGATTTAATATCATATAAAATGGTTAGCATAATATCTCAAAAATACCAAATGTTACTAAACACTTTGATTTGAGATATTATGCATATATCAGTTCAGGTCTCGAATCCAAGAGATCCGAGTTAAATCGGGTTGTCGGAATCAAATCTTCCAGAAAATCAAGAGATCTAGTAACGGCAGAGACTCAGAGTATGATTTGAAGAATCTAGATATCAAAAGGATCTCCAAACATCAAGATAAAAGACCAGAAAAAATCCCAAAAATTGATACCACCAAACCGACACGGAACCGCGGCCAAACAAGGCTATATGCGGCGGTTCCGTGCCTCATTTGTAACCATAGGATGTGAGATTTTGGGGATTTGATTGTAACAGCATATATTCAAAGGGTTTCTAGTTTCTGGGACTATATATAGGACCGAGAGCTGCACATTAAAAATTATCACCGATGAGATCAAGAGATCCAAAAAGGTCCACGTATCCAAGTGATCATCATCTATTCATCAACCTCCAACAAGAGAGAGATCTAGAGCAAACTAGGGTTCTTGTATTCTACTTTCTAAGGAGCAAAATTGTAAATGCAATAGTTGATTAATAAAGGTAGTGTTTTTATTATTCTTTTTGCAATTAACTTCCGCACTTACTTTCTGCACTTACATTTCTGCATTTTAATCATGTTTTCATTCTTCTTCAACCTTTCTTCTAAATCTTTAACCATGAGCGAGTAATTCCTAACTTGCTAGGGTTTGAAGGATAGGTAGAACAGTGGATGAGAAAATCTTTTAACTTCTTTTATACATTTTAAAGTTTATAAACTTCAGAAAAATAAATGTTAACCTCCTTATCGGGCGCGCTACCAATTTATTGATAGGATCGACCATGATTTTAGATTGGTTTAACACTTATTTTGTTAAGGGCTAGACATGAATAGAAATCAATGCAAGGAAAAGGGTTAATAGTGTGGAAACCCTGGTTTCTTCCAAGAACCCTAATCTACATTCATCACTATCGATCTAGTTTTAAACTATTAAAACATAAAATGAGTCATTTTTAATTATTCATCCATTACTACTAAGTCTTATGAACCCTACAAGTCCTTTCTTTATAAATTCTATATCCATAACGACATACAACAATCACCCTTCTTTAATCAACACGTCTAAAGCAAGAAAAGAGTTCACGTTTCCCTACGGACGACCCATACTCATCGCGGCTAGCTACTAGCGATACCATTTTGATTGCGGTTACTTTAAGAACACACTTTTTCAGGAACCAATCAAATGGCGTCGTTGCCGGGAAAACGGTCGTAATTTTTTTTCTTGTTATTCGGGTTGATTTCTTATAAAATCCAACAAACATATTATAAACGAGAACCAAAACCGCATCTTGTGTATTTAACGATTATTGTGCGAGTTTTACAAGGGACTCTGGAGTAAATGGAGCAAGACAACAGAGATTCAGAAGATTTAAACTTAAACCAGAAGAACATTGGAGCTCTTTGAAGAATTTTGAAGGGAAGAACTCATCAACTTGTGGCGGAACCACGGTGGAAATAGTCTTTTGGCGGCGGAACTGCGGCGGTTTGGGTGAATTGCGACCCCAAAATCCTCAGGTATTTTCCTACTATCCTTCTCTATCCTCTAAAGCTCCAATAATATAACATTTCCTGTAGGATTCTTTGCAAACAACGCCACTAAAAAATCTTTTTGCGTGTTCTAATTTCGGTTTGTTTTTGGATATTTAAACCAGACTTTAAAGGGAAATAAACCCAAATCCAGATTAGGTGGGGATTTCATCACCCTTCCTAGGCCCCACAAATCACAAAACGAGTATACTATCACCCTGCATTAATTAAAAAATATATAGAACAAGCCTCTAAGGACCGTCGCGCTCAATTAGGAAAGAGAAAGGTCGAGGGTAATCTATCGCTTATCCGCATTTCTCTTGTGGTGTCTAGGCAAGTGTGACTAACGAAAGTGGTTACTTAATTAGGTCCGCTATTTCGGTAATTTGTATAGCGGATACCTTCAACTTACCTGGCACTTACCCGGCCACAAGAGTGATAAAAAGGCGGTAG
Source organism: Agapanthus africanus (assembly GCA_030015575.1). NCBI lineage: Eukaryota > Viridiplantae > Streptophyta > Magnoliopsida > Asparagales > Amaryllidaceae > Agapanthus > Agapanthus africanus. The sequence goes on along the minus strand of JASDDO010000022.1, from coordinate 557,673,804 downwards.
AGAATTTATCCTATGACTTATCCTTTGGAAGTCTAGGAACGGTCCAGTGACTTGACTTATGTGACCCTAGTTCTAGGGATTGATTATGCATTTTGTGATTTGTTGAGTCAAGCGTTAAGTCCGACTTTTTTCGAAACAAACCTTCTTAAAAGAGTTCTCACATATCACACGCTGCCACGTGCACTAAAACCGCTTAGTGCATAATCGGCTGGATACGGGATTCTAGTGCCCGTCTTGTCCGTTCTTTTTCTATCAGCTCCGAAGTCGGTACTTCTTCATCTTCTATTTCTCCTCCACCCACCACATCTCCCGAAATAGACGGATCTCCATCGGGATTTAACGATACCACCCTGCCACCACCCGTAGGTGCCAGAATTCATCGCGCATCTCTCTCCAAGAAAGATGCTACCCCGTACGTGGACCCCTTCCTACTTGTCTGTCTCTTCCACTGGCCAATGGGGATAATTTTGAAATTAAACCCTACTTCATCAACTTGTTGCCCAAATTCCACGGGCTTGAATCTGAAGACTCGTACATTTTCATAACCAAATTCGAGAACGTAAGTGCAATGATGAGCACAACCCAACTTTCAGGGGATGCTATACGATTATGTCTTCTCCTTTTTACCTTGTGCGATCTAGCAGGAAAATGGCTCTATAGAACTGCCGCACATTCTATTGCTAAATGGGATGAATTCGTTATAGCATTCCTTAAGAAATTTTATCTTAATCACAAAACCGCCCGTGTTCGAAGCGAGATTAACCAGTTTACTCAACTTCCCAACGAACCATTCTGGAAATGCTTTGAACGGTTTAAGGATCTTCTTGTATAATGCCCCATCACGGAATTGATAAATGGCAACTTTTCCAAATTATATATGAGGGTGTTAATCCTGCCACAAAACAAATGCTTGAAACCATTTGTCAATGCCATTTCATGTCAAAAGACGATGGCGAAGTTTGGTAATTTCTGGAGGATCTCACCGAACAAACCTCACAATGGGAAAGCACTAGACCAACATCGTCTTCATCTAGGGCAGGTATCCATCAGCTCGACGTTTCCATCGCAGTGAAAGCCGAAATGGCGGCGATGCAAAAGAAACTCGAAGCTATCGGAAAAAAAGTCTCGTCAACCTCCCTAAACCAAGTTACGCTCCCCAAAACAGTGTGTGGTTGCTGTTTTGACCCATCACATTTAACGGAAAAATATCCTTTGAATCCTTCGTCTCAAGGTCATGAACAAACCGATGCTGCTTTTCAGCAACAACCTAGAAATGACCCTTATTCATCCACATATAATCAGGGATGGAGAAATCATCCTAATTTTGATTGGAACAAAAACCAATCTCATAATCAAAATCGGTTCCCAATCCAAAATAACTATCAAAGGCTTCCTCCACAGCAACAACCACCACACCAAATTCAACACCCTTTCAATCGTAATCTTTTCAAAATCCGGCCAACAACTTTGCTCATAATAATATTTCAACAGCCGGTACTGATAAAACCTCTACACTCGAACGAAATTTAGAAACGTTTATTAAACAGCCAACACAAATGACGGCTAATTTAACATCTTCTATCCAAACGTTAGTGCAACACGCTGCTTCCCACGGTGAAAACATAAAATCGATAGAAGCACAACTTGCACAGTTAAATACCGTAATGAGTGAGAGAGAGAGAAAGGAAGACTTCCATCTCAATCTTTACCAAACCCCGGCCATTCACAAAGCGTGAATCTCATCCTTCAAAATCATAATGCGACTGCCGTAACTACATTGAGATCAGGAAGAGTGCTGAATAATAACGTTGGTAAACAAGGTGAAGTCAATGATATTGATGAAACCTCTGCTGCTATTTCTACTCCTACTTCGTCTGATCAACATCTTCTTCCGAGCCTATTCTCTGTTTCCCACTAGGCTCGAACCCTCAGCCCATTTCCTTGAAGGAATTACCATCTATGACCATTCCAAATCCAATTTTGGGATCCATTCTATCTCCACAAACTTCTCCTCAAAAGTTAGACCCAACCCTTATTGATAAAGCTCCTTTTCTAAATAGGTTAAGGGCTAACAGACCAAGTCCCTGTTCACCGCCGGAAATAGAGATGAACCTAGGATGGATCGTCTTGCCTGAATCTGGGGGCAGATACTATTTGGATTTATTCGTCCACCTCTCTGAAGATGCCAAGTTGATTTATGACACCGTATATCGAAGGTTTGGACAGACGTGGCCGTTGTAGCAGACTTTACCAAATTCCCCCTCGTTTGCGAGGAGTTTTTTGATTGTGAGGGCTCTCTTTCCTGCAGGCGCAATCCCCTGCATTTAATTACGTTACCGCATCACGATAACCACTTTCTCCTGCTCCGGAAGTTCACTTCGTGTTGTGTGTTTTGTTTTGGTTTTGGTTACCTGTGGATTGTTTACGGAGACTAATTTATATCGTCGCCCGTAGGGCATGGATTAGTCCAAATCTGCATATTTTTAGATTTTGATTTAGGTTGATTTAAGGATCGTTAATCTGGTTTGAGATTAAGATCAACATAAACATATAAGCATTTGGGCACTATTATTTTAGTTTAAGGACATCGCGGTCCATTATCATCATGTTTGAGGCGAAATGTTAGTTTAAGGACGTTTCAGTCCTTTGTCGCCGTATTTGGGGGCGAATATTAGTTAAAGAACATTTCGGTCCAACATTCCCATTTTGGGGACGAATGTTAGCTTAAGGACAGTTCGGTCCATTATCGCCATTTTGGAGGCGAATATTAGTTTAGGGACATTTCGGTCCGTTGTTAGTTTAGGAACATCTCAGTCCATTATCGCCATTTTGGAGACGAATATTAGTTTAGGGACTTCTTGGTCCGTTGTTAGTTTAGGGATTTCTCGGTCCGTTATTAGTTTAGGGACATCTTGATCCATTATCGCCATTTTGGAGACGAGAATTAGTTTAGGGACTTATCGGTCCTTTATCCATCTTGCGCACACATGTATTTGTTACGTGAAGGAGCGAACAGTGGTGATATGGAATACACCCAATTTGGGGTACGATCCGATTTAAGGTGTGCACGTCAATTTGGAAGTGCACCAAAGAGTTGTTGGTTGTCGGGACCCGCCACCTCTCTAAAGGCGTTGAAGAATTACAACGACGTATATCAAAGGTGTGGAGAGATGTACCCTTAAACCAAATCCCATATTTGAGGGAAAAGGGGGGCTGTTGTAGATGTAACAACCCTAAACTTTCTATTAAAATTTTTCAAAAGAATACAGAAAGTGGTACTTGAGTCTGAGCACAAGTTATAAGTTTGTTTTGCATTATAACAGCATGAAAGAGCTTGTAGCTCATTGGTAATAACTTTCACAGCTGAACCAAAACACCAGAGTTCAAATCCCATCAGCTACACATTCTTTTTATTTAAAATACTTGTAATCTTTTAGAAGCCCAAAGGTCTGCACGTGCACAACCCGTAAAACCAAGAGTCACAGCCTAAACAAATATGTCCACGAGATTAGGCCAAGCGTTAGGGACACGTGGCACCAAGATGAGCCCCGACTCGCCCAACTCGGGCCGGCGAAAACCTTGACTTGGCCGGCGCCGCCGGTTCAACTCGGTCCAAACCCCATTTTTCTTCAACTCTGGCGACTCTTGGACTCCCCCCATAACTCCTATATTATTTGTTTTTCCTGCACATTTACAGAGCACATTAAAACACACATTTAAGCCATTTTAATACACCCTTCCACTACCCTAAAACCATAATTTTTCCTATGAATACCACCCTCAAATCACCCCTCCTCACTCCCAAATCCCTGCCCAAACTCTCAAGAAAATTCCCAAGTCTTTTGTGTGCAAGTGGAGTTAGCAAAGGGCAAAGCTCCGACGAACTTCCGGCGACAACTCAAGAAGTTTCCGACGATGAAACGATGCACCGGCAACTCCCATCTCTTCCTTTTTCTCTCCTCTAGCTAATCATCCAGTAAGTCCCTACTTCTTCCTCTTTTCTCTATTCTAAAAACATTCAAAACTAAAACCCGGCGGAAGCGGGGTTAATCCGACTTCCGATTCGATTTTTCCTTAAAAAGTTCTATTTTTCTTGAACACAATAGTACCAAACTCTTATGTCATGACTATCAAACATTAACGAAGATAATAGAACAATTTTTGCATTAAAATAATAACCGTAGCAAGTTTATTCCACTTTTACATTAAAATACCCTTATGTTTCATTTCGATATACTTGAACTTTTTAAACCGTATTACCTTAGATAACTCATGTGGTAATGACCTACCTCCTCACAACACACATATCTAACATAGCACGATGGAATTTGGGAACATAGATTTGGGGGGAAATACGACTTTACATATAACTACCTTCAACTATTAAAACTCTTTTCTACAAGAAGTGTATTTTAACAAATCTTTGCAATTGCGCCTCTACAACCCATTTCGGGGAACCCGTTCGGTATGGTGCGGATTATCGCACATCCTCGGGCCTAGTAGAGTGAGATGCAGACCTCCGCAAGGAGCATACGATCTTGAAATATTTAAAATACAATTTTCTTTAGAAAATGTGATTTCTATTATAAATAAAACTTATATTTTTAATAAATAAATAAATATGTAATTAATATCAAAATATCTATTTTTAATATTTATAATATTCCAGATTTCCAAAATTCAAGAAAAACATCTCATTTACAAGAAAATACCATACAATTCCAATATTACAAATAAATACCATATATTATGAAATTAGGTTTATTTCACTAGAAATGTCATATTAATAAAATATACATCAATGAAAACTCTAAAGACGATAATAAAATACTTGACGTGTATTTTGAAAATTATACAAAATTATTTTTACATAAAACCCCCTCAAGTTATATTAAAATACAATAAGGACCCTAGTAAACATAGGTTTAAGCAGGACCAGTCTCTTGAGCTTCAGGGAGCCGGAGATATGGGTGCTTGCCTATTTAAGGTAGACAACTTAACAAACGGTGTTATCAACACGGTAATTGTCTTTGAAAAAGACACATATCCTGCCGTCCATATACAGCAGTTACCGATAGCACCAAAACATAATTCAGGATTCAATTTCTTTTCTAAATTGTCTGACTCAGACTGAGTCTCGATATAATAAACCTGACTTGAATATGATTCAAGTATAAACAACAATTCAATATGAATCTATATATTCAATCTGTTAAATCTATTCAATCTATATTGACCGAATTGAACCATGGATATATTCCATCTACATGTTCATCCATTATAACCGTTCCATTACTGATATCATGGTTTCGGCAAGTCATCCATCTATATACGATATACAATTCAAACAATACAATCAAGACATCGTGGGGTTTATACAGAAGGTGTTAGAAGTGGCATGAGACTGTAACCATAATACACCTAATCTGAATTCAATTGTCGTTGTACCGTGGCTGAACGGTTCCTTATGCTCCTTATACCTTAGTCCACGGGGAAAGTTGGACTCCTCTCGTATACACTGGCATCTTCTGTACCAAGCTACAAATAACAACATTAACATTAAATACAACATTATAACAATATACTCTCTATTATGTCTATTCTATTCTTGTCTATTTACGGAACTTACCGAGCGATTTGTTTGCCGACGACATTCTCTTTCTTTTCTTTGGAATATCGTCAAGTGATTCGGACCTTCAAGAGATCGAGCCTACCTTCTAGGACTTGGATTAGCTAGCCTTCGACCCTGAGCTCCAGTTACTTGTACACATTTACATTCTGTATTTTCCTTTTCTGTTATGCTACTGTTTAGGCATTGCTTTCCATTCCATGTATTTACTTTTCAGATGTATTGTAAAGAGAATGTTTATAAATAAAGTTGATGTTAAATTATATCTATTGTCACTGTCTCTTGTGCATTTACTTATATTTCTTAGATACGCTTAGCGTGTTTATTTCTGAGTAAATACGTAGCGGCCTCGTCGCGTCCTCTGCCCGTATACTGGGAAGCGGGGCGTGACGGTAGACCTAAGAAATGTTAGTCATGTTTGAGACTAAAATTATCTTAGGAGATATAAGATGAATATAATTTGGGATATCATCAATGTGAGACCACTAGTCATTTTTGAGACTAAGGTCGGTTTAGGAAAACACGAGCAATATGGGCTCGGTTGTTTTAGAATCAAAGAGGTTTAACCTCAGGAAACTTAGCCAATTTGGGATGAGATTGGGTTTCCATAAATACCCAACAGTGCTAAGCACTGAGGAATACAGTGCTCACGTGCGTTTCACGTGGGCACTGGATTAGTGTTAAACACTTGAGTTTTGTGGCGCTCACGTGACACACGTAAGGCACCCAAATATGGGCACTGCACATTAAGTTTTATCTCCCCTTCGTTTTTTACAGAAGTGCTAAGCACTTGGCTAATGTTCTCGTGCAAAACACGTGACTGCCCCTTTTCTTTTTCATACTGGGGTGTTTTAATACTCATGTGGGAAACACGTGAGGCAGTTTTAGTTGCTCTCTTTATTTGTTTAAAGCACTCACGTGGGAAACACGTGAGGTTTCAAAATAGTGCTAAGCACTAACGATTCTGGTTTTGAAGATCTTGGATCATCATTGATTTTTTTTATGGAAGAACTAAGTTCTTTATATATAGGGTTAAACCGTAATTTTTGGAGGAATTAAATTCCTATATGTTCTCGTTCTTCTTCTCTCTCTTTTTTATATAACTTAATTCTTTTCCCCTAGGTTTTTGAATCTGCAGAGCAAAATCTCCCCAATGAGAATTAAATTCTCAACTTGTGGGTGCAAATCTCAACCTAGGAAAGAACTGAGTTCTTAAATGAAGGGTTAAACCCTTAGATAGGTAAAGGAGAGACAATATGATCTCTTTTTTTTTAATCTCTGGTTTCAATGAGGAAAGTCTTCTTCTTTGAGAATTAAATTCTCTTGTTCTCTCAAGATCTCGCTGTACACTTTTCTACAGAAGCTTGCGGGGAAAATTTCCTTTTATTTTTTCCTTTTTCCTGTTTTTCCTTTCTATTTATAGGATAAGAGAAAAAATCAATTTGTTAGGAAAATCTCTGATTGAGAAATCATAATCAATCCAAAATGATCCCCCGGATCACTTGGTGAATTTTATTCACCATTGGATTTTTAATCCAAACGCTCTTTGTTTAACATAGAAGTTTTCTTGTTTACTTAACAGGATTAGGAAATATCTTTTCCTAAGATAGAATTTTTATTCTATCAGATGATCGATGGGTGATTTTATAATCACCATTGGATCTTTGATCCAAGAGTCCTCTGTTTAACAGAGAAGATCTTTCTAGTTTGAGAAAAATTAAGGAAATATTTCCCATATAGAATTTAATTCTATCCTGCCAAAGAGTGCAGCAGAAGAACTCACGTGTTTAACACGTGACACCTAGCATAGGTTTCAGTATGCTTTATTTTCAGCACTCATATGCATATAAATTCTCATGTATTTAACACGTGACGCCTGTTTGGCTTGCCAATTATTTGATTACAGCGCCTATATGCTTTGCATATAGGCACTCACGTGTGACACTTTTAGCCCATTTGTTTTTAACTGCGGCACCTATATACTTTTGCATATAAGTGCCCACGTGTTTAACACGTGAGACTTGAATAGTGGAGGATTTTCCCTCTTCCCCCTTTTTTATAAAGGAACAAATGCCCCCCAGCGCTGCTCTCACGTGGCCTACACGTGAGTGCAACGCTGTCCACTCTTACAACCTTTGGATTGCCTAGGGGAACGGGGAGATGAACCGCTCCCCATCACGTCTTATAAATGAGGTGTTTGGATCATTAGACGATTCATTATTTCTTCATCTTCTTCCTTAACCTTTTCCTGAGAATTTAATTCTCCTCTCAGAGTTTAGCTCTCTGCCCACAGATCTTTCAGAGTTAAACTTTGCAAAACTCATTTTTTGGGTAAGGATCTTGAACGACGTTTACCCCTTAGGGAAACCCCCTTTCATCGTTTTTTTTTTGGATTTTAAATCCATCACCAGAGCTTTGCTCTTGCCCTGAACTGATCTATTAGAGATCTAAAACCATCCTCTTTTTCTTCTAAGAAGACTCTAGGGTCTTGAGAATTATTAGTTTTCTACCTAGGGTTTACCCTACCATTGATCTTTAAAGATCCTTAGAATTTAATTCCAGTTTCTTTGCCTTCCCACCGTGGGGGTTTTCTGGGATTTAATCCCTTTATTAAAGGAATTTAATTCCATATCACAGAGCTTAGCTTTAAAAGACTCAGAGACTTTTGAGAATTTTATTCCATGGTGTTCTTGAGTGTTTTTCCTTTTTTAGGGTTTTAATACCCTTTGACACAGATTTGAATCTGTTGTGCATGTTTTTCGAGGATGTTAGGAGTTATTCAAACTCAGCTGTTTATTTAATGAGAATCCTTTTGGATTCTCACAATGATTATCTTGCCTCATCATTAGTGAGCCGCCATTTGAATTTTGTGAGGCCTACTGGCTTTCTAGTTAGTGGACCAATGAAACGAATTCATATATATATATATATATATATATATATATATATATATATATATATATATATATGTTTTTATTAATAGGTCCTCCCCCCCCTTTTTATTAGGTACGATGGCATCACTTTCCTACTTCTCTTACACACATTCGGAGGCTGCTTTCCCACAGTCGCCGTCAGATGAGGAGGTTATGGCAATGATTAGGGAACATGATAAGGATAATAAAAGCCTTATCTTATGGGGAGTTTGGTACGGTCACATTATCAGGGGTCGTCGTAGTTTCACGTGCGAAGTGCCAGCAGAACCCATCCGCTCGATATCATTGACGGAGCATCCGCATACTGCTTATGTGGTGGAAGCGGTTAACTGGACCCCTGAAGGCCGTCTTGAGCCATCAACGATAGGGATCCCCAATCAATATATGATGGCTATCGATATCTTAGGGTGCCGAATATGTCAGGGTGAAGCCCGACCCTGGGGGCAGATCTATAAAGTAGGTGTTATCCCGCGTCATCCAGTGGGTTATCTTCCCTGGGCCAGGTTCATTCTTCATCCCAACGCTCACGGATGCAGAAATTTGGGCTATATCAAGTGGTGTATGCATCACTGTTCTACTATCACGCTCCCCATGTCTGGTGGGTCAAGGATTTTTTAAACCAATAGAACCTTCCGACGAATACTTTTCTACTGGGGGACCGTGAAGTCTCTATTTCGCTGGAGGAATTCCGTGAAATTTCAGGGCTGCCGATCAAGGGAGAACATTATGAAGAATTACTACCCCCCGACGAGTATATATTTGCTACGGTGCCAGCGGTGCTTGAGGGCTTGACTACCAAAAATGTTGTTCGGCACAAGCACCCGAGTCTGATCAAAGCTTTGGGTATCTTCGAGAAACAATTCGTGGTATCGGAAGGGCAAGGTGTCACTTTTGACGCTTTCATTGCTTGCTTTCTCCGTGAAGATGTCTTATCCAAGAAAGCTCTGAAATTCGTAAAGGTTGAGGACCCCTTCGGTTTTGGCTTGAAGAAACTGCCGGCCAATGAAGAAGACCTGCCGCAGTTTTATATTCCAATTTTAAATTCCATGGCCTTTGATTCAATCGCTACCCCCGTAATGGACGAAGAAACTTTCTTGATCGGATTTATCAGTTTTTGGCTTAGCTGGTTTGTTATGCCGATGCATCGCCGTTTCATGAGGGCCTCCGTCTTTTATCTTGCCCATCGCATAGCCGAAGGAGCGTGGTTGGCTGTTGGCATTGCAGGACTATCACACCAATATCATGGTCTAAGTACTGCCGCTAATAGTTCAAACCCGAGTGCGGACACCGTGAATTTCTCCCTCCACCACTTCACGTCATGGATCGAGATGCATGTGTCAGGCGCATTTGTTGCACACCTGCACCCTGCTTTCTATGAAGCATATACCTTCCGACGGGTGATGAGGCTGGTTGATGCTTCTGCTCCTGATCTGACCCAGTTGGGGGATCTACGGGTATTGATTAATCCATATTCGAATGAGGGAGGAATGGTTTTCAGTGACCGAATCCTTTCTGCTCCAGTGGGGCCCATTCAACAACTGTTCGATTTGTCAAAGAGTGGAGCTCCGATTCTAAAGCCCAAAGAGATCATGCATCTATATTCAATCCGGCCCGGGTACTTAGTGTTCCGCGTGAATGATATTGTTCTCTTCATGTGGTACAATCCACATCGCTTTGCCCAATAGTTAGGTTACAACCAGGGTGTCCCTCTCGAAGCCTTTCTAGTCGAGCCTGCTCTCTCACTGGAGGTCACTCGTGACGTTATCCACTACTTCATGCAGTTGGGTACTGGTTCCGTCTTCATGATTCCCGAGCCTGATTATCTTCCAAGGCCCGTGGGGCCCTTCAAGGGATGGTATCGCCACCGGGTTAGTCCCATCATTGCATAGGAGAGAAGGTGCTATCTGAATGTAAAGCCTCTGCTTCCGCTCAAGCCATCAGTGCCTCGTTGCGGCCACGGTCGGTCACTTGCCCTCCTATGAAAGATAGCGAATCGGTGCTTGTTCCGAAGGCTGGTCGGGCGGAATCAGTCACCCACGCTGCTGGTATGTCGATCTGTGCTAAGGCCGGGGCAGTGATTCCTAAGAAGGCACCGGTAGGGGCATCACCAAAAACGGACACCGAAGGTGAGATTGGGCAGTGCCGTGCAAAACTACCGAAGGGGAGGAAGCACCCTTCTTCCGGTGCTGGCTCGGGCCTAAAAGGAGGAAGAAATCGGTCGCTGGTTTACTCAATATGTTACTTGAGTCCGAGCCTCTTCACGATGAGCCCATATCTGTACATGAACCAGACGACGGCCTCCTCTTTCCTGGCACATCTGCTGAGGAATCCGCTCAATTGGCCAAAGCATTGAAACGATCGCAGGATGAAAGTGAGAATGTGCGCCCCAAGAAGGGAGGCTTTCCCCCTGTCGTATTCTATGACGTTGATCCGTTATCACCTAGGCTACTAATGGTTCCTCTAACGATGGAAGAAGAACGGGCGATGAAACAGCCTATCTCAGTCGTTTCTAAAGACGAGGCCGCTCTGAAGACGGGCAGGCATTTGTTTTCGATCGAAGGCCGACGAGCGCAATTGATTAGAAAAGAGCAGCGACTCGAGAAGGCCATACTTCAAGCTCCCTGGCGTATTGGTATGCATATATATTTTTTTACGTCTCTTTTGGTAATAAATTTGTACTGCTTTCACCTCATCTTATCTTTACAAAAATTTTGTAGGACCTTTTTGCAGCGGGCATAGTCTTGAGCCCAGATAACGCCTTGAAGCCTCCGGTGATGGCTTCTATTTCTCCAGTGGAGAGTGCCAACCCGGCTATAGATCCCATGAATATCTTCAGTGACGCATCGGAGGGTGTAGAGGAGATCACCGAAGCTGGCATCCGTGCCTTGGAGCCCCCGATGATGGCCTATGTTCCTCCAACAGAGATTGCCACATCGGTGATAGATTCAATGGATATCTCCAGTGACGCACCAGAGGGTGTAGAGGAGATCACCGAAGCTGCCATCCCTCCAGTTCAAAGTGGATGAAGTATCGAAGGTAATCTTATATACATCTACATTTTTTGTTTAACAACCCTTCCATATGTCTGAGCCTTTCTTTCTCTCAGAATTGCGGGAGCTGGCGTCCTCTATTGTGGATCTTTCTCCGAAGAAAACTTTCTGGCGTTTACTTGACATGGCGGCCCCGCAAGCGATACCTCCACAGAGCATAGTCCTTTCTTCTGGTCAAGGTTGGTATTCTTTTGCCTTTTCGTTTTATATTTTCGTAATGATGCTGATGCGCCCTCTACATAAACCGCGGTCCTAGAAACTGACGACGAGGTTGAAGTTCTTGATGGACCCGGGGATCTCTCAAATCCTCCTTCCGTAGGTAAGTGGCACTTTAGCATTGGCGTTCTTTTATTTGTTCTATGTTTATAAAGGCAACTAACCATATATGTATGCTTATAGCTTTGCCAATCCTGACCCCATTGGAATCCCGGATTTCCATGCCATCAGGCCCTTACGCCCGACGCATGTCTGAGAGGATGGCAAAACAAAGCATTCATTCGCTGGCGACTCTTATTGAAGATTTTCACGCTGGTACCTCCATTACGGCCGAAGAATTCGCTGTTGAAGCCAATGCTTTTTTGTCTGTTCTTGCCACATATCATGACGAGGTGCTGGTGCGTACTTGGGTCGAGTACTGTCGTCAAGTTGAGGCTTCCCTACATGGGGTTGAATGCATACTCCTTCCCTCCGACATTTCGTCAGTAAGGGCCAGTTTGCATGGATGGATTGACCGATGTGCAGCCAATCTCCAGTCATGTTAGAAAAGGCTCAACCGAAAGTTTTCGGTGAGAGAACTGGCTTCAAAAGCTTTAGGGGAACTTCAAGCCCAACTCACCACCAATACTACTCATGCTTATGAAATTTAGCGAGTTCTTCAGGAGGCCATTACGGAGGTGGTGGCTCTTGATAAACCCGTTATTTTTACACGCGAGATGGTCGAGGCCTATAAGGCTGCCGAGAAAGAGCTTGAAAGTTGATTTTCTTTATATCAGAACCAACAGGCACAGGCAGAGACTCAGCTCGCGACGTTGATAGAGCTTCAAGCGGAAGTCCGGTGGAAGAATGTCGAACTTGCTAGCTTATTGAACCGCCCTCCAGCTTAGAATTTTTTGTCGTTGTATATTTTCTTCTTTTGTTCTTTTGTATCTTGTATTCATTTTGATTTATGAATAAAAGAAATATTTCATTTCATACTTGCGCCTCTCTGTCTTGACACGACGTAAAGTAGTTTATGTACTCATCTCGGAGTTTGTAGTTTATTCACTCGTTTCTGAGTTTCTAGTTTATGTACTCATTTCGGAGTTTGTAGTTTATTCACTCGTTTCGGAGTTTCTAGTTTATGTACTCATTTCGGAGTTTATTCAGTTTACCTCCCTTGGGTTTACAGGCAAACTTGTCCTAACGTTATATATAGATAACCCATGTTCTTTGCGACAGAGGTTTGTTAGGTTTTGTGGTACTAGGGTTTGTCCATGGTACCGTCGCATTGGTTGATGTATTCCTCGATATACAGTCTTCAAACTGTTGTTCGAGTAACCCCACGATTGTTGTATCTCTGATCTCTTCGGGGGCTGGACAAGACATCTTCAAGTAATCTCCTTAGGCTATATTACCGTCGGAAGAGTAAACGTTAGGAATTTGCCATGTCATTTTTTACTTGAGGTTAGGCTCAATTTGGAACCCCGGTGCGTCATAACCACTCCGCGCTAGTGTGGGATGATCTCCGATGGTCTTTTAGGCTTTATATGAGTTGTCGTCAAGACCCGAAGCTAGGAATATGTTGTCACTTCATTTTTATTTTACGATACCGTGCCGTTTCTTTGCCGAAGTAGGGTAGACATCTGCAAGACCTCTATGCTTATTGCAGTTGAAGACCGAAACTAGGAATATGCCTTTGCTCCAATTTGATTTGGCTCGTTGGAGCTTTGTTGACGTCACGTTTGCATCCTGATGGAATGAGAAGGTACGTCGGAGTAGTTTTTAGGTTGTATATGTACCGTCAACACTTGGAGCTAGGATTTTTCCATGGCTCCATTTTTGACTTGACCATTGGGTCTTTATTAACGTTGCGCCTGCATCGAGAAGGAACGTCGGGCCGGAGATAGGATTTTTTCGTCACTCCGTTTTTGATTTGACCATTGGGTCTTTGTTAACGTTGCATCTGCATCGAGAAGGAACGTCGAGCTGGAGCTGGGATTTTGTCGTCACTCTTTTTTTGTTCGACCCTTGGGTATATAATAACGTTGTGTCTACATCCTGCTAGCATGAGAACCACGTCAAGCTGGAGTTAGAACTCTGCCGTCACACCTTTTGATTTGGCTCCTTGGAGCCTTGTTGACGTCATGTCTGCACCCTGTTGGAATGAGAAGAACGTCGAATTGACCTCTATGTTGTATATGAACCGTCGAGAACTGGCTTTCCCTTTGAAGAAGCCTGGTGGGAAAATATGGTACCCTTTCTTTCATTTATGCCCATAGATTGTATACAGGGATCGGTGTGGACCTACCTGCAGGGCAAAAAAATTTGTTTTCATTTTTATGGTTTCTTTCCACGATGCTCTATGTTTTCAGCTTTTCATATCGCGAAAATCGCGATTGCCCAATCATTTCGGCTTTTTATCCGCGGCGCCCAACCATTTCGGCTATTTTTTTTATATTTTTACTCGCTGCTTTTTATTGCGAGTTGCCCAATCATTTCGGCTGTTTTTATATGCACATTTTTTTGCTCGTTGATTTTAATTGTGAGTTGCCCCATCATTTCGGCTATTTCATATGCATTTTTTTGGCTACTCGTTGCTGTTTTTTATTGCGAGTTTGGAATCTGATACCAACCTTGGCATCAGCATCGCTATGACTGGAATACTGTTTGGGACGAATAATCATTTGCTGTGAAAGGACTTGGGGTTTGACACCTGTTTAGGTATCAGCATCGCTGCAACTGGGATATTGCCAGGAGCGAATCATCATTTGCCTTTGTCGATTTGAACAAAGACGGCTTAGAAAACAGGGTTACGATCCATTCGACTAAGGCTTTTTGACTTTATGAGCAATGGCGAGTTTCTCCCTATGAGTCGTGAGGATCTCGTAAGTGTATTTTCTCCTTAGGAATCGTGGTGATTCCCAAGTGATATTTTCTCTCGTAAGTCGTAAGGATCTTCCAAGAGTGTTTTCTCCTTATAAGTTGAGAGAACTTACAAGTGTCGTTCACCATATGGGGGACGTTTCTCACCATTGGTGGAACTTGATGGGGAAATGTTTATTTGTGCCCATGACTTGTATACAAGGGACAATATTGGACAGCCTGTAGGGCAACTTTGGAGAATGCGACGGTATAAGAACAGGTTCAGATCCTTGTAGCTTAAGACTTTTGAATCTTATGAGCCGTGAGGGTCTCATAAGGGGAATTCTCCTTACGAGTCGTGAGGATCTCGCAAGTGTAATTTCTCCTTAGGAATCATGAGGATTCGTAAGCGTGTTGCTCCTCTGTAAGTCGTAAGGATCTCACGTGGGTATTTTCTCCTCACAATGTCGAGAGGACTTTGCAAGTGCATATGAATTTTTATTTTACGAGATCACGCCCTTTCGGGTTTTCACAAACTCGCCTGCAGTCCTGCTGTTTTTACTCACGACGCCCTTTCGGGTTTTCATCCTTGCCAATTTTGCTTGTGGAGATACAATTTTTTTTGTTTTTTTACGAGTTCGCGCCCTTTCGAGTGTTCACAAAATCACCGGTAGCCCTGCTGTTTTTAATCACGTCGTCCTTTTGGGTTTTTTAACAAACGATGGAACTCTCGAAAGTAGTTTCACCGCAGGTGACCCATCTATTTGCTGATGGGATTTAAGGGTGGCTTCATGGCTAAAGTAGTTGCGTAGCCAGTGGGACTTGAGTTGCAACCTCTGTTGTTGAGACTTCGATTGCAATATAGATCTCAAGGAAGCATATCACCATTTTGGAGGCGGTATGCTAGTTTAGGGAAATTTCGGTCCGTTATTGCTATGTTTGAGACAAATATTTAGTTTAAGGATATCTATGTCCGTTGCCGCCATATTTGAGGCGAACGATTAGTTTAAGGACTTCTCGGTCCGGTATCACCGTATTTTAGATGAATTTTTAGTTTAAGGACATCTCGGTCCGATGTCGCCATTTTTTAGGCGGATATTTAGTTTAAGGACATCTCAGTCCGTTATCGCCATATTTGAAGTGGATATTAGTTTAAGGACTTCTCGGTCCGTTGTCTCCGTGTTTGAGGCAAAACTTTAGTTTAAGGACTTCTCAGTCCGTTGTCGCCGTGTTTGAGGCGGGATTTTAGTTTAAAGACATCCTAGTCCTTCATTCGGAAACGAGTATTATTTTAGGGACATCTCGGTCCGTTATCGCCTATTTTTGAGGTGACGGATCTTTTGGATACTACTTTTATGGTTCGGACTCAAGAAGATAGCGAGTGGACACAAGCGTCATCATCTATCATTGACCCAGGTCGTAACCCGTTAGGCATAGTATTTTTTGAGGAATCAGCCGTTTATTGGCCGGTAGGGTATTTCGCCATGCATATCAATGAGCAGGTAGGCTCCATCTTGGAAGACTTTGTCTATGATGTATGGGCCTTCATATTTTGGCTCGAACTTCCTCCGTCTTGCACGATTGAGGACCATAGGTCTTTTGACGATTAGCATGAGTTCACCTTGGCGGAATGTTCTCGACCTGGTCAGTCTTTCATATGATCGTGTCATCCTTGCCTTATAAGCCTCCAAGTTTTGCTATGCTATAAGGCGAGTTTCGTCGAGGGTATTGAGCTCCTCAAGCCGAAGATGAGTATTTTCTTCATCTGTCAGCTCGTATCGAACTGCTACTCATAGAGAGGGGTGCTCTATTTCCAGTGGGAGCACTGCTTCCGTGTTGAATACTAACATGTATGATGTTGTATTCGTAGCTGTTTTGAACGTTATGCGGTATACCCAAAGAGCTTCTTCAGCCTTTCGTGCCAGTCTTTTTTGTTCCTAGACACCGTTTTCTTTATAATCTTCGTCAAGGTCTTGTTGAAAGCTTCAACGAGACCGTTGACATGAGGACTATAGACTGAAGAGTATCTCCAATCTATTTTATGCTGTTTTGCTAAGCGGCTTATTTTATGGCTCCTGTAGGCCAGCCCATTATCCGAGATAATTCGTCACAGAGTGCCGAACCGGTAGATGACATGTGTCCTGAAGAAATGGAAGATATGCTCTGTCTTCACCTCCCTTAGTGGTACTGTTTCTGCCCACTTAGAAAAGTAGTCGATCGTTGCCAATATGAACCGATGTCCTTTGGACGATGCTGGTTCAATGGGGCCAATTATATCAGTTCCACACATTTCGAACGGCCAGCTAGCTACTGTTGGGTGTAGCGGGTTAGGATGCTGGTGTATGAAGTCCCCGTGAATTTGGCACGAGTAACACTGCTTCGCATATTTGAGGCAGTCCTGAATCATTGTGGGCCAATAATATCCCATTCTTTTGATCTTCAGCTTCATCTTTGGCCCAACTTGGTGAGAACCGCAGAGTCCGTCGTGGGTTTCATAGACGACTCTCTTCGCTTCTTCTGGCACCAGACATCTTAGTCACAGACCGTAGAACGATCTCTTATATAGAGTATCATTGACGAAGGCGAAGGACATAGCTCGATTCATGAGCAGATGTCTAGACGACGCATTTTCAGGTGTTCGTAGAGATTTGAAGTAGTCTATGAAGACTTCCCTCCAGTCCTTGACCTTTCCTTCGTCCTCTATTTGAAGGGCTACCTGTTCGGTCATTTCTTTTCCTTCGGATAGCTTTGTTGAGTCTTTCGAGGATATATATATTGGCGTGAGGATCTTGCGACTTTGCACGATGATCTTTACGTCATCGAGGTCTTCGTCGGCTAATTCCTTAGCCAATTTGGCCAACGCATCCGCTTTACTGTTTTGAGCACGCGGTATACTCTCCCGGATGTAGGTGGGGATTTGTGTCAACAGTTGTTGTGCTATTTCGCCATACTTTATCATCTCTGACTTGCATGTCTGATAGTCGCCATTTACCTGGCTAACAATCAGCTGAGAGTCTCCATATATGAGGAAGTTTTTGATTCCCGTGTTGACAGCGATCTCGAGACCTGCCATCAAGGATTCATATTCAGCTTCATTATTAGTCCTTGGCTCCGTTAAGGAGAGGGTGTAACGCAATATCCTTCCTTGTGGAGTCACGAAGATAAGGCCCACCCCGGCTTTGATTATGGGGGTGTTTTTCTTTCGCCTCTTCATGGAAAATGCTCCATCAAAGTAGAGTTCCCATCGGGAATCGTTTTCTTCCTTCTCTCATTCGATTGTGTCAAACACATGTTCATCCGGCAACTCGCAATTTAAGGGGGAGTCAGCTGGTAGTATCGGATGCTCGGCGAGAAAGTGGGCAATAGCCTGGCCTTTCACTGCTTTGAGAGGTCGATACATTATCGAGAACTCCATCAGGAGTAGGGTCCATTTGGCAAGCCTTCCTGTTAGTATGGCTCTTGTCATTAGTTATTTGAGAGGATCCACCTTTGATATGAGATGTACCTCATGCGCCTAGGTGTAATGCCTGAGCTTCGTTATCACGAAGATCAGTGCCAGGCAATACTTTTCGATATGAGAGTAGTTGTTTTCTACCCCTGGAGAACTTGACTCAAATAGTACAAAGCTCTCTCATTTCCCTAATCGCTCTCTTATGCCCATAGCGCGCCTAGAGAACCCTCAAGGGCTGTTGTATATAGGATAAGGAGTTTTCCCTTAACCGGAGCGGTCAATACCGGCGGATTCTGCATATATTGTTTGATTTCGTTTAGTGCATTTTGGAACTTTTGATCCCAAACGAACGGGGTCCTTTTCTTCATCAAATGGCTGTAGGGACGGTATTTTCCGGAAAGGTTGGCTATGAACCGCCGGATATACGCGAGTTTTCCTTGGAGGGATCGCAACTGTTTGAGGGTCATTGGCATGGGCATTTCCGTAATCGCCTTGATCTTTGAGGGATCGATTTCAATACCCCGGTGCCGTATGATGAATCCTAGGAATTTTCCTGAGGAGACTCCAAACGCGCATTTCAAAGGATTCATCTTCAGATTGTACTTCCGAAGACGTTGGAACACCACGTCTAGATGTTCCCAATGTTCTTCGTAAGACTTGCTCTTCACAACCAGGTCATCAATGTAGCATTCGACAATCTCATGGATGAGGTCATTAAAGATCTTTTTCATGGACCTCTGGTAGGTAGCGCCAGCGTTCTTCAGACCGAAGAGCATCACCTTATAGCAAAATATGCCCAGCGGTGTATGGAAGGCAGTATGCTTTTGATCTTCAGGATGCATTTTTATTTGATTGTATCCTGAAGATCCATTCATGAAGGAGAAGATCTCATGGGTAGATGTGTTCGATCATCAGCTTAATAACAGATACTGGGAATTCATCTTTCGGGTAAGCTTTGTTGAGGTCCCGAAAGTCCACGCAGATGTGCACTGTCCCATTCTTCTTCATCACTGGAACGATGTTAGCGATCCAGTGGGGATATTGAACTTCTTGGATGAAGCCGGAGTCGATTAGTTTCTTGACTTCAGCGTTGATACTCATCTCAAGTTCGAGCCGCATTCTTCTTGGTGCCTGTTTGACTGGCTTTATATCCGGCGATATAGCCAGTTTATGTACTGCCGCCTTTGGATCTAGACCTGGAATTTCGGAATAGTTCCATGCGAAGCAGTCTTTATATTGCATGAGCACGTCTTTGAACGTGGCTACCTATTTTTTAGAGAGCAGCTCACTGACGAACGTTGGCCTCGGCTTATTTTCCGTCCCTAAGTTAATTTTTCTTAGGTTGTCCACCGTAATGTGTATCCCGTCTTCCAGCTCTTTTGGTGCTAGTGGAAACTCTGAGATCACCTCATCCTCATCTTCATTTGCGAAGCACATGAAGGGGTCATCTATAGTTTCATGCCCTCCTTTCTTTGAGAGTGTTACCATATGGAAGGTATGGGTTTGCTTCTATTCTTGACGCTGAGCTGGTCCTGTCCTCATGGTATAGGTCCTCCTTGGCTCATGCTTTTGCAGCAGGGTTACCCTCCAGCTGTCAGACAAAGCGAACCGGCCTTGTTGATACCGGTCCTCAACCCAGTTATTGAAGGTGAAGCAGTCTTCAAGGGGATGACCTATTGCTCGGTGATAAGAGCAATAATCCGGATGATGGACCTCATTTATTTGTTCGGGGTGCCAAGACTCCGGAAGCGTTATCATTTGAGGCTTCATGACAAGGTTGAATATTTTCCTTGTCTTTTCTTGAGGGAAAGAGTATTCACGACCCATCTTCCTGATAAAAGACGGGTTCCAGCTGACTTTTCCTCGACTATACGACTTCTTGGATCCGCTTCATTGTTTTCGCATGTTATTCGTGTTCTTCACCTTGTTTTTGCCTCTATTTCAGGATTTTCTTTTGTCACGAGAACGTACAGCGGGCTGGGAATGACGGACATTACGGTCTTCTTTCTCCGCAGATTGTTGCTTGAGACGTTGCATACCATCCTTTTCATAGATAGCCATTTCACGGCTGTGGTCATCCCAAATCTTTTGACAAGATTCTTGTATTAGTTTGTCAACTTGTTCTTCGAACGATGTATTTGACATTCTTAGAGTAGGATTTTGCTCTGTTTCAACGTCACGGCTATTTGGAAGAGTGTTCTCTTCTTCACCAGAGCTGTTTATGACGCGGCAGCTGTAGAATCGTTCCCGTTTCTTAGACCAAACGTATCCGAGCCCGGTTGTTTCCATTTTTCCGTTAGGCATATTTCGCTGGGTTCCAGAGATATCCCAAATCTTTTTGTAGAAGTGGGCTTGCCGAACAGTTTGTTCAAGGGCTACACCTTGGCATCATAACAGCCTTTTCAATCCCTCCGCGTAGTATCTTGGCAGACGGATTGGTTGAACCCTGTCGAGTGCAAAATCGGCACCGTGCCAGACTTCTTTCTCTACTCTGGTCTCCGTAGATTGGTAGAAGAGGATCTCCTTTTCACCTCTTTGCCTGAGAGGCACGTAGAAAATCCATAGTTCTTGTACGCTGTATGTATTGAGTGCATCAAGTTCCTTAGAATGCCGAGGCGGGACCATTGTGATTTGCAAGCTCTGATATGCTTCATCGAGGGTTTGTACTGACGGGTGGATGGGGAACACTGCGTTGTCTTCGTCCTCAGAGTCGCTGCCAAAGACCAAAATAGAGGTCGATGGTTCGGGCCAGTTGTTTTGGGTTGCCCCGAGTAAACTATTTATGCATCTTCCTCGGCGTCGCTCCCAAAAATCGGGATGGTGGCAATGGACTTCCATTTATCCTCCGGCTTATGACACCTCTCTGTATCTTCGAAATCTGGTAAGAAGTACTTTGCGTCTTCATATTTCTGAACCTCGTTTATGGAGAATGGGTTTAGCTCTCTCGTGACGGTGTATTCCGAGTCATCTTTGAAATATTTCATACATTGATGTTATGTAGAAGAGATGACATTGTACTCATGCAACCAGGGCCTACCAAGCAAAGCGTTGTAGCAAGTTTTGGCATCCATGATGTGAAATTTAATGTCAGAGACGAGCAACCCGAAGCATAACGTCAGAATTACGAACCCAAGCGTCCATGACGACTGTGAGTCGAACCCGAAGATGGTAATTTTGTCCTGAGCCAAGTGTTGAACGTTCATGCAAATCTCCTTCAGCACTTTCACGTTGAGAAGGTTGACGGAGGATCCATTGTCGACAGGGATTTTGCCTATCTTGATGTCATGGCAGTACTCGGTAACGTATAATGGGCGGTTATGCTCGCACGTACCGAGGAGAAGATCGTCATCGCTGAATGTAATGTCAGCTGTATGAACCTCTGCCAGCTCTTCCTTCATCTTCTCTTCTGCAAAGAAAGCTTGGAACTGATCGGGCTCTTGTAATACCCTGATCATAGAATCTCGTGCCTCTTTGGACAGGAGGAGAGCATCCAATATGCTTAGTTGTGAGGGTATCTTCCTCAGATGTGCTAGGACATTGTAATCCACCTTGTTTTAGGTAGGTCCCTGGCTGCGAGCTCTTTGACGACTCCATCATCGTGGGTGATTTCCTCAGGGTATTTTTCTTTCCCTTAGTCTCTTTGGATTGAACTTTTGTTTGTAGGTCTGAGATTCTTTTCAGGCAGCGTGCGGTTACGTAACTGAATGTTCTCGCAGTTCTTCCCCTCCTCTTCTTTTTTGGAGGTGGAGTCCTTGAAGAGAGGGCTGAGGGTTATTTCATCCTCAAAATCGCTCCCGAAAGAAAGAACTTGAGGTTTTTTCCTTTCCGGACTGGTATCAACCATATGACAGTTGCCAGTCATTTTTTCACGCATACTTGTCACTCCTTTTTCTTTCGACGAGCTTCGCGCTTTATCTTCTTGAAGTGTTTTTGATGGGCAAAGTATCCTTGCCACGACTACTTGAAGGCGCTGCATTCTTCGGTGGGGTAGGTGACCCTTCGATGATATAAGCAGTAATTTGGATGTTAATCCTCTCCGTCGAGGCGTATGACCCCGGGAATGTTCCCTACAAGAGGTGGCAGCTTCATTCCCACTGACAGGGCTTTGGAAAACCACTTCTCTGCCTTAATCCTGCTCTTATTTATGGTAGGCGTGCTTCGGTTTGGTTGGAGTACTTTATGACTCATCCTCGCCGCGGCTTCTTTACCCTGACGTTGATGCTTAGCCTTTTCGTATATAGCTGTTTCGCGTTCTCGGTTGGCTTTGCTTTTCCGATAGGCTTCGTTTAACAGCCTATCGATTGGGTCTTCTTCAGGCAGTTCCGGGGATTTTAGTGTCGTATCTGTCCCCAGTTCCTTTGGGTTATTTTCTAACTCCTAGGGAGCTTCTTCGCCATTTAACGACGAATGGGAGACCATGTGGCAACTTGCTACTTAGTCTTCGGTTTCTTCTGATGAATCATTTTCCTCATCGTTGTCACTATCCTTGTTCTCAAGAATACGCTTGAGAAACTCTTCAAGAGTGACCGGTGTCCGAGCCTTCTGGTTGTATACCTCCAACGCGTCGATGTACTTTTGTATATTTGTACGCTTGTCGTCATACTTGGCAGGCTGTACATGCTTCTTGGTCTTCTTCTTTTTCTTTGAAGACTTTGAAGGCTTTACTTGGGGATTTTGCCCTTTGTCAACAACTTTCAGTACGGGACGCGGTTTCAGCATCCCTTCGATGATTTCGGGTTCAAATGGGCTTTTCCACCTGACTGCTGGACATGCCTGTAGATCCTTCAGTATTCTTTTGATCTTTGCTGAAAGAACGATTTCCCATGGAGTTTCTTCCACGAGCGAGCATGATGCCCCCGGTGCATCCACCTTTTTGGGAGTGTGCTTCTGTGGCAAGTTCACCCTCCAGTTCTCAGATAGCGTGAACTTCCCCTGTTGATACTGATCCTCGATCTAATTCTTGAAGACATAGCAATTCTCAATTGGATGGCTCACCATTCTGTGATAGGAGCAGTAGTTGGGGTTGTTGACGTCGCCGAGTTGCGGTGGACGCCGTGGGTCTGGTAATGTGATGAGTTTGTTATGCATTGCCAACTCAAATAGTCTCCTTATCTTATCGCGGGGAAACGAGTAAGCGCGCCCTAGCCTTTCTTCGAGGGATAAGCGTGGACATGCATTGTTTTAGCGAACCGCCGGTTTTGGGTCGCTCAGATATTGTTGAGTGTTGGCAATGAAGGCCGCTTTCCCTTTACCTATGGCATTTTGAGGGTCCTTACTTGAGGAGGAAGGCTCGTGGCCCATCTGGTCCATTTGGGCCAGTTTATCAATTAGAGCCTGGAAGGTCGTCGGCTTGAAAAACGTCATGAACTGGGACACAATCGTTTGCGGATCTAGGGTCCCGATAAACATGCCCACGGCGGGGGATTCTTCAATGCGTTGTTCATACTTTGACCATAGGTTCCGCCACTGGATCACGTATTGGACCCAGATTTCTCCCGGCTTTACCCTAGCATTGATTAATACTGTAATGGGGGTGCGCTCGCTTGCACTGGAGAACCGCTGTGTGAACAGCAGTTCCATTTCTGTGAATGTTCTCACGGAGTCATTTAGGAGCTCTGAATACCATTCAAAGGCCGTCTCTAACAGGCTATGAACGTGTTGGAGATAGTGCCCTCAGAGTCAATTATTGGATCACAGGCACGCGATTGCAATGATTGAGGGAGGACCTATCCCAGGAGGACAGTCTTACTCGAGATGATAGTATGCTATCTGGTTTACCTTTATCATCGTGTACTGCTTCAGGTGACCTTACAGGTCACTATTACACGCTGATAGAGCCCCTGGGATTCTTGCTTGACTGCCGGCAGTATGATGGGGATCATATACGTGAGAGCTGGTGGTCTATAAGCACATCCTTAAAAGGTCCCTAGTCGTGGGAGTTTCGAGACAGGGCATCGATTCTCCAGAGTAGACTAGTGTATACAGTCGAGACCCTGACGAGGGGCGGTGGCCGGTCTCACAAGCCACTGGTGTCAGTTGGTTCACCTAAGATGTATACAGGTGCTCATTGGGTTATGAGTACACCGGACAGGACTCGCCGGGAACATGCTAGTTGGTCTTATACCTGACGTCAGATAGCAGTTCCCTGGTGACATGTGTACAGGTTAGTTCATCGACCTGAGATCGTCATTTGTCTCGTGTGAGATCCAACTGTACTTTGATTACTACCCTACCACGGCTCAAAGGAGTCGTGCAAACAGGTTTTAGTTGGGTACAGTCCCGAGCCACATGGAGGCAGTGAGCGAATCTTCAGGGGTTCGTCTCTCTCGGTATTGGGGGTGAGGTCGCGCTGTGTCTAGGAGAGCCATTATGCAAAGCCCTCGGCCGAGGCAGGAGATTTACTGGTAGGTATTCCAGTAGTATCTCAGGGCGTTCTGGGCTACACTCCGACACGACTTGTACCGCTTTTGGGGGTCTGACTTTTACCAACCCCCTAGGCCCGACATGCGATACTCATAGACGAACGGACCGGACTGTGCGGATATTGTCACTGACAGGCTCAGTAGGGTGTCAGGGTGAGTTCGCTCATCGACGTCCCTTTTGGTCAATAGCTGGTGGCCCGTCACGTATTGGCTAATACCTCTGACGTGCTAGTGGTTAAATCCACAGCCATTGTATTGACGAGTCTTTAGAGTCCACCACACAGACAGTTACTCAAGCTTTCGGGCGAAACGCTGTAGAGGCCATATGGAGATATGGCAGGGTCCGATCAGATACGTGCGGTATTGCACGGATCAGGATCGGACGGATATTACTAGCCGGCTTTGGTTTAAGCCGGATCCTAGTTTAGTACAGTGTGGATTTTGTCTCATTGCATTTGTATCCGGTCGGAATACAGATGCGGGTGTGTATGCACAGTATCGAGGTTTTCCTGTAATATATTACGGGACCAGTTTTCTGAGGTTGCCAGTTTGCTTTCCGTTCCGGCCGGTTTTCCTTTGTTCTTTCCCGGCCGGACTTTTCCGATGGATGGGGGTATTTGCATGTTTGCAAATGACATTTGTGGAGGGGGTTTCTTGCATATGTGGGATTATGATATTCTTATCATCATTAGATTCCATTCTTTTCTTCATCATGGTTTTTGCATTAATGAGAAAGGATTAGGATGAGATTGATTTGCATCTTTGATTTGAGGCTTGCTTTTGATGTGGTCACCCCCCCTTTGATCTCCTACCCTCACCTCCCTTCTTGGGTTGCTTTTTCCCACTCCCATTTGAGAGGGGCCGGCCACTATTAGAAAATGAGAGAGAGAAGTTCATTTTTGATGTGTGGCAATTTGCTTCATCTCATTTTTATTCTTAGCTTGCAAAAGTTTAAAAGCTCTCTCCATTGCTCATTCTTGATTCCTCCATCACCAAGGCAACTTCACAAATCCCATGAGGCAAAGTGATCCTACACTACAACCTACAGTACCCTTGGACGCGTCGGCTAGCCAACTTCGCGCCCGAGTTGCCTCGGTCCAGAGGTGGGAGCCCGTAAAAGAATCCGGCTACGTGGTGCCCTTTTCGACGAGAAGACGATGAATGGTGATTCCGCGGGAGATCGGGACGACGACGAGAAGACCGAAGGACACGGATCACTCGGTATATCTCTCACCCCATCTCTTGTTAGCTAGTATTGGTTAATGGTTACGATCCGGGTATATTGTCCGCGGTAGCGCCAGTTTAAAAGTTAAGAAAATTTTGATTCCATATTTTGGCCTCGGATAGACGGCCGGGGCGCTGCCGTGGCGCAACAGAACGAACTGGCGAAGCAGCAGTTTGTCGTCGCCTCCAGTGTTGTCGCACAGAGCTCTGAACTGTGCTACGTGTTGGTGTGGGTTACCTGTCCCCTTGTACACATGGAATTTAAGGATTGTATATCCCGGTGGGTGCTTGATTTGGTCATACCAGCCTGGATATGGTCGCCCAGTTCTGACGGTTTGGCCAGCCGCTTCATTTTCTTGATGAGCTCGTATTTGTTGAGCAATATAATCATCAAGAGCAGCCTTGGAGATCGTTTTCTCCCTGGCCATTGATAGATCCAGACGGGGGTTTGATGTTTCCCCTCTGTCATCCTCGATAACTATCTGGATCCTCGGCTGGAGGTTATGGCTGGATCATCATTCCAACCATATCCTGGAACAAGAGCGCCATCTGCTTCATATTAGCAGCATTCTCAGCAGCTTCTTTGACTTTTCATTAAAGCACCCTTCGCAGGAACTCTGTATCGGTCTCCTGCTCTTGACGCTGTTCAGTTGCTGGATCCGAACTTTCTCTCTGTTCGGTGAGTGCCGCCATCTTGGTTAGCATTTCTTTGAGCTTTTGTCGTTGCTCTTGAGCTTTTGTCAACGACCGAGTTTGCGGTCGATGACTTACAGAAGCACGGACTTCATCTTTCCCAGAAGCCATGTAGACCGTATGCACAATCATGCCCCCAGACTTGGAGTGTTTGGGTCCAGCGCCTTTGGAATTTGCCGCAGGCGGTAGGATGTTCTCCAGCCTCACCCTTTTGTGGGAGGTTGAAGTTAAAGGAGCCGTTATGACAGGCGCTATTATAGAAGAAACCCTTCGATGTATGATGGCGGGATGATCTTTCTTTTGCCGATCCTTCGATTTCTTCGGTCAGCGGGAATAGTTTTCATCGATCACAGAGTTCTGGACTTTTCGCCAGACTCTGTGAATTTGGGAGGAGAGCCGATGATGGGGCCGCTCCTGCTTTTCCTGCACAGGGACCTCAACAGAAGGAGGTGATTTCTTCAATAATGCTGTGGGGGAGTTTTTGCGTACCCTCTTCAGCGGTTCAAAGTTGTTCCTGGTTGGAACAACAGAATCCATTTCCACCATGGGAGCTGGTGGGGTAAGTCCAGAGAAAGAGTTGCCCCCAGATTTCCTTACTCGGCGCCAGTGGTGACGTCGAGCGTGCCTTGCTGATGGGACCGCCTCGATTTTGGAAGCGGGTGCAGCTTGCCCATGGTTTTGTTGAGGAGCTCCAGTAGTTGTCAGCCTATTAAAGACCGACGTCCTTGGAAAGATTTGATTGGAGACGGTCAGTCTCTCGAAGATCGATCGCCTGACTAGTGAAGCACTTTTGACGGCTTCATCTGCAGCAGGAATTAGGAGGGCTATCCTTTTTGGGGTAGCCCCTTCGGGAACGGGCTTCTTTGCGGGCCCGCTTTGATTCTGGCTCAGTCTGTTGAAGACTGAGATGTCTGAGCTTCGGCTCAGCCTATTGAAGACTGAGACATCGGACTTAGACGACCCGTTGAGTGGGGCCGTTGTGGTTGCAAGTCGATCGAAGACCGACTTCTTGGGAGCTTCTTCTTGCGGCGCCGGGGCGCTGAAACTTGTTGGTAGGAACATGGTCCTGAAGAATAGTCTAGTAGTGGCTTAAGTAACCTTCCCTACCGGCATTGAGAAAATGGAGGTTGCATTAGGCTAAAAAGTCACTCCTCCAGTTGGGATGGAGCGGGAGTTGCTGTTGCAAGTTGTGCAGTTGGAAGCCATCGATTTTCTTCTTCTTCTGCACAGGAGAAAGTCACCAAATCTTAGTACCTCTAATCCAAGGGCAGACATAGTGAACCGTGGTTTTGTTCGCGAAACACGACACACGAAGTGTGGAGTGGAAAGAGAAAATGGTCCCACCGGCCATGCCAGAATCTGTTCACCGCCGGAAACAGAGACGAACCTGGGATGGATCATCTTGCCTGAATCTGGGGGCAGATGCTATTTGGATTTATCCGCCCACCTCTCCGAAAATACCAAGTTAATTTATGACACCGTATATCGGAGGTTTGGACGGACGCGACCGTTGTAGCAGACTTTATCAGATTCCCCCTCGTTTGCGAGGGTTTTTTTTATTGTGGAGACGCTCTTCCCTGTAGGCGCAAGCTGTTAGTCATATGTATGCCTTAGAGGCCATTATTGTACATGATTGTATATTATAGTGGACGCTTGGACATATATATAGAGATGACTTTCTTGCTCGACATGATATTATGCTATCTGGTTGCTTTTTATCTTAACATGTACACGAGTATTATTATATTGTCTCTCTGATACATGTTGATAAAGCACATAGGATGTGTAATTGACTATCAGGACTATGATGCGGATCATACTAGTTGGGCCAGGGTGGTCCGTAAGTACATCCTTTAATAGTTCCTAGTCGAGAGAGTATCGAGACAGGGCATCGATATTCCAGAGTAGACTAGCGTGTACGTTTCTTGACCCTGTATGGGGCGATGGTTGATCCTATAACCATTGGTGTTTGACATCAGAGATTTCACACAGGTGCTCATTAGAGAATGGTACACCAAACAGAACTCGATGAGAACTCTTAGATGGTACTATACCTATCGTCAGATAGCAGTTCCATGGTGACACTGGTACAGGTTAGTCTGTAGACCTGAGATCATTATAGAGTCTTGTGCGGTTCCCACTGCACTTTGATTTCCTCCCTACCACGGCTCAAAGGATTCATGCAAACAGGTGGATTTTGGGTACAGTCCGGAGTCATATGGAGGCAGTGAGCGATGGGAGGGGTTTCGTCTCTCCCGGTATTGGGAGTTGAGGTTGCGCTATGCTCGATTGGCCATAATAGGAAGTCCCTGGCCAGGGCTGCTGATGAGATTTACTGGTAAGTGTTATTAATAGTTTCTCGAACGGTTATAGGCCACACATCAGCTTGACTTATCAAGTTACTGGGGTCTGACGTTTACCACCCCTAGACTTAATATGCGACATATCAGACGAAGAGACCGGACTGTACGGTAAGTTTTGCTTATAAGCTTTAAGGGAGTTTGGAAAAGCTTGCTTATTGATCTTCTATTCGCTCAATACCTGGGTGTCCGTTATGTCCAGCTAGTACCGCTGACGGTTTGTGGGTGACTAATGTGATCATTACCTACTGCCGGAGTATTGAGGAGTCTTTAGAGTTCCACACAGAGGTTTCCTAGCTCAAGCGAAATGAAGTAGGGCACATATGTGATATGTGCGGGACCTTCATTAAATACGTATTTGTGATACCATATTCTAATCTCGCGATATATTATATCGGTCAGTTATATGTGATATAACCGGGTTATTGAATCAAGTGTTGATTCTATAAATTGATATACATATAAATGATATTAGTCGGTTATATAAGATATAGCCAGATTATTAAATCAAGTGTTGATTCAATAATTTTATACATACATATATGTGTGTGTGTGTGTATCATATAATTGTATGTATGTATGTATGTATGTATGCATGTATATATATATGTACCTATATATGTATATATGTATGTATGTATGTATGTATGTATGTATCTATATATATCTGTGTATGTATGTATTTATGTGTGTGTGTGTATTACATATACTATTGTGTCATGGTGGATGATACAATGGACATGGGTATATGAGACTCACACATGGCTTAGGATAATATTGGGTTTTTAATTTTAAAGTAAATCAAAAATTAAGTGGAAATGGGACTGGCTTAAGATGCTTGTGGAAGCATGTAGAAGTCATGTCTCATCCCACTATTTTTTTTCTTACCTTAGATATTTTATAACCCAACCATAATCCTTAACCCATGGTTAACTCTCTACAAAAATATCTTGGAGATATTTTTTTCAGCTATGGTTCTACATTAGTTCAAGTTCTTCACTTGTTCTTCTTCTTCTTTCTTGTCTTGATTTTTCTAATAGTTGAAAAGAAAAAGAGAAAAATAATTCTAAAGTGAGCAAAATTCATAATTCATCAATCTATACCAAACTAGCCCTTTAGTATAGCTTGAGTTAGAGATTCTTCAAGGTAGATCATCTTCGGCCTCGAAGATCCTTGAGCAAACATGTTCCTTTCGCCAAGTGGAGCCTACGAAGAGTTCAAGCGACTATTACTTGGAGCTTTAAAAGTGAAGGACCGGTCTACAAAGCTTGTATTCCTTTTTCACTAAGTGTAAAGTTTGTTTACTAGCTTATAAACCCCAATTCTCTAGTTCGATTATAGGTTAGTATAGCTTAGCACACTAGATTTTTAAAAATTGTATACCCGATGATTCTTAAAAACCTAGTAGTTGTGTCAAGGCATACTTTCATGGTATCAGAGCCAGGCTAGAGCATTAGGCAATGTCTAAACGACGTTAAAATGTTCAATCGAACTTCGAAACCCGTCAAAATCCTAGTTTCTGGAAAAATTTTCAAAAGTTAGAATTTTTAAGATTAAAAATATGCAGAAAATTGTGCAGGGTATATAATGGAGCCCCAAGAATTTCGAGGGCCCAACTCAATCATTTGGCCATGGAACCGCGGCCTAACCTAGGGTTTAGCCGTGGTTGTGCGGCAACATTGATGAGTTGAGAACCTGGGTTTCTTGTGTTGCTCCATAAGGATATTTGGCACTTTTTGGGTATTTTTAGTGAGTCTCAAGATGTTGATGTCTCTATGATTTTTTGGTGTCTAATGAATCGATCGAAATGTTTAATATCGTCCAGATTATTTTGATATGTGATACAATATTTGGAATCCACAATAATTAGTTTTGTGAAAACTAGTTAGTGTTTTGTAAATCTAGAAATTTAGTCTCTTTTGATAGATTGCCACGAGTTTCGATTCGGATCAAAACGCCATCGCAATCTCGTATAGTACGCGAACACTCGCCGGGTAACACTACTAGATAGCCATGTCCCATAGCCCCTACCAAGTGACTATAGGAGAACCCCGTTGCCAAAAGCATCTACTCGGGTGCTCGCGGCCGCAGTGTTCCGCCCAAGTGAACTTCGTTGACGACATCGGGATGCGGCAATCTACTAAAGTTCCCGATGAGAATTTGATCATAATGTCGGGATCTTGTTGAATTACCCGACTGGTTATTGAAAAGTGTTTTCAATTCAAGACTAAAATGCAAGATTTATAGTGTCAGGCATGAAATCCGAAGTATGAGATATTCCGGGTTTATGATATCTAAAGTGTTGCGGATTCTAATTATTGTAGTTTTCATTTTCTTTTCTGAGACCGTAAGTGTAATATGTGGTGTATCGCCGATTTCGTTGTTATACGTCAATGACAATCGGGATACGCATATTTACTTACGTTGATGACATGTGATGTTTATGTGTTGCTGTGATATGTTATATTGGATCATGTTTGAATAGCCGGGGGGTTTTGCATGAGATGAGAGTTTTTCATTTTCAATCATGTAAAATTGTATATAATATTCTTTTATTGGGACACTTCCGGGTTGAGGATGATCTCACTATTGATGTATATTATTTACTTTTCTGCATTAGGATAGACCCAAGGAGGGGAGCACAAGTAACCAGGTTCTAGAGTCCAGTGGGAAGCCGTCTCGAGGAGTCCAGATCGGGTCTCCTAACTCTAGAATTGGCAGCGTTGCTTGCCGCTCTCGTAGGGGTCTAGGGATGTGGGTTTGGCTATTCATCACGACCATGGAATCAGTTTTTTACTGGCTTAATTTAAAACACGAACCTCCTAGTATATCCAATGTTTCATATGTTATCTTCTGCTCCAATGTTCTGTGATGTGATCATATAACTGAGTGAGACGAATGCTTTATATTATATATATGATATATAATAAATAGTTCTTGTGTTTTGCACCCGCGTTAGTCCTGCCCCGCTCTGTCGTTAGTTAAGTAACCTAGCGGTGCATGACGGGACCCCGTGGCGAATGCGGATGGCATAAGCATACGTTCTATTTTCGTTTCTTCTGTGATTTTTAGCTAATATAATTGATGGGACATCATTAATGTGATTAATGTAAAAGAAAGAAACCTAAAGATGTTGTAGACTCAAAATTTTCAGAAAGGTAGCTCTAGTTCTTACTTTGCATAGTGGTATTCCTTGATAGATATCCAGCACCTCATTCGATGAGGAAAGAGCCGAGATCCCTTCACCGGGAATGACCTCTTTAGCAAAAGCTAGCAAATTCTACAACCTACTCGGTTTGTTTTGAAAACTATTCAATTTTAAAAGAGGAGCTTAAACCACTCCTTTTCAAATCACTCGATTCTACAACGATATCAAGTTCATTACGTAAAAGGTTTTCTTAAAAACCTGTCGTAGCCCTCTGTCATTTCAGATAAGTGCTATTTAGTATTCATGCTACGTTTGTTGACCATAGCCAAGGCGTAGTGTGCGGTAGCTAATTAGTGCTTATCTGCAACCATATGATGCAATTGGATTAGGGTGGTCGTACGGCTTTGTTTACCATAGCCAAGGGTCGTACGGGTAGGTTTAATTCAATCAGGAAATGACGGGTTGAACTTGGCTAGCGCTTATGATTTGTTGACCATAGCTAAGGTCATAAGTTTCTAGGGGCAAAAACAGATATTGGGAATTTCAAGTGTTGGAAATTTGCAATGAGATTGCATACCTTCTATGAGATAGTGGGATCCCGATACCCACTGCGAGTAAGAGTTACTCCTGGGAGAATTTTCCACTATACAATTAGCCGATCTAGTAGGAGTCTAAGAAAGGTGTTAATGGGGTTATGCCCCTGCGGAAACGAGGTTATTTAGTTAGTTCCATGTGAAAGTATGGGAAGACTCCCTCGGAGTACCAATACCTGCATGGCCGAACGATTGGCGAACTTATAGGGTGTAATTAATCCCGGCTAGTCTTACCTTTTAGGGTTTGAAGGAAGATTTGATAAAAACAGTGGGAGACATCCTGATTAGATAAGATAATAACCAATCTAATCTTGCAAGAGCATACGCTAAAGTGTTTTCTTCTCTCTCTCTCTAGGTAGTGACCATGACATGCCTTAATCAAGATAATAATATTGATGTATTGACCGAACCCGCTTATTATACTGAGCTGGGGAATGTTGGTTTCGCTCTACCTTATGACTGTCATAAGACCGAGCAAGGAATAAGGGAATACCCGGATTCCCACACGACCCGAACGAGGAAAGAGCAAACTGATGCATTTTCTTCGGGTGTGTTCATAACCGAGAACTGTTTCTCAGTGTGATCTACGTCCTGGGTATTAGATACCGAATCAGGATCCCACATATTTAATATGTTATATGGGTTAAAGAGAAGTAGAGAACTGGGAATGGGTGATATGATTGTAAGAGTAGGGAATGGTGCACTCATTACAGCCAAAGTAGTTGGCGAATATCACCTTGTATTACCAAATGGTAATATAATGATTCTCAACGACTGTTATTACATACCTAACTAGATATGCAATATTATATCAGTCTATTTATTACATAAAGAAGGATATAACTTTGCATTAGAGGATAATGATATGAACATTTTCAAAATCAAGTGTTGATTGGGTTTGGTACGTTATGTAACGGTATATACATTCTGAATCAAACCACAGTTCTAAGCATACAGAACACACACAATAGGAAAAGTTCAGAAATGAACGAAGCCTTCTTGTGGCATTGTAGACTAGGTCATATAAATTTGACAAGACTAACTAAGTTGCATAAAGATGGATATTTGAATCCGTTCGAATTTACATCTTATGAAACTTGTCAGTCATGTCTCAAAGGCAAAATGACCAAAACTCCATTTACTGGACACGGAGAAAGTTTTATTTAACTCTTGGGACCGATACATAGTAATGTATGTGGTCCCATGTCTACTCATGCCAGGAATGGTTCCTTGTATTTCATTACATTCACCGATGATCTCTCAAGATTCGTACATGTATTCCTGTTGAAACACAAATCTGAAACTTTGGAGAAATTCAAGGAATATAAGTGCGAAATCGAGAACCAGAAGGGTATAAGTATTAAAATCCTTTGATCTGATCGAGGAGGAGAATACTTAAGCATGGAATTCCATGACTATTTAAAAGAGAATGGGATTCTCTCTCAGCTTACTCCTCCGTATACACCACAGCACAATGGAGTGTCAGAGCGGAGGAACCGCACCCTATTAGATATGCTGCGCTCTATAATGAGTATTGCTGAGTTACCTATTTCCTTTTGGGGTTATACACTTGAGACAGCTGCATGCCTATTGAATAGAGTGTCGACCAAATCCGTGCCTACCACTCCATATAAGATATGGAATGGGAAGCGATCATCTCTTAAACGAGTAAAGATATGGGGTTGTCCGGCCTATGTTAAAAGACAAAATCCGGACAAGCTTGAGGCAAGATATGTTTTGTGCAAGTTTGTGGGATATCTAAAAGATTCATATGAATATATCTTCTACCACACTGAGGAACAAAAAGTGTTTGTTTCTCAACATGCCACCTTTTTAGAAAAGGAATTTCTTGTAAAAGAAATTAGAGGTAATAAGGTAGAACTGGAAGAAGTTCCATCTTCATAAGGTACAACAGATGATTTGGTAGAACCGG
This sequence comes from Agapanthus africanus, assembly GCA_030015575.1. NCBI lineage: Eukaryota > Viridiplantae > Streptophyta > Magnoliopsida > Asparagales > Amaryllidaceae > Agapanthus > Agapanthus africanus. The sequence continues at coordinate 557,639,308 of JASDDO010000022.1, read as the reverse complement.
AGGATTCAATAGTCCCCGATGAACCTCAGCCACTCCAAAGATCTAGTAGGGTTCCTCATCCACCTAAGAGATACTGTGGTTTTCTCAAAGATGGTGGGACTGAGGATTGCATCATGGAAGATGATGACCCAACTAGTATTGAGCAGGCCACCACAAGTGGGGACTCTGTGAAATGGCTGGAAGCTATAAGATCTGAGATGGAATCCATGTACACCAACAAAGTATGGACTTTGGAAGTTTCTCCTGAAGGGGTAAAACCGATCGGGAGCAAGTGGATCTTTAAGAAGAAACTTGGTGTAGATGGAAAGGTTGAGACCTTCAAAGCTAGACTTGTTGCTAAAGGTTTTCGTCAATGACTAGGTGTCGATTATGATGAAACTTTTTCTCCAGTAACTATGCTTAAATCCATCAGGATCCTACTTGCAATTTCTGCATTCCATGACTACGAAATCTGGCAAATGGACGTCAGGACCGCTTTTCTAAATGGTGATTTAGAAGAGAGCGTGTATATGACATAGCCAGAGTGCTTCTTAGACAGTGGGAGCAGCGGAAAGGTGTGCAAGCTGCTTAAATAAATTTACGGATTAAAGCAGGTATCGCGGAGCTGGAACATATGTTTTCATGTGGCAGTCAAAGAGTTTGACTTCATAAAAAACGTAGATGAACCTTGTATATACAAGAAGGTTGTAGAGAGTAAGGTTGTATCCCTCGTATTGTACATGGATGACATACCCTTGATAGGAAATGATGTTCCTATTCTACACTCGGTCAAGCTCTTCTTATCACAAAAGTTCTCCATGAAAGATCTAGGTGATGCCCCATACATCCTGGGGATAAAGATCTATAGAGATAGATCTAAACGGATGTTAGGATTGTCCCAATCCAGGTATATTGACACCATACTAAAGAGGTTTAGTATGGAAGATTCTAAGCGTGGTAATTTACCCACTTACTCAGGAATCACTCTCTCTAAAGAGATGTCTCCCAAGACTGATTTGGAGAGGGCTCGCATGCAAGGGATACCCTATGCTTCGGCAGTCGGGTCTATCATGTATGCGATTCTATATACCAGACCGGATGTAGCTTACGCACATAGTATGGTAACCAGGTATTAATCAGATCCTGGGGAGAACCACTAGACAGCTGTGAAGAACATTCTTAAGTACTTGAAAAGAACTAAAGAAATATTCTTGGTGTATGGTAACGGAGAACTCCAAATGGAGTCCTTCACTGATTCGAGCTTCCAGAGTGATAAGGACGACAGTAAGTCGGTCTCAGGTTTTGTCTTGACCCTCAATGGGGGGCGGTATGTTGGAAGAGTTCCAAGCAAGATATTGTGGCAGACTCGACGATGGAGGCTGAATACATCGTTGCCAACGATGCCGCCAAAGAGGTTGTCTGGATGAAGAAGTTCATACCTGAACTTGGTGTGGTTCCTTCCATTAAGCGTCCAATAACCTTGTATTGTGATAACAATAGAGCTGTGTCTTTAGCCAAGGAACCCCGGTTCCATCAACGATTCAGATATATTCTTAGGCGGTATCACCTGATCCGGGAGATAGTAGATTGAGGTCAGGAGAGTTGACATGAAGAACAACACGGCGGATCTACTCATGAAGACCCTCCCTCAGATGCAATTTGAAAGACTTTTTGGGATGTTGGGTATGCGATACTACAACAGCTAGCCTTAGTGAAAGTGGAAGATTGTTAGTCCTATGTATGCCCTAGAGATCATTATTGTACATGATTCTATATTATAGTGGATACTTAGACATGTATATATAGAGGACTTTCTTGCTCGACATGATAGTTTTCTATCTGGTTGCTCTTTATCTTAACATGTACACTAGTACTATTGTACCGTCTTTCTGATACATGTCGTAAAGCCCTTAGGATGTGTACATGACTACCAGGACTATGTTGTAGATCATACTAGTGGGGCCAGGGTGGTCCGCAAGTACATCCTTTAATAGTTCCTAGTTGAGAGAGTATCGAGACATAGCATTGATATTCCAGAGCAGATTAGTGTGTATGTTTCTTAACCCTTAATGGGGCGATGGTTGATCCCATGGCCATTAGCGTTTGACATCGGAGATTGTACACAGGTGCTCATTAGAGAATGGGTACACCGAACAGGACTCGCCGAGAACTCTTAGATGGTATTATACCTATCGTCAGATAGCAGTTCTCTGGTGACACTAGTACAGGTTAGTCTGTAGACCCGAGATCGTCATAGAGTCTTGTGTGGTTCCCACTGTGCTTTGATTTCCTCCCTACCACGGCTCAAAGGAGTCGTGCAAATAGATGGATTTTGGGTACAGTCCCGAGTCACATGGAAGCAGTGAGCAATAGGAGGGGTTTCGTCTCTCCCGGTATTGGGAGTTGAGGTTGCGCAATGCTCGATTGTCCATAACAGGAAGTCCCTGGCCAAGGCTGCCGATAAGATTTACTGGTAAGTTTTATCGGTAGTTTCTCAAACGGTTATAGGCCACACATCGGTATGACTTATCAAGTTACCGGGGTCTAACGTTTACCACCCTTAAACTTGATATGCGACATATCAGACGAAGAGACCGGACTGTACGGTAAGTGTTGCTTATAGGCTTTGCGGGAGATTTTACAAGCTTGATTGTTGATCTTCTATTCACTCAATACCTAGTTAGCCGTTACATCCAGCTAGTACTGCTGATGGCTTTTGGGTGACTGATGTGATCATTACCTACTGCTGGCGTATTGACGAGTCTTTAGAGTCCCACACAAAGGTTTCCTAGCTCAAGCGAAACGAAGTAGGGCATATATGTGTTATGTGCGGAACCTTGATTAAATACGTGTATGTGATACCATATTCTAATCTCGTGATATATTATATCGGTCAGTTATATGTGATATAACCGGGTTATTGAATCAAGTGTTGATTCGATAAATTGATATACATATAAATGATATTAGTCGGTTATATATGATATAGCCGGATTATTAAATTAAGTGTTGATTCAATAATTTGATATATATATATATATATATATATATATATATTTGATATATTAATATATATATTAACTAATATTAGCTCACTAAATAATTTCTTCTCTTGGAGATGTGTGTGTGTGTGTGTGTGTGATACACACACACACTATTGTGTCATGGTGGATAATACATTGGACATGGGTGTATGAGACTCATACATAGCTTAGGATAATATTAGGTTTTTAATTTTAAAGTAAATCAAAAATTAAGTGGAAATGAGCATGGCTTAAGATATTTGTGGAAGCATGTAGAAGCCACGTCTCAGCCCACTAATTTTTGCCTTACTCAAGATATTTTATAACCCAACCATAATCCTTAGCCCATGGTTAACTCTCTACAAAAATATCTTGGAGATATTTTTTTCACCTATGGTTCTACATTAGTTCAAGTTCTTCACTTGTTCTTCTTCTTCTTCTTCATTCTTCTCTTGATTTTTCTATGAGTTGAAAACAAAAGAGAAAAATAATTCTAAAGTGGGCAAAATTCCTACTTCATCAATCTATACCAAACTAGCCCTTTAGTATAGGTTGTTTCCTTCACTAATTCTTTAGTTAGTGAAGAGATAGATTGCGGCCTCGAAGATCCTTGAGCAAGCTTATTCCTTTCACCAAGTGAAGCCTACGAAGAGTTCAAAGGACGACTACTTGGAGCTTTAGAACTGAAGGACCGGTCTACAAAGGTTGTATTCCTTTTTCACTTAGTGTAATGTTTGTTTACTTGCTTATAAACCCTAATTCTCTAGTTCGATTCTAGGTTAGTATAACTTAGCATACTGGATTTTTAAAAATTGTATACCCGGTGATTCTTAAAAACCTAGTAGTGGTGCTAAGGAATACTTTCACAAGCCCCTACAGTTAATTACATTACTGCATCGCAATAACCACTTTCTCCTGCTCCAGAAGTTCACTTCATGTCGTGTGTTTTGTTTTAGTTTCGGTTTCCCGTGGATTGTATACGGAGACTAATTTATGTCGTCGCCCGTAGGGCGTGGATTAATCCAGATCCATATATTTTTAGATTTGAGGTTGGGTTGATTTAAGGATCGTTAATCTGGTTTGAGATTAAGATCAACTTAAACATATGAGCATTTTGGCTCGATTATTTTAGTTTAAGGATGTTTCAGTCCTTTGACGTCGTATTTAGGGGCGAATATTAGTTTAAGGACATTTCGGTCCAACATTCCCGTTTTGGGGACGAATGTTAGTTTAAGGACATTTCGATCCATTATCGCCATTTTGGAGGCGAATATTAGTTTAGGGACATTTCGGTCCGTTGTTAATTTAGGGACATCTCGGTCCATTATCACCATTTTGGAGATGAATATTAGTTTAGGGACTCCTCAGTCCATTGTTAGTTTAGGGACATCTCGTTCCATTATTGCCATTTTGGAGACGGATATTAGTTTAGGGACTTCTTAGTCATTTATCCATCTTGCGCACACGTGTATTTGTTACGTGACGGAGCGAACAATGGTGATATGGAATGCACCCAATTTAGGGTACGATCCGATTTGAGGTGTGCACGTCAATTTAGATGTGCACCAAAGAGTTGTTGGTTTTCGGGACCCGCCACCTCTCTAAAGGCACTGAAGAATTACAACGACATATATCAGAGGTGTGGAGAGATGTACCCTTAAACCAAATCACATATTTGAGGGGAAGGGGGGGCTGTTGTAGACCTAAGAAATGTTAGTCATGTTTGAGACTAAAATTATCTTAGGAGATATAAGATGAATATCATTTGGGATATCATCGATGGGAGACCACTAGTCATTTTTGAGACTAAGGTCAGTTTGGGAAAACACGAGCAATATGGGCTCGGTTGTTTTAGAATCAAAGAGGTTTAACCTCAGAAAACTTAGCCAATTTGGGCTGAGATTGGGTTTCCATAAATACCCAACAGTGCTACGCACTGAGGAATACAGTGCTCACGTGCGTTTCATATGGGCACTGGATTAGTATTAAGCACTAGAGTTTTGTGGCGCTCACACACATGAGGCACCAAAATATGGGTACTGTCCATTGGGTTTTATCTCCCCTTCTTTTTTTACAGAAATGCTAAGCACTTGTCTAACGTTCTCGTGCAAAACACGTGACCGCCCCTTTTCTTTTTGTTACTGGGGTGCTTTAACACTCGCGTGGGAAACACGTGAGGCAGTTTTAGCTTCTCTCTTTATTCATTTGAAGCACTCACCTGGGAAACACGTGAGGCTTCAAAATAGTGCTAAGCACTAACGATTCTGGTTTTGAAGATCTTAGATCATCATCACTGCTTTTTTTTATCGAAGAACTAAATTCTTTATATATTGGGTTAAACCCTAATTTTTGGAGGAATTAAATTCCTATATGTTCTCGTTCTTTTTCTCTCTTTTTTTATATAACTTAATTCTTTTCCCCTAGGTTTTTGAATCTGCAGAGCAAAATCTCCCCGATGAGAATTAAATTCTCAACTTGTGGGAAGATTTGCTTCTGCAAATCTCAACCGGAGAAAGAACTGAGTTCTTAAATGAAAGGTTAAACCCTTAAATAGGTAAAGGAGAGACAATATGATCTCTATTTTTTTTAACCTCTGGTTTCAATAAGGCAAGTCTTTTTCTTTGAGAATTAAATTCTATTGTTCTCTCAAGATCTCGCTGTACTCTTTTTTGTAGAAGCTTGTGGGGAAAATTTCTTTTTCTTTTTTCCCTTTTCCTGTTTTTTCCTTCTATTTATAGGATAAGAGAAAAGATCAATTTGTTAGGAAAATCTCTAATTGAGAGATCATGATCAATCCAAAATGATCTCTTGGATCACTTGGTGAATTTTATTCACCATTGGATTTTTAATCCAAAGGCTCTCTGTTTAAAAGAGAAGTTTTCTTGTTTACTTAATAGGATTAGGAAATATCTTTTCCTAAGATAGAATTTTTATTCTATCAGAAGATCGGTGGGTGATTTTATAATCACTGTTGGATTTTTGATCCATGGGTCCTTTGTTTAACAGAGAAGATCTTTCTAGTTTGAGAAAAATCAAGAAAATATTTCCCACATCGAATTTAATTCTATCCTGCCAAAGAGTGTAGCAGAAGAACTCACGTGTTTAACACGTGACCCTTAGCATGGGTTTCAGTATGCTTTATTTTCAGCACTCGTATGCATATAAATTCTCACGTGTTTAACACGTGAGGCATGTTTGGCTTGCCAATTATTTGATTGCGGTGCGTATATGCTTTGCATATAGGCACTCACGTGTTTAACACGTGTGACTCTTTTAGCCCAATTGTTTTTAACTGTAGCACTTATATGGTTTTGCATATAGGTGCTCACGTGAGACTTGAATAGTGGAGGATTTTCCCCCTTCCCCTTTTTTTTATGAGGGAACAGTCCCCAAATGGAGAAAATTGTGGACATTTTAAAACAAGTTAACATAACTATTCCTCTCATAGATGCTATCAAACAAGTTCCTTTCTATGCGAAAATTTTAAAGGACTTGTGCACTAGGAAAAGAAAAATTCAAGTGCCTAAAACAGTTTTCTTAGCGAGTAATATAAGCAATTCTCTTACCCAATTAGTGCCCACGAAATGTAAGGACCCCGATTGTCCTACAATATCTATAACTATTGGGGGTAAAAATATCAATCGTGCTCTACTCGATTTAGGTGCTAGTGTTAACTTGCTTCCGTATTCTGTTTATAAGCAATTAGGCATAGAAGAGTTGAAACCTGCGCATTGCACTCTCCAGATGACCGATCGATCTATCACCCAACCTCGGGGTGAGTTAGAGGATGTGTTAATCAAAGTCGGGGAATTTATATTCTATGTGGACTTTACAGTTATAGATACACAGCCTGTGGCAAACCCACGGAACCAAATTCCCGTGATTCGACCTTTTCTAGCAACTTCCAACACGATAATCAATTGTCGTAACCGTTCAATGAACATGTCCTTTGGGAAGATGACAATTGAGCTTAACATCTACAAGCTAGGAAGTCAACCCTCCGAACCCTATGCTCATATAGTTGATGTATGTTCTGTTGAAAAGATAGCTTCCGACAGTTGCGAATTTGAGGAGCTTCACGATACTGATCTCGACGCCACTAGTGCATTATGGTTTGATCCTACTATTTATTATACACGTGAAGACTCTTTTGTCGACAAGTCCATACCTAAGTCCGGACCCTTTGACTTGTCGATTGATTTAGCCGAGCTATCCGAGTATCATAACTTCCTTTCCGATGAGATTATCATTCAGAATATCGATGGAAGTTTTGAAGACATTTTTGCCAAAGAACTTGCATTCCTAGAAGACATGGGAGTTGTGATGAATTAACCCCCATCCAAAGAAGTTGAACCGCCACCTTTTCTTCTTATCAAGAATGAGAATGCGAGTAATGCACCATCACTGTTTCGTCTCTACCAACCGAGACGTAAACCCGATCGATTACGCCTCTTATTTCCCCACTTCTTCACATCTATGATCTTCCACCAACTATATTATTATATCGATAAAATATTCTAATAGTTGGTGATAACTTTTGGTCTTTATAAAACTTTGTATAGACCAATAACTTTACCCCCCCCCTTATAATTTTAAATGCTTATTCCCGTTTCACTCAAGTTTGGGGGGGGAGAAAAATATTTTGGCTCTTGAAAGAAAAAGAATTTTTTTACACAATTGTGAGCCAAAAATAAGTTTGGGGGAGGATTTCACTATCATTGACTTTTTGGTCCCCTTTTGCTAATAATTGAGAAATTTTTCCTCCTAAGTCTACAGGTTTTTAAGCTTAACAGATGACATCGGTGAGGACACTGCTGCAAATACATTTGGGGGAGGTTTGTGCTTATTCACGCATCATTTTGCATTAGACTAAATAATAGCACAAAAAAATTTTGATAATAAAAGTTAGGATGTGAAAAATACATATGAAAGATAGGAAGAGATTCAAAAAAGCAAGAAAATTAGATGTTTTAAAACGAATCTAGTAATATGTAGTCATGGGCTGTTGTCCCAAGGGTTAGTAAGATGAAGGAAATTACTAATCTGCGGATAGAAATAAGTCTGAAAAATAGTCCCTATTCTTGAGTCCAAACATCTGAACGTTGATACCCTACTATACGCACTTGCACACATCTTGAAACTTGGGATAGTAGAGGATACCATGAAATGCTCTTGTCTAAAAGCCTCAGTATGAAGAAAAAAATATATAAACAAAATATAAAGGACATAAAAAAATAAAATGGTGAAGAAAAAAGAACACTGGTTTCGTAATTACTTAAGGCGGCATAAAAAAATATAGAGAGGTGCCTTATCACTTAGTGCCTTAAACCAACTAGTTTGGAAGCCACAGCTAAGCCTAAGGTGTTGCAAGACTAGAATATTGCTAATTACGACTAAAAGAGTGAGCACATTTGGTAGTCGGTTAGTTAGTACCTCAAGAAATATTAACGGTAGCATGAACAATGTGTGAGCAATTCCATCTAAAATATTCACCGACTAAAAAGCACTAAGGAAGATGGACAAGAGTATGATAGCTTGAATTGAATTCTCTAAGTATAGAGATGTATTTTACACACACATTGGAGTATATGATCTATATTTGGAAGAAAGGTAGGGAGGAAGACTAAAGACGATATTTTATTCAGAGATGATGTGATTTCTGACATCTTTTCATGACCATTAAGATAGGGCTCATGGCAACGAAAAAGCTAGTATAGTTTGAAACTCTTATTTTCAAGTTCTTTCTTTTATATGTCCCTTATCTTTGCATGTAATTTTCATCTTCTGTCTTTTATTATGGAATTTTATGGGTGTAATCCGCTGAAAACCCTCAGGAGACAACACTCCTCCTACTATGGACACCTAGAGGTTTAAAGGCTTGTTGCACGTGCTCAGTGCAATTGTGTTGCCTACGAAAGTTGCTAGGTTTTTTTTCTCTTTAATTTCCTGTTTAATAACTAGTTTGCTCGGGACGATCAAAGTTAAGTTTGGGGGTATTTGATTAGTCTAAAATATTGCACATTTGTATGAACATTTTCCCTACTATTGTTAAGTACTAAAAGTTGTTTATTGTAAATATAGAACATATGTGAGTTTATTTGTAAAAAGTTTATTATCATATATTTATACATTTTAATTAACATAATGAGGGAAAATATATGCATATAATATTTAAATGAAATCTTAGTAATTAAAATATGCATATCATATCAAATATTTCTAATCAATATTCTTAAGATTTAATATAATATAAAATGGTTAGGATAATATCTCAAAAATACCAAATGCTACTAAACATTTTGATTTAAGATATTGTGCAGCTCAGGTCTGGAATCCAAGAGATCCGAGTTAAATCGGGATGTCGGGATCGAATCTGCCAGCAAATAAATAGATCTGGTAATGACAGAGACTCAGAGTATGATTTGTAGAATCTAGATATCAAAAGGATCTCCAAACATCAAGACAAAAGACCCAAAAAATCCGAAAAATTGATACCGCCGCCGCCGCGGAACCGCGGCTAAACAAGGCTATATGCGGCTGTTCCGCTGCTCATTTATAGCCATAGGATGTGAGATTTTGGGGATTTGATTGTAACAGCATATATTCACATATAGCATCTAGGGTTTCTAGTTTCTGGGACTATATATAGGACCGAGAGCTGCACATTAAAAATTATCACCGATGAGATCAAGAGATCCAAAGAGGTCCACGTATCTGAGTGATCATCATCTATTCATCTACCTCCAACAAGAGAGAGATCTAGAGAAAACTAGGGTTCTTGTATTCTATTTTCTAAGGAGTAAAATTGTAAATGCAATAGTTGATTAAAAAAGGTAGTATTTTTATTATTCTTTTTGCAATTAATTTCCGCACTTACTTTCTGCACTTACATTTCTGCATCTAAATCATGTTTTCATTCTTCTTCAACCTTTCTTCTAAATCTTTAACCATGAGCGAGTAATTCCTAGCTTGCTAGGGTTCGTAGTATCGGGTAGAACAATAGAAGAGAAAATCTTTTAACTTCTTTTATACATTTTAAAGTTTATAAACTTCAGCAAAATAAATGTTAACCTCCCTATCGGGCGCGCTACCAATTTATTGATAGGCTCAACCACAATTTGATATTGGTTTAACACTTATTTTGTTAAGGGCAATACAAGAATAGAGATCAATGCAAGGGAAAGGGTTAGTAGTGGGGAAACCCTAGTTTCTTCCAGAAACCCTAATCTACATTCATCACTATCGATCTAGTTTTAAACTATTAAAAGATAAAAGGAGTCATTTTTAATTATTCATCCATTACTGCTAAGTCCTATGAACCGTACAAGCCCTTTTTTTATAAATTCTATATCCGTAACGACATACAACAATCACCCTTCTTTAAGCAACTCGTCTAAAGCAAGAAAGAGTTGACGTTTCCCTACGGACGATCCGTACTCATCGCGGCTAGCTACTAGCGACACCGTTTTGATTGCGGCTACTTTACGAACACACTTTTTCAGGAACCAATCAATATTCTCCGTCTTCATCTCCTTTAACGGTACTGCTTCTGTCCATTTAAAGAAGTAGTTGGTTGTGGCCAATATAAACCGGTGTCCTTTGGATGATGCCGGTTCGATAGGGCCAATTATATCGATTCCCCACATTTCGAACGGCCAGCTGGCCACTGTTTAATGTAGCGGATTTGGGTGCTGATGTATGAAGACCCCATGAATTTGGCACAAGTGACATTGCTTCGCATATTCAAGACAATCCTGAGTCATCGTGGGCCAATAATAGCCCATTGTTTTTAGCTTCGGCTCTATCTTTGGCCTAGCTTGATGAGAGTTGTAGAGTCCGTCGTGTATTTCTTGGACGACTTTCTTTGCTTCCTATGGTCCTAGGCATCTTAGCCATAGGCAGTCGAATGATCTCTTATATAGAGTATCATTGACAAAGGCAAATGACAAAGCTCGTTTCATGAGCTGATGTCTCGACGACGCATCTTCGGGCGCTTGTTGGGACTTAATGTAGTCTATGAAGACTTCCCTCCAATCTTTGACCTCTTGTTCGCCCTCTATTTGAAGTACTACTTTTTCGGTCGTTTCTTCTCCTTCGGATTGTTCTATCAGGAGTTCCGAAGATATATCTATTAGCGCGAGGACCATGTGGCTTTGCATAATGATCCTTATGTCATCGAGGTCTTCATCGGCCAATTCTTTAACCAATTTGGCTAACGCATCCGCTTTGTTGTTTTTCGCTCGTGGTATGCTTTCCAGGGTATAGAAAGAGATTTGTGTCAGCGGTTGCTACACTCTTTCTCCATACTTTATTAGCTCTGTCTTGAATATTTGATAATCGCCATTTACTTGACTAACGATCAACTGGGACTCTCCCTATATGAGGAGGACTTTGACTCCCATGTTAATAGCGATCTCAAGACCGGCTATCAAAGCTTCATATTTAGCTTCATTGTTAGTTATTGGCTCTGTTAAGAAGAGGGCGTAATGCAATATTCCTCCTTGCGGGGTCACGAAGATAAGACCCACCCCGGCTTTGATTATAGGGTGTGTTTTGCTAATTTACCTCTTCATGGAAGATACTCCATTGAAGTAGAGTTCCCATTAGGAATCATTTTCTTCTTTCTCTTCTTCGATTGCATCGAACACGCGTTCATCCGGCAACTCACAATTTAGAGAAGAGTGGGCCGGTATCGGATGTTCTGTGAGAAAGTCGGTGGTGGCTTTTTCCTTTCACCGCTTTGAGGGGGAGATATTTTATCGAAAACTCTATCAGGAAGAGGACCCATTTAGCAAGCCTTCCTGTCAGTATGGCCTTCGAAGTCAGATATTTGAGTGGATCCACCTTTGATATGTTGTAGACCTCAAATGCCAAGGAGTAGTGTCTAAGTTTCGTTATTGCGAAGATCAACACCAAGCAGTGGTTTTCAATGGAGGGGTAGTTGCTTTCTACCCCCAGGAGAACTTGAATTAAATAGTACATGGCTCTCTCTTTTCCTTGATCAGTCTCTTATACCCACAATACGTCTAGAGAACCCTCAAGAGCTGTTGTATATAGGATAAGAGGTTTTCACTTAACCTGGGCGGCCAATACCGGCGGATTTTACAGGTATTGCTTGATTTCGTCTTGTGCATTTTGGAATTTTTTTATTCCAGACGAACGAGGTCCCCTTCTTTATCAGATGGCTATAGGGATGATATTTTCCGGAGAGGTTGGCTATGAACCGCCAGATATACACGAGTTTTCCTTGGAGAGATCGCAATTGTTTGAGGATTCTTGGCGAAGGCATTTCCATAACTACCTTGATTTTTTAGGGATCGATTTCAATGCCTCGGTGGCGAATGATGAATCCCAGGAATTTGCCTGAGGAGACTCCAAATGTGCATTTTAGAGGGTTCATCTTCAAATTATACTTCTGAAGATGTTGGAACACTATTTTTAGATGTTCCTAATGTTCCTCATGAAATTTTCTCTTCACCACAAGGTCGTCGATGTAGCATTCGACGATCTCGTGTATGAGATCATCGAAGATCTTTTTCATGGCACTTTAGTAGGTAGCAACGGCATTCTTCAAGCCAATGGGCATCACCTTATAGCAGAATACGTCTAATAGTGTCCGGAAGGCGTATGCTTCTGGTCCTTAGGATTCATTTTTATTTGGTTGTATCCTGAAGATCCATCCATGAAGGAGAAGACTTCATGGGTGGATGTGTTATCGATCATCGGTTCGGTAATGGGTACTGGAAAGTCATCTTTTGGGCACGCTTTGTTGAAGTCCTAAAAGTCCACGCAGATGCGGACTGTCCCATTTTTCTTCATCACCGGAATGATATTAGCGATTCAGTCGGGATATTGAACCTATTGGATGAAACCGGAGTCGGTTAGTTTCTTGACTTCAGCGTTGATACTCATCTCAAGTTCGAGCCACATCCTTCTTAGTGCATGTTTGATTGGCTTTATATTTGGCGATATGGTCAGTTTATATACCGCTATTTTTGGATCTAAACCCGGCATTTTGGAATAGTTCCATGCAAAGCAGTCTTTATATTGCATGAGCACATCTTTTAACATGGCTACCTATTTTTCAGATAGTAGCTCACTGACAAACATCGGCCTCGGATCGTTCTTCATCACTAAGTCAATTTATCTTAGGTTTTCCGCCGTGGTGTGTATCCCGTCCTCGAGCTCTTTTGGTGCTAGTGGAAGTTTTGAGATCTCCTCACCTTCGTCTTCATTTGCGAAGCACCCGAAGAGGACAACCATATTCTTGTCCTCTCCCCTTTTTGAGAGAGTTACCATATGACAAGTACAAGTCCGCTTCCATTTTCACGATCGAGCTGGTCCTATCCTGACGGTATAGGTCTTCTTTGGCTCATGTTTTTATAGCGGGCTTATCTTCCAGCTGTCAGATAAAGTAAACATGCCTTGTTGATACTGGTCCTCTACCCAGTCCTTGAACGTGAAGCGGTCTTCAAGGGGTGACCTACTGCTCGGTGATAGGAGCAATAATTCGGGTCATGGACCTCGTTTATTTGTTCGGAGTGCCGAGACTTCAGAAGCATCATCATTTGGTGCTTCATAAAATGTTTGAAGATTTTTCCTGTCTTGTCATAAGGAAATGAATATTCCAGACCCATCTTCTTTATAAAGGACGGGCTCCAATCGATCTTTTCTCGATTGAACGGCATTTTGGACCTACTTTTTTGTCTTTAAACGTTTTTTGCATTCCTCGCCCTATTTTTAACTCCGCTTCGGGATTTCCCCCCTTCAGGAGAATACATATCGGGCTGTGGATGGAGAGCATCACGGTCCACTTCTTCTAATGACAACTTGCCGAGACGCTGCGTCTTGGCCTTTTTATAAATGGCCATTTCACGGCTATGGTTGTCTCGGCTCGCTTGACAAGCTTCTTTTATTAACTTCTCAATTTGTTCTTCGAGCGACAGACTTAACGTTTTCAAGGAGGGATCCTGCTCCGTTTTGACGTCATGGCTATCTGGAAGAGCATTTCCTTCTTCACTCAAGCTGTTTATGACATGACAGCTGTAAACTTACTCCTGCTTCTTGGACCGAACGTATCCCAGCCCAGTCATTTCCATCTTCCTATTGGGCTTCTTTCGTTGAGTCCCGGAAATATCCTAATTTTTTTGTAGAATTGGGTTTGGCGGACCGTTTGTTCTAGAGGTACGCCTTGACACTTTAATAGTTTCTTTAATCTCTCCGCATAATATCATGGCAGATGGATGGGCTGAAGTTTGTCAAGAGTGGGGTTGGCACCATGCCAGACTTCTTTTTCTACCTTGGTCTCCATAAATTTGTAGAATAGGATCGCCTTTTCACCACTTCTCCTAGGAGGCACGTAGAAGGTTTGCAATTCTTGTATGCTGTATGTATCGAGCGCATCAAGTTCCCTTTAATGTCGAGGCGGAGCCATCATGATTTGTAAACTCGATCCGCTTTGACAAGAGTCTGTATTGACGGACGGACGGAGAACATTGCATTAGCCTCGTCCTCGGAGTCGCTACCAAAGAAAAAAATAGGAGTAGATGGCCTGTGCTTATTGTTTTACCTTTGAGGTTACCCTGTGTAGACTATTTGTTCATCTTCCTCAGTATCGCTTCCAAAGATCAGGATGGTGGCCATAGATTTTTGTTTATTCTCCAGCTTGTGGCACCTTTCAGTATTCTCGATGTCCGACAAAAATCACTTCACATCTTCATACTTCCACACTTCATTCACCAAGAACGGATTTAGTTCTCCTGTGACAGTATACCCCGAACCATCCCTAAAATACTTCATACACTGATATTGTGTAGAAGGGACGACATTGTACTCGTGTAACCAAGGCCTGCCGAGTAAAGCATTATAGCTTATAGCAAGTCTTGGCGTCAATGACATGAAATTTGATGTCAGTGTCGAGTAGCCCGAAATGTGGTGTCAATATTACAGACCCCAGCATTCGTGACGACTGTGAGTCGAACCGAGAGGTGGTAATTTTATCTCGGGCAAGGTATTGAATATTCATGCAAATTTCTTTTAGCACTCTCATGTTGAGAAGATTAACGAAGGATCCGCTATCGACAAGGATTTTCCCTATCTCGATGTCGTGGCGGTACCCGGTGACATAGAGCGGTCGATTATGTTCGCGTGTGTAACGACTCTGATTTTACTGTACGAAATTTTTTAAGTTAATGTACAGAATGGAGTTTACAAGCCTGAGTACAATTTATAAGTTATTTTTGTTTAAGAACAGTAAGAAATAGCTTGTAGCTTACTGGTAAAGCCTTGCACCGCTATGACGTAGCTCCTGTGTTCGAATCCCATCAGGCATATTATATTTTTCCTGATTTTCTTTTAAACATTTTGGAAGCCCAAAAATTTACACGTGCACTGCACGTAAAAATGAAAAGTTGGGAAAAACAAACATGTGCAAAATGTTATTAACAGCGATATGGACAGGTGGCCAAGATCCAACGGCTCCCCTCCATAAGATGGCTGACGAGATTGCCCATTGGGCCAGCGGGGACGGGTCGACCGTAGCAAAAGGTCCCCGTGCTCTACACACAAGACTCTTCCCCTACCCCCCATCACCCATGTACTGTTTGATTTTTCTTAAATTAAACAGAGACGTCAATTTCATCTTTAAATCAAATTTAAATGCATTTTAATTCATTCTTTCAATTCCAAAACCCTAATTTCATACTATAAATATAACCCCATATCCTAGCCCTTCCTCATTCTGAAAATTCTAGCCAAAACCCATAAATTTTCTCAAGTACAAGTGGAGTGCAAGTGGAGTTAGCCAAAGATCAACTTTCGGCGAGGAATCGAGCAAGTTCCGGCAACCCCGTGACGCCACAATAACTACACCATCTTCTTCTACATCATCTTCATCTTTTTAGCTTGTAAGTCCCCTCTCATCATCCCCCTTCTTCTATAAAATCTCTTTCAAAACAAACATCGGTAAGTGGAGTCAATATCGATGTAAATCTTCTAAACTATAAAATCTCACTTTTTAATTACATATTGTTCATCCAACTTTTACATAATATTTGTAACACTATTATAAATGTTTAGAACCAACTTTCACTCTAAAACATCATGTTAAATAACTTAAATCTCACTTTTACATGAAAATACCATGAACTTTATATAAGTCAATTTTTGTTCCTTTGTTTGTACATACCTTTAGAAAACATCATGGGGTAATGACCTACCCCTCACATATACACATGTTTATATAGCACGATACTCTTTGAACATATTTTTGTGGCAAATACAATATTTCATTAAAATATCGTGAACTATAAAAACCCGATTTTCTATGAATTGTATTATCAAAACTCTTTGCGGTTATGCCTCTACAACCCTTTTTAGGGGACCCGCTATTGGATGGTGCGGATTATCGCACATCCTTGGGCTAGCAGAGTGAGATGCAGACCTCCTCACGGAGCATTCGGTCTCAAAAAAATTTTAATACAATTTTTAAGAAAAACTAGATTTTCTATTTAATAATAAAATTAATTTTTAATAATTATATAAATATTATTAAACCACATATTTTCAAGATATAATAAAAATTCCATGTTTTCTAACAAATAAAAGAATGACAAATTTTATCAAAATACCTTCAAGTTATTCAAAATTCAAGCTTTACAGTAAAATATCTTGAACTATTCAAGCTAAACTATTATCACTAAAATACTTCACATTCTTAAAATTCATAATTATGGAAACCCTAAATAATATAAATAAATATTCGAGAATTATTTTGAAAGTATATAAAATATTTTTCATAAAACCCTCTCGAGTTATATAAAATTACAATTAAGGACTTTAGTAAATATATGTTTAAGTGGGATCAATTCTCTTGAGTCTCAGGAAGCCAAAGAAAGTGAGTGCTTACCTATATAAGGTAGAAAAACTTAACAGGGTTATCAATGGTAATTGTCTTGAAAAAATACATAAATCCTGTCGTCCATGTGCAGCAGTTACCGATAACTCCCAAACCTAATTCAGGATCCAAATCAGTTTTAAGTGTCTGAGTCTAAATCAAGCTTGAATTCAATCCAAACTCAATACAGTTCAAACATGAATTCAAATTCTAACATGTATACTTGAATCTGAACCTGAATACCAGAATAAGATCAACATGACTTGACTTAACCGAACCATGGCTATAACTTGACTTGATTATATGCCTACTTATTTACATCCTGAATCTGATTACATGAACAACTTGTATCAATGGTTTCGGAAAGTCTGATAACTATATTTCAATACAATACATTACGGGGTTTTAAAGAGGTAGACTAGTATCGTATGTATTAAAAGTGACACTAAAAGACATCTACATAAAATCTCGTGCCGTTGTCTCGTGGGTTTTGACGGGGCCTTGTACTTACATGTTACCATAGTCCATGGGATAGTTGGACTCCTCTCGTATACACTGATACATTCTATACCAAGTTACATACAACTACGTTAGTATAACAAACATATACCTGTATAAATTACCAGTTCTTTCTCTTTACTTGTTCTATTCCATTCTTACTTTTGGGACTTACTGAGCCCTAGTTCGTTGACGACATTCCTGTCTCTTTCTTTTTTGGGAATGTTCGTCAGGAGGACCGGATCCTCAGGAGGCAGAGCCCAGCAAGGACGACTTGGACCAGTTCTTAGAGCAGCCAGACTTCTAGCTTTCCTTGTACTTATTTCATTTTGTATACCATTATTTAGGCATTTCTTTCTATCATTGTACTTTTCTTTTCAGTTGTATGTAAAGAATGAATGTTAATAAAAGTTGATGTTTATATTACATCTCTTATCATTCTTGTGCATTTATTTATATTGGTTATTTACGCTTAAAGTGTTTACTTTTGAGTACATACGTCGTGTGCTCGGCACATCTTCTTCTTCTTACACTGGAAAGCCGGGCGTGACAACGTGTACCGAGGAGTAGATCTTCATCGCTGAATGTGATATCAGTCGTATGGACCTCTGTCGATTCATCTTTCATCTTCTCTTCTGCGAGAAAAGCTTGGAACTGATCGGGCTCTTGTAATACCTTGATCAGGGAATCTCGTGACTCTTTAGACAGAAGGAGAGCATCCAATATCCTTAGTTGCGAGGGTATTTTCCTCAGATGTGCTAGGACGTTATAAGCCACCTTGTTTTTCTTAGACGGGTCCTTTGTGATGAGCTCTTTGACTGCTTCTTCATCGAGGGCGATTTCTTCGGGTATTTTCCCATTACCTTTGTCCTTTTTGTTCGAACCTTTATTTGCAGGTCCGGGGTTCTTTTCAGGCAGCGTACGGTTACGCAGATGAATGTTTTCATAATTCTTTTCCTCCTTTTCTTTTCCAGAGGCGGAGTCTTCAAAGAGAGAGTCGAGAGGTATTTCAACCTCGGAATCGCTCCGGAAGATAAGAACTTGAGGTTTCCCCCCTTCAGAACTGGTACCAACCATATGACAGTTGCCAGTTGTTTCTTTATGCGTTTTCGTCTTGCCACTTTCACATCGGCGAGCGCGAGCTTCACGCTTCTCCTTCTTGAAGTGTTTTCGATGGGCAATATATCTTTACCACCACTTCTTGAAGGCATTGCACTCCTCGATAGGGTGAGCGACTGTTCGATGATATAGGCAGTATTTTAGATGTGATTCTCCACCGTCAAAGTATGGGACTCCGGGAGTGTACATCATGAGCGGTGGCAGTTTTGTCCACACTGATAGCGCTTTGGCGAAACGCTTTTCAGTTTTGATCTTGCTCTTATTTGTTGTAGGTGTGCTTAGGTTTGGTCGGAGCGCTTTACGACTCGTTCTCACCACGACTTCTTTATTCAGACGCTGGTGCTTAGCCTTTTTGTATATGGTTGTCTCACGTTCTTGGTCGTCTTTACTTTTTTGAAAGGCTTCGTTTAAAAGTTTCTCATTCTGGTCTTCTTTTGGCAAATTCGGAGAATTTAGCGCCGATTCTACCCCTAATTCCCCCACATCGCTTTCTGATGCCGATGGAGCATCTTCACCATATAATAATGAATAGGAGACCATGTGGCAACTTGCTACATGGTCTTCCGCTTCTTCTGATGAGTCATTTCCATCATCATTGTCACTATCTCCGCCCTCAAGAATATGCTTAAGAAAATCTTCGAGCATAACTGGTGTCCGCACCTTCTGGTTATTCTTCCAGCGCGTATATGTATTTCTGAAGCTCTGTGCGCTTGTTGTCATACTCGGCAGGCTGTACGGGTTTCTTGGTCTTCTTCTTTTTCTTAGAAGACTTTGATGGCTTGACTTGGGGACTTTTCCCCTTGTCAACAACTTTCTGTATGAGATGTGATTTCAGCATCCCTTCAATAATTTCGGATTAAAGCAGGCTTTTCCACTTGATCGTCGTTCATGCCTGTAGATCCTTCAGCATTCTTTTAGTTTTCATTGAAGGAACTGTTTCCCATGGAGCTTCTTCCACGAGTGAGCATGATGCCCCCTGCGCGTCCACCTTTTTCGGAGTTTGCTTTTGGGGTGGGTTTACCCTCCAGTTGTCAGATAGCACGAACTTCCCCTGCTGATACTGGTCCTCGACCCAATTTTTGAAGATGTGGCAATTTTCAATTGGGTAGCTCACTATCCTATGATAGAAGTAGTAACTGGGGTTGTTGACGTCGCCGGGTTATGCGGGTCGCCATGGGTCTGGCAATATGATAAAATTATTTCAGGTTACTGTGGGTCTGGCAATGTGATAAAATTATTTCGCATCGCCAACTCGAACAACCGCCTTGTTTTATCGTGAGGAAACGAGTATGCACATCCCAGCCTTTCTTCCAAGGACGAGCATGTACATGCATTGTTTTGGCGAGCGGCTGGTTTTAGATTGCTCGGTTGTTGCTGCGCGTTGGCAACGAAGGTCGCTTTCCTTTTACCCTTGTTGTTTCGAGGGTCCTTATTTGAGAAGGAAGGTCCATGGCCCATCTGATCCATTTAGGCCAACTTGTATATCAACTCCTGAAAGGTTGCAGGTTTGAAGAAAGTCATGAATTAGGACACAGTCGATTGAGGATCGAGGGTCCCAATGAACATGCCCATGGTTGGAGACTCTTCGATGCACTGTTCGCACTTAGACTGCAGGTTCCTCCACCGAATCGCATATTGGACTCACGTTTCTCCTGACTTTACCCTGGCATTGATCAGTGCCATGATCGGAGTGCGTTCACTTACGTTGGTGAACCGTGGCGTGAACAATAATTCCATTTCAGAGAAGATTTTCACGGATCTCCGAGGGCCATTCAAAATCTACTTCTGACAAGCTTCCGACGAATTAGCGAAGCAACAGTTTGTTATCGCCTCAAGTATTGCCGCAAAGAGCTCTGAATTGTGCGACGTGCTAGTGGGGATTACCCGTTCCTTTGTAAACATGGAACTTCGGGATCGAATATCCTGGTGGATACTTGATTTGGTCATACCAGGCCGGATATGATCGCCCAGTTTTAACGAGTTGGCTGGCGGCTTCATTGGCCTGGTGAGCTCTAATTTGCTGAGCAATGTAGTCATCCATGGCCACCTGTTCGCTGCCGAAAACAGAGACGGAACCGCGTAGGTCGTCTTGCCTGAATTTGGGGGAAGATGCTATTTGGTTTTATCCGTCCACCTCTCCGAAGATGCCAAGTTGATTTATGGCACCGTGTATCGAAGGTTTAGATGGATGCGGCCGATGTAGCAGACTTCGTCAGATTCCCCCCCCCCACATTATGAGGGGTTTTGATTGTGGGGACGCTCTTCCCTGTAGGCGCAAGCCCTTGCAGTTAATTACGCTACCGCATCGCGGTAACCACTTTCTCCTTCTCCAGATGGTCACTTCATGCCGTGTATGTTTGTTTTATTTTTGGTTGCCCGTGTATTGTATACGGAGACTAATTTATGTTGTCCCCCGTAGGGCGTGGATTAGTCCAAATCCGTATTTTCTTAGATTTGGGTTTGGGTTGGGTTTAAGTATCGTTAATCTCATTTGAGACTAAGATCAACTTAAACATCTGTTAAGGATACGTTAGTCTAGTTTTTAGACTAAGATCAACTTAACGTTTGTTAAGGATACGTTAGTCTAGTTTTTAGACTAAGATCAACTTAACGTTTGTTAAGGATACGTTAGTCTAGTTTTTAGACTAAGATCAACTTAACGTTTGTTAAGGACACGCTAGACTAATTTTAGACTAAGATCAACTTAACAGGATCATTTAGATCCAACAAAAGAGCATTTGAACTCTATTGTTTTAGTTTAGGGACTTTGCGGTCCAGTTTAAAGACATCATAGTCTGTAAAGTTTAAAGACATCATAGTCCATGAGTTTAAGGACCCCACGGTCCGTGGAATGTCTGGTTGTCGGGACCCGTTATCTCTCTGAAGACGTTGAAGGATTACACCAACAAATATCAGAGGAGTGAAGAGATGTAACCTTGAACCAATATTGGTTATGAGATCTGTAGTCCAATTTGGGACTAAGATCAAAGATTTATGAGCATATGGGCTCGATTAATCTGAATTAGATATCTATGGCCAGCTTGGGCTCGACCCATTCATTTAAAATGTTAGACATTTTAGCAATGTTGAGCATTGGTTTGAGTTCTGACAAACTTTTTGTCTTTATTGAGTGTTGAGCACTCATTATAGCTCTGGGGCTTTGTCATTCAAAGAACAATTTATGTTCTTTCAGCGCACGCATGAGGAGCACGTAGCGCGCTTGACGCTGAGTGCCAGTCAATGAGCGCAGAGCGCTTATTTTAAGTAGCGCACACGTGAGGAGCACATGGCGTGCTTGGCGCTGTGCGCCAGACAATGAGCACAGAGCGCTTTTGTTAAGTAGCGTATACATAAGGAGCACGTGGCGCGCTTGGCGCTGTGCGCCAGACTTGGAGCGCCGAGGGCTTCTGTGAAATAGCGCACACGTGAGGAGCACGTGGCGCGCTTTGCGCTATGTACCAGACTTCGGAGCGCAGAGCGCTTCTTGTGAATTTGGAGCGCTAAGGCTCTGCAGCGCTGTGCGCTGGATTTGGAGCACTGAAGCACTTCTTTAAACTTGGAGCGCTAGGGCTCTGCAACGCTGTGCACTAGATTTGGAGCGCTGAGGCGCTTCTTTTAATTAGAGCGCTGAGGCGCTTCTTTTAATTAGAGCGCTGAGGCTCTTTTTAGGCAGATTTGCGCTCTGAGAATTAAATTTTCTCATATAAGAGACTTTGTTTCATGGATCTAAGAACAAAGTTCTTATTTTATAAGAGATATTTCAATCTCTTATGTTTTTGATGAAAGGCTTTGCCTTTATGGATCTGTGATCTTAAGAGAATTGAATTATTCTCCCCCCCCCCTTTTATAATGAGATGTTATGATCTCTTTTGTGAAAGACAATTTGTCCTAAAGATCTATGATCTACCATAAGAACTAAGTTCTTTTTCTGATGAGATTTTTATCTCTCTGTTTTTACCTTAAAAAAGGTTTTTCTTCTGCCGAGAGCTTGCTCTTCTCTCTGAATTTTCTCAATGTTTGTGGGGGGGGGGGGGTTCCTCTTTATCATACTTGAAGTCTTGGGTCCTTTATATAGTGAAGGCTGATTTGTTGAATTAGTTGAAGAGATCTTTTTCTCTAATTGATTTGGGGATTTCCCCACCGTTGGATCTTTGATCCTAGGGCTTCTGTTTTACAGAAGGCAATCTTCTTGTTTTTAACAAGATTGGGAAATCTTTTCCCATACATAATTTATTCTGTATTTTGGTGATTTTTAATCACCATTGGATCATTGATCCAACGGTGCTCTGATTTTCAGAGCATAATCTTTTCTGTTTGGAAAGATTCTGAAGAATGTTTCCTTAACAGAATTTTATTCTGGTCAATTGATGATTTTTAATCATGTTCGTTGGATCTTTGATCCAACGGTGGAGAACATTTAGTTCTGGCGCTGGGCGCTCTCGTGCTTTGCACGTGAGGTGCTGCCTCAGAGTCTTTGACTCTTTATCGCTGGAGCTCAGCGCTCTCGTGCTTTGCACGTGAGGCGCTGCCTCAGAGTCTTTGACTCATGGCGCTGGCGCTCAGCGCTCTCGTGCTTTGCACGTGAGGCGCTGCATCAAAGTCTTTGACTCTTTAGCGCTGGCGCTCAGCGCTCTCGTGCTTTGCACGTGAGGCGCTGCCTCATTACTGATGGTGTCTTTTCACCTTCCTTCTCCACTTTTCCTGAGTCAAGCTTCTCTTACCCAGAGCTTGGAAATAGTTCCATCATGCACAGCATTTTCTGTGCCTAGACTTAAATGTCTCCCTTCATAATTTGAAGCAATGCTTCTTTTCTCTCTCATTTTCAGAGAATCATTTTAACAGAGAAAAGCTATGGCTTGTAATTGCCCATATGCTCGTCGTCATTCATGGGAGGTGCCCATTGAGGAAATTGTTCCTCGTTTTGCTGCGCGCTTGGTGAACCCTACTTTTACGGATGACCAATGCGACACGGTGTTGCACGAGCTCTTGACTCATATAGGATCTCTTCTCCCCATCAGCTCCATTTGGCTCCGGATGGTTTTCTTGTCTGTGATCAATGACATTCCCCCTCCTCCGGCAGTGATGGCTCTGGCAATGCTTGACGCCGCGGAAGACAAGATCGAGTTCTTCCACGAGGCACTTTTGATCACCACAGCTCTAAGGGGTCGCTCTGTCCGGCTGCTAAGCCAGATACGGGCTCAGCGGGTCATCATGTCTGCCTTTGCTGATGGGTGCGGTGCTGACCGATAGGTAGCTACTCCTCATGAAGATCGCCGCTTTGTCATGGTGGAGAAAGCAGAGAGGGAGTTAGATAATTTTATCTATAGTTTTATGAATCCCTGTACTTTCGATCCCATGTTTGGTGATCTATTTCCTGTGGAATAAAATGTTCAATTAAATCTTTGTTTTTGTCGTTGAACACCTATTCTTCCTCTGATGTGTGCATGTGCGTATATGAATGAGCCTGGTTTCACACATATCTGTAAACAAAACTTAAGCCGGCATAAATAGGAACTAATAGCTCTTGGCCGAAGATTTTGGCGGGAACAAATGCCCCCCACTACTTTGCCGACGTAAGTATATACGTGGGTGAAGTAGTGCAGAGTTATTCATAGCGTATGACCAGTTTCGGGTTGGTATATAACTTTCAGAATCTTGATCTAAGAAGATAACGAGCGGACACAAGCATCGTCATTTATCATTGACTCAAATCTCGACTCTTAAGGGATATAGTTCCAAACCTCAGCTCCATGAGCCGCACCCTTCTATTTCTTTTTGTCTTACTCTGACGTGAAGTAGTTTATATGCTCATGAGTAACTTCTCCATTTCAGTGGCATGTAGCTTTGGCAAATGTGGCCCATAGATGGTAGATAACAGTTCATCTTGAACTCTTTATAGGGTAGCGATGGCTTAGGAAACAGGTTCAGATCTGCCACCTAAGACTTTTCAACTTTATGAGCCGTAAGGGTCTCATAAAGATTTTTTCTCCCTATGAGTCGAGAGGATCTCGTAGGTGTATTTTCTCCTTAAGAATCGTGAGGATTCCTAAGTGTGTTTTTATCTTGAGAGTCGTAAGGATCCCCCAAGAGAATTTTCCCGCTTACAAGTCGAGAGGACTCGTAAGTGGTTGTTTCGCTCCTTGTCAATGTTCGTCTTCGGAGAGTGTGGCTCATGAATAGTATGCAAGCGCCTATCTTAGACTGACTTGCGGGGTCCCAGTGCTTAGGAAACATTTTTTTTACTGCCTAAGGCTTTTCCCTACGAGTCGAGACGAATCGAGAAGTTCTCGAAAGAATGTCCTAACGTCACAGTTAACCTCTGCTCTTTACGACAGAGGTTCGTTAGGGTCTGTGGTATTAGGGTTTTGTCCGTCATACCGTCGTGTCGGCTGATGTATTTCTCCATAGGCAATCTTGCCGTTCGAGTAGCCTTGCAACTGTTATGTCTCTGATCCCTTCAGGGGCTAGACAAGACGTCTTCAAGCAATCTTCCTAGGCAGTTTGACCGTCGGAAGAGAAGCGTTAGGAATTTTGCCATGCCGCTTTTTACTTGAGGTTAGGCTCAGTTTGGGGAGCCCCGATGAGTCATAACCACTCCGCGCTGGTGTGGAATGATCTCCGATAGTCTTTCAGGTTTTATTTAAGTTGTCGTCAAGACCCTGAAGCTAGGAATTTGGCCTTTGCTTCCTTTGCTGGTATTGTGTCTACTATATCGAGACGAATGTCGCAGTTGTCTCTAGGTTGCATGTGAACCGTCGAGGCTTGGAACTAAGGATTTTGCCATGGCTCCGTTGTTTTGACCATGGGGTCAGTTGTTGACGTTGTATCTGCATCCTGCTGGAGTTGAGAAGAAACGCCGTTGTTGACACTGCGTCTGCTGTAACGAGACGAATATCGAGTTGGTCTCTAGGTTGTCTATGAACCGTCGAGATTTGGAACTAGGGACTTTTCCATGGCTCTGCCTCGCTGACGTTGCGTCGGATGTAACGAGACGAATGTCGAGGTAACGAGACGAATGTCGAGGTTGTCTCTAGGTTGTCTATGAACCGACGATATTTGGAACTAGGGACTTTGCCGTGGCTCCGCTTTGCTGACGTTGCGTCTGCTGTAACGAGATGGTTGTCGAGGTGGTCTCTAGGTTGTCTGTGAACCGTCGAGATTTGGAACTAGGGACTTTGTCGTGGCTCCGCTTTGCTGACGTTGCGTCTGCTATAACGAGACGAATGTCGAGGTGGTCTCTAGGTTGTTTGTGAACCGTCGAGATTTGGAACTAGGGATTTTTTCATGGCTCCGCTTTGCTGACGTTGCGTCTGCTTTAACGAGACGAATGTCGAGGTGGTCTCTAGGTTGTCTGTGAACCGTCGAGATTTGGAACTAGGGACTTTGTCGTGGCTCCGCTTTGCTGACGTTGCGTCTGCTGTAACGAGACGAATGTCGAGGTGGTCTCTAGGTTGTCTGTAAACCGTCGAGATTTGGAACTAGGGACTTTGCCGTGGCTTCGCTTTGCTGACGTTGCGTCTGCTGTAACGAGACGAATGTCGAGGTGGCCTCTAGGTTGTCTGTGAACCGTAGAGATTTGGAACTAGGGACTTTGCCGTGGCTCCGCTTTGCTGATGTTGTGTCTACTTCTGGTTGGAACGAGAAGGAACGCCATTGTTGATCTCTTGAGATGCAGATGTTGTCATCAAGACTTGGCTCTCTTTCTGATGAAGCCTGGTGGGATGATATGGTTCCTTCTTTGTTTGTGCCCATGAATTGTATACAGGGATCGATGTGATCTCATCTGTAAGGCAAAATTTTAATTTTTTTTTCTTTTCGCGATGCTTTATCATTTTAGCTTTTTGTATCGCGAAAGTCACGATTGCCCAATCATTTCGGCTATTTTTCGCGGTGCCCAATCATTTCGGCTATTTTTTTCTTTTTACTCACTGCTTTTTATTGCGAGTTGCCTAATCATTTCGGCTATTTTGTATTCATATATTTTACTTGCTGATTTTGTGGCAAGTTGCCCCATCATTTCGGCTATTTCATATGCATTTTTGGCTCGCTAATTTTTATCGCGAGTTTAAACTTGGGATCTGATACCGATTTAGGCATCAGTATCGCTACAACTGGGACATTGCCAGGAGAGAATCATCATTTGCCTTTGTCGATTCGAACAAAGGTGGCTTAGCAAACAAGGTTAGGATCCTGTCGACTAAGGCTTTTGACTTTATGAGCCGTAAGGGTCTCATAAAGGTGTTTCTCTCTACGAGTCATGAGGATCTCGTAAGTGCGTTTTCTCCTTAAAAATCTTGAGGATTCTTAAGTGTATGTTCTCTTATAAGTCATAAGGATCTTACAAGAGTGTTTTCTCCTTATAAGTCGAGAGGACTTACAAGGGTTGTCCATCGTGTGAGCATATCCCTAGTCGCTGGTGGGACTTTGTTAGGCAAATGTTTATTTGTGCCCGTGGATTGTATACAAGGGTCAATATTGAAATGCTTGTAGGGCATAAGCGGGGTGTATGACGGCTAAAGAACAGGTTCAGATCCCTGTAGCTTAAGGCTTTTGAATCCTATGAGCCGTGAGGGTCTCAAAGAGGAATTCTCCTTACGAGTCGTGAGGATCTCGTATGTGTGTTTTCTCCTTAGGAATCGTGGGGATTCTTAAGTGTGTTGCTCCCTTGTGAGTCGTAAGGATCTCACACAGGTAATTTCTCCTTACAGGGTCGAGAGGACCTTGCAAGCGTATTTTAACGAGATTGCGCCCTTTCGGGTTTTCAAAAACTCGCCGGTAGTTCTGCTATTTTTACTCACGGATCCCTTTCGTGTTTTCATCCGTGTCCATCTCGCTTATGGACGTACCATTTTTTTTACGCGTCAGCCCAAGGATGTTGCGGGTTTGTAGTAGTTTAAAGACGTTTCGGTCAAGCGTAGTATTTCTTCAAGAAACGGCCGTTTATTGGCCTGAAGGGTCTTTCGCCATGCATATCCATGAGCAAGTAAGCCCCACCCTGGTAGACATTGTCTATGATGTACGGGCCTTCATAGTTCGGTTCGAATTTCCCCCGTTTGGTACGATTGGGGATCATAGGTCTCTCGACCACTAACACGAGTTCCCCTTGGCGGAATGTTCTCGGCCTAGTTAATCTCTCGTATGAGCGCATCATTTTTGCTTTGTAAGCTTCCAAGTTTTGCTGCGCCATAAGACGGGTTTCGTCAAGGGCGTCGAACTCCTCAAACCGAAGATGAGCATTATCTTCTTCTGTTAGCTCGTAATGAACCGCCACTCGTAAGGAGGGTAGCTCTATCTCCAAGGGGAGTACTGCTTCAGCGCCGAATACCAATGCATACGGTGTTGTGTTTATGGCATTTTTTAACGTAGTTCAATACGCCCAGAGAGCTTCATGCAGTCTCTCGTGCCAGTCCTTTTTTATTTTTTGACACCGTGTTTTTCACGATCTTCGTCAAGGTCTTGTTGAAAGTCTCAGCCAGACCATTAGCTCGGGGATTATAGACCTAAGAGTATCTCCAGTCTATGTTATGTTGCTGCGCGAAGCGGCTGATTTTGTGACTTCTGTAGGCCGGCTCGTTATCGGAGATAATCCGTCGCGGAGTGCCGAACCGATAGATGACGTGTGTCTAAAAGAAATGGAGGATATTCTCCGTCTTCACTTCTCTTAGTGGTACTGCTTCTACCCACTTGGAGAAGTAATCAGTTGTCGCCAGTATGAACCGATGTCCTCTGGACGATGTTGGTTCAATGGGCCCGATTATGTCAGTTTCCCATATTTCGAACGGCCAGCTAGCCACCGTTGGATGTAGTGGATTTGGATGCTGGTGGATAAAGCCCCCGTGAATCTGGCTCGAGTGGCACTGCTTCACGTATTCGAGGCAATCTTGGATCATTATGGGCCAATAGTAACCCATTCTTTTGATCTTCAGTTTCATCTTCGGCCCGGCTTGGTGAGAACCGCAGAGTCCGTCGTGAGTTTCTTAGACGACTCTCCTTGCTTCTTTAGGTCCCAGCCATCTTAGCCATAGAGAATCAAATGATCTCTTATATAGAGTGTCATTGATGAAGGCGAAGGATAGAGCTCGTTTCATGAGCTGATATCTTAAGGACGCATTTTCAGGTGTTCAACGGGATTTGAAGTAGTCTATAAAGACTTCTCTCCAATCCTTAACCTTTTCCCGGTCCTCTATCTGTAGGGCCGCTTTCTTGGTCGCTTCCTTTTCTTCAAACGACTCCGGAGATATTTCTGCCGGTGCGAGAACCCGACAACTTTTCACAACGATCTTCACGTCATTGAGGTTTTCGTCAGCTAGTTCTTTAGCAAGTTTGGCTAACGCATCTGTTTTGCTATTTTCCGCAAGCGGTATGCTTTCCAGGGCGTAGGCAGGGATTTGAATCAGCAATTTTTGCACTCTCTCACCGTACTTCACCAACTCTGGTTTGCACATTTGGTAATCACTGTTTACTTGGCTAATGACTAGCTGGGAGTCTCCGTATATGAGGAGGTTTTCGATCCCCATGTCGACAGCGATCTCAAGTCCTACTATCAAAGCTTCATATTCGGCTTCATTGTTTATTCTCGGCTCTGTTAGGGAAAAGGCAAAGCGCATTGTCCCTCCTTGTGGAGTCACGAAGATGAGGCCTACCCCAGACTTGATTATGGGGGAGTTATGCTTTCGCTTCTTCATGGAAGATGCCCCATCGAAGTAGAGTTCCCACAGGGTGTTACTCTCTCTTTTCTCCCCGTCGATTGTGTCAAACGCGTGCTCGTCTGGCAATTCGCAATTTAGGGGTGAATCGGCAGGTATAGGATGCTCGGCGAGGAAGTCGGCGATGACCTGGCCTTTCACTGCCTTGAGAGGTCGATAAGTTATCGAGAATTCGATTAATAGTAGGGCCCATTTAGCGAGTCGTCCTGTTAATATGGCTCTTGACATCAAATATTTGAGAGGATCCACCTTTGATATGAGATGGATTTCATGCGCCAAAGCATAATGTCTGAGCTTCGTTATTGCGAATATTAACGCCAGACAGTGTTTTCAATGGGGGATAATTGTTTTCTGCCCCGAGGAGAACTCGACTCAAGTAGTAGAGGGCTCTTTCCTTCCTTTGATCATTCTCTTGTGCCCATAGTGCGCCTAAGGAACTTTCAAAAGCGGTTGTGTATAGGATGAGAGGTTTTCCCTTGATCGGAGCGGTCAGCACCGGCGGACTCTGCAGGTATTGCTTAATTTCGTCTAGTGCGCTCTGGCATTTATGATCCCAGACGAAAAGGGTCCCCTTCTTCATTAGATGACTGTAGGGGCAACATTTGCCGGAGAGGTTAGCTATGAACCGTCGGATATATGCGAGCTTTCCTTGGAGAGACCGCAGTTGCTTGAGAGTTCTTGGCGGGGGCATTTCCATGATCGCTTTGATCTTCGACGGGTCTATCTCGATGCTCCGGTGTCGTACGATGAATCCTAGGAATTTGCCTGAGGAGACTCCGAACGTGCATTTGAGAGGGTTCATCTTCAGATTGTATTTCCGAAGATGTTGGAACACTATCTTCAGATGCTCCCAATGCTCCTCGTGCGATTTGCTTTTAACCATGAGGTCGTCAATATAGCATTCAACGATTTCATGTATGAGGTCATCGAAAATCTTCGTCATGGCCCTCTGATAGGTAGCGCCAGCGTTCTTTAGACCGAAAGGCATCACTTTGTAGCAGAATATGCCCAAAGGGGTCCGGAAAGCGGTGTGCTTCTGGTCTTCGGGATGCATCTTTATTTGATTGTACCCCGATGAGCCGTCCATGAAGGAGAAATCGTCGTGAGTGGACGTGTTGTCTATCATCAGCTCGGTGACCGGTATAGGAAAATCATCCTTTGGGCAAGCTTTGTTGAGGTCCCGAAAGTCTACGCAGATGCGTACTGTCCCATTTTTCTTCACCACTGGGACGATGTTGGCGATCCAGTCAGGATACTGAACTTCTTGGACAAAGTCGGAGTCGATTAGCTTCTTGACTTTGGCGTTGATGCTCATTTCAAGTTCGAGCCGCATTCTTCTTGGTGTTTGCATGACTGGCTTGACGTCCGGAGATATCGCCAATTTGTGCATAGCTACTTCTGGATCTAGTCCCGGCATTTCGGAATAGTTCCATGCGAAGCAGTCTTTACACTGCATGAGCACTTCTTTGAGTGTAGTCACCTTTTCTTCAGACAACAGCTCACTGATGAACGTCGGTTGTGGATCGTCTGCCGTCCCCAAGTTGATTTTTCTGAGGTTATCTGCAGTAGTATGTATCCCATCTTCCAGCTCTTTTGGCGCCGGTGGAAACTCTGAGATCACCTCGTCATCATCGTTTTCAAAGCACCAGGAAAGGTCATCTATATCCTCAGGCACTCAGTCTTTTGTCAGTTTTAATACATGACAGGTGCGAGATTGCTTCCAAGACCGATGTTGATCCGGCTCTACTCTCGCTGCATATGTGGCTTTTGGGTCATGCTTCTGTGGCGGGGTTACCCTCCAATTGCTGGATAAAGCGAACCTGCCTTACTGATACTGGTCTTCTACCCAGTCTTCGAATGTGAACCAATCTTCGAAAGGATGTCATATCGCTCGGTGATAGGAGCAATAATCCGGGTGAGAGACCTCGCCTGCTTGTTCGGGGTGTTTGGACTCCGGGAGCGTAATCATGTAATATTTCATGAAAACATCGAATATCTTCCTTGTCTTGTCTAGGGAAAAAGATTATGCTCGACCCATCTTCTTTATAAGAGACAAATCCCGGCTACTCAATTTTCGATCTTGAGGCTTCTTGGACCCGCTTTGCTGCTGTCGAACGTTTTTTCCGTTCTTCAGTTTATTTTTGTCTCCGCGTCGAGTCTTCCGTATGACGGGCTGGCGACGAAGGGCATCATCATTTTTCATAGCCTGCTGAAGGAGGCGCTGCGTTCTGGCTTTCTCATAGATGGCCATTTCGCGGCTATAGTCATCCCGGACCTTTTGACCCGCTTCCCTTATTAGCTTATCCATCTGTTCTTCGAAGGACGGACTTAGCACTTTCATGGCGGGGCCTTATTTTGGTTCAAGGTTAGCGTCGTCTAACAAAGCATCTCCTTCTTCATCGAAATCATGTATAACGTAGCAGCCATGGAATCGCTCCCATTTCTTGGATTGAACATATCCAAGCCGGATCGTTTCCATTCTCCCGTTGGGCAATTTTCGCTGAGTTCCGGGGACGTTCCAGATCCTGTTGTAGAACTGAGCTTGTCGAGCAGTCTATTTAAAGGGTACGCTTTGGCGTCTCAACAGCCTTTTTAATCCTTCTGTGTAGTATCTGGGCAGACGGATGGGCTAGAGCCTGTCAAGCGTAGAATCGGCACCATACCAGACTTCTTTCTCCACTTTGGTTTCCGCGGATGGATAAAAGAGGATCGCCTTTTCATATTTTCGCCTGGGAGGGATGTAGAACGTCTGCAGTTCTTGTACACTGTAGGTATAAAGTGCGTCGAGCTCTTTGTAATGCTCTTGCGGAACCATGGCGATCTGCAAACTCTGATCATCTCCAATGAAGGCTTGCACTGATGGACGAGCCGAGAATACTGCGTTGAACTCGTCTTCAAAGTCACTCCCAAAGACCAGAATAAGGGCAGACGGTCCCGGTTTGTTGTATCGGGGAAGTCCCGAATAGACTATCTCTTCTTCCTCCTCGGTATCGCTCCCGAAGACCAGAATGGTGGTGATAGATTTTTGCTTATTCTCCGGCTTATGGCACCTTTCCGTGTCTTCAAAGTCTGGCAGAAAGTACTTTGTGTCCTCGTATTTGCGGACTTCATTCATGGAGAATGGGTTCAGCTCCCCTGTCACAGTGTATTCAAGCCCATCTTTGAAGTACTTCATACACTGATGCTGTCTAGAAGGGATGATGTTGTACTCATGTAACCAAGGCCTGCCGAGAAAAGCGTTGTAGCAAGTCTTGGCGTCAATGACGTGAAACTTGATGTCATTGATGAGCAGCCCAAAGAGTAATGTCGGTATCACAGACCCGAGTGTCCGTGATGACTGGGAGTCGAACCCGGAGATAGTGATTTTATCCCGAACGAGGTGTTGAACGCTCATGCAGATTTCTTTTAGCACCCTCATATTTAGGAGATTGACAGAGGACCCATTGTCAACTAGGATCTTCCCTATCTTAATGTCATGGCAATACCCGGATACATATAGGGGATGGTTGTGCTCGCATGTTCCGAGGAGGAGATCTTCGTCGCCGAAAGTGATGTCAGCTGTGTGCACTTCTTCCAGATCGTCCTTCATCTTTTCTTTGGCGAGGAAAGCTTGAAACTGATCAGGCTCTAGTAATGCCTGTTAGTGTATATGCCCCAGAGGCCATTACTGTATCATACTAGTTTGTATATTACTTAATGGATGCTTGGGATATTCACCTTGTATATACAATCTTGCTCAAAATAGTAGTATGCTACTTGGTTTGTTTCTACTTCAATGTGTACATGTGTTTATCTTTGTATATCGCCTATACACATTAGTGGAGCCCTTAGGATCTTTGCTTGATTACCGGCGTTGTAATGGCGATCACACTCGTGGGGGCTGGGTAATCTACAAGCACATCCTTATACACGTCCCTAGTCGTGGGAGTATCGAGATAGGGCATCGATACTCCGGAGTAGACTAGCGTATGCGCTTCTCATCCCAGCACGGGAGACGGTTTGTCCCACAGCCGTCGGTATGTCGTACTTGAGATAGTATGTGGGTGCTCGTTGGGTTACGAGTACACTGGACAGGACTCGTCGGAAACTGATGGTTGGTATTATACCTATCGTCAGTTATCAGTTCCCAGGTGACATGAGTACAGCTTAGTCCGCTGACTTGACACTGTCACTTCTCCTCGAGTGTGTTCCCACTGTTCTTTGATTGCTACCCTACCACGGCTCTACTGAGTCGTGCAAACAGGTAGTAGTTGGGAGCAGTCCCGAAGTACTTGGAGGCAGTGACGGTTAGACAGGATTCGTCTCTCCCGGTATTGGGGGTTGACATCGCGCTGTGTCTAGGAGAGCCATTACACAAGTAGTCCCTGGCCAGGGCAAGCGAGATATACTGGTAGGTTCCAGTGTTATCTCAGGGTGTTCTGGGCTTCACTCCGACACGACTTATACCGCTATTAGGGGTCTGACGCTTGCCGCCCCCCTAGGCCCGACATGCGATGTATCGGACGAACAGACCGGACTGTACGGAGATTGTCATATACAGGCTCAGTAGGAGTTCGGATGGGTTTACCTCATCGGCCTTCTTATCGACATCTACCTGGGGACCGTTACGTACAGCTAGTGCTGCTTGTGGTCTGTGGTTAAACCCACTGCCAGTGTAGTGTCGAGTCTTTAGAGTCCCACACACAGAGTTTCCCTGCACTGAGCGAAACGTGTAGAGTCCGTATGGTTTTACGGCAGGGCTGCGATCACTTACGTACACTTGTGTACGTATGGTGTTCGGGCAGGCAATACTAATGGGATTTGGTTTAAGCCGGATCCTAGTATTGCACGGATGGATTTGTTTTGTCTTCTGCGCATCCGCATTCTGCGGAATGCGGATGCAGGTGTGTATGCACAGTTTTCCGGAGTGATGAAGGAGGAGGTGCCTCATTAGGGTTTTGGCAGTTGATTCGGTCAAAACCATTTTGAGGCGGACTCATTAGGGTTTTGACAGTTCGTTTGGTCAAAACCATTATGAGCCGGGGACATTATTTACTAATCCTTTCATTGATAATTATGTTATGGCTAATTACATTGACCATTTGACCATCTTGACTTTGTTGACCATTTGACCAAAGTTGACTAGGATCTTCTTGAAAGATCTAAAGTATTCTTTGGTTTTCTTTTTCTTTTGTTATGATAATGGTCATGTCATTTGTAACCATCACCTTTATCTTGATGTGATTAGTAATGATAATGTTTTGGTATTATTGCAACCATGGTTGTGTTTTCTCTTGGTTAAGCTTTTCATTTGCTCATTCTCATTCTCTCTCTTGAAATGAGAAGCTCCATGGTTGCTAGCTAGCTCCTCCTTCTTCCTCCTCTTGATTTATCTTTTGATCTTATGTGTTGAGAGAAAAAGATCTCACAAAGACAAAACCATTCATCTACCATTTCTACACAACCTAGGGCTTCTAGATTAGCAATCTCCTTGCCCTAGTTACCTCGGCTCGAGGTGGAGCTCGGTGTACATCTCTCGGGTGGATCGTCTTCGACTCAAGGAGGCCGCGGAGGTGACCAAAGTCCGGATCAACCATTGAGCAAGCAAAGAGAAGAACAACAAGAAGAGAAGAACAACAAGAAGTGAAGGAGTTCAAGTTGAGGTATAACCCCTAACCGAGTATATAACATCTCAAGTTAGGATGCTAGTGTATTGTTTAGCAAAGATCCGGCTTTTACGGTCCATGTTACAAAGTTTAGAAAAAATTTTGTTTTACCGTTTCCGCAACCCCGAAAGTACCGGGAGAGGTAACGTGGACCTAACAGTGGTATCAGAGCCCAACTAAACATATACTAGCTAGGTAGTGAAGTGTATCGAAGTTCGAAACGAAAAAATCGAAAAACCGAGTTACGAAAACCCCAAGTTTCTGTTAAAATTTTTTCTGGTCAAAACAAAATTTGTCATACTCCAAAAATCATCTCAGGGTTTTTAGAAGAAAGCCACCAAAAAAGAGCCAGCAACTCGACCAAAGAGCCGCGTTTCCGCGGCAATAGCAAGCTATTGCCGCGGAACCGCGGCCATCTTGGTGAGTCACTCGGTCGATTTTGGTGCAGTGTATTTCTGACTTGGTTTTAGAATTTTTAAGATGGTTTATATGTGCCCAGATTTTTCAGAATAGAAATTTGTTTTTGGGGGCCTATAAATCCGTATTTTTTCCGAACTTCAATATACTTTGACTATAAAGGTTATATCTGTGATGTTCATATGTATTGAACGTCGGCTAATCACTATATGTCGATTAGTCGGGGTTATACATATCTGTGATCTGTGTTGTTGATGGTTTGTGTATATGAACTCATTGGATTGTCGTGGATGAATAGCCGGGATGGATGTGAGATGAGAGTTTCTTTTTCTTTCATTCATGTAATAATTTGTAAATTGATGTAATATTATTTGTTTGGCCGCACAACCGGGTTGGGGTTGTAGCCGTCATTGTATAATTCTTTTTACTGTTTTTGCTCCTAGGATAGACCCATGGAGGGGGTGCACAAACTACCGGGTATCTCGAAGTGCCGAGTGGCCTACTCATGGAGTTGAGGGAGGTTGCTTCGCTTCGGGTACTTGGCGGGTAGTTTGCCGCACCCGTAGGGGTCTTGGGTGGGGAATTGGCTATTCATCGCAACCGTGTAATCCGGTTTTCGTTGCAGGCTCGAACGAATCGCGGGTTCCTAGTATATCCAAAGTGTTCATCTGTGATCTGGATTGGCTATCATTGCAGTATATCTATATATAATAACTATTTAGGCGTTGCTTATGTTTTACAGCCGCGCTAGCCCAGCCCCCGCTCTGTCGTTAGTTGAGTAACCTAACGGGTGATGACGGGGCCCAGTGGCGAATGCGAATGGCATAAGCGTACGTCATATTTTGGTTGTTTTCTGCAATGGTAGGATTTGAATGATGGGACGCATTAAAAGAACTAATGCAAGAAAATAAACCTAAAAGACGTTGTTGGAACAATTTTTCAAAAAGCTGTTATTGCAAGGACGTTCATTTTTGTTTTGCATCGCGGTATTCGGTTGTGAATGTCCAGCACCTCAGTCGACGAGGCAAGGGCCGAGATCCCTTCATCGGGAGTGACCCCTTGGACAAAAGTTTGCGTCAGGGTAATAACTTCACTATAGTCGATTATTCTTGCTTTGCATCGAGGTATTCAGTTTGGAATATCCTGCACCTCATTCGACGAGGAAAGAGCCGAGATCCCTTCACAGGGAGTGACCTCTTTAGCAAAAGTTTTCGCCACTATATTTTCAAAAAGATTACCAGGTTCCTTCAACGATATCAAGTTCATTACGTTAACGGGTTTTTCGCCATAAACCCAGCCATAGCCCTCCGTCGTTTCGGATAATTAATACTTAGTATTCGTGCTGCGTTTGTTGATTATTCGTCAAGACACAGTGAACGGTAGCTGAGTAATAATTCTCTGTTGCACTGATAGATGCGATTGGTTAGGACGGTCGCATGATTTTGTTGATTATTCGTCAAGGATCATGCGGGCGGGTCTAATGCAATCCTGGATAACGACGGGTTGAACTTGACTAGGACCTTTTGATTTGTTGATTATTCGTCAAGGTCACTTGGGTCCTAGGGGAAAAAACCACATCGGGAGTTTCGAAAGTACTGAAACTTGCAGATTTAGCATACCTTCTGGAGTGTGGTGACTAGAGTGGATTCCATCTAGGTCATCGCACAATGATAGTTGTATCCCGATCCCACTGATGAGTTGGATTACTCTTGGGAGATTATTTCACTAAACGATCAATGCTATAAACCTAGTAGGTGTCTAGAAAGGTGTTAGCGGGGCTACGCCCTCAGGGAAAAGAGGTTCTTGAATTAAGGAACTTCGCGAAAGCGTTGGAAAACCTCTCTCGAAGTACCGACACTAGCCTGGCTGAAAGGTTAAGCAAGTATTGTGACGTGAATTAAAATCCCGACTAGTTCTTCTTTTAAAAAGGTTTTAAGAAGAATTTGAGGAAACAGTGGGAGACATCCTGGTTAGATAAATTAATAAACCAATCTAATCTTACAAGAGTGTACGCTGAGTGTTTCTTTTTCTCCCTCTCCAGGTAGCAACCATTTCACGCCCTAATCAAGATAATAAAATGTATCGCTTGACCGATCCGAATTCTTATTCGGGGCTGGGGAACGTTGGTTCAGCTCTAACTTATGACAACAGTCATGAGTATGAGAATGGGAAGGGGGATTGTATGGATTTCCAGGATACCCAGTTGAAGAAGAAGCATGGTTTTACATCTACTTCAGGTGTTCTTGTAATTGAGAACTGTTTTACGGTCAGCCCTACCTCCTGGGTACTTGATACCGGATCAGGATCTCATATCTGTAATTTATTGCAGGGACAGAGAAAAAGTAGGAAAGTTGCACCGGGTGATATGTCGCTCAGAGTAGAGAACGGAGCACAAGTTAATGCGGCAGCCGTCGGTGAATATCACCTAGTATTGCCAAATGGTAAGACTATGATTTTGAACGATTGCTACTATGTACCCTCCATGGTTTGCAACATCATATCAGTTTCTTTGCTCGATAAAGATGGATATAACTTTGTTCTTGAAAAGAATATCATGAACATTTACCTTCATAAGGTACTGGTTGCAGAGGGTACACTGTGTAATGGTATCTACGTTCTAAATCAGAATACAGTTCTCAATATACAAAACACACGCAAGAGGAAGAATTCAGATACGAATGAATCCTACTTGTGGCATTGTAGACTTGGTCATATCGGAGAGAAAAGACTGAGTAAGTTACATAAAGATGGACTCTTGAATGCGTTCGAGTTTTCATCTTATGAAACTTGTCAGTCCTGTCTCAAAGGGAAGATGACCAAATCTCCGTTCACCGGACATGGAGAAAGAGCAGCAGAGCTCTTGGGACTCATACACAGTGATGTATGTGGTCCGATGTCTACACATGCAAGGGGTGGGTTCTCCTACTTCATCACATTCACTGACGATCTCTCTAGGTTCGGATATGTGTATCTGATGAAACACAAATCTGAAGCTTTTGAGAAATTCAAGGAATTCAGAAAGGAAGTAGAGAACCAGATTGGCAAAAGTATCAAGATCCTCCGGTCTGATAGAGGAGGGGAGTACTTAAGCACGGAATTCCTAGATTACTTAAAAGAGAATGGTATTCTCTCTCAGCTTACTCCTCCTTATACACCACAGCACAACGGTGTATCGGAGCGGAGGAATCGTACCCTATTGGATATGGTTCGCTCCATGATGAGTAGTGTTGAGTTACCTCTTTCATTCTGGGGACATGCGCTTCAGACAGCGGCATACCTTTTGAATCAAGTTCCGTCCAAATCTGTGCCTAAAACTCCGTATGAAATATGGAGCAGTAAGAAACCATGTCTTAAGTTTATTAAGATATGGGGTTGTCCGGCCTATGTGAAAACACAGAAACCGGACAAGCTAGAGGCACGATCAGTTCTGTGTAAATTTGTGGGATATCCTAAGGACTCACTGGGATATCTGTTCTACCACACTGAGGAACAGAAGGTGTTTGTATCACGCCACGCCACCTTCTTAGAAAGGGAGTTTCTTGCAAAAGAAACTAGTGGGAGTTCGGTAGAACTGGAAGAAATTCAGCGACCACAAAATGTAACTGAAAATTTGGAGGAACCACTAGATTCTATAACCCCAGACGAACCTCAGCCACTCCGCAGATCTGGTAGGATTTCTCATCCGCCCGAGAGATACTACGGTTTTCTCATAGACGGGGATCGAGAGGATTGCATCTTGGAAGAAGATGACCCTACCAGTTTCAGGCAGGCCATTATCAGTAGGGACTCTGATAAGTGGCAGGAAGCAATGCAATCTGAAATGGAGTCCATGTACGCCAATAAAGTGTGGACCTTGGATATTGCTCCACCTGGGGTAAAACCCGTTGGATGCAAATGGATCTACAAAAGGAAACTTGGTGTAGATGGGCAGGTGGAAACCTATAAAGCAAGACTCGTTGCAAAAGGTTATCGTCAAAGACCTGGTTTGGACTATGATGAAACTTTTTCTCCGGTGGCTATGCTCAAATCCATTCGGATCCTACTTGCCATTGCTGCCTTCCATGACTATGAAATCTGGCAGATGGATGTTAAAACGGCTTTCCTAAACGGTTGTTTGGAAAAGTGCGTTTACATGGATCAACCAGAAGGTTTCATAGACAGTGGGAGCAGCGGAAAGGTGTGCAAGTTGCTTAAATCCATTTATGGATTAAAGAAGACATCGCGGAGCTGGAACATCTGTTTTGATGAGGCAATCAAGGAATTTGATTTCATCAAGAATGAAGATGAACCCTGTGTATATAAGAAGATTGTAGGACGAACTGTCGTATTCCTAGTCTTGTACGTGGACGACATTCTTTTAATAGGAAATGACATTCCTATGCTACAATCGGTCAAGCTATTTTTGTCGCAAAGGTTCTCTATGAAGGACCTGGGTGATGCCTCGTACATTCTGGGGATCAAGATCTATAGAGATAGATCCAAGAAACTATTGGGACTTTCACAGTCCAGGTACATAGAGACCGTACTAAAGAGATTTAGTATGGAGGGTTCCAAGCGCGGTAGCATACCCGCATTGCACGGAATTACCCTCTCCAAGAAGATGTCTCCTAAGACTGACGAGGAGAGGGTTCGCATGAGCACTATACCCTACGCTTCGGCGGTAGGATCTATAATGTATGCGATGCTATGTACAAGACCAGATGTAGCTTACGCGTTGAGCGCGGTAAGCCGGTATCAGTCAGACCCAGGGGAGGACCACTGGACAGCAGTGAAGAACATTCTCAAGTACCTGAGAAGGACTAAGGAGATGTTCCTGGTTTACGGTAATGGAGACCTCAGGGTCGAGTCCTTTACCGATTCAAGCTTCCAGAGTGACAAAGATGACAACAGGTCTGTCTCGGGTTTTGTGTTTACCCTCAACGGAGGGGCGGTATGTTGGAGGAGTTCCAAGCAGGATACCGTCGCAGACTCGACGATGGAGGCTGAATACATTGCTGCAAGCGATGCCGCAAAAGAGGCGGTCTGGATGAAGAAGTTCATTAGTGAACTTCAGGTGGTTCCGTCCATTGTTGACCCAATACCTTTGTATTACGATAACAATGGGGCTATAGCTTTAGCGAAGGAACCAAGGTCCCATCAGAAATCCAGGCACATCTTAAGGCGGTATCACCTGATCAGGGAGATCATTGATC
Source organism: Agapanthus africanus (assembly GCA_030015575.1). NCBI lineage: Eukaryota > Viridiplantae > Streptophyta > Magnoliopsida > Asparagales > Amaryllidaceae > Agapanthus > Agapanthus africanus. Next base: position 557,598,835 of record JASDDO010000022.1, on the reverse strand, counting down.
GCCAGGAGATCGAGGTGCGGAGAGTGGACACAAAGGACAACACTGCGGACCCATTCATGAAGGCTTTACCCCAGACTCAGTTCGAGCGGATGATCGAGATGATAGGTCTTCGATACGCCAGTACATGGCCTTAGTACAAGTGGGAGATTGTTAGTGTATATGCCCTAGAGGCCATTACTGTATCATACTAGTATGTATATTACTTGATGGAAGCTTGGGATATTCACAGTTGTACAGAAAATCTTGCTCAATATAGTAGTATGCTACTTGGTTTGTCTCTGCTTTAATGTGTACTTGTGTGTTTATTTATTATATCACCTATACGCATTAGTAGAGCCCTTTGGATCATTGCTTGATTACCGGCGTTGTGATGGCGATCACACTCGTGGGGGCTGGGTAATCTACAAGGACATCCTTATACACGTCCCTAGTCGTGGGAGTATCGAGATAGGGCATCGATACTCCGGAGTAGACTAGCGTATGCGCTTCTCATCCCAGCACGGGAGACGGTCTGTCCCACAGCCGTCGGTACGTCGTACTTGAGATAGTATGCGGGTGTTCGTTGGGTTACGAGTACACTGGACAGGACTCGTCGGGAACTGATGGTTGGTATTATACCTATCGTCAGTTATCAGTTCCCAGGTGACATGAGTACAGCTTAGTCCGCTGACTTGACACTGTCACTTCGCCTCGAGTGTGTTCCCATTGTTCTTTGATTGCTACCCTACCACGGCTCTACTGAGTCATGCAAACAGGTAGTAGTTGGGAGCAGTCCCGAAGCACTTGGAGGCAGTGACGGTTAGACAGGATTCGTCTCTCCCGGTATTGGGGGTTGACATCGCGTTGTGTCTAGGAGAGCCATTACACAAGTAGTCCCTGGCCAGGGCAAGCGAGATATACTGGTAGGTTCCAGTGTTATCTCAGGGTGTTCTGGGCTTCACTCCGACACGACTTGTACCGCTATTAGGGGTCTGATGCTTGCCGCCCCTAGGCCCGACATGCGATGTATCAGACGAACAGACCGGACTGTACGGAGATTGTCACATACAGGCTCAGTAGGAGTTCGGATGGGTTTACCTCATCGGCCTTCTTATCGACATCTACCTGGGGACCGTTACGTACAGTTAGTGCCGCTTGCGGTCTGTGGTTAAACCCACTACCAGTGTAGTGTCGAGTCTTTAGAGTCTCACACAGAGAGTTTCCCTGCACTGAGCGAAACGTGTAGAGGCCGTATGATTTTACGGCAGGGCTGCGATCACTTACGTACACTTGTGTGCGTATGGTGTTCGGGCAGGCAATACTAGTGGGCTTTGGTTTAAGCCGGATCCTAGTATTGCACGGATGGATTTGTTTTGTCTTCTGGGCATCCGCATTCTGCGGAATACGGATGCAGGTGTGTATGCACAGTTTTCCGGAGTGATGAAGGAGGAGGTGTCTCATTAGGGTTTTGGCAGTTGATTCGGTCAAAACCATTTTGAGGCGGACTCATTAGGGTTTTGACAGTTCGTTTGGTCAAAACCATTATGAGCCGGGGACATTATTTACTAATCCTTTCATTGATAATTATGTTATGGCTAATTACATTGACCATTTGACCAAAGTTGACTAGGATCTTCTTGAAAGATCTAAAGTATTCTTTGGTTTTCTTTTTCTTTTGTTATGATAATGGTCATGTCATTTGTAGCCATCACCTTTATCTTGATGTGATTAGTAATGATAATGTTTTGGTATTATTGCAACCATGGTTGTGTTTTCTCTTGGTTAAGCTTTTCATTTGCTCATTCTCATTCTCTCTCTTGAAATGAGAAGCTCCATGGTTGCTAGCTAGCTCTTCCTTCTTCCTCCTCTTGATTTATCTTTTGATCTCATGTGTTGAGAGAAAAAGATCCCACAAAGACAAAACCATTCATCTACCACTTCTACACAACCTAGGGCTTCTAGATTAGCAATCTCCTTGCCCTAGTTACCTCGGCTCGACGTGGAGCTCGGTGTACATCTCTCGGGTGGATCGTCTTCGACTCAAGGAGGCCGCGGAGGTGACCAAAGTCCGGATCAACCATTGAGCAAGCAAAGAGAAGAACAACAAGAAGAGAAGAACAACAAGAAGTGAAGAACAACAAGAAGAGAAGGAGTTCAAGTTGAGGTATAACCCCTAACCGAGTAGATAACATCTCAAGTTAGGATGCTAGTGTATTGTTTAGCAAAGATCTGGCTTTTACGGTCCATGTTACAAAGTTTAGAAAAAATTTTGTTTTACCGTTTCCGCAACCCCGAAAGTACCGGGAGAGGTAACGTGGACCTAACAATGCCTTGATCAGAGAATCTTTCGCCTCTTTGGATAGCAGGAGGGCATCGAGAATGCTTAGCTACGAGGGTATCATCCTCAGGTGTGCCAGAACGTTGTAATCCACCTTATTTTTCTTGGGCGGGTCCTTAGCTGCTAGCTCTTCGACGACTCGATCATCCAGGGCGATATCCTCAGGGACTTTTTCCTTCCCCTTATCTTTTCTATCCGATCCCCTTTTTGCGGGTTCGAGCTGCTTTTCGGGTAATGTGCTATTGCGGGTCAAGGCCAGCAGCATGCAAAGAGTGTAAGGCCGAGCCGAATAATGTAGTGGTAGTTGTAGTAGTGCCGGTTGGTAAAAGCAGCTTTTGAGATGTTTGTTATCACAGGTAAGAAAGAGTTAGTAAGCAATCCTTGGTTCAAGCAGTCTCCAAGTTCGTTAAGCGGTAAGGAAGTGAGAAAGTCTCAAGTCTAAACCATCTCCTTTCTTCGTTGATCGAGTCGAAGAGTTCACAATGGCAAGTGTGTATGCGAAATGCCTATTTAATCGAGCCTCTCCTCCCATTGGTGGACGCTCTCTTCCCGCTTCTCCCCGTGGCGCTGGACCAGTACTTGTTGTATAGGGGGGATTTGAGCCTGACACCGCTCTTTATTCTGACACTACTTGGCCTGAGCCTCTTGTAGGCAATGCTTTGCTTCTCTTACCAATGAAATGGATCTTTCCCATTAAGTGACAAGTAAGGATAATCTTGTTTGTGTTCGGGCTTTAGAGTTGGATATCACCATATACTAGTGCTAGTGCGGGTGAAAGCCTCTATGGGAGAGGAAGGGTGAGGGCATTCCTGGTCTTTCAGTGCATTCATGCAGCAAGATTCAAATTGAATGGACATAGAGGGAACGAAGTATAGTGATGTTTTCAGGGCTTAACAGCTCCTCAATGCTAGGGACAATAATGGAGATCCTGACAACAACTGAGACAGTCAATGGTCGTTGACACAAAGCGTGAATCTTACCATCCCCACTTTTGCCGTCTCAGATCGACATGAGTGGAGGGAGTGGAGTCTCGGCTAGAACAAGCTATTGCATCCTCCTACTCGGTTTGCCTCTTCGGATCTGAGGATGGTGTGAGAGTGGAACCAACCTTGTCTTTCAGTCACTGACACAACAGACGAGCTGACAAGAGCACTAGCATCAAGATTTTGAATCCACATCCACAACATCGCCTGAATCACAGAAGAAGGGAGGAACCGCTCTGGGAGACAAGAATCCATTAGGGGCGGGACAAAGGTCAATCCAAGTCTGCCTCTTTGGATGAGCGGCTGCTTGCGAGAGCTCCGATGGAAGGGATGAGAGTCGAGTTGACGCTCGATGCTTCCCTTTTCAAGCAAGCTCTCTTTCCTACATTGACTCAATGAAGGTGCAGTGCAATTCAGTCAGAGGAGAGGAGAACGGCTAATTAGAGAAGGGCCTGGGCTATCGCGATAGCCATTTGCGAGTTGGTCCGCGGGGTGGTGCTTCGCTGCGGGCCTGCAGCGCTATAAAGAAAGGGATAAGGTTCGGCTACAGGCCTCAATTAACTACTCCCTGGGACTGACTACTTACTAATAGGGCATTAACTGAACACGAAAAAAAATATTGAGCTGGCAAGAACCTTGTGGAAAGTTTGCTACATAGACAAAAGACGATATGTAAAATTGCTACTGATGACCCTAGAACCGGTTCTTCAAGGAAGGGATAGGTCAGATTGGTTGTTTGTGTTGGAGTGGTTGCTTTTCTTTAGTTCGGTCTTGCTTTGCTTCCCGTAGGTCTCAGAGCTCCGCTTCAGAGCTTGGTTTTAAAGTTCATACTGACATTCTGATTTGATTACCTTGAGATTGCCAACCGTGAACCTAAGCATTAGAAACTAGTTTCACCAGCATCCGCAACTGGTCCCACTGACTTAGAAACTGTAACTCATGTCTATGCCTCTGCAACTTATGATACAGTGAATTTAGAATGATGTTCAACACTATATGGCTCTTCCCCTAGTAATAAATCTTTGCTTTCTTTGCTTCATCAATCCCTAGCTAAGCTAGAAGTTGACTGTCACTTTCGAGCTGCTTCCTTCCTGGTCCCATATTAAGGAACCTACCTTAAGTTCTTGTTTAGTAGTAGCAAGCCGTAGCCCGTGCCATATTTCTTCTTTGCACCAGTGAGGGCTCTAGTTCCTCCAGCTTCTTGATTTGATCCCTTACTTAACAAGCAAAGCGCACTGTTAGTAGCATAGATCGAAGAGGAGTTGGACAGAGACTCGCTCTTCTCGTCCACTTTACCAGAATAAAAGTAGTCTTCCTTATGTCGACCAGGAGTCGGTTAACTAGTCATCGGTCTTTGGCACCAAAGAAAGTCGGAAGATAGAAATCATTGCTTCCTTTATGTATGTGCAAAGTGGAGAAAGAAATCTCGTTCAAAAAGCACTTTCCGAAACTTTGACCTTCACTTTCCTACTTCTGCTCATGATTCTGCTTACCCGGCTTTCTCAACTACACGGACCCAGGATATTGTTGAAAATAGAATAATAGTCCAATCACCTCGTTCTGACAAGTGTGAAAGCCCTACCCGATCTGAACTAGAATACTGATCTCCTTGTGTCGAAGCTAGACATAAAGAAAGGCTCGGGAGGAGAATCGAACCTATGTGTCGAGAGATCTTTTGTTGGGAACCTATTCACCCGGATGGGAGAAGAATAGATAGAGTTCGGCACCTGCCCAACGTAAACCCTTCCTAACCCTCCCCTCTGGCCCTAACCCTCAACCCAAACCCTAACTCACCCATAGCTGCAACATCATCACCAATATCGATCAACACCCACTGTTAGTTTTATGTATGCCCTAGAGGCCATTATTGTACATATGATGTATATTATAGTGGATGCTTGGACATATAGAGAGAGGACTTTCTTGCTCGACATGATAGTATGCTATCTGGTTGCTCTTTATCATAACATGTATACTTGTCTCTTGATACTGTCTTATGGTTACATGTTGGTAAAGCCCTTAGGATGTGTACTTGACTACCAGGATTGTGATGCAGATCATACTAGTGGGGCCTTGGTAGTCCATAAGTTCATCTTTTAATGTTACTAGTCATGGGTGTATCAAGCTGGGACATCAATATACCAGAAGAGACTAGCGTATACGCTTCTCGACCCATGAGATGGGCGATGGATGATCCCATATCCATTGGTGTTTGACATCAGAGATGGTATACGGGTGCTCAGTGGAGACTGGGTACACTGGAAGGACTCGCCGAGAACTCCTAGATGGTATTATACCTCACGTCAGATAGCAGTTCTCAGGTGACACTAGTACAGGTTAGTCTGTTGTAACAACTCCATTTTTAATGTACAACTAATTGATTTAAATTCAATGTATACTTGGAGTATTTATTGTGGCTGATATCTCTTTAAGTATTTATTTCACTCCATAATTACAAGAAGGAGCTTGTAGCTCATTGGTAATACCTTGCACTGCTGAACCAAGCCACCAGAGTTCAAATCCCATGCCCCACATTATTTTTGTATTTATTTTGTTTTAAATTCATTTGGAAGTCAACAGTCAAAACGTCATAACTCACAAAATTTGTACTGAACATAAAAAAAGTAAAAATACCATAAATTCCCCCCTGAGTTTCCCTGGCCCCCGACTGCCTGACTCGGCCCGACTCGATCCGGCGCCGCCGGACGGCCGATTCGTCAACACGGAAAAGTTGCCTCTTGACCTGGTCCACCCCCTTGCACACTTTAATTGGTCGGATCGGTTACCAAATGCCCAATAAATCCCATTTACTCTAAGGTTTAATGATTTTTAATGATTTTTATATATTTTTTATATATTTTTATTTTTTTTTTATTAAAAACCTTAACCATAGCCTAACCCTATATAAATCCCCCATACCCTCTACCCTCTCATCCTAAATTTCTAAGTCCACTCTCTCAAAATTCCAAGAGAATTAGGTACGTTAGAAAATGAGCGAAAGGCGAAGCGCTGACGAAATCGACGGCGACATTCCAGTGATCGTGCTAGGAGCTCTCAACGACGATTCGACGCACCGACAAACCCTCTACTTACCTCTCACTCCCTAGCGTTGTCCAAACCCGTAAGTCCCCCTTTTCTACCTTTCTTTTCTTCCATTAAAAATATGACTTTACAAACCCGACGGAAATCGGAACAAACTGATTTCCGATTCGATTTTCTATCAAATCTCACTTATCACCAATTCCATAATACTTAAACATCTCTGTTTTGACTATTAATCACTTAACAACTAATTTGAATAAGTTTTCTCACATGAAATGATAACGTTTCCATTTATCGTATTTCTTTCACTAAAATACCATAATGTTTAGTTTTCACATTTAACCCCTTAACATTGCTATACCTTAAAGTAGATCACGAGGTAATGACCTACCTCCACACACACGCAAATACAACCCTAAATGATATCATCAAAACTTAGAATACGATAATACAAGATTTTACCTTTAAATACCCTTTTCTTATAAAACCTTTTCTAAAAGTTTTAGGTTGCTAAACTTTTAAAACAAATATCTTTTAATAGGAAAATACGATAAGTTGTAGACATCGATCGTTTATCTAAACCTGACTTTGTGGGGTCTAGGCTAGGCAAGTGAGCAAAGGTAACTTTAAAAGGCCCGTCTCACGATTCGTGAGCGGATCCCTCTTTTTCTCATTTGTACTTACCTGGCCACAATTGGCGGTGAAGAGGCAATTTGAGGCTTTTAACGACTTGTCGTTTAGACCATTTAGAAATAGTCTAGTTGAAATATAAAACCCTAGAATCTAAAATACGGAAAATCGACTTTTGCAAATAAATACCTTTTACTTTATAAAACCGTATTCTAAAGGTTTAGTATTTATAAATCTTTGCAAAGTGCCACTACAACCCACCTTTGGGGAACCCGTTAGGGATAGTACGGTTTATCATGCACCCACGGGCTTACTAGTGCGAGATTCAGACCTCCGCAAGGAGCATTCGGTCTCGAAAGGTTTAAAATACGACATCTTAAGATAATGAGACTTTTAAAATATATAATATTTATTGAGATTATTTTTATACAAATATATGTATATTATCATTAAAAGATCTATTTTGTTATAATATAAATATCCCACTTTTTCTAAAAATCACAAGACTAGATTTTACATTAAAATACCATGAATTTCAAATAAATCAATTTTACAGATAAATACCTTTATTTATGTAATTAGGATATTTTCACTAGAAATATCACAAAATAAAATTACACTCATTATAACTATAAAGACGAATAATAAATACTTGGGGTGTATCTTGAAAACTATACAAAAGTATTTTTACATAAAACCCCCTCAAGTTTTATAAATTACAATAAGGACCCTAACAATTATAGAACTTCGACTTACATTTTTTTTGGTCTGACTCGGGTTTGAGTCTGATTATTTCTGATTTGAATATGATTCAAGTCAATCTACATTCTTTAATATTCCAACTCAATATGAACACATGAATCCCAGATTCCAGTTAACAATCTATACAACTTGACTGAATCAAACCATGGATATACATCCATTATTCTGTTATTCCATTTACCTGATTATGAAGTTACAATCTGTTTACTGATATCATGGTTTTGGTCGGTCATCCAACTTACACAATACAATACAACAATACAATCAAAACACTACGGGGTTTAAGGGGTAGCTTGGTGCGGAAGGTGTTAGAAGTGGCACGAGACGGTAAGTTTAAGACACCTAACCTATATTCTATTGCTGTTGTACCGTGGCTTAACGGTTCCTTGTACATTCCGTTTTCCCTGTTCTCTAGCATACTGAGACCCCTCTCGTATACACGAGCATCCTTCCGTACCAAGCTACAAACAACAGCGTAAACACAATATCCTATAATATTATACTTTAGAAGATACCTCTTATTCTGTAATTTCTAATCCTTCCTTATCTTTGGGACTTACCGAGCGACCTGTTCGCTGACGACATTCTATATCTTTCTTCTTTGAATGTCGTCAGGTGTTTTGGACCCGTCAGAGATCGAGCCCACCGGTGAAGACTTGGATCAGTTTCACGAAGACCCCGAGCTCTAGACATTTTACCTTGTTCTATTCAGTATTTTCATTTCTTGTTATGCCGTTGTTTAGGCATCGCTTTTTCATTCCAGCTGTATTTACTTTTCATGCATTGTATAAAAGGATGTTATTAATAAAGTTGCTATTATTTCTATATCTCTTGTCTCTTGTGATTTACTTTTATATTGCTTAAATACGCTTAGCGTATGTACTTCTAAGTATAAACGTAGCGGACCTCGTCGCGTCCCCTTCGCCGTACACCGGGAAGCGGGGCATGACGGGTTTTGTTGGTGGCCCATGCTGGTCAGAGCTGTATAGAACCATACTATGCAGTTCTGTTCTGTGTGAACAACCTAAGCAATAAAACACAAGAACAAGCAACTAAAACATTCTTTACAATTCATGTTTCTTGAATCTTACAAATTTCTATTCCTTGAATCTTGTCATTTCATGTACTTGAATCTGTCCTAACCCAAATTTTTCTTCAAGGTTATGGATTCCCCGAACAACACCAGCACCAATGTCAACAACACACCTCCAGCACTACCTCTCACACCAGTTGTGCTTGCGCCAACTACCGAGCAAACAGTGTTACTTGAGGCGATCCACAGCCTTCTTGAGGGACAGCAACAACTCCTGAACCGTCCTGAGACCGACGCACCAGGGGTAAAGCAATTCAGGGCTTTGCACCCCAAGCAGTTCTCTGGTAAAGGAAGCCCTCTTGAAGCAGAAGAATGGGCACAAAGCATAGAAGACGATCTGGCAGCAGCTCAAGTGCCAGACATCGCTTGGGTCCGTGTGGCGAAACTATAGCTCACGGACAATGCTCGCAACTGGTGGAAGGCGGAAGAAAGCCGTCTGGTACAGCCGATTGAATGGAAGAATTTTTGCGAGAAGTTCGACACGAAATACTTCCCTGTGACTGCCAGGTTTGCAATGGAGCAGCAGTTCATTCATCTACAACAGGGTTCGATGTGGGACAAATCAGTAGATGAATACGACGCTGAATTCACCATGTTAAGCTGGTAAGATATGTCACAATAGTTCAATTTCACATACTACACAGCTAACACAATCTTTAAACAGATTTGCGGCACACTTGATACCGACGGACGAGATCAGAGCCTGTCGCTTTCAACAAGGACTGGACAAGGAGATTCAGGCTGCTCTAGCCACGGGAAAATTTCTGACTCATGAGGATGCTCTGGAAGCTGCCCGCAGTTATGAGGCAGTGATAAAAGCAAGGGGTAGACCTCAGTCTGCAGGAGTCAAGCACCCTGCCAATCAGATGGCAGGTGGAGCCTCGTCCAGGCCACCTTTCGTGTCAAGGCGACCCGGAGTACCGAACCATCGTCCCAGCCCAGCCTTTTGCACTTACTGCAAGAGAACTGGACATGTGATGAAAGACTGTCGTCGAGCTAACCGTCTTTACTTAGTCTGCGGCTCAGCTACTCATGATATTGGGTCTTGTCCCCAAAGACAAAACCCAGTTGCTGCACCCAGGCCAGCAATTACCTATCCGCAGCGACCAGCTCTTCAGGCACCTGTTCCCAGACCTGCACTACCTGCACCAACCAGAAGACCACAAGCTGCACCACCTCCTCGTCAGTTCCATCAAGCTCAAAGGAACATTCCGAGGAATGCTCCACAGGCCAGGAGGAATTTACCAAGGCGCCAGGCTTTCACGGTGTCCGTGGAAGAAGCTGAGGCCACTGGCCAAGTCATCACTGGTAAACTTTTCTTTTCAAACCTTGCTTTTCTATTCTGCTACTTAGTTACATATTTCCTATACCTAAAACAAATCCCACATACCTTAGGTACAATCTTAGTATCCTCAATCCCTGCACTTGCATTGTTTGATACTGGAGCATCACTACTTTATGTCGCAACGGTTTGTACGAACCCATGCGATTCCAATCTCACCGCTTGTATCCAGCTGGAATGTCAGTTCAGGAAATGGCGTTCTAAAGGCAACTATGGGATACAGCTTGTGTCTAGTCGTCGTCTGCAGCAGAGAATTTTATGCTGACTTCAAAGTGCTGGACATACCGAATTTCGATGAGGTTCTAGGAATGGATTGACTTGGAACTTTTTATGCTACCATCGACTGTCGTCAAAGGAGGGTAGTATTCGAGATTCCAGACCATCCGGTCTTCTATTTCAAAAGCGGAGACCGTACACTGGAGCCAAGTACCTACAAAGCGAATCCAAGAGAAGCAGTAGTTGCAGCAGCTCAAGCGGAGGAAGAATCAAGACCAGATGTGGTTCGAGAGTTCGATGATTTATTTCCTGACAATATATCAGGTTTGCCTCCAGATCGAGCTCTTGATTCAGTATTGATTTAGTACCAGGAACACAACCGGTGATCAAAGCACCCCATCGTTTAAGTCCGGAAGGTTTGAAGGAAGTCCGAACACAGTTGGACGAATTACTGGCGAAAGGATGGATTCGTCCCAGCACTTCAAGTTGGGGATCACCTGTACTACTTGTGAAGAAGAAGGAAGGTTCATACAGAATGTGCATCGATTATAGAGCCTTGAACGAAGTCACTATAAAGAACAAGTATCCACTCCCGCGCATCGATGACCTATTCGATCAGCTAAGTGGATCTTGTGTTTTCTCTAAATTAGATCTTCGTTCAGGTTATCATCAAGTGAAGGTCAAGGAAGCTGATATTCACAAAACAGCTTTCAGAACTCGCTATGGACATTACGAATTTCTAGTAATGCCATTCGGAGTGACCAACGCACCCGCAATATTCATGAACCTTATAAATCAAGTTTTCCGGGAGTATCTAAACAGGTTTGTTGTCATCTTCATCGACGACATCCTGGTGTATTCTAAGAGTCGGAAAGAACATGCAGAACATCTACGAATTGTCCTGGAAACTCTTCGTCAACATCAACTTTATGCCAAGTACAGCAAGTGCGAGTTTTGGCTAAATCAAGTTGGTTTTCTTGGACATGTCGTATCAGGAGAAGGAATGTCTGTGGATCCAGCGAAAGTTTCGGCAGTTAGCGAATGGCCTACACCAAAGTCAGTGAAGGATATTCGAAGTTTCTTGGGTTTAGCTGGATATTACAGAAGGTTTATTGAAGGCTTTTCGAAGATAGCAATGCCCCTGACCAAGCTCACACGTAAAGATGAAGAATTTGTGTGGTCAGAAGCATGTGAACAAGCTTTCGTAGAACTCAAGTCAAGGTTGACATCAGCACCTATTCTCGTCATACCGGATCAATCTGGAGGATTCGAAGTGCATTATGATGCATCCGGTAAGGGATTAGGATATGTTCTACATCAGCATGGTAAAGTTGTGGCTTATGCTTCAAGACAGCTGAAGATTCATGAGCGCAATTATCCGATGCATGATTTGGAATTGGCAGCCGTCATCTTTGCTCTCAAGATTTGGCGTCATTATCTACTTGGTGAACGAGTGAACATCTACACAGATCATAAGAGCCTGAAATACGTGTTTACTCAGAAGGAGTTGAATATGCGGCAGAGAAGATGGTTAGAACTCATGGCGGACTTTGACATCAACTTGCAATATCACCCAGGGAAGGTGAATGCAGTACCTGATGCTCTTAGTCGCCAACCATTAGCAATGAATATCACCGCTCAATGGAAGCTTCAACAAGACTTGCATCAGATGGAGATTGAAGTAGTCATGCCAGGTAATGCTTCAAGCTTGATGAATTTGCAAGTTCAATCAACCATTGTCAATCAGATCAAAGCAGCTCAAGCGAGTGATGCTAAGTTGCAAAGGATCAGAGAACAAGTGGAGAATGGACTCAGAACAGATTTCATCATCCATGAAGACGGATCTTTGAGATACGGCAGCAGATTGTGTGTACCAAAAGGTCCTGTTCGGGAAGAGTTAATGAAAGAAGCTCACAGCTCTCCCTACTCAGTACACCCTGGAGGTACCAAAATGTACAAAGATCTACGTCAGAATTATTGGTGGCATGGAATGAGGCGTGAAGTATCCAGAAGCGTCGCAAAATGCTTGGTGTGTCAGCAAGTAAAGGCCGAACATCACAGGACTGCTGGATTACTTCAACCGTTACCAATCCCAGAATGGAAGTGGCAACACATCACGATGGATTTTGTGACTGCTCTTCCTCGCAGCACAAAGGGTAACGATGCCATATGGGTCATTGTGGATCGACTCACAAAGTCGGCTCACTTCATCCCATTTCGAGTTGGCCAATCAACTGAGACACTAGCAAAGAAGTATATGGAGGTAATAATCTAATTAAGATTTAAACTCTTTATAAGGTACTATCTCTGATACCCATGAACTCATATAGAAAATTGTGAGACATCATGGAGTACCGGTCTGCATTGTCTCCGATCGTGACACCAGGTTCCGATCGCAATTTTGGCAGAGTCTGCAAGCAAGCTTGGGAACAAGTCTGAACTTCAGCACGGCTTATCATCCAAAAACAGATGGTCAGTCGGAACGAACAATTCAGATCTTGGAGGATATGCTCAGAGCGTGTATGTTAGACTTCAAACAATCGTGGGAAGATCACCTACATCTTGTGGAGTTTTCATACAACAACAGCTACCAAACGAGCATAGGAATGGCACCTTTTGCAGCATTGTATGGAAGGAAGTGTCGTTCGCCATTAAGTTGGGACGACATCGGAGATAGGAAACTTCTTGGACCGGAGATGATAGTAGCGACTGTTGATGTGGTCCGTACTATCAGGGAAAGGATGCGCAGAGCCCAAGATCGATAGAACCACTGGGCTGATGCAAAGAGGCGACACTTGGAGTTCCAGCCAGGAGATCACGTATTCTTGAAGATATCTCCAAACCGCGGAGTGATCCGTTTTGGAAGACGGGGTAAGCTAAGTCCGAGATATATTGGACCGTTCGACATACTCGAACGAGTCGGTAAAGTGGCATACCGTTTAGCCCTTCTACCTTCATTGGAAGGAGTGCATAATGTGTTCCATATATCCCAACTCAGAAAGTATGTGAGTGATCCCAGCCATGTTCTCGATCATTCCGAGCTCACTATACAGCCCGACTTGTCTTGTGAGCAATAGCCTATGGAAATCCTGGACAGGAAGGTGAAGACACTTCGGAACAAGGAAGTTAACTTGGTTCGAGTGATGTGGAGAAAAGACACTCCAGGAGAGTCCCCTTGGGAAAGGTAGGATGAAATGCGTACTAGATATCCACACCTCTTTGTAAATTAGTCCTCAAATAAAAGTTGTAAATTTCGAGGACGAAATTTTTGTAAGGAGGGTAGACTGTAACAACTCCATTTTTATGTACAAAGAATTGATTTAAATTCAATGTATACTTGGAGTATTTATTGTGGCTGATATCTCTTTAAGTATTTATTTCACTCCATAATTACAAGAAGGAGCTTGTAGCTCATTGGTAATACCTTGCACTGCTGAACCAAGCCACCAGAGTTCAAATCCCATGCCCCACATTATTTTTGTATTTATTTTATTTTAAATTCTTTTGGAAGTCAACAGTCAAAACGTCATTGTTCCCCTCCGAACGGCGGCCGAGACATGAGGACGTCTTGCCTGAGATTCGGGGCAGATGCTATATAGTTTTATCCGTCCACCTCTCCGAAGGTGCCAAGTTGATTTATGGCACCGTGTATCGGAGGTTTAGACGGATGCGGCCGATGTACCAGACTTCGTCAGATTCCCCCTCACTTGAGGGGTTTTTGATTGTGGGGACACTTTTCCCCGCAGGCGCAAGCCCCTGCAGTTAATTACGCTACCGCGTCGCGGTAACAACTTTCTCCTTCTCCAGAATTTCACTTCGTATCGTGTGTGTTTGTTTTGTTTGTGATTGCCCGTGGATTGTATACGGAGACTAAGTGATACCGTCGCCCGTAGGACGTGGATTAGCCTAAATCCGTATTTACTTAGATTTGGGTTTGGTGTTTTAGTTTAAGAATACGTTAGCCATATTTAAGCTAAGATCGACGTAAACGTTTGTTAAGGATACGTTAGTCTGATTTGAGACTAAGATCGACTTAACGGGATCGTTTAGATCCGACAAAAGAGCATTTGGGAGCTCTATTGTTTAGTTTAATGATGTTGCGGTCAATAAGTAGTTTAAGGACGTTGCGGTCCATATTCCAGTTTAGGGACATGGTGGTCCATATTCAGTTTAAGGACGCTTAAGTCCGTGAGTTTAAGGACCCCACAGTCTGTGTTTTAGTTTAAGGACGCATAAGTCCGCGGGTTTAAGGATCCCACAATCCGTATTTTAGTTTAAGGACGCTTAAGTCTGTGGGTTTAAAGACCCTACAGTCAGTATTTTAGTTTAAGGACGCTTAAGTCCGTGGGTTTAAGGACCCCACAGTCCGTATTTTAGTTTAAGGACGCTTAAGTCCGTGGGTTTAAGGACCCGACAGTCCGTATTGATGTGTGGTTGTCGGGACCCGTCACCTCTCTGACGTCGTTGAGGGATTACAACGATAGGAGTCAAAGGAGTTCGGAGATGTACCCTCGAACTGGATGTAAATTGATTTAAGAGAGCAGCTGTGCTTAGTCAATTTAATTTGAGGACTTACGGCCATGATTGGGCTAAGTCCAGTTCAACACTTTTATTTGTTTTTGGCCTATTAGGCCTGTGCTAGGGCTTGGCCCCTTTTTAATAATGCATTACATTATTTATTTTGTCTGGGCTGTGCCCATTTATAAATGATGCAGAGCATCAGTTTTGTTTGGGCTCTGCCCTTTTTATTGCATTTTCAATTTTGTTTGGGCTCTGCCTTTTTATAAATGATGCAGAGTATCAATGTTGTTTGGGCTCTGCCCTTTTATAAATGATGCAGAGTATCAATGTTGTTTGGGCTCTGCCCTTTTTATTGCATTGCAATTTAATCTGGCCTACTAGGCCCCTCTGATTTGGGCCTGGCCCTTTAGTAAAAGAAATGCATTGCATTTGTCAGGCGCTTTGCACCAATCACTGAGCGCAAGTGCTTGCGGTACACGTGTCACGCAAGCGCAGTGCGCTACACCAGCGCGCTGCACTTGCGCTGCTGACACATAGCGTGCTCTGGTGAGTTGCGCCAGTTTCAGAGAGCAAGGCTCTATTTCAAAAGCGCATAGCGCAAGTGGTTCATATGCTGACACGTGGCGCTCTCTGGTGGTTTGCGCCAACCCAAGAGTGCAACAGTGCAGTTTTGCAAGTGCAAGGCACTATTAACTTGAGAATCTTTTAGATTCCAGAACCAATAGTTCATAAAAAAGTGCAAAGCACTGTTTGTTTTCTTGATCTAATTTAGATCAAAGAAAACAAGTTTCTCATGTTTTTCTTATTTCAGGGAACCAGTGGTTCATAAAAAAAATGCAAAGCACTTATTATTATTTATTTTTCTTTTTATTGAAGATCATTGATCTTGTTCTCAGATCAATGATCTGTTCATAAGAGAATTTTCTCTTTTTTCTAAAGGTTTTTACCTTTTTTGTTCTTGAGGAATTCTCTCCAATTTTTCAAAGTTCTCAATGATGATGTTGATGATTTTGATTTGGGGTCTAAGGGCCTTTATATAGTGCCCATAAATTTGTTGAAGAGATCTTTCTCTGAGTGATTTGGGGAATTTTCCCTACCGTTGGATCTTTGATCCAAGGGCTTCTGTTTCACAGAAGGCAATCTTCTTGTTTTAACAAGAACAGAAAAATCTTGCTAGAATTTAATTCTGTTTGGCGCAAACGCCCCAGTGCATGACACGTGTCAAGCAGCGCAGAGCGCAGAGCAACTGCGCTGATACGTGTCGCGCTGCGCACGGCGCAACGCAACTGCGCTTACGCATCTGCGCTGACACGTATCGCGCAGCACATGGCGCAGCGCATCTGCGCTGACACGTGTCGCGCAGCGCAGCGCTTGCGTAACTGAAGCGTTGCTTCCTTTAATTTTGTTTCAAATAGAGCTTTGCTCTGATTGGGTACGCTGCCTTGGGCGCTGCGCTGATGTATCAGCTTTTGACACGTGGCGCGTTGCGCGTGGCGCGTTGCGCGTAGCGCAAAGAATCTGAAGCGTTGCTTCGAATTTTGAATTTTGAAATTCAAACAGAGCTTTGCTCTGATTGGGGGAAACAAATGCCCCCCCCACCGTTGCGCTCACGTGGCGCGCACGTGAGTGCAGCGGTGGCAAGATCCTAACCGTTGGATCAACGGGTGAGCTGAAGGGGCGCAAGCGCCTTATAAATAGGACCCCTGGCCCTTAGAAAATCTTCACCATTTTCTATATTTTGATTTACAGAGCTTTTCTCTTGCTTAAGAACTTTAGAGCTTTGCTCTTGCTTTCAGACTCTAGAGCTTTGCTCTCATTTCCCAAAGTTAGAAAACTTTAAGTAATAATTAATTTTAAATTAAATTGATTTTAATTAATCTTAACCAACAGAGTTTTGCTCTCATAGATCTTTTGATCTAAAGAAATCCCCTTTGGGGTTTCATAAACAGAGCTTTGCTCTCAAGAATTTGTTTCAGGGTTTCTTCGCCCATGAACAGAGCTTTGCTCATATTGACAGAATATAGATCCCTGACCTTTTGATGATGAACTCTTAAGAGTTTTTTTATATGGATCTTTAAGATCCCAGAACTTCAACTTTTTTAGGACTTAAAAAAAAATTCTTTGATGAATTTTTTTTATTATTACAGAGCTAAGCTCTTTCAAAGAATCTTATTCCCCTGAGACCAGAGTTTGACAAGTGTCACTCTGTGACAGAGCTTGGCTCTAAAAGAGGAGATTTTCTCCTTGTCTCTAGGGATTTTTTTTTATTATTATTAATGGGAATATTCTCTTGGGGACCAACTGACAATCTCATCCAATGATGAGGTTGTCTTATTAACTGACGTATTGTCGTCCAGATTTTGTGGGTCCCCCCTTGGTCTCCTACCCACTGCACTGCAGAATGGTGTAATTAATTTTAATTTAAAAAAAAATTAAAACCCCAAGCGTTGGAATTGCAACACTAACGGCTGATTTTGTTCACTTGCAACGATCATGTCTCTCGATACTTCATTCCCGTTCGCTCGCTCGGAGGAAGGGTTTCCTGAAGCGCCTTTGGACTGCGAAGTCCTAGCCATGATCAGGGACCACGACCCGGAATATAAGAGTCTCCACCTTTGGGGGTCGTGGTACAATCAGATTATCATGGGTCGACGGAGCTTCACATGCGCAGTACCGTCAAAACCCATCACGGCGATTCATTACGCCAGCCCACCCCCGGTGCAGTATGCCGTGGAGATGGTTGATTGGACTTTGAAGGGCTTTCTTCATCCTGCCATAGATGCGATTCTGGTTCAGCGTCCTATGGTTTTGGATATCCTGGGACGCCGTATCTTTCAAGGCGAGGCACGACGTTGGGGGCAATCATATAACATGGGTCTGATCCCCCGCCACCCGATCGGCTATCTGTCGTGGGCTCGGTATATCCCGTCAACGAAGAAGTCGCAGTTGATAAAGTTAGGGTTGTACACTGCAGTCTACGTCTCCCTCTTCCAGTATCCCACGCTTCCCACCTGGTGGTTTAAGGCTTTCTTGGAGCAGTGGAGCATTCCCACTCACACTTTCCTCGCAATGGATCGGGAAGTGTCAATTTCTCTGGAGGAGTTCACAGAGGTCTCCGGTTTACTGGTTATAGGGGAGCACTATGAGGAGTTGCTTCCGACAGACGAGTACGTCTTCGGTGCTAAGCCGGCGGTAAGGGGCCTCATGCCGGAGAATGCTGTTCAACACCAATTCCCAAGTTTGATCAAAGTGTTGAACATCTATGAGGCCCTTTTCATCGAACGTGGGCTTCGCGGAGTTAGCTTTGAGGATTTCATCGCTCGGTTCCTTCACCCTAGCATCCTCTCGGCAGAAGCTGCCAAGTGCCACCCTCGAGGACCCTTTCGGTCTAGGTTTGGATAACCTACCGGCGAAGGAAATAGACCAAAAGGGTTTTTTCCTTCCTAACTCGCCGGCTATGTCTTTTGCGGACGTTGCAGCTCCTGGGATGGACGAGGAGGCCTTCTTCTTAGGATTTCTTGGGCTATGGCTGAGTTGGTTTGCGCTCCCAATGTATTCTCGTCATATGCGGCCCTCTGTATTTTACCCTGCTCACCGAATGACCATCGGGGTAAAAGTGGCCGTCGGGATAGCCGGCTTGGCACACTTGTATCACGGCCTCAGTCGAGCGGCGGATGCTAATGAGCCTGGGGTGTTGCACATGATCTTCCCGATGCACTATTTCATATCATGGCTCGATCTACACACATCGGGTGTCTTCGGCATGCACAAAAAGCCATCGTTCTACGACAGGTGCAGCTTCCCTCGCATCATACAGTTGATTGGAGCATCAATTATGACTCCATCACCACGGAATGCCAGAGAGTTACTCCTTCGCCCCCACACCGTTGGAGACGGGGTGTCCTTTGTCGACAAGGTGTTGACTATTGGAAAGGCATCTACCACTGAGGTACGGCCATTGCAGGACACTTTCAAAGATGGAGCCTCAGTTCTGACGGCCCGGAAAACCCTTCACTTATATTCTATTAGACCGGGCTTCCTGGTGTTCAGGCAGAACGGTGCGGCGATTTTCATGAGGTACAACCCGCATCGCTTCGCCCAACAACTGAGCTACAATCAAGGGGTACCATTGGAGGCCTTCCTTTCGGAACCTGCTGCGACCGAAGAAGGGATGTAGAGCGCGCTGCATCATTTCATGCGACTGAACATGGGCTCCCACTTCTTTATCAGTGAACCGGCTTGCGCCCCACGACTCCTCAAGGTATATACAGAATGGTACAGTCATTCGACGGGAGCCGTCATAAAGGAGGAAAGGCGATTGGTGGTCGACCGTAAGGGTGGGCCTCCAGATAGAGACCGCAACGCTCCTTTAGTGCCAAGGACCCCGGTAGTTCCCCTTCTAAAAGATGCCAGAGCCGGACCATCGCGTATGCAAAGTCCTCCACACGGATTGCCGCTCCCCGATATCGCGAATGCACCACCAGCGCCCTGTGCTCCAGTGGAGACAGTGGTTGTAGCCTCGCTGGAGTCTAGCGTGGGTGTGGACATCTGGACCCGCCGCCCCAAGGTGTCTGCAAAGCGCAAGTCGATTCCGGGTGCACCTAGGGTTGGTGGGCAGAAGAAAAAAAAGAAGTCGCTCTTCGCTGCTGACGTCGCGTTCGGTCAGGAACCCCACGCTCCCTATGGTGAGGGCCTGAGTGAATATGGGACTAACGAGGGATTAGTCATGCCGCCAGATGACACGGATTTAGAGGCCGCCCTCGAAGCTTCGGAGCGGTTGGCGAGGCGTGACGCGTGGCTGGCTAAGCTTGCGGAATCAGGTAATCACTAGTCGCGTTTTCTATTGCATCATATCTTTATTATTGCCTTTGACTAACATTTTTCCTTCTTTTCTTCCAACATGCATCACCACTGAAGAAGCCATTGCCGCTTCCCTCAAGACCTTTCAAGAGGAGGAACGCTTTAGAGCGTCTTTAGGCCTTAGTAAGTTTCAATTCATCAAGTTTTCATTTTCCTTGTGTTATGGTCGATCTAACCTCTCCCTTTTTATCGCAACAACCTCAATGCCGTTCCCGCCAAGTGACTCGGATATTCTGCCAGCTGCCGATGTTCCTGCTTCCTCAGGGCTACCGCGGGAGGTCCGTCTTGAACAGCCGATGAGAGATGCCTTAAAGGCTCTGGAGGCATCTCTGAACGAGGACGATGACGCCTTGATGAAGGAAGCGTCGAAGAGGTCCATCGCGACAGCCCGGGAGGAAAGGAAGTGGTCGAGGCGCGAAGCAAAGGCACGCAGGACTGCCTTGGCCATTGGAGAGGGCCCAAGCACCGTTCCTCGTGCCGATACTCCGTCAGAAAAGCCCCCGGTCGCCCTCTCTACAGCTCATAGACAGGTGATTCGCGCCAGTGGGGAGTCTAATGACAAGTCCACCTCAGGTAATACTTCTTTCAAAATTTTGTTGTAAGAATTATATAGTTGTCGGTTCTTATATGTTCTACCCTGCAGGGCCAAGCCCAACCGAGGGGGAGGCGGAGACTGTCGAACCTGAGGGGCTAAGGGAAGAGGCATTGGTCGAGCCTGAGCCGGTGGCGGATGACACCGCTGGGATTGCTGAGCCCGAGATAGTGGCTGACGAACTGGTCATGTCCACTATGCCTGAGCAAGTGGTTGATGTCGAGCCCGAGGTAGCAGCGGGCGGAGTGCCTGAGACCGATGATCTCGTGGTGACGGTGGACGAGACAACCGTGACTGCTGAGCCTGAGGGAGTAGCGGGTGAGGTAGACATAATTCTTGAGGACGAGCCAACCGCTCTTTCTCAGGAGTCTGGCAATGCTCCGGTCATAGCTCTCCCTGCCTATGGCCCCCCGCCGTCTCCTGGCCTCGCGAGCATGACAAAGGCCCCCGTGGAGTCTGGGGATGAGGCCACGGGTGGTGGTCTTATGTCGATGGAGGAGGGAGACGCCTCCGTCTCGGCTGGAGGCTCATCAGGTAAATTTTGGATTACCGTCACCGTTTTTTTATCTTGCAATCGCTTCTGACAGGTTTACTCTTGTTTTTTAAACGCAGGTGCGGCCAGCGCCGATGCTCCACTGCTCGAGGGAGCGCCGTCGACTACTGCCTTGGCGGTGGTCACTTCTCAGCCCTCTCTTATACCATCGAAGATGCTGGAAGGTATGGATTTGCAATCTATTAGTTTCGTCTTTCAGCCGCCTAATTTATGTACTAAAGTCGTACCGCTGTGTCTTTTCAGGAGTGCTTTTTGATCATCTCTATCAAGTGTTGCTCCCACACTTCTCCTTCCCATCTGAATTCGCTTCTTCCTCTGGTAGCGCTGGTGAGTATGGTTTCCCATTGTTATCTTTCTTTTTCATTGATGGAATTACTTCTAACTTTTTTTTTCTCGTCCCGATTGCAGTGCTACAAATTGAAGGAGGGGATGAAAGATCGGCCGCGCCACCGACCCTTCCGGCCTTGCCATCTGCCGCAGCTGGTACAACAACTATCGCATTGATAACTTCCCTTTTTTATCTCTTGAACTGTTATCTGATCATGTCATGTTTTTTTAGCTGTCGTTCCAGTCTCGGCACCCTTCAAATCTCGGATCATAATGCCGATGGGCCCTTTCCTGAGACGTCCGTCTTCAAAAGGCGCCGTGAATAGTCTGCGCATGTTGAGCGACTACGTCGAGGAACTCGACGTCGAGACTCCTACATCTGCTGCAGACTTCGCTACGGCGGTTAATCCGAAGCTGGTGATACTCGTAAACTTCCATGACGAGGGCATAATCGCGTCTTGGGTTAACCACTGTAGAGAGATCGAGGCTCGTCTGCATCAACTGGAGTTTATGCGCCCTGCTCCCGAGACCTTAGCCGCAAGCAATGAAAGATCAGCGTGGATCGAGCAAAGCGCTTCTTACGTCTGCCACTTGGAACAAGAAGCGGCTTTAAGACTGAGGGAATGCCAAGAGACCTCGAGCGAGACGGCTCGTCTGCGTGCTGAGGTTGAGGCGAATGCTGCCCAAGTGAAGGCTATCTTTGAGGGTCTCCTGGAACGCATCTCTCATGGGCTAAACTTGAAGCGAAAGCTTGATGTCGCCGAGCGTGACACCCCAGGCCACGAAGCTTCTCATCGGGCCGTTAGGGAGTAGCTTGCATCTGTCTTGCACCAGCGGGCTCAAGTGGAGGCGGAGCTGGCAGTGGTGGCCGATCAGGAGAAAGTGGGGAAAGAGGTGCGCGCACAATTGCTAGAGCTATCCAAGACGCTTCCTTCCCAGTAATTCCCCTTATATCTAGATACTTGTAAAATTTTCTTTTTAAATAATATGTATCTATTCTTTATTCTTTTGTACGCTTCACCTTGTACTTGATTATATTCAATAAAGATACACATTTTTCTTTGCAATGTCTTGTACTATTTCTTTGCTTTTTCCTTTCTCTTATTATCAGCATGCTGTCTTGATAAACACATTTGACCGATAATAGAGTAAGCATCTAGATTTCTCCAAGAGATAGCGATGGCTTAGGCCGCAGGTTCAGATTTGCTGCCTAAGACTTTTCAACTCTATGAGCCGTGAGGGTCTCATAGAGACTTTTCTCCCTACGAATCGAGAGGATCTCGTAGGTGGATTTTCTCCTTAGGAACCGTGAGGATTCCTAAGTGTGTTTTCTCTTATAAGTCGTAAGGATCTTATACGAGAATTTTCTCCCTTACAAGTCGAAAGGACTCGTAAGTGGTTGGTGAGTTGACTTGTTTCCGAGTCGGAGTATTGCTCCGACGGGGAGGTCATTGGTTGACTTGTTTCCGAGACGGAGGTCGTCGGCTGACTTGTTTCCGCGACAGAGGTCGTTGGTTGACTTGTTTCCGCGACGGAGGTCTTTTGTTCACTTGTTTCCGCGACGGAGGTCGTTGGTTGACTTGTTTCCGCGACGGAGGTCATTTGTTGACTTGTTTCCGCGACGGAGGTCATTTGTTGACTTGTTTCCGCGACGGAGGTCATTTGTTGACTTGTTTCCGAGATGGAGGTCATTGATTGACTTGTTTCCGAGACGGAGGTCGTTGATTGACTTGTTTCCGAGACGGAGGTCATTGGCTGACTTGTTTCCGCGACGGAGGTCATTTGCTGACTTGTTTCCGAGACGGAGGTCATTGGTTGACTTGTTTCCGAGACGGAGGTCATTGGCTGACTTGTTTCCGCGACGGAGGTCATTTGTTGACTTGTTTCCGAGACGGAGGTCATTTGTTGACTCTAGGTTATCTGTGAACCGCAGAGTCTTGGAACTGGGGACTTTGCCGTGGCTCCGATTGGTGGTGTCACGTCCGTGTCCTGCTGAAATGAGGGGGAACGCCACTGTTAATCTCCAGGCTGTAGATGTGGTCGTCAAGATCTGACTTCCCTTTGACGCAGCCTGGTGGGAAAATGTAGTCCCCTTTTTGTTTGTGCCCTTGGATTGTATACAGGGATCGATGTGATCTCAACTGTAGGGCATAAGTTTAATTTATTTGTATTGTTTTATTTCCGCGATGCTCTATCATTTCAGCTTTTATATCGCGAAGGTCGCGATTGCCCAATCATTTCGGCTATTTTTCGCGGTGCCCAATCATTTCGGCTATTTATTTTATTTTTACTCCCTGCTTTTTATTGCGAGTTGCCCAATCATTTCAACTATTTATTTTATTTTTACTCGCTGCTTTTTATTGCGAGTTGCCCAATCATTTCGCTATTTATTTTATTTTTACACACTGCTTTTTATTGCGAGTTGCCCAATCATTTCGGCTATTTCGTATGCATGTGCGGCCTACCGGCTTTTCGCCGTAAACCTGAAATTAGACACCGATTTCGGCATCAGCACCGCTACAACTGGGATATTGCCAGGAGCGAATCATCGTTTGCCTCTATCGATGTCGAACAAAGGTGGCTTAGTGAACAGGGTTAAGGTCCGTCAACTAAGGCTTTTAACTTCATGAGCCGTAAGGGTCTCACAAAGGTATTTCTCCCTACAAGTCGTGAGGATCTCGTAGGTGTATTTTCTCCTTAGGAATCGTGAGGATTCCTAAGTGTATGTTCCTCTGTAAGTCGTAAGGATCCTACAGAAGGTTTTTTTTTTAAGTCGAGAGGACTTACAAGGGTTGTTCACCATGCGAACACATACCCAGTCACGGATGGGACTTGGTTAGGGAAATGTTTATTCGCGCCCGTGGATTGTATACAAGGGCCATTATTGAACCACATGTAGGGCAGTATCGAAGGTTGGGGGGGTTTGCTTAAAAACAGGTTTAGGTCTCTGTAACTTAAGACTTTCAAATCTTATGAGCCGTGAGGGTCCCATAAGAGAGTTCTCCCTACGAGTCGTGAGGATCTCGCAAGTGTATTTTCTCCTTAGGAATCGCGGGCATCCCTAAGTGTGTTGCTCCCTTGTGAGTCGTAAGGATCTCACGCGGGTGATTTCTCCTTACAAGGTCGAGGGGACCCTGTAAGTGTCCTTTAACGAGGTTGCGCCCTTTCGGGTTTTCACAAACACTCGCCGGTAGTCCTGCTGTTTTTACTCATGGAGCCCTTTCGGGTTTTCATCCGTGCCCATTTTGCTTATGGACATACCGTTTTTTTTTATTCTTTTTATTTATATATATATATTTTTTTTTACGAGGTCGCGCCCTTTCGGGTTTTCACGAACACTCGCCGGTAGCCCTGCTGTTTTTACTCATGGAGCCCTTTCGGGTTTTCATCCGTGCCCTTTTTGCTTATGGACATACCGTTTTTATTTTTATTATTTTTTTATATATTTTTTTTATTCATCTCGTCATCCTAAAGATGCAGCGGTAGTAGTTTAAGGATGTTTCGGTCCGTCGTTAGTTTAAGGACGTTTCGGTCCGTCGTTAGTTTAAGGACGTTTCGGTCCGTCCAGGAGAAGGCTGGCTACTGCTTATAAAGTTTGAGCTTAGAAAGATAGCGAGCGGACATAATCGTCGTCATCTATCATTGACCTAGGCAGTAACTCGCTAAGCGTAGTATTTCTTTAGGAATCGACCATTTATTGGCCTATAAGGCCTTTCACCGTGCATATCCATGAGCAGATAAGCTCCAACTTGATAGACCTTGTCTATGATGTACGGGCCTTCATAGTTTGGCTCGAATTTTCCCCTCTTGGCGCGATTGGGGATCATAGGCCTTTTGACCACTAGCACGAGTTCTCCTTGGCGGAATGTCCTCGGCCGGGTCAATCTTTCGTATGAGCGTGTCATCTTTGCTTTGTAGGTCTCCAGATTTTGTTGTGCTATGAGCCAGGTTTCATCAAGGGCATCAAGCTCCTCAAGCCGAAGGTGAGCATTTTCTTCGTCTGTCAGCTCGTAATGGACTGCCACTCGTAGAGAGGGTAACTCTATCTCGAGGGGGAGTACTGTTTCTGTACCGAATACCAACACGTACGGCGTTGTGTTCGTGGCTGTCTTGAACGTAGTTCGATATGCCCAGAGAACTTCTTGCAGTCTCTCGTGCCAGTCCTTCTTATTTCGGGATACCGTTTTCTTCATGATCTTTGTCAAGGTCTTGTTGAAGGCCTCAGCTAGACCATTAGCTCGCGGATTATAAACTGAGGAATATCTCCAGTCTATATTGTGTTGTTGCGCGAAGCGACTGATCTTGTGGCTTCTATAAGCTGGCCCGTTATCGGAGATGATCCGTCGCGGAGTTCCAAACCGATATATGATGTGCGTCTTGAAGAAATGGAGGATATTCTTCGTCTTCACTTCCCTCAGCGGTACTGCTTCTGCCCATTTGGAGAAGTAGTCAGTCGTCGCCAGGATGAAACGATGTCCCCTGGACGATGCTGGTTCGATGGGGCCGACTATGTCAGTTCCCCACCTTTCGAATGGCCAGCTAGCCACTGTCGGGTGTAGTGGATTTGGATGCTGGTGGATGAAGTCCCCATGGATTTGGCATGAGTGGTATTGCTTCGCATATTCGAGGCAGTCCTGAATCATCGTGGGCCAGTAGTAGCCCATCCGTTTGATCTTCAACTTCATCTTTGGGCCTGCTTGGTGAGAACCGCAGATTCCGTCATGAACTTCCTGAACGACTCTTTTCGCTTCGTCAGGTCCCAGACATCTCAACCACAGAGAATCAAATGACCTCTTGTACAGCGTATCATTGACAAAGGCGAAAGACAGAGCTCGTTTCATAAGCTGATGTCTCGAGGACGCATCTTCGGGCGCTCGACGGTATTTGAAGTAGTCTATAAAAACTTCTCTCCAATCCTTGGTATTTTCCCGATCTTTTATTTGCAGGGTCGTCTGCTCAGTCGCTCCCTTTTCTTCGGGTGATTCCGGAGATATTTCTGCTGGGGCAAGCACCCGACGACTTTGTACCATGATTCTTACATCGTCGAGGTTCTCATCAGCCAGTTCCTTAGCGAGCTTGGCCAATGCGTCCGCTTTGTTGTTTTCCGCGCGCGGTATGCTTTCCAAAGTATAGGAGGGAATTTGGGTAAACAGTTGCTGCACCTTTTCGCCGTACTTCACCAACTCTGGTTTGCACGTTTGGTAGTCGCCATTTACTTGACTAACGACCAGCTGGGAGTCTCCGTATATGAGGAGGTTTTCAATTCCCATGTCGATGGAGATCTCGAGGCCAGCTATCAAAGCTTCGTATTCGGCTTCATTGTTTGTCCTCGGCTCTGTTAGGGAGAAGGCAAAGCGCATTATCCTTCCTTGTGGAGTTTCAAAGATGAGTCCTACCACCGATTTGATTATAGGGGGACTTTGTTCGCGCTTCTTCACGGAAGATGCTCCATCGAAATAAAGCTCCCATCGGGTATCATCACCGTCGATCGCATCAAACGCATGTTCGTCTGGAAGATCGCAATTCAGAGGAGAATCGGCGGGTATCGGATGCTCAGCGAAGAAGTTGGCGATGGCCTGGCCTTTGACTGCCTTGAGAGGTTGATATGTTATCGAGAATTCCATCAAGAGCAGGGCCCATTTAGCGAGTCGCCCTGTCAATATGGCCTTCGACATCAAATATTTGTGGGGGTCCACCTTCGAAATGAGACGGACTTCATGCGCCAACGCATAGTGCCTGAGCTTTGTTATCGCGAAGATCAACGCCAGGCAATGTTTTTCAATGGGGGAGTAGTTGCTTTCTGCCCCCGGTAGAACTCGACTTAAGTAGTAGAGTGCTCTTTCTTTCCCTTGATCGTTCTCTTGTGCCCATAATGCGCCTAAGGAACCTTCGAGGGCGGTTGTGTAAATAATGAGGGGCTTTTCCTTGACCGGAGCAGCCAACACTGGTGGGTTCTGCAGGTATTGCTTGATCTCGTCTAGCGCGCTTTGGCATTTTTGGTCCCAGACGAACGGGGTTCCCTTCTTCATCAGGTGGTTGTAAGGACGGCACTTGCCTGAAAGGTTGGCTATAAATCGCCCTATATACACGAGCTTCCTTTGAAGAGACCGCAGCTGTTTGAGAGTCCTTGGCAGAGGCATTTCCATGATCGCCTTGATCTTTGACGGATCTATCTCAATACCTCGGTGTCGGATGATGAATCCCAGGAATTTGCCTGAGGAAACTCCGAATGCACACTTGAGAGGGTTCATCTTCAAGTTGTATTGTCGAAAGCGTTGAAATACGGTCTTCAGATGTTCTAAATGCTCCTCGTATGATTTGCTTTTAACCACGAGGTCGTCGATATAACATTCAACAATTTCATGTATAAGGTCATCGAAGATCTTCGTCATGGCCCTCTGGTAGGTGGCACCGGCGTTCTTTAAACCGAAGGGCATCACTTTATAACAGAATATTCCTAAAGGATTCCGAAAAACGGTGTGCTTCTGGTCTTCGGGGTGCATCTTTATCTGATTATACCCTGATGAGCCGTCCATGAAGGAGAAAACATCATGAGTGGACGCATTGTCTATCATCAGTTCGGTGACTGGCACTGGGAAATCGTCCTTCGGGCAGGCTTTATTGAGATCCCGGAAGTCTACGCATATTCGCACTGTCCTATTTTTCTTCATCACCGGGACGATGTTGGCGATCCATTCAGGATATTGAACCTCCTGGATAAAGCCAGAGTCGATCAGCTTCTTGACCTCGGCATTAATGCTCATCTCAAGCTCGAGCCGCATTCTTCTTGGTGCCTGCGTGACCGGCTTGACGTCCGGGGATATTGCCAATTTGTGCACAGCAATTTCTGGATCTAGTCCCGGCATTTCGGAATAGTTCCACACGAAGTAATCTCTATGCTGTACAAGCAAGTCTTTTAACGCAGCCGCCTTTTCTTCGGATAGCAGCTCGCTGACGAATGTCGGTCGCGGGTCATTCGCCGTCCCCAACTCAATTTTCTTGAGGTTATCCGCCGTGGTATGGATTCCATCTTCCAGCTCTTTCGGCGCTGGTGGAAACTCTGAGATCACCTCATCGTTGCTATTTTCGAAGCACCAGGGAAGGTCATCCATGTTCTCGGGCTCTTCTTTTGATATTGTTATCATGTGACAAGTACGAATTCGCTTCCAATCCCAATGTGGAACTGGTTCTTCTTCGGAGGCCTTGGGTTCGTGCTTCTGTGGTGGCGCTACCCTCCAGTTGTCGGACAGAGCGAACTTGCCAAGCTGATACTGATCTTCAACCCAATTCTTGAAGGTGAAGCAGTCCTCGATAGGGTGCCCTATCACTTGGTGATAAGGGCAATAGTCCGGATGAGAGACTTCACTTGCTTGTTCGGGATGTTTGGACTCTGGCAGCGTAAGCATCTGATGTTTTATAGCGAGGTCGAGTATTTTCTTCGTCTTGTCTCGAGGAAAAGAGTACGCTCGACCCATTTTTCTTATGAGGGATAGATCGGAACCGCTCGATTTTCGCTTGCATGACCTCTTAGTCCCGCTTCGTTGCTGTTGAGCGCCGTTTTCGCGTTTCGACTTGTTTCTGCTTCTGCGTCGAGCCTTCTTTATAACAGGTTGACAAGGAGCGGCATTTTCATCTTTCATGGCTTGTTGGAGGAGGCGTTGCGTTTTGGCTTTCTCGTAGATGGCCATTTCGCGGTTATGGTCGTCACGGACTTTTTGACCAGCTTCCCTTATAAGTTTGTCCATTTGTTCTTCAAAAGACGGACTGGGCGCTTTTGCATCTGGAACTTTCACTGGTTCAGGATTAGCGTCCTCCCACTGAGCGTCCGCTTCTTCATCGAAGTCATATACGACGTAGCAACCATGGAGTAGCTCTCATTTCTTGGATCGAATGTATCCAAGCCCGATCGTTTCCATTCTCCCATTAGGTAACTTGTGCTGAGTCACGGGAACGTTCCAGACTTTGTCATAGAACTTGGCTTTTCGAACGGTCTGCTTGAAGGATATCCCCTGGCGCTTCAGCAACCTCTTCAGGCCTTCTGTATAATATCTGGGGAGATGGATAGGCTGAAGCCTGTCAAGCGTAGGATCTGCGCCATGCCAGATTTCTTTCTCCACTCTGGTTTCTTTAGAGCGGTAGAATAGAATTGCTTTTTCTCCTTCTCGCATAGGAGGGATATAGAACGTCCGCAGCTCTTCTACATTATAGATATTAAGTGCATCCAGTTCTTTATGATGTTTAGGCGGCACCATGGCGACTTGTAAACTTTGCTCTTCGTCAGCGGACTTTTGTATTGAATGTCGAGCAGAGAATACAACATGGACTTCATCTTCCGAGTCGCTACCAAAGATCAACGTAGGAGCAGATGGTCTCGTCTTATTGTATTGGGACGGACCCGAATTGTAGCGTTTTGAAAATCGTTTCGG
This sequence comes from Agapanthus africanus, assembly GCA_030015575.1. Lineage (NCBI taxonomy): Eukaryota > Viridiplantae > Streptophyta > Magnoliopsida > Asparagales > Amaryllidaceae > Agapanthus > Agapanthus africanus. The sequence continues at coordinate 557,569,171 of JASDDO010000022.1, read as the reverse complement.
TCAAATTTCGGAAAATCGGTAAAATAAGGGGGTTTTCTGTAAAAAGTCAAAATGCAAATATCTTATTATAAAAATTAAATATATATATTCTAGCTATGTAATTGCTAGTATTTGGTGTTTATTGAGCCACTGGTGAAATTTCAAATTTTCTGAAAAAAATTATTTTATTATTATTTTAAGCCGTCACTAATACATTTAATTAGGGAAAATTACAAATTGGAATGAGTTGAAACAAATTTTGTGCATCAGAACATATTAAACATAATTTTAACATGTTGTTTTTGAAACAAAATGAATCTGCCAAACGGTGTTAGAAATTATTGAAGAAAAAAAAAGGCTTTTTTGGTGAAATTAGCGAAAACTTGCAATTTGGTAACTTGAGGGGTTCTTTTTGCATGGAATTTTCTTGTACTCTCTCTCACCCATCCTCACCCACTCATGGCCGGCCCCACCACCAACAGCAGCCCACTCACTTTCCCTCTCCCTTTTACTTCTTTTATGTGAAAAGAATAGTTAAAATAAAGGTTTTTTTTTATATATTTATGTAGGTGGGGGTATTATGGTAATTGGGAGGGGCTTTGACTTAGTTTTTTCTTCACACCATTCCCTCACAACTCCCCACTTCCTCCTATGGCCGAAAATTACCAGCAGCAGCAGCCCCATTTCCCCCCAAAACTCGAAAGTGTAGCTTAATGGTTTAGATCATGCAAATCTAAGCTAGATTGTAGTTTGTGCATTTTTGCTATGAAATTGTTAAAATTGGTTTTGTTTTCAAACTAGATTTTTTGAGATTGATATTAAGAATTAAGTTTAAAATCTAATTAACATTGGTATGACTTAATTAAGAAGGTTAGTGAGCCTTATGGCCATTAGTTTTGTCAAAACATCATGTTTTGTACTAAAACGGTGATTTGTGCTTGCTAGATTTTCGGAAAAATGACTTTTTCAGTGAAATTGGGGTTTTTTGTGAGTTTTAACCTATTTTATATTAAAATTAGTGTTCGTGAATGTGCAAATGAGTGTATTTGGGTTTTCTCGATGGTCTGGCGTTTGTACACCGACGTCGAGAGTTTTTGGGTTGATTTGTGAAAGCAACCATAGGTTTTGACCTATGTGAGATTCGTGAGTCGTTTTGGTCTTGAGTCGGATTTTAATGCGATACGGTGCGTTATGATATGTAGGTAACCCATGTGGACTTCGAGACGACAAGCAAGCGCGTGGCGACGTCGGCACCGGCGAGCGAGGACCAGGTGAGTAGATTTATATCTATGGGGAGAAGTCGGGTGGATGGCATATAGCACCCCCGCAGTCCGTGGTGATGTATACGAATACGTATACACATATATATTGATTATTATTTATTGAGGTTATTGATGATAAAGATAGATTTTAGGTGTGAATAGATAGGTTTAGTGTTGCGAGACCCTAGAGTAAAGGTTGCACCACATTTATACACACACCCATACTTGCATACATTTTTCTTCATATGTGCTTATATGGGGTTATATAGTTATGTGTTCACATGGGTATGGGACTACGTGTTCATATACTGGATTTGAGGATAGTACTTGGGATCTGAGGTGAGTCGATGAGATTTGATTTGAGGCCGTGAGATCGGTGATTTGGCAGGGTTCGTATTTGAAATATGACATGACGTTGTAGAGGGTCCTTTGACGTAGTGTTTCACACACGTGCATCCATACGTAGGTGGTATCAGTATTGTACTAGACGTAGGTCAGTACCCCGATCATGATATTTGATAAAGAGGATACCAGATGAATAGTATGACGAATGTGATATTGACCCGTACCCAGATTTGGGACGCCGTACGACGGATTTACGTACGAGCTATATATTGATGATTGATCTGCACTCTTGACTTGGGATGTATGACTATAGATATGTTATCGGAAATGATACTATTGAGGCGGGATCACCGACTATACATATACATGTATGTATATGTATCGACTCAGATGATAGGCGGTTTCCTTACCTATAGTTCAGCTTGTTAGTTCAGCCGTATAGTTTAGTGTAGTTGTTAGATTAGATTAGACTCCTACCTATTTCAAAACTTGCGGATCATGGGTATTTTAAAAGACAGGTCAAGGGATCTACGGATATTTCAAAAGACGTATCCTTTCTTAAAATCACCGTAGCCCTTATTTTAAAAACCCCACGATTCGTGTTATTTCAAATGGCACCATTGTTTAATATTTAGCTCCTGCTCATTATGGTTGCTCGCTCCGCATCGCATACTTACATTGTTGATATTATGCTGTTAGGACACCAGCACTATTACCGATGATGCGTATGTACCACGTACACTTACTTGCCGGCTCACACACATCTTCATCGGTAATTGCCATGTCACGTACACCTTAGAAAATATTATTGCTTGACTTAGCTTGTTAGTTAGTAATTTGACATGATATTAGTGTACCTGCTTTACATATGCCAGCTTAACATTATAGTTATTACTTGTCACTTCATGCATACTGTTATTCATTGTTATGCCGCATTCATGATTTTACATGCTATTGATGATTTGGATTCGGATTTCCATGAGATTTTCTGGATTTGGGGGGGAAACCGCAAAACTTATATAAACTGCTTTCTATCTTTTTAAATAAAAAGTGTGGTTTTTCCCATGATGTATGAGTCGTCCACCATGAGTTTGCTGATGGATTTCGAGACCCGATTCGAGGAGACGGATAAACCGTTTCGGGTACATGGTGGACCCGGTAAGGTACCCCGGGGCAAGAAGCGCGTGATGATGATGATGTGAGCCTGGCAGGGGAGCACTACCTACCGGTGATATTACCCGACGCATCGGATATCCAGAGGATACCGTCGTGGTCTTGAGATGGATGGTAGGGGCCGGTCTGGACTGACGGCGCCCTAGATATTGTGATTGAGACATTGAGATTTCGAGATATTGAGGTACAGAGACTGTGATACAGAGATATCGAGATATTGGGATTACGTTTTGTGCCGATGCTAGGCACTGTTTTATGCTGATTTCATTATGATACCTCATTTTAAAAATATAAAGGAAATCTCACTAAATTATGAAAACAGTTTCTTCATTTACATGTATTCTGTTTTCATGCATTCATACCTCATTCATATGATATATTGCTACCTGAGGCACTGACACGGGCACATGAGATTACACTCGGGTTAGATATTTACCCTAGCCTTTGTTATAGGCTGCATGTTATATATATAATTGAGGATATATTATGATCATTGACCTAGGTTGCGTTATTTATGCGATTTCTTTTCATAGATGTTTTTCTATTCACGAGTTGGCAACTCACCCCCGTTGTGCCCCAGTTTCTTGCAGGTTTTGCCGTACAGGTTTCATTGCAGCTTTGCTGGCACTGCTTCCCATTTCTGGGCGACTTGCTAGTAGGTGGGTTTACTTGTATCGTACCCCCATTATATATCTTGTATATCATTATTCTGTTGTATCTAGAAGTTCCATCAACCAAACATGTAATTATTTTGAGATAGAGACCAGTGATGTTATTCCTTCGACCTTAGAGTCGCGCGTTATATTTCTGTGGTTTTCTTGTGGTTTTGAGTTTCCTTTTGAATTTTGATCCTCGCCGTTGGCGTTGTATATTATGTTGCTTGTGTGGTTGTGACCGTCGGTTGACGAAGAGCTAGCTCCCGCTTGAGGATGCCTTTTTATTGATTTTGTATACTATTCATGTTGTATCCCGTTTGGGGGCCAGCATTTACAAAGGAGACTCTGCCGAAATTTTCAGGAAATTTTTGATGTTTTTAGAAACCCGCATAATTCGGCTTATGCTTTTAAAACTACTTGTTTTAAGTTGGTTCTCCTTCACTCTACTACTTTTCTTGGTTTGGATTTCTGGGTTTTCGGTTTACTTAGATTACGTACGCCTCGAGACGTTCGTAGTTTAAGTGCCGGTCATGTTCCGTACTTTCGGGCCGTGACAAAGTTGGTATCAAAGCGTTAGGTTTTACCTTCGGAACGTAGGATGACCCTTGGTTGATGGAATAGGTGACTAAGGTAGAGTGACGTACCGTGGGTATGTTCTGCGGCATACGTACGACACGCCACTCCACTTAAGAAGCCTTAGGATGTACATTTATTTGCTCAGTATTATATTCATTCCGATCTAGCCTCATCAGTACCAGTTATGGTTTTGCTGCCACGATTACGGGCAGGGAGAGCAACAGCTAGAGTTGCGGTCAGCACGAGCTCGTCATGAATGAGGACTGACCAGGGAGAAATTTTGGCGACACACGATTGCGGAGATGTGTCTTTTTACTGTGATTCCGCACCACGAGCGTTTGGCGGATCGCCTATATGAGGTTACTCGGATGTGCTGATCGGCACTAGAGGATTGAGCCAATGACAGAGGCCAGCCAGATTTTGATGACCGTTGGTGTATTGCTCACTCATGATGATTGAGGCACTATTCAGCGTGCAGACGAGTGAGCCAGTTGTTGCTGCGAGCGACGGGATATCGCCCCAGATGTTGGAGCTATTGCAGTACGAGTTGTACTAAGAAATGATATAAGGTCGCTAGTCACTAAGGATGAATGACTAGGACATGTGGTTCATTCGCTACCCCGATGCGAGGTCATCAGACAGATTGATTCCAGCTAGAAACGACTTCATGCGGAGACGTTGAGAGTCGACAGAGACGATCGAATGTCAGAAACCTATTATTCCAAGTTTAAAGTATTCGGAAGGGCATGCAGGCAATTCTATGGACCCTCTAGAAGAATGAAACCCTAACTCGACTTAATGACCGTGTGAAAGCCTTTGAACCTTCGGGTTTGTGGCAGTTCTACGGCGCTATTAGTGAGGCTTGGGTTTGCCCTTCTACGGCTGGACCACCGATGTTGTGGTATATACTCGATACTATTAAACTGTGCCCAAGATGTTGAGCTCTTGGGGGATTATGAGGTTTTGACGACTCGATCGGATGGCTCGACTTAATTCGGATGCTAGGTAGTGAGATGCATTTCTTGGGAGACTCCAGATATGAGGATAGCTGTTGGAGCTCAGTCCATGCAGCCGCGACGAGACGAGTCCAAAGCAGACGACATTAGAGAAAAGTGAAGTAAGAGGTTCGTACCAGATCTAGATGAGATGACGTTCCACTCCGCCGACATCAGAGATGCGATGCGCATGCCGAGGCATGGTACTTGGATTTACCTTCCAGAAGGAGTCGCGATGAGTATGCAATCGTTCCAGAGCAAGATGCAGATATAGGAAAGGACGATGACTTCCGGACAGTTGGCAGAGACGAGACATGGAAGAGACCGTGAGCAGGATTCCTTCCGGGACACTTCTGCAATGATACTTGCACCCAGGATCAAATGTGTCACGTACATTCAGAGAGCCAGAGGCCGACGCCAGTGGTTTGCTGTCTTACGAGTGGTCGCGATGATTGACCAAGAGATGAACAGAGAAGTGCCAGAACGGAATCATCCCCGTTAGCACACCTGATAGGGCCGATGAGCCGATGGACCGAGAGATTGGTAATTCACAGTGAAGACCTTGACCTAGGAGTGGTCATTGTTACGCACACCAGCAGGCCAGAGTTCATGATCATCGACGAGACGTCCCACTAGTGACCGCGACAGTTGGCCCGAGATTCTCAGAGGATGCGCTTGAGCGGTACTATTCCCCCATTATTGATTTCGATGTTTTGGGTGATTTATTCGCATGATTTGATTTTGATGATTGAGGATTTACGATCTTTGCACAGTGTTGCACTTGATATCGTTTTCGTGCTTGGTTTCACATGTTTATGATTTTACGGTTTTAGACATTTGAGTTGATTTTGTGCGTATATACGCACACGATTTGGTTTTTGCACGCGGTATAGTTCATATATGCTTGCAGTGCAGTGTTACGTATGTTGTGCATTTAGATGCCCTGGACTTTGATTTCGATGGTGATGTTCGATATTTTTTTTGTGCACCTTGTGCACCTGATTTGATTTTGCGCATGTTCGGCACTTGATATTGGATTTCATGATTTCGTGCATGATGGATGCACCTGGTTTGGATTTTCGCGCATGTTGAGCGCATGTTTTGAGATACGATTTTGGTGCACACCAGTTGCACTAAATCGAGATTCTTCGTGCATGTCAGATGCATCCGTTTTGCTGTCAGGCACTCACGTTGCCTATGACAGATGTTTCGTGCACACCCGATGCACTTAGATCTTGTTTCTGTACACATGTTGACACATATATGGATTTTGATTTCCGTGCGCACCAGACATACGTAGTATTCGTTTGCATATTTTGGGATTGATTTCTTATAGAGCAGTACGTTTTTATGATATTTGCTATGTGTTTTCGTACTGAGCAGGACTAGTCAGAGGACAGTACCTGAATGTATTTTGCATGCATTGATAGCTATCGAAGGGAATTCCAAAAAGCGAGCTATAGTCTCAGTATTTACCTACGTGTCTGATATGACACGAAACGTTTAAAAAAAAGAAAACCCTTCCAAATTGTTTCCCAAAATGGCGGAACGTACAGTTCAAACAAAAGGTATATATGTATATGATTATTTTCTTATGATAGACGTTCGCCACTGTGCAGTGTATGCGCATTGCACAGCGACTTTAAAAGATTTGGCATGCATTTTCTTCAGATATTTACATATATAGAGTTGATATTTACATGTATAGTTTCAAGATTATATCATATTGGTTTTGATTGAATTTGACATTTGTGTCTTTACCATGACTCCGATGATTGCGGGATGCTTGACGGAGTTTTGATTTGAGTTATATGCTCATTTTTCATGCGCATGCGCTGCGCTACAATTTGTTTTATGTATTTACAATTTCGGAGACCCGACGACTTGATGGTTTTGGTTTAGATGTTTTAGTATTTGGGGGGAGTTTTACTTTAAATTCGGGGACCGAATTTTTTTAAGGGGTGAAGATTGTAGCGTTTTGAAAATCGTTTCGGTGAAATTTCGGAAAATCGGTAAAATAAGGGGGGTTTCTGTAAAAAGTCAAAATGCAAATATCTTATTATAAAAATTAAATATATATATTCTAGCTATGTAATTGCTAGTATTTGGTGTTTATTGAGCCACTGGTGAAATTTCAAATTTTCTGAAAAAAAAATTATTTTATTATTATTTTAAGCCGTCACTAATACATTTAATTAGGGAAAATTACAAATTGGAATGAGTTGAAACAAATTTTGTGCATCAGAACATATTAAACATAATTTTAACATGTTGTTTTTGAAACAAAATGAATCTGCCAAACGGTGTTAGAAATTATTGAAGAAAAAAAGACTTTTTTGGTGAAATTAGCGAAAACTTGCAATTTGGTAACTTGAGGGGTTCTTTTTGCATGGAATTTTCTTGTACTCTCTCTCACCCATCCTCACCCACTCATGGCCGGCCCCACCACCAACAGCAGCCCACTCACTTTCCATCTCCTTTTTACTTCTTTTATGTGAAAAGAATGGTTAAAATAAAGGTTTTTTTATATATTTATGTAGGTGGGGGTATTATGGTAATTGGGAGGGGCTTTGACTTAGTTTTTTCTTCACACCATTCCCTCACAACTCCCCACTTCCTCCCATGGCCGAAAATGACAAGCAGCAGCCCTATTTTTCCCCATAAATTTTCATCTCTTTTGCTTCAATTTCATCTCAAAACACATCAAAAAAATCCACAATTCCTTCACTAATTCAAAGCTAATCCCTATTCTACCTCTTCTAACATTCAAATTGGTTTAAAGTATGGTGAAAGGAGGTGTCTTTGGAGGCTAGAGAACCTAGGGTTTCAAACTTGAGAGGTATAATTCTAATCTAATGTTTAATTTGTAGTTTGATTATGCTAAAATAGGCTTTTAAAGTGTTAATTTGGTTGTTGTTGGTTGTGTGATGAAATTCAAGAGACGGGTTAAAGTTAGAAATTTAAAATTGAATCCTTTCATGTGGGTTAATTTGAGTGTCGTAGCTAGCGAGTTGTGTGGATTGGGTGATTGTGCAATGTTGCGACCATTTTGTCGCAAATCCGCGATGTTTGCGCAATTTTTCGATTTCTAGTGCAAACTTGGTTTTGTAAAATAATTGCAAATGTTAGACTAAAAATCTAATTAGGTTTTTCATGACTTCATTAACATTATTAAGTGTAGTTTAATGCTTTAGATCATGCAAATCTAAGCTAGATTGTAGTTTGTGCATTTTTGCTATGAAATTTTTAAAATTGGTTATGTTTGCAAACTACATTTTTTGAGATTGATATTAAGAATTAAGTTTAAAATCTAATTAACATTGGTATGACTTAATTAAGAAGGTTAGTGAGCCTTATGGCCATTAGTTTTGTCAAAACATCATGTTTTGTACTAAAACGGTGATTTGTGCTTGCTAGATTTTCGGAAAAATGACTTTTTCAGTGAAATTGGGGTTTTTTGTGAGTTTTAACCTATTTTATGTTAAAATTAGTGTTCGTGAATGTGCAAATGAGTGTATTTGGGTTTTTCTCGATGGTCTGGCGTTTGTACACCGACGTCGAGAGTTTTTGGGTTGATTTGTGAAAGCAACCATAGGTTTTGACCTATGTGAGATTCGTGAGTCGTTTTGGTCTTGAGTCGGATTTTAATGCGATACGGTGCGTTATGATATGTAGGTAACCCATGTGGACTTCGAGACGACAAGCAAGCGCGTGGCGACGTCGGCACCGGCGAGCGAGGACCAGGTGAGTAGATTTATATCTACGGGGAGAAGTCGGGTGGATGGCGTATAGCACCCCCGCAGTCCGTGGTGATGTATACGAATACATATACACATATATATTGATTATTATTTATTGAGGTTATTGATGATAAAGATAGATTTTAGGTGTGAATAGATAGGTTTAGTGTTGCGAGACCCTAGAGTAGAGGTTGCACCACATTTATACACACACCCATACTTGCATAAGTTTTTCTTCATATGTGCTTATATGGGGTTATATAGTTATGTGTTCACATGGGTATGGGACTATGTGTTCATATACTGGATTTGAGGATAGTACTTAGGATCTGAGATGAGTCGATGAGATTTGATTTGAGGCCGTGAGATCGGTGATTTGGCAGGGTTCGTATTTGAAATATGACATGACGTTGTAGAGGGTCCTTTGACGTAGTGTTTCACACACGTGCATCCATACGTAGGTGGTATCAGTATTGTACTAGACGTAGGTCAGTACCCCGATCATGATATTTGATAAAGAGGATACCAGATGAATAGTATGACGAATGTGATATTGACCCGTACCCAGATTTGGGATGCCGTACGACGGATTTACGTACGAGCTATATATTGATGATTGATCCGCACTCTTGACTTGGGATGTATGACTATAGATATGTTATCGGAAATGATATTATTGAGGCGGGATCACCGACTATACATATACATGTATGTATATGTATCGACTCAGATGATAGGCGGTTTCCTTACCTATAGTTCAGCTTGTTAGTTCAGCCGTATAGTTTAGTGTAGTTGTTAGATTAGATTAGACTCCTACCTATTTCAAAACTTGCGGATCGTGGGTATTTTAAAAGACAGGTCAAGGGATCTACGGATATTTCAAAAGACGTATCCTTTCTTAAAATCACCGTAGCCCTTATTTTCAAAACCCCACGATTCGTGTTATTTCAAATGGCACCATTGTTTAATATTTAGCTCCTGCTCATTATGGTTGCTCGCTCCGCATCGCATACTTACATTGTTGATATTATGTTGTTAGGACACCAGCACCATTACCGATGATGCGTATGTACCACGTACACTTACTTGCCGGCTCACACACATCTTCATCGGTAATTGCCATGTCACGTACACCTTAGAAAATATTATTGCTTGACTTAGCTTGTTAGTTAGTAATTTGACATGATATTAGTGTACCTGCTTTACATATGCCAGCTTAACATTATAGTTATTACTTGTCACTTCATGCATACTGTTATTCATTGTTATGCCGCATTCATGATTTTACATGCTATTGATGATTTGGATTCGGATTTCCATGAGATTTTCTGGATTTGGGGGGGAAACCGCAAAACTTATATAAACTGCTTTCTATCTTTTTAAATAAAAAGTGCGGTTTTTCCCATGATGTATGAGTCGTCCACCATGAGTTTGCTGATGGATTTCGAGACCCGATTCGAGGAGACGGATAAACCGTTTCGGGTACATGGTGGACCCGGTAAGGTACCCCGGGGCAAGAAGCGTGTGATGATGATGATGTGAGCCTGGCAGGGGAGCACTACCTACCGGTGATATTACCCGACGCGTCGGATATCCGGAGGATACCGTCGTGGTCTTGAAATGGATGGTAAGGGCCGGTCTGGACTGACGGCGCCCTAGATATTGTGATTGAGACATTGAGATTTCGAGATATTGAGGTACAGAGACTGTGATACAGAGATATCGATATATTGGGATTATATTTTGTGCCGATGCTAGGCACTGTTTTATGTTGATTTCATTATGATACCTCATTTTAAAAATATAAAGGAAATCTCACTAAATTATGAAAACAGTTTCTTCATTTACATATATTCTGTTTTCATGCATTCATACCTCATTCATATGATATATTGCTACCTGAGGCATTGACACGGGCACATGAGATTACACTCGGGTTAGATATTTACCCTAGCCTTTGTTATAGGCTGCATGTTATATATATAATTGAGAATATATTATGATCATTGACCTAGGTTGCGTTATTTATGTGATTTCTTTTCGTAGATGTTTTTCTATTCACGAGTTGGCAACTCACCCCCGTTGTGCCCCAGTTTCTTGCAGGTTTTGCCGTACAAGATTCATTACGGCTTTGCTGGCACTGCTTCCCATTTCTGGGCGACTTGCTAGTAGGTGGGTTTACTTGTATCATACCCCCATTATATATCTTGTATATCATTATTCTGTTGTATCTAGAAGTTCCATCAACCAAACATGTAATTATTTTGAGATAGAGACCAGTGATGTTATTCCTTCGACCTTAGAGTCGCGCGTTATATTTCTGTGGTTTTCTTGTGGTTTTGAGTTTCCTTTTGAATTTTGATCCTCGCCATTGGCGTTGTATATTATGTTTCTTGTGTGGTTATGACCGTCGGTTGACGAAGAGCTAGCTCCCGCTTGAGGATGCCTTTTTATTGATTTCGTATACTATTCATATTATATCCCGTTTGGGGGCCAGCATTTACAAAGGAGACTCTGCCGAAATTTTCAGGAAATTTTTGATGTTTCTAGAAACTCGCATAATTCGGCTTATGCTTTTAAAACTACTTGTTTTAAGTTGGTTCTCCTTCACTCTACTACTTTTCTTGGTTTGGATTTCTGGGTTTTCGGTTTACTTAGATTACGTACGCCTCGAGACGTTCGTAGTTTAAGTGCCGGTCATGTTCCGTACTTTCGGGCCGTGACACGAATAAACTATCTCCTCTTCCTCCTCGGTATCACTGCCGAAGACAGGGATGGTGGCATTAGCTTTGTTCTCCAGTTTGCGACATCTCTCTGTATCCTCAAAATCCGGCAAAATGTACTTTGCATCTTCATATTTGCAGACTTCGTTCACAGAGAACGGGTTCAGTTCTCCCGCCACGGTATACTCGAGACCATCCTTAGAATACTTCATACACTGATGTTGTGTAGAAGGGATGATGTTGTACTCGTGTAACCACGATCGGCCGAGCAGAGCGTTGTAGCATGTCTTGGCGTCTATGACGTGAAACTTAATGTCCGTGACGAGTACCCCAAAGCGTAGCGTCAGTATCACAGACCTAAGAGTTATTGATGATTGGGAGTCGAACCCGGAGATGGTAATCTTATCCCGAGCAAGGTTCTAGACGCTCATGCAGATTTCTTTTAACACCCGCACATTGAGGAGGTTAACGGAGGATCCATTGTCGATCAGGATTTTTCCTATCTTTATATCGTGGCAGTATCCTGAGACATAAAGGGGCGATTGTGTTCGCACGTCCCAAGGAGAAGGTCTTCATCACCAAAAGCGACATCAGCAGTGTGCACTTCCTCCAATTCATCCTTCATCTTTTTCTCGGCCAGGAAACCTCGGAATTTCTCCAGATCCTGCAGTGCCTTGATTAACGAATCTCTCGCCTCCTTTTATAGCAAAAGGGCATCAAGAATGCTGAGCTGTGAGGGTAGCTTCCTCAGATGCGCTAAAACGTTGTAATCCACCTTATTTCTCTTCGGCGGGTCCTTGGCACTTAGTTCCTCCACAACTTGGTCATCTAAGATGATATCTTCAGGGACTTTCTCTTTTCCCTTATCTTTTTTATTTGAGGGTCCGAGATTCTTTTCGGGAAGCGTGCGATTACGTAGCCGGATATTTTCGCAGACCTTCGGCTCTTCTTCTTTTTCCGGGGTGGACCCTTTAAAGAGTGGGCCAAGCTCCAGCTCCTCATCAGAATTGCTCCCGAATGTAGGCACCTGTGATCCCCCGGCGTTAACCATGCGACAATCACCGGTAGTTCTGTTAAACCCTTCGGTCATATTTTTCCGCTCCCGAAGAGTTTTGCACTTCTCCCGCTTAAAATGTTGTCGATGAGCAACATATCCTTGCCACCATCTATCGAAAGCTTTGCACTCCTCAGTGGGGTGCGAAATCTTCTAATGATATAAGCAATAGGAGGGGTGCATTTCCATTTCACAAGTAATGTTTCCCTCGGAGGATAGTAGCTTCATGCCCATTGATATGGCCTTAGCAAACCTTTTTCTCATCTTGAATTTGCTTTTGTCAGTAGTGGATGTATTTTGCTCCAGCGGAAGTGTTTCAGCTCTTTCGACAAGTCGCTGGCGCTTGGCCCTTTTAAATATAGCCGTCTCGCGTTCTCGATCAGCTTTACTTTTCAACCGAGCTTCGTTAAGGAATGCGTCAATTACTTCATCTGATGGCCCCAGAATTTTTGGTTCAGGATCTGCCCCCAGCTTTTCAGTGCAAGGAGTCTCCTCATCGTCCGTCAACGAATAGGAAATCATATGGCAGCTCGCCACATATTCCTCAGACTCATCCGACGAGCTTTTTCCCTCATCTTCTTCTTGAAAGACGCGGTTGAGAAACTCTTGGAGTGTAATGGGAGTCCGTGCCTTCTGGTTGTATTCCTCCAGCGCGTCAATTTATCTTTGTAAGTCTGTGCGCTTGTCGCCAGGCTTCACAGGCTTCTTAGATTTCTTCTTCTTCTTCGAAGATTTTGACGGCTGGCTGCGAGTGCTTGTGCCACCACCATCGGTCTTTGTAGTTGGACGCGGCTTCAACATCCCCTCAACGACCTGTGGTTCTAACGGGTTCTTCCACTTGATCGCTGGGCATGTCCGAAGAACGTTCAGCATTCTCTTTGTCTTGGTCGATAGTACAACCTCCCATGGGGCTTCTTCAACGAGAGAGCACGTTGCCCCCGGCGTATTCATCCTTTTAGAGGCGTAAGGTTGCGGCGGATTCACTTTCCATCTGTCGGATAACGCAAACTTTCCCTGTTGGTACTGGTCTTCAAGCCAATTTTTTAAGACGTAGCAATCTTCGATCGGATGACCCAGTACCCGGTGATAGGGGCAGTAGTTGGGCTCATTGACATCATTTGGTTGTGACGGACGTTTTGGCTCCGGCAGATTTATGAGTCGGTTGCGCAACGCCAGCTCGAATAACCTTCTCGTTTTATCTCAGGGAAACGAGTAAGGACGTCCTAGTCTCTCTTCAAGGGGTACCAGCGGACGCATATTATTTTGACGAACAACCGGCTTCGAGTTACTCGGCTGTTGTTGAGCATTAGCGACAATGATCGCTTTTCCCTTCCCCTTTTCATTTCGGGAGTCCGGCTTTGGAAGAGGGGGTTTATGGCCCATCTGATCCATTTGCGCTAGCTTGTCAATCAAGGCCTGGAAGGTAGTCAGCTTGAAGAACATTATAAATTGCGAGATGGTTGCTTGCGGATCAAGGGTTCCCACAAACATACCCACTGCAGGAGCTTCCTTAATGCGTTGCTCGCATTTCGACCATAAATTCCGCCACCGTATAGCATATTGGACCCATGCCTCGCCTGGATTCACCCTGGCGTTAATCAGTGCCGTCATCGGAGTGCGTTCACTGGCGCTTGCAAAACGCTGAGTAAACAACAGCTCCATCTCCGCGAAGGTCTTGATAGAGTCGTTCAGGAGCTCAGAGTGCCACTCGAACGCTGTATCTGATAAGCTTCCAATGAACTGGCGAAGCAACAGTTTGTCATCACCGCCGGTGTTGCCGCAGAGCGCCCTGAACTGGGCAACATGCTGGTGAGGATTGCCCATCCCCTTATAGACATGGAACTTGGGAATTGTGTAGCCCGGTGGGTACTTGATCTGGTCGTACCAACTCGGATACGGCCATCCTGTTTTTACGACCTGGACGGCTGCTTCAGTCGCATGATGAACCCGTATTTGTTGGGCTATGTACTCATCCAGGTCAGCCTTAGAGATTGTCTCCTCCTTAGCTGTTGACAGAGCTGGCGGAGGATTTGACGTCTCTCCCCTATCGTCTTCAAGGACGATCGGGGGATCTTCGGTCGGGGGATCTTATTGAATCATCATCCCCACCATGTCTTGGAACAGGAGGCCCATACGCTTTATGCTGGCTGCTTGTTCAGCAGCCTCTTTGTCCTTCTTCTCCAATATCCGACGAAGGAATTCGGCGTCAGTTTCTTGCTCCTGGCATTCATCCAAGGACGTTTCAGGGCTTTCTTTTGGCCCAGTAAGTGCAGCCATCGCGTTCATCATCTCTTGGAGCTTTTGCTGTTGCTCTTGCGCTTTGGTCACTGACCGTGTAAGCGGTCGATGACCCGTAGCTATGCGTCTGTCCTCTTTACCAGACGCCATGTAAACGGTATGAACTACAATGCCCCTGACTTAGGGCGTTTGGGTTCACCACCTTTGATATTCGCCACAGGTGTAGGGACTTTCTCTGGCCTTCTTCTCTTATGGGCCGTTGAAGTTGAGGGGGCCGTTGCTTTGGGCACCCAAGTGGTCGTCAACTTTCATTGCTTGATCGGGGGATTTTCTTCTTGCCGACCTCTCGACTTCTTCTGTTGGCGAGAGAAATTAGGATCAATCACATATTCTCTGACTCGTCGCCATGTCCTGTAGATCTTGGAGGACAGTGATTGAGGAGACCGCTCCGGTTTTCCTGCTTCCACGGCAGTCTCTACCGGTGGAGGAGATCTTTTAAGGACCGCAGTTGGCGAGTTTCTACGTACCCTGTCCAACAACTCAAAGTTGTTCCCGGTTGGAACAGCAGCGTTAACTTCCACCGTTGGAGCTGGCGGAGTTATCCCAGAGGGGGAGTTGCCCCCGGTCTTCCTTATCCGGCTCCAGTGGCGTTGGCGGGCGCGACGAGTTGTCGGTATTGGTTCAGAGACAGAAACAACTTCTTCTTGCCCCCCTGTTCAGGTATGGGGCTGTTACCGGCGTCAGCCTATTGAAGACTGATGTCTTTTGAGCAGCAGGAGCAGGAGTGGGAGTTAGGACGGTCAGTCTTGTAAAGACCGATCTCTTAGCAGGAGAAGCCGCCTTGACGACTTCAGGAACAGGTTTGGCTACTCTTTTTGGAATAATCTTTTCTGGGACCGCAAGCTTCATTGTGGGCCTGCAGGAGTTTTGGCCCAGTCTGGAGAAGACCGAGGCACTGGTGTTGGGTGACCCGTTGAGAGGGGCCGCAGTAACTGTAAGTTGATCGAAGACCGACTTCTTAGGAGCTTCTTGTACGGGCACAGGGGTGATGAAGCTTGTTGGCGGAAGCATGGTTCCGAAAAACAGCCCTGTGGTGGCTTGAGTAATCTTCTCCACGGGCATGGTGAACAAAGAGGCTGCTTGGGGCCCGTAGGTTATGCCCCCAGTTGAGGCAGGACACGAGTTGCAGCTGCAGTTGGAGCACTTCGAACAGGTGAATGCCATTGCTGTTAGATTGCTGTGCTAAGCAAGAGACCAAATCTTAATAACTTGAAATCCAAGGGAAACCATTAACAAACCGCGATTCGTTCGCGAAGATGACACATGAAGTGTGGAGTGGAAAGAGGAAAAGGTCCAACCGGGCGTGCCAAAATCTGTTCCCCTCCGAACGGCGGCCGAGACATGAGGACGTCTTCCCTGAAATTCGGGATAGATGCTATATGGTTTTATCCGTCCACCTCTGCGAAGGTGCCAAGTTGATTTATGGCACCGTGTATCGGAGGTTTAGACGGATGCGGCTGATGTAGAAGACTTCGTCAGATTCCCCCTCGCTTGAGGGGTTTTTGATTGTGGGGACACTTTTCCCCGCAGGCGCAAGCCCCTGCAGTTAATTACGTTACTGCGTCACGGTAACAACTTTCTCCTTCTCCAGAATTTCACTTCGTGTCGTGTGTGTTTGTTTTGTTTATGATTTCCCGTGGATTGTATACGGAGACTAAGTGATACCGTCGCCCGTAGGACGTGGATTAGTCCAAATCCATATTTACTTAGATTTGGGTTTGGTGTTTTAGTTTAAGGATACGTTAGCCATATTTAGGCTAAGATCGACTTAAACGTTTGTTAAGGATACGTTAGTCTGATTTGAGACTAAGATCGACTTAACGGGATCGTTTAGATCCGACAAGAGAGCATTTGGGAGCTCTATTATTTAGTTTAATGACGTTGCGGTCAATAAGTAGTTTAAGGATGTTGCGGTCCATATTCCAGTTTAGGGACATGGTGGTCCATATTCAGTTTAAGGACGCTTAAGTCCGTGAGTTTAAGGACCCCACAGTCTGTGTTTTAGTTTAAGGACGCATAAGTCCACGGGTTTAAGGATCCCACAATCCGTATTTTAGTTTAAGGACGCTTAAGTCCGTGGGTTTAAGGACCCCACAGTCCATATTTTAGTTTAAGGACGCTTAAGTCCGTGGGTTTAAAGACCCCACAGTCCGTATTGATGTGTGGTTGTCGGGACCCGTCACCTCTCTGACGTCGTTGAGGGATTACAACAATAGGAGTCAAAGGAATTCGGAGATGTACCCTCAAACCGGATGTAAATTGATTTAAGAGAGCAGCTGTGCTCAGTCAATTTAATTTGAGGACTTACGGCCAAGATTGGGCTAAGTCCAGTTCAACGCTTTTATTTGTTTTTGGCCTATTAGGCCTGTGCTAGGGCTTGGCCCCTTTTTAATAATGCATTACATTATTTATTTTGTCTGGGCTGTGCCCATTTATAAATGATGTAGAGCATCAGTTTTGTTTAGGCTCTGCCCTTTTTAATGCATTTTCAATTTTGTTTGGGCTCTGCCCTTTTATAAATGATGCAGAGTATCAATGTTGTTTGGGCTCTGCCCTTTTTATTGCATTGCGATTTAATCTGGCCTACTAGGCCCCTCTGATTTGGGCTTGGCCCTTTAGTAAAAGAAATGCATTGCATTTGTCAGGCGCTTTGCGCCAATCACTGAGCGCAAGTGCTTGCGGTGATGACGCGTGTCACGCAAGCGCAGTGCGCTGCACCAGCGCGCTGCGCTTGCGCTGCTGACACGTAGCGTGCTCTGGTGAGTTGCACTAGTTTCAGAGAGCAAGGCTCTATTTCAAAAACGCATAGCGCAAGTGGTTCAGATGCTGACACGTGGCGCCCTCTGGTGGTTTGCGCCAACCCAAGAGCGCAACAGTGCAGTTTTGTAAGTGCAGGGTACTATTAACTTGATAATCTTTTAGATTCCAGAACCAATAGTTCATAAAAAAGTACAAAGCACTGTTTGTTTTCTTGATCTAATTTAGATCAAAGAAAACAAGTTTCTCATATTTTTCTTATTTCAGGGAACCAGTGGTTCATAAAAAATGCAAAGCACTTATTATTATTTATTTTTCTTTTTATTGAAAATGATTGATCTTGTTCTCAGATCAATGATCTGTTCATAAGAGAATTTTCTCTTTTTTCTAAAGGTTTTACCTTTTTTGTTCTTGAGGAATTCTCTCCAATTCTTCAGAGTTCTCAATGATGATGTTGATGATTTTGATTTGGGGTCTAGGGGACTTTATATAGTGCCCATAAATTTGTTGAAGAGATCTTTCTCTGAGTGATTTGGGGAATTTTCCCCACCGTTGGATCTTTGATCCAAGGGCTTCTGTTTTACAGAAGACAATCTTCTTGTTTTAACAAGAACAGGAAAATCATGCTAGAATTTAATTCTGTTTGGCGCAAACGCCCCGGTGCATGACACGTGTCAGGCAGCGCAGAGCACAGCGCATCTGCGCTGACACGTGTCGCGCAGCGCACGGCTCACCACAACTGCGCTGACACGTGTCGCGCAGCGCACGGCGCAGCGCAACTGCGCTTGCGCATCTGCGCTGACACGTGTCTCGCAGCGCACGGCGCAGCGCATCTGCGCTGACACGTGTCGCGCAGCACTTGCGCAACTGAAGCGTTGCTTCCTTTAATTTTGTTTTAAATAGAGCTTTGATCTGATTGGGCGTGTTGTCTTGGGCGCTGCGCTGATGTATCAGCTTTTGACACGTGGCGCGTTGCGCGCAGCGCAAAGACTCTGAAGCGTTGTTTTGAATTTTGAATTTTGAAATTCAAACAGAGCTTTGCTCTGATTGGGGGAAACAGTCATAACTCACAAAATTTGTACTGAACATAAAAAAGTAAAAATACCATAAATTCCCCCTTGAGTTTCCCCAGCCCCCGACTGTCTGACTCGGCCCGAGTCGGCCGGCGAACCGGCCGACTAGGTCCGGCACCACCGGACGGCCGAGTCGTCAACACGGAAAAGTTGCCTCTTGACCTGGTCCACCCCCTGCACACTTTAATTGGTTGGATCGGTTACCAAATGCCCAATAAATCCCTTTTACTAAAAGGTTTAATGATTTTTAATGATTTTTATATAATTTTTATATATTTTTATATATATTTTTTATTAAAAACCCTAACCATAGCCTAACCCTATATAAACCCCCCATACCCTCTACCCTCTCATCCTAAATTTCTAAGTCCACTCTCTCAAAATTCCAAGAGAACTTGGTACGTTAGAAAACGAGCGAAAGGCGAAGCGCTGACGAAATCGACGGCGACATTCCGGTGATCGTGCTAGGAGCTCTCAACGACGATTCGACGCGCCGGCAAACCCTCTACTTCCCTCTCACTCCCTAGCGTTGTCCAAACCCACAAGTCCCTATTTTCTACCTTTCTTTTCTTCCATTAAAAATACGACTTTACAAACCCGACGGAAATCGGAACAAACCGATTTCCGATTCGGTTTTCTATCAAATCTCACTTATCACCAATTCCATAATGCTTAAATATCTCTATGTTGACTATTAATCACTTAACAACTAATTTGAATAAGTTTTCTTACATGAAATGATAACGTTTCCATATATCGTATTTCTTTCACTTAAATACCACAATGTTTAGTTTTCACATTTAACCCCTTAACATTGCTATACCTTAAAGTAGATCACGAGGTAATGACCTACCTCCACACACACGCAAAAACAAGCCTAAATGATATCATCAAAACTTAGAATACGATAATACAAGATTTTACCTTTAAATACCCTTTTCTTATAAAACCTTTTCTAAAAGTTTTAGGTTGCTACACTTTTAAAACAAATATCTTTTAATAGGAAAATACGATAAGTTGTGAACATCGATCGCTTATCTAAACCTGACTTTGTGGTATCTAGGCTAGGCAAGTGAACAAAGGTAACTTTAAAAGGCTCGTCTCACGATTCGTGAGCGGATCCCTCTTTTTCTCATTTGTACTTACCTGGCCATAATTGGCGGTGAAGAGGCGATTTGAGGCTTCTAACGACTTGTCGTTTAGACCATTTAGAAATAGTCTAGTTGAAATATAAAACCCTAGAATCTAAAATACGGAAAATCGACTTTTGCAAATTAATACCTTTTACTTTATAAAACCGTATTCTAAAGGTTTAGTATTTATAAATCTTTGCAAAGTGCCACTACAACCCACCTTTGGGGAACCCGTTAGGGATAGTACGGTTTATCGTGCACCCACGGGCTTAGTAGTGCGAGATTCAGACCTCCGCAAGGAGCATTCGGTCTCGAAAGGTTTAAAATACGACATCTTAAGATAATGAGACTTTTAAAATATAAAATATTTATTGAGATTATTTTTATACAAATATATGTATATTATCATTAAAAGATCTATTTTGTTATAATATAAATATCCCACTTTTTCTAAAAATCACAAGACTGGATTTTACATTAAAATACCATGAATTTCAAATAAATCAATATTACAGATAAATACATTTATTTATGTAATTAGGATATTTTCACTAGAAATATCACAAAATAAAATTACACTCATTATAACTATAAAGACGAATAATAAATACTTGGGGTGTATCTTGAAAACTATACAAAAGTATTTTTACATAAAACCCCCTCAAGTTTTATAAATTACAATAAGGACCCTAACAATTATATAACTTCGACTTACATTTTTTTTGGTCTGACTCGGATTTGAGTCTGATTATTTCTGACTTGAATATGATTCAAGTCAATCTACATTATTTAATATTCCAACTCAATATGAACACATGAATCCCAGAATCCAGTTAACAATCTATACAACTTGACTGAATCAAACCATGGATATACATCCATTATTCCATTATTCCATTTACCTGATTATGCAGTTCAATCTGTTTACTGATATCATTGTTTTGGTCGGCCATCCAACTTACACAATACAATACAACAATACAATCAAAACACTATGGGGTTTAAGGGGTAGATTGGTGCGGAAGGTGTTAGAAGTGGCACGGGACGGTAAGATTAAGACACCTAACCTATATTCCGTTGCTGTTGTACCGTGGCTTAACGGTTTCTTGTACATTCCGTTTGCCCTGGTCTCTAGCATACTGAGACCCCTCTCGTATACACTGGCATCCTTCCGTACCAAGCTACAAACAACAGCGTAAACACAATATCCTATAATATTATACTTTAAAAGATACATCTTATTCTGTAATTTCTAATTCTTCCTTATCTTTGGGACTTACCGAGCGACCTGTTCGCTGACGACATTCTATTTCTTTCTTCTTTGAATGTCGTCAGGTGTTTTGGACCCATCAGAGATCGAGCCCACCGGTGAAGACTTGGATCAGTTTCACGAAGACCCCGAGCTCTAGACATTGTACCTTGTTCTATTCAGTATTTTCATTTCTTGTTATGCCGTTGTTTAGGCATCGCTTTTTCATTCCAGTTGTATTTACTTTTCAGGCATTGTACAAAAGGATATTATTAATAAAGTTGATGTTATTTCTATATCTCTTGTCTCTTGTGATTTACTTTTATATTGATTAGATACGCTTAGCGTATGTACTTCTAAGTATATACGTAGCGGACCTCGTCGCGTCCCCTTCGCCGTACACCGGGAAGCGGGGCGTGACATCTGTAGACCCGAGATCGTCATAGAATCTTGTGTGATTCCCACTGTGCTTTGATTTCCACCTTACCACGTTTAAGAGGACGTGCAAAACGGTGGT